>CM076975.1:17156181-17581181 GCA_039105355.1 Benthosema pterotum
CATGCATGGAAAGTATTGAAGGGAACGCACGCACACTCACAAACGTAGTTCAGTTAAACGTGTGTAACAGGGTCGACGGTTCATGTGCACCTTCTCCCTCACACAGTCTTATAGCCTATAACAGTGGTTTTCAACTTTTTTCATACCAGGGCCAACTATTTATCCAGAATTTGAGCCACGGACCACCATTTGGTGACATTTTAGCTCCACAGACACCAAAACCTTTTGGTTTTGTCCACAATTCCAGGATGGATTTCAGAAACAAAACAGTCAAACATACAGATCAAAATGACAATTAATCTTCTACATTCTCTAGTTGTGTAGACTTTGGCTAATTCAGATGATGTAAACATGAAACGGGTCCATTTGGTTTCATGTTTACGCTGTACACATCTGGTTAACCATCTGTCTATCATTTAGCTGGGGACCTCCTGGAACTCTCTCATGGACCACTGGTGGTCCCCGGACCACTGGTTGAAAACCACTGGCCTATAACAACCGGAACTGAGCAATATTTGGCAAGTTGTTTGGCTTTCCTCTTTGCTTATGCCAACTACAGTATTGAGGCCCCTCGTGGTCAGTGTATGGCTCAAGCTTCCAAATAAGAGTATGAAAAATCTGCGCACACACACACACACACACACGCACGCACACAAAACTGGAAATAACGAGGCAGGTGTAGGTCATCTCTCTTCTTCACTCATCTCTCGCCTTCACAGGCTTAAACGCTAACAGGACACGTAGATTAACGTCTTTCAGCCTCTGGCCCCAAAACTATATCCAGTTAAGACTAAACAAACAAATACAGGCCCCCAAATCAGAAGTCTCGCGTTTCAAGAGCCATTTGCACCGGACTGACACGGCAGCAATGCCCAGGCTCATGCCAACTAAGGGAAACGGCCATGCCTGCGGCCTGCAGAGGGGTTTTGGGAGACCTTGACGGCGGTGCCAGCTGGCAGCGGTTGGCAGCCAGAGCAGAGGAGCTTGTTTCCCTCGCCCAGCGAGGGTCTGTGTCGGTGTGTAACTGCAGACAGACATGGCAGCGAGAGACTCCGCCTTGCTGTTGCTGCACTTTCGGCGCAGGGCTGCCGCCGTCACCCGTTGAAACTTTATAAATGATGAATCTTTATAAATACATCCCATAATCCCATCCACTCTGCACCAGTCATTGCTCAGGTATCTGATGGCTGATTAATAGAGCCATCCTCCTACCACGATGGATATATCCGACTACTGTCCTTTATCTTTAGCTTCACACACAGTATGCAGATTCGTTTTGTTTATTTTGCCTATTTTTTAACATTGTTTGAATCAAGATTAATCTACTTTTAAGCTGCAATTTTACAGCCCTACTATACTGCATTCTTTAATGCAGAGTCTTTAACATTTTGTCCTATTCATGCCCCATCATATCTAATGGGGCCTAAAATTCTCTGGAGGTCTGCATGGCACACGGACATGACCAGTGTCATTTTATGCCCAAAACTAAACCTGATTATGGCCGGCTTCATTACGAACGCAGCGTTGCACATCTGTGATATCAATTGACCTAGATCTATAGTGTAGCAACAAATCATCATGTCAACTCACAGTGGTCGCTACCTGGGCCTAATACAGTTTATAAGCAAGTTTATAGGCAGTCATAGGTGATTTTAGGCTCTCATAGCAGGCACTTATAAGTTACTTATATGTAAATTATATGCAAACATCTGAATTTCGTAATTTTCAAGAATCTTAAAGAATTGAAAATTAAATTAATGAAGAATAAATATTGGGCCCTATTGGGTATGAAAATGGTTAAAAACCACTGCTATAGAATATATGCAACTAAATATGCTGGACAAGCGCTTGTCTTTCAAGACACTATGTGATTTGTTTACACTGATACGACATGTCAATGAAGTTACAACTGACAAAACATATTTTCCCCCCCCCTGGAACCCTCCTAAAATCGCCAATGGCTCCACTGTTCTCCACCCTGAACCGAAAGCAAGGAGCACAGGACAGAGACATTAACGTTCTCGTCTATATTTACTAAATGATCGGTCATACATGTACGTAGTAGCCAATGATTCACTAAAACCAATTTGGAAAAGTGCAAATCTATATTTTAAAGAAGGCTGTATCCTGCCGTTCTATCTCCATCTCTCTCACCTTTCAGGAATGTCCTGAACAATGCAGTCATGGAAAGACCAAACGTCTTTATCGCGGCACGTATCCCAACATGCTAATTAGCCTGCACACAGTTTGAGTTCATTTATTATGCATGAAATAATCTAATATGATGACTGTGATAATTATGTGCACACAGATAAGATAAAAGAGTGGTAACCAATTATGGGAAGGGAGTCGGGAAAAGTCAGTGTTCTTTGTAGTGGAAAAAGTCAAAATGGGATCCTGCCTGCTATGTCTAATTCTGAAAGTATCGGAATTAAATTAACGTGTGGAATCGTGTCAATGTGCAAAGATAATGTTTTAGAAACATTTTCCTGATTAACCAGAAAAGAAAAAATAGAAAAGAAACATTGCATAACGTCCTTTTTTGTTTCGTTTTTTGTTTAGGTTCTTGTGTAACGAGTGATTCACCATGTAGAGAACAAATCTTGTGTAACAACTACATTTTAAATGCTTAACATCATCAAAATACCAAAAGAGTAATTGCATTCTGCACTGGCAAACACAACACAACCCAGCTGACATAAATAATAAATCTGCACTTTGCTTTTATTCGCCACAGCTGCCGCCGCTGACAGAAAAGCGATTTGTGTACAGAGTCATTTACGACCATGTGTCTGTTATGATAATTCTGCTGGAGCTTCTTCACACACTTGAGGATCTGACATGTTTACATTATGACTTGAAAGGCGACATGACTCTCTAACTCAGGGCCTCAGATCAGATCAGACGCAGCAAATGGAAAAGGACAGTAAGGATGAAACAGCAGCATGTCGGTGTCAAACACTAGAATACTGCAGTCCCAAACACTGGGTTCGGGACACATGCTTGGGTCGCGGACCAATCAGTGTGGGTTACATGTTACTTGTATCTAGGGCTGCAACAAGAAATGAATCGATGAATCGCAATCGAATCGATTATTCAATTAGTTGTCAACTGTTTTAGTAATTGATTAATCAGTTTTTCAGTTTTTCCCCATTTTCCCACTTAACCATAGTTTTTTTCAGTGTTAAGTGTAACAAATTCCAACAATTTCAACATTTTGCTGTCATCAATGAATACACCTTAGAGATGTTGTGTAGACATGATAAAAGGTTCCCCCCATTCTGTGCTTCCTTGAAATGGAGGTCTGATAACAATCACTAACATGGTGAAACACATCTTGATGACATCATCAAGTTGTGTTTCACCATGATTTTTCTTTTTGGACGTTTTTATCTGAGAGTGTACAAAAATGGACCTAGGGTCCATTTGATTCCATTCAGAAACAAAAATGAAAATGGGTGGAATTCACCTTTAATGTGTTGGCTAATAAGAGTCATAATCAATCGATGAATCAGTTAAATTATCGCCCAATTCATTGATTATGAAAATAGTTGCAGCACTACGTGTATCGCTTGTTCGTTATTTTTTACTATTATTATATTAACATTAAATAGCTGGATTAAATAGCTGGGGCTGGTGCCTGGTGGTCTGGGCGCATGCCACATCCAGGCCCCTGGCCTGGCAGCGTGTCACGTGTTCGAGTCCTTCTCTCTGTCCATCTTTCTTGTAGCTATCGGTAAAGGCACAAAAGCCAAAAATAAACAAACAGAAAAAGATATAGATATTAAATAATAAATACAATAGTTCATAGACTAGAATAGCTTTTAAGTAGCTAGTGAATGAAAATAGCAGATGTCCAAGCTTGCAATGCGTTGTGAGCTTGTATATTTCACTAGTTTGTGACATTCAAATTTGTCTATATCGAGCTGTAAAGTTTGTGAACCACTGCGGGAGAAAGTCACATGCATTAGCCATTAAATACTCCAACTTCCTAAATCTGAACTGGCATGTGGTTAGCCACCCCAAAAACACTGTACAAACATACTTGACACGGCACAGCTTTCATTGAAAGGATCTGACATGCTGCCTACACTAACACAAGTTTGGCTTTAAAGGAGATATGACATTTAAAAAAGTAGGGCTGTTGAATGATTTAAATCAGATTAATCACAGCTTCAAAATTAATTTAATCATGATTAATCCAAACCATGTCCAACATATGCCATGTTTTCCTGTGCAGGATTTGAACATAAAAAAGAAGGAAAAAAAAGAAAATGTGTTTATCTTATTGAATATCAAGTTATACTGTTTTCAGTGTGTGTCTGTTTTCATTGCAGTTCAAAAACCTTCCAAATCCTGTTCATGAAAAAAATGTTCATGAAAAATAAAATGTTTTACAAAAATTACTGTCACAAAAACCTTTAATGTTTGTCAATAAATAAATAAATAAATAAATAAATAAATAAATAAATAAATAAATAAATAAATAAATAAATAAATAAATAAATAAATAAATAAATAAATAAATAAATAAATAAATAAATAAATAAATAAATAAATAAAATAATCCATAAATGTCAGGACGCAAAGTTGTGGATTTTATAAATTCGGTAAAGCCGTCTTTTATGTGTTTTTCATGGGTGGAAAGTAGAAGCTTCAGTGACGTTGTCCTTAGAGACATCTACATGAGGATTGTCTAACTGCGTTCCATTCTGACTGGGAGCACACAGGCCAACTTCACACCCTTCCCAGAACCCTCTCTCTACCCACTCTGTCAGCCCACACTCCACTACCCAGTGGTGTGGAATCCTGGTCAAATATCACTCAAGTACAAGTGAAAGGTTCTTACTCAGTCAAATGTGTACTGTGTGTGTGTGTGTGTGTGTGTGTGTGTGTGTGTGTGTGTGTGTGTGTGTGTGTGTGTGTGTGTGTGTGTGTGTGTGTGTGTGTGTGTGTGTGTGTGTGTGTGTGTGTGCTAATGTCACTTGCTCAACCCCTGGGTTCTCGATGTAATTATGGAGAGAAGCATTGGATCGCTGTGGTCCAAAAATGAACAAACTGTCTCTGCGAAATTGTTGGGGAGGTGTCTCTGTATTGCTTAGGATAGCTAAGTCACTCTTCACTCTCTAAGTCACTCTGGGAAAAGTTTTTAGTTAGTTTAGTTAGTTTTAGTTAGTTAGTCTTCATATCAACTACGAGTAAAACCACCTGGATCACTTTGTTTATTTTTGGAACACAGTTCTTAGATTATTCTATGGGCCCAGGTAGTGTAGAATGTGTAAACTATGCCAGATTTCTGTGCTCTATTGCATCGTGAGCCTTACTATGAGAATTACTATGAAATAACTAATTTCAACATATCCTCATTTAACCTCATAATACTATGGTTAATGAGACTGTACTCGGCCTATCTCAAAGGAGGCCTCATTGCCACACTAAAAATAGCTTCCATCATAGAATGCTAACTAATGGAAAACCTGCAGTTTCTATATATTAGCTTGGACTCTGCATCAATGATGTCACTGTGAACTGTCCATAGACCGATAATTAGCATTAGCGAGGAGGACCGATAGATGGTTGAAAATGTTTTTACATTCACAGAAATGTGTTAGGAGTTAAAAAATTATAATATTTCAAATGTTGTGAAGTGGAAGTAACTATCCAAAGTAACTATCCAAAACGCCCATGTAAAGTATAGATACCAAACAGATGGAATTAAGGTACTCGAGTAAATGTACAGTCCAACACAGCTACAGAAGCAGGTCCAGTCAACTCATGTTTCCTGGCAGTAAATTTATGTCAGCACATTCTATAGGTCTAGCCTGATACTCAACATCAAGAACAACCAACATGCATGCCCCGCGAACAGACCTAATGGAACAACGGTACTGGCAGATGTTGGATATTCACAGAACACGAGAAGGAGAAAACATTCTGGCGGTTATTGATCCTCAAACCATTTAAAAACCCATTCAGACATGCCAATGCCGGGATTTTTTGATGTGGACAAATGTCAGCCTCTGCAGATAGACCATTACACCCCCCCAAACACACACACACACACACACGCCAAAAGCTTGAAGCTACAGAGTCAGTGAATATTCCCACCAGAATAAGGGTCCTAAAGGTCCCCCCGCCCCAAGTTCAAAACACACGATATTTGCAATGAATTGCAGGCTGCTATATTTGGACAAATGTTCACCCCAGAATAGGGACGATAAGGTCCATGTGGTTATAGGTTAACATCAACTTTTTCTCCTACTCTCTCACTGACTGCCAAAGTCATAATGTTCTGAAACTAATGAAGTGAGAAGGAGAGGGGAAGGCAATGACAATGAACAAGGCCGAGCTGGCAGGCTCAGCATTCTGTGCTCTTCACACAGACAGCCGGTCTGCTCTGAATTTTGTTCAAAACAGTTTTTTTTTTTCTTTTTACAAATTCGATTTGTTATTTCAGTGCCAAACGTCAATTGATGTCTTGGTATAACATTGAAGAACCTCAAATAAATTGCTGCAAGGATATAAAAGGTGTAGTGAGTGGATATGTTGACATTTATGAAGAACATCTATGACCGTTTCTGAAGCTAAGTCATTCAGCAATTAGGGGTTAAGTGACTTGCTCAGGGACACAACAACACTAACTCTGGGGGAGCCTGGGTTTGAACCGGCAACCGTGCGGTTGCCATCCGGTGACTCTACTCCTGAGCTACTGCTGCACACTTACATTGTGCTTCAATTAGGGGTGGAAGAAAAATATACAGTAGATTCACTTGAGTAGGCATGTCACGATATCAGGTTTTACCGGTATTACCGGTAGGGGGCGCCAAAACCGGTACTTTGCTTGCCCACCGAATGTACCGAGAAAAAAAAAACCCAAAAAAACATTTTTTAAATTATTTTTTATTTTTTTTGCGTCCATTCATTCAATATTGTACGTTCTTGGTTCTTCAAAATATATGCGCCAGAGTTGCCAACAAAATTGTCTCCATCGCTGCAAACCTATATGCCTGATGTGCACACTTCGGGCAGCTGCCGAGTAGTACTCCACCAGGGTCAGATCTAGTCATGTGTATGGGGGGGCAATGCCCCCTAAATGGCCTGACTGCCCCACCAAACATGATGGAAACATACCGGTAAAACCGGTATCAAAGCATTCGGTATAAACTGTGATGAGACTCTGATACCGTGACACTTGAGTATCAATAATCTTGTGATATTATCCCAACCTCAAAAGTCAAAAACATTGTACTGAGAGCTCTTCGCACCGATGAGATGGCTAGGGCTCTAATTGTCTAATGTGTCAAAACTTCAGGAATCAGGCAGCTGAGATTTCCCAGATGCCAAAAATACTTCATACCATCTATTTGGGCGGTATGGCAGTACAACTCCAAGTATTTTTAAGACACTTATTTAAATACTAGTGGAAACACAGCACAAGTGGGAAAATAAATCACACTCCAAAGGCCTGTGCTGACATAAAGCCATGGCACTTTTACAGCAGGGGAACGGACTGCGTAAAGGAAGTCGTCTGCGGCTAATAAGGAATTATCACCAAACTGCATGGGGACAAATTATTCCGTCCTTGACATTTAATGACGCTTGTGCTGTGGTTTGTTGATAACCTACAGAGTTCTTACAGTTCTACATCAAATATTTCACTTGGCACCATATGGAGAGAAACAATAAGCTAAGTGGTGAACATATTAAGTATCATTGTGAGAAGAAGCCCACGCTTGAACACAGTCTACTGAAGGCTGGTTTCTGCAGAGATGTATGGCTGTGTCGCACGCCAACAGCGAGCAATCTACAAGCTGGCGACACGCTGCATCAGTGGTGTTATGTTGATTTGCCGCTTTGACACCATCGCACAATCAAGTATACATTAAGAATCATACATTTAAATTACAGAACATGTGACTTTGTTGAAGGAACGTATTCCGTCTCTAGTTAGGAACCAGTGTTGGGCAATATTACTTAGGAGAATAACTACTTCATGCTTGTTGTTTGCAACCATATGGATTTGCAATTCCTTTTCCAAAAGCTGTAGAGTTTTATGGACCGAGCACTGACACCAACTAACAACCAAAGGGGAAAGGGCATAATATCATTTTGACAACAGGTGCCAAGCCAGCTAATCGCTATAGCTCCGATTCTGGCTTCTACTTTTAGGTACTTAAACTGCCTATTTGTAATTTATACAATATTGGATATAAACCTCAATTCATACAGTATTGTATTGTTGGACAATAGCTAGAAGAGAATAAATCAACAATATATAAGTCTTGGTAGGTAAACAGCAACATTTGGCAATATTGAATACTATGTATAGAACACTAGGCCTACTGAGTGAATACCACTCTTGGTTGGCAAACTCTTAACTGGTCTGTCGAAGACAAAACATTATAGAATGTTTGAGGAAAAGTAGGGACAGAATATTTTCCCATACATTTATTCATGTTAGAAGGGGTGCAAATATGCCGCCACACAAGTGGCTTGGTGGGATTTTCTCTGCTTTGATCTGCTGTTGAATTCAAATAAAATATTTTGAACCTCGCCCAGCTCAGCTGTTACTAGGACTCTCAAATATAATAAATTCAGGATTTACTGGCAGGCTTCATATTTCTCTCTGTGAAGCTGTATTAATTTATTAGGATTATCTACATTCCCGAGATAAGAAACAAAGACACAGTGAGGTTCAACGTCTTGTTAAAGGTCTATAAATTCAGAATTTATAATAAGCCGTTGCTAATTTGATTTGGTGTTTGATCCTTGAATAATAAGTGTTGATGTATATAAATGAGATCGCTTTTATTTTTTGGTAAAAACAAATAAATAATAAGTATAAAGCCAAACACAAAACATATCTTTTACAAATAGTGATCTAACTAAAAGTAGCAAAACAGGCTTACTACATATCTTTCTACATATATATTTTTTAAATACATTAAGTTGTAACCTGAAATATTCTGCACTTCTGTACATTATTTTACTAGTCGATTCTATGGCCTGACTTTGAGGTAATTTATGGAATGCGTTCCTGCTGTTTTTTCCTTTTCCTCCCGTCTCAAAAAGGAATGCAATCAAAGTTCTGAAGCTAAAATCATTACCTAACGACAAAAGTCTTTGTATGACTTCTTCCATGCTGTGCATTCAATTTTATGGCCCATGCACGATTCAGGCAGCTACCCTTGATTGTTGTCTGAGGAATGTCTTTAAAAATGAATATACTTTTTTATATAAGATTAACCGTAAAAAGTTTTACATGATGAGATTGAAAGGGGATTCAAAAGTGCCGAGCTCTGATCGAAGAATTGAACTTGGTATCACCAATCAATCAATCAAATAGTAACGATATTTAGGAATAAATGGGTGTCCCTTTGTAACCGCCTTATTTTTATAATGCTTGGGAGACAATAAACACTTTCCTGTGATTTTTATGTGGGTAACGTGTTTTTGATATTTAGTATTTTAGTGTCTGTGATATCATGTCACCAACACTCATCTCACTTCCTTCTAGGACTACATGTGGTCTCAGTAAGACTGCACTCCTCCGTCCAGATAGGTACATAGAAATCCAGTGGTGAGCTGAGCAGTAAAAAATGTCCATGCTTTGCGCTATGCAACATGCCTTGTGTTTTGCCTAAAGATTAAACCAAAATAATCTCTGCGGATTCTTCACAGCACAATTGCATGGAAAGCATGCTAGAACTTTGTGAAAACCATTACCATGTCGCCTGTAGAGACTAACCTGTGGCTTAGGGTTAGGGTTTGCAAACAGGGTTAGTAAAGGGCTCTATGGTCGGAATATTGGGTATTCGATTTATACGTCTGCCTAACGTAGCTTTAGCCCAACACAAAAAACACTTCACTTTTATTTTACTAGCAGTATTTTGAGTATAGGTATATGAGCTGATGCTCTGTAAAGTGAAAGACAAAACATACAAGCTAAGCGAATGTGACATATCCACCTTCTCACTTACTAATGTGCACTAGTTTACTTTAATTTGCCAAGATTTTCAAATTGGGAAAAAATGAATCTTCACTACACTGCATGAGAATTACATTACTTGACTGTGACTGTAGCCTAGCAACTTCTGTACTTTTTTACAGCCTTGGTGCAAATGTATTTTCATGACATGTCCATGTCCCCTCAGAGTGAATGATTTGCCTATCGCACGTGATTCCGACAATATGGAGGATCGTTAAATCGGCTGCATGGGTTCTCTTCTCTGAGCATAAATCAAACCAATCCATCTCCCTGACCCTCGGTCCCTGGTGGCTTACTTAGAGCCATGCCAACGCAGCAGTGGCGGTGGAATGAGCAAGGGTAAGCATGCAAAGGCTGTCTTTAAGCTGAGCCGTCTGACGGTATAAACAGGCCTCCGTGCCTCCTCCTGAGAGCAATAGGGATCAACCGGGCTTAGTGGGCATGGCTTGCGAGGTCCCAGACAGGGCCAAAACATGCAACACGCAACGCAATTGTCGAAAGAATTGCTGTACTGTTGAGCATTAAAAAAAAACCCGGCAGTGCCTGCCCCACATCACATTGCTCACGGGCCCGGAACAGGACCTTGATGCACTCCACTGAGGATACCCGGCACACTAAGACCTTATGAATAATTCTGAACACTTCACCCTATTTTCTTACAGGGTGATTTAAGAAAGTAAGACGCTCAAAAACAATTAGAGATTGCGCTAGCTGACTGCCAAAGAGAAGGGGACTATGAAGTGGGGGCTATTTCTACTAACCCCTCCACACACCTCCCCTCAATCTTCTGTGACAATGAAGCATGCATTACAATACTTTGGGGCTACAGTATGCAGACCAGTACCGGAGGCAATGGCGAAGGAAATGACAACACATTTGCTAGTCCTTTAATTCCCTCAATTGCTTTATAGCCATACATAAATGCTTAAATTGGTTTGTAACATATGCTCTCCTCGCTCTGTTTACTTCCTTCATTTAGTGTGACTGAATCACTTTATTAGTGATTATCCCCCCAAAAGCTACGGGAAGGCACAGCATCACATCCCCATAATGTAATTTACCCATAAAGTAGGAATGGGAATATGCAAATAGTAGCTGGGTGTTTTTGCGGCTCCAAATATGCCCCGAGGCTGCCTGTCCAATGACACAAATCATCAATTAAGATCTCAGCAGGGTTTAGGGAGATCATCTAAATTGGCAAAATCCCTATCTGCCAATATTTAGAACCATGTGGGGTGCACAACAATGAAAACAAACAACACCATTGTTCATCAACTCCACTGATGCTGATGGTTTTAGACTGAGGCTAGTGTGTACATGCGTGTGTGACTATGTGTGTGTGTGTGTGTGTGTGTGTGTGCGCGCGCACGCGTGTGTGCGTGTATGTGTGTATGTGGCAGGCAGTGTGTGTGTGTGCCCGCACGCACATATTTTTAAATTTTTATTTGAAAGATTGAACCAACTTGAAACAAACAGCAGTCCACAGCTATTAAACAGCATAAGAAACAGTGGCCTACACTACAGCAGTGCATAAAAAACAGGATTTCTCAAACATTCCACATTTTTTCCGAGATTTATTATTATTATTTGAAAATACCAGATCTTCAAGCTCACAACAGATCACATTGTAAGCCTAACGATCAACAATTTTCAATAGTCAATGTATCAATTTATATAATATGATACTAGGGTTAAAGTGTTTTTGTTTTAGTTTAGTTTTGCTGGGGACCCTCCTGGAACCTCCTCAACGACCTCGGGGGTCCCAAGACCACACTTTGAGAACCACTGGTCTACAGAAAACTTTCCAGTCAGCATTACAGGTATATTTCTTCTGGGGTTTAGTTCCTGGTGTGATTCTCTTTCAGTATCATCCATTTTCCACACATAATGTCCAGTACAAATGGACAGCACACAATAGTGGTAATTTCAGCTAAATTGACAGAGCTAGACTACATCTATCCTTTACCATAACATGCAATATTATAATGTGATGGAAGATGTGATATCCACTAAACTACTGTATTTGTAATAAGGCTGTGAAATAGATTGATATTATACCAATATTGTGATATTAAACTACATCTGGGAGTTTTATGGGAGAGGTTTTAATCATTTAGGTTTTAGATCTTTTACAATTTTACTTTCAAAATTGCTCAAAAACAATTTTCATTAAAAGAAAATAGCATATAATACAGGCATAAAACACTTCTGAAACAATACTGTTTGAAATGTTAAACAAGAATCAATATTTTTGTCAGCATTTTATCATCACTGGTATAAAACATTGCCCTGTGCTCTCCCACAAGTTACCTGATAACTCATGAGGATAATTTATTTTCCAGGTTTTGAGACACAGGCCAACAATTCCTATTATGGCAATGCTGTGAGTGATGGTGGTATTTTTTAGATAGATTTGTTGGACATCAATATATTTAAATGAATGTAAGAGACAAGATTGGTTGACATATCTGGTCATTGCTGGAGAATACTGTATATATCCCAAAATATAAATAAAGCTTATTTTGCTCATGATTCAAGTATTCAAAACAGATATTTATGCCAATCGAAAGCAGTCTAGTAAAATACTCATTCATGCAATTGTGGAATAATAACTAGTGATCTGAGATAGAAAAGGGTGAGCAGTGAGTACTGCAGTACACAAAGAGCACCAGTGTTCAGTGTGAGAGGCTAGTCTAAAGGTAAACATTAGCCCACAGTATTGAAAACAGTATGGTCTTAATCCGAAATAGTCTTTAAACTACTATGGATAGAGATGGGAATGGCCAATTATAAAGATTGCTACATATAGTACAGTACTACACACTTTAGTAGTTCTACCTGCAAACATAAGCAATATGTGTATTTTATTTTTAGAAAGATCCGGCATATTTAGTTGCGAACATTCATTTAAGAATAAGAAATGCAGGGAATTGGTTAGAAGTTGGCTACATCATTTCAACATTTTCGTGAAAACGGTATATAAAAATGGCACCAATGCAGATCATACAGTATATGCCCCCAATATTCTTTCTTTTAAGTTGTCTCTAGGACACACACACACACACACACACACACACACACACACACACACACACACACACACACACACACACACACACACACACACACACCAGCAAGTGTATACTATAAACCTTGATTGAACTAATTTTAGCGTGCCAATCACAAGAGTAAAAGAAAAAGAATAATTTCCAGCCACCTTAGCCCTGCCCTGCCACTCAACTTCAGCAAGAGAAGTATCAATTCAATTCAAATTAAAATTCAAAATCCTCGGGAAACGAGCTGAATTCAGTTTCCCGTCCATACCAGGGGGCAATCAAAATATCTGCCTTCCTCTTGTAGCAGCCTATTCATCAATGGTCCACGTTCTCTCTACGATCACACGCGCTAGGCTTATATTCACTTGTCAGTTGTCACAAAATCAGAAATGCTCAAGAAACAGTAAACACACGCACATAAACTTAGAAATAGCTCGATCGAATAAGATGCGCCACAGCTAGACATTTACCAGAACAACACACACACATAATAATCCGATCGCCGCATCATGCAAGTTAACAACAACAAAAATCCAATGCTCTTTCAGTCCCGGGCACAAAAATGCATCTCCTCTCCCGTTCTCTGTCTCTCCCTCTCTGTCTCTCTCCCTCTCTCTTTTCTCCCCCCAACAGCCCCCTCCTCCCCCTTCTCTCCCTCCTCCCTCTCTCTCTCTCTCCCTCTCGGAGAGAGAGAGAGAGTCTCTCCTCTCTCACTCTGGCCTGGCTTGTCTACTCTGTATGAATAATGTCCTGCCTTTTGTAATGAGGGGGGGAGAAGGGAGAAAGCCGCCGTCCCTGCTCTAGTCCAACAGCTCTGACATTGAAAATGAATGACAGCTTACCTGAATGCCAATCTTCATCAGACTGACACCAGCCTGACAGCACAAGCCTATACTCCTCCTCGACACCAGCGGTGACGTGTGCCACGCGAGACCCCTCCCACTCCCACCACCACCAGCAGCAGCACCATGCATCAAGCCCTCTCCTCTCATTTCATTCCGCTCTCTCTACCGCGATGCGACACGCACGCCCCGCGCGCGCGAGTTCTCTCTTTTTTGTTGTTATGATGAACCGCGGATCTGGCCAGCCCCCTGTTGGTGCCCGTCAATAATTACACCCTTCGTTCCAAGCACGTTGTGACTGACAGCGTTAACCACTTCTGCCCAGTACACGTGTTTCGTAGACACTAAAAAAGGGGTTTTCTGTGAATACCAGACGACTCGCCCCTTTTCAATCTCGCCTCCAATCGCAAAGGTCGCCCCCAGGAATTCGGTGCGCGCTTCGGTTGTTACAAAGTATGGTCGAAGTAGCCCTAAATATCTCTGGCAAATTCGCCTCAGAAAGTCCAATACATTATTTGTACAGGTCTGGCCTACTGCAAAAAAACGGTTCATCATGGTGTTGATATAGGCTACAGGCAGTGTTGGGACATGTGCACTACGTAACTCAATATATTAATATATTACCAAAATGCAGTAACTTGTAATATAAATATATTACTTAACAAAAACAATCTAAAACAATCTAATTATCTTGACAACTGCAGAAGTTGAATAATTACTTATTTTCTATAATTTGTCATCAAATTATTTATTCAGGGACGTTTTTTTCAAGCTGATTTCATATAGATTTGTCCAGAAGTGTGCTTGGTTTATTGTAGGTATGCCACTGGTCTACACAATATTTGATTAATAGTGACACTA
Organism: Benthosema pterotum; assembly: GCA_039105355.1. Taxonomy (NCBI): domain Eukaryota; kingdom Metazoa; phylum Chordata; class Actinopteri; order Myctophiformes; family Myctophidae; genus Benthosema; species Benthosema pterotum. Next base: position 17,170,929 of record CM076975.1, read on the forward strand.
AATATTTAATTATATATTTTGCACAACATTTTTCTTTTAAGTAATATGTAATAGTAATATTAATATATTACACTTGCTCAGACAGCAATATTGTAATACAATATATTGCTTTAAAATGAAGGTAATAAGTAATAAGTAATACATTAACAAGGTATAGTAATATTCCCAACACTGGCTACAGGTACCGTAGCAGGAGCCTTGGCCCAAATAATACTCTGTTCCTGAGTACAGACAGAGTTACGCCGTTGCAAACTCCATTCACTTCATGGGCTCAGTCCAATGGCTGGTCTTCTACATAAACATAAACAATATTATTACTAAACTATCGTTTTGTAATAATGTTGCATAGACATTAGGCAACAGTCCAGCTTACAGGCCCAGGCCCACAAGCTAAACATTACAGATACTTTAGTTGCACTGTACAATACATTAAAACAGATGACATGTTGCACATATCTCTATTATTTAATTGTGCCACCGCCATTGAAAACATATTTCAAGCTCCAGGTGTCCCTCATTCAGGTTGCATGAACATTGGTCTAGCACTTCGTTTTCTGACCCCTCAAGGTTGCAATATTTCGCCGAGCCTTCATGTATTCCGTTTCCGTATACAATAGCTAAATTAACGATGAGCAATATGGTGGGCGAGATATCCACACTTCGGGGCGAGTAGTCAGGGTCCGAATTGGATTGGCGCCGAGCCTTCCTGTTACCTTGGGGAATCACTGTCCGAGCCAACTTTTTAGTAGTTTTGCTCGTCTTCATAGCCCACACCGAGCTAAACTTTAATCAATATAACGCGCCTTTGATTCTCGCAAACAGAAGTCAATGTAGCAGCCAGATGTAAAGGTACAGGGCAGGTCAAGGCAATTCATTACCCCGTTCGTCCATCCCTCACGTAAAGACGAGACGCAGACCAGTCCATACGCAGACGCGCTCATGGCTCAAAGCGACACGCTGTACAACATTTCCCAGCATTCTTTTCGCCGTTCAGTAAGAAGGCTCCTGAGTGGCTGATTTCAACCCCCCTGCAACCCGCAGCCAGTGAAATTGAAGTTCATTGTTGCCAAGGCAAAGCTTGTGTTGTTGCTAGGATGTTGAGACTTGGGAATTGGAAAGAAAGCACACTTTGAAGCTCCGAAACGTTGCTAATGTCGCTAAAGTGTAAACGTATTTCGTAATCAACACAGTTTTTCGTTAGGCTGTTTAGGAGCGTAGATTTTTACTCACTCGTAAAAATCCATTTTTACGAGTGAGTTTGCCGTCTAACGCATTTCATCTCAAACACTTGTCAACACATCATGAGACTGTTGCTAACAGTAGTATTATTATAGTTAAAGACCAGTTTTTAAGAATGGCTACCACGGTTTTGGGCGTTGGCTTGGGAGTGTTCATCATTATCCTCGTCTGGATTCTGTCTCTAGTTTTTTCGATCATCCTTTTGAGAGGATCCGGGTCGACAAAGTAAGCAGAACACACACACACACACACACACACACACACACACACACACACACACACACACACACACACACACACACACACACACACACACACACACACACACACACACACACACACACACAGGGGTCCCAACTAGCTCTGGTCCAGAGCTCCACTGGTTCTGAGTCTGACTTGCATTGGAGCTCTGTTGGTCTCCGTGCATTCGGCCATTACTGCACCCGACCAGCCTCTCTTCTCTAGTGGATATATAAAGAACGTTTTACCTACTCACCAAAATAAACACGTCTTGTGTCATTAGAAAGCCTACTTACCTTGGTGGTCGCACTCTTAGCCCCCCACCACACGGATAAATTGGACTTTTTGGCCAGAACGCGATCGTTTTTCACTCAAGGAAAAATATTTCCTATGGAACTTTTCTATTGGCAATATCGGTAGAGGGCGCAAATCCTGGTTGTTTTTCCGGTGAAAAACGATCGCGTTCTGGCCAAAAAGTCCAATTTATCCGTGTGGTGGGGGCTAAGAGTGCGACCACCAAGGTAAGTAGGCTTTCTAATGACACAAGACGTGTTTATTTTGGTGAGTAGGTAAAACGTTCTTTATATATCCACTAGAGAAGAGAGGCTGGTCGGTGCAGTAATGGCCGAATGCACGGAGACCAACAGAGCTCCAATGCAAGTCAGACTCAGAAGCAGTGGAGCTCTGGACCAGAGCTAGGTCCCAACCACTTCTCTCTCATTTGAGGGGACCCACTTCTGTCATTTACTTTTATGGATACAAGTAAACATTGTAAACCATGTATCTAAACAGGTTATAGACGTCTGTATGTTTTAATATTGTGTCTGTGTGCGTTGCGCACGTGCATGCAAATGCTCTTGCATGTAGGTGTGAGCGCACGTGTCTTATGTGGCCCCACTACAACACTGGTTATAATCTTACTGACTACTCAGAAAATCCAGTGGATGCTTATAAGCATGTGCGTCCTCATTCATGACTAACGCCCATCACAATTATTATATATTTGCCAATTTAATCACTATTAGCCTAATTATTCTGTTGTTCATTTGTTGAAGAAACACGTGACACTCTGAGTTGACATGTTGTGAGCTTATCAAAACAATATTAAATGTTAATGTGATTAAATGCATACAATAAATCATCATTGCTAGTTATTTGTTTGTATAAATCATTTGTCATATCTGCCATGTTACAGGTATCTTTGCAAAGCCTAAAAGACCAACAGAAGCAAACAATAATAATAATCACCATTATTTGTGTGTGTGCGTGCGTGCGTGCGTGCGTGCGCGCGCGCGTGTGTGTGTGTTTCACCAGGTTATTGGTGATCCCGCTGCTCCTGGTGGCTCTCTTCATCACTGTAGGCCTGGTGTTTTTCCCTCGCAGGTCGGAGACCACCTCTCCTGTCAAGGAGAAGGAGGTGAGCATGGTATAGCCTGCCTTTTCAAACATAACTTACTAACTTAGTACAGCGTGTCAAGAAGCCCCCCCCCCCCCCCCCCCCCCCCCTACACACACACACACACACACACACACACACACACACACACACACACACACACACACACACACCACACTAGTGGTTGGCAAAAACAATTGATACTCCAATATATCACAATTTTTAATGCCTTGATATCAATATCGAAGCGCCACGTTCAAATCATTTTTTAATATTTATTAGTTTATATTTATTTATTAGATATGTAGAGCCCAACCAATAGAGTCAGTCTATCGTATCGGTGGTCATATCGGCGGGTAGCAGTTCTATCGGAGGGTCATCGGTGAAATTGTCACTGAAAAAGTGCCCAGTGTACACTGGTACAGTGTTGTTGTTGTTTTTTTAGAATCGATTTGGTTGCTCCGCCTTCTATCACTGGTCATATCGGTGAAAAAGGTCCATTTTCATTCCAGCTACGATAGTACCTCTATCGTAACAGTTATCGTATCGTTCCCAAAATTCCATATTGGTCCGGCTCCATTAATTTGTATTATCAGAAAGACTGACTGATGCTATCTGGCCCCATATAAATCTAAATCCTGTGTTACTGGGCAAACATGTGGACATGAGAGAAATTTGCATATCAGAATTTAAGAACAGCCAAATGGTGACCTTTAACTAAGGATATAAGCATTTCTAAAATGTTATACTATTTGATGGTTGTATTTGATGGCATTTGGTGAACTACATTCAGAGTGCTGAAGATGTTAAATCCATGACTAAATTATAAAGTTTAAGCTTAATCATGTTTAAAACTTACCTTAATGGCTAGCATGTATTACGGCCAAAGAGAAACAACATAATCGCAATCGCTGAAATCAGTTGTGCGTATAGTTCCAGAGGATTCAGTGATAGTTCCCATCATATTTTGGTATTGTCTATAAGGCATTCACAATACCACAAATCTGTGCAGCTGAAAATACAGTATATACTGTACGTAGTATTTTATTTTAGTTTACTAGTTTACTTGGAATTGCTACTTTTACTTAAATTCAAAAGCAGAGTCCTTTGTCTGCCAGTGCATATCTTCAAGAAACAGGTAAATAATAATTCTATGGCAAATTTAGGAAGGATTTAATGACATACAACTAGTATTGCACACACAATGTGATGTTGTGATCCTCTCATTTTGTTTATACTGACTACTTAATCTGCTTCATCACGCCCTAGTGGACAAAGTTACAGGCATAGTGCACAAATACGAGCAACTTAAATATAATTGCTAATGCATCTGTTTTTGGCTCCATCAATTGCAGATACAGCAATCAAAGTAACAAAGCTAGATGAGGTGTAATTGTGTTTATTATCGACCCGAGTTGTAACTGTTGTTGGTTCGCATTTTTCCATCTTCTTTGCTAATCTTATTTCTAACCTTAACATAAGTAAAATAGTAACCTAAATGTAAACCAAGTCAAACTACTGTATGCCTAACACTAAAGGTTATTTCTAACCTTATTCTCAGTAAAACAAAATAGAGAATACCTAAACTGCCAAACCGAGCAGTTGGCATAGGCCGGCTGAAACGAGGGCCAGATGGATTATGGGTAATGGTACCTGTTATGCCCATTGCCCATGCTGTCCACATCAACAATTATGTAAGCGTGTCAGGACATAAATAATTTGCAATTTTAGTGCATGTTTGCAGCTATAGCAGGTAGGCCCACTAAGGCAAGAAACTCAGATTGGAATTGAAAGTAGCAAGTAACAGAATATTTAACAATTCAAAAAATAAATAAATAAATAAACTCTGAGGACTGTGTGTGGGTGTGTGTCATGGAAACATTATGCATCAATTTGCATTTTGCGTGGCAAAGATTTCTGTTTTCAGTGAGTTCTTTCACATGTCCACCAATGTAATCCGTCAAAATAAAGGCCTGTTTCCGTGATGCCAGTTGTACCATGGTGGACCTTGGTGTGTGCGTGTGCACGCGTGGGTGCATGTGCAACTGTGCATATGTGCGTGTGTGTGTGTGTGAGAGAGAGAGAATGTGTATGTGCTGGTCATAAAGACCTGTTCTGCTTTATCTTATTCCAACAGCAACACAGAACAAATACACCCCCATGTTGCCTGCTGCTGGCCAGTAAGCCAGTCAGATCTGCCAAGCAAGCTGCCACCCCACAGAAATAGCAAAGCAATGGCATTTTATAGTCTTTGTGGAAGAAAAAAAAACACTGGGAGGAAGGAGCATGTCACTTTCTAGGTTTCTGTGCAGTAAAATCACCAACGTTGTCTAACCTAGGCAATTGAGGCTAATAGTTAGTGGAGCCATGATTAAAATCATTAATAATAATGACTAATTGTGTAAAAAAGAAAAAAAACATGTGCCTTTACAACATTTGGTCTAATTTGTATTCCTGTGAAAATCCCTTTCATTGCATCAAGAGTAATGTCTATTTAAAGCGGCTCAAATGTCTGTTGAAAATAGTACATTGCAAGGTTACTATAACTATAAGTTTTTCCCACTTTTTTTTTTTTTTTTTTTTTGGGGGGGGGGGGGGCATAGTAGTGCATGTGCGTGCAAAGCCTTTAGTTTTAGTCTTTTTAATCATCATTTTGACCTAAGTTTAACACAATTAGCAGCCATTGAAGGCCCCCGGAGCCCTTTTCAGGGCCTCCGACCCGGTACCGCACAGTCCAGTTTCCCTGAAGGTTCCCTGAGAGCCAAGGGCTCCTGGGCCATGGCCCCAACGGCCCAATGGCTAATTTGGCCCTGTCGTCAGCAATGGCATGTGCACATGTGTGCGTGACCCATCATCGCAAGACGTCCTGCACTGTTGTTAAACCACATGCTGCTATAAGCTGCACCTCTGCGTGTTAGTTATAGCTCAAAGTCAAGCTAATAATGGTGTAATGCACACATGCATTACGGCAAAAAAAATGAACCCGGAGTAAACAGGAGTTTCCAGGAATTTCTAATTAGTGTTAATTTGATGAATTGAAAAAAGGGCCTCATTAGAACCTCTACTATCTAATGTAATGTAAAATTCAGAGCGACTGGTGCAGCGACTGACGAGCAGTGACATGGCCTCATACAGTATACATACTATATGGTATTTAGATAGCAGAAAACAACATCTTTTGAGGATGCCTAATTTTAGTCGCTAAAAATCATTTTGTTTGACTAACTACTTATAAAGCCCTATTTTATATTTTGCTGTACAACAATAGCTGCACTGTAGTTATAGCATGCTTAATCAGGAAAACCTACACACACGGCCGCCAGTTTAAGTTATTTTTTTAATTTTGTTCTCTGATCAGATCTATTCTTCACTGAACCTGCACAGATGGCCTGCTAAGCTAACATGTACTATCCTCATTGATCATTACCTTGAATTGTGTCGGCATGTATATGCATGCACCAGCACATGCACACACTTGTGTGCAAGTTACTTGCTGTAAGGAATGTGTAACCTCACTGCTAACTGAAGTAAAATATCATAGTGCCAATTAGGCTAGTCCCAGACCAAGGGTGGGATGTGGGGGTGTTTTGCAAAAGAGCCCCCTGCTTTTCTGGCTTGTTCCCTCCATTGTGCTCAGTGCTGCATTAATAAAACATGGACCTTGCTCTGGGTTGCTGCTTGCTGCCTAATTGGCAAATTAAAAGTGAGATGCAATAAATTATTTTATAAGAGACAATATGCCCCACAGCTGTCAAACTACTGGTGAAGAGGTCCAATCTGTCCCACCAAGGGATCATTTTGGGGAGAAGCAAAAATACAAGATAGGATCACTTGTATCATTCAGTGTTTTCTCTGTAAACAAATGGCTATTCGTTTTATTTATTGTATGGATGCATCTTTGACTTTCACTTTGGATGATTTGGAGATGGTGCCAAGGGAGTGCGTAGCAGAAGCCTAACAGTGGACAATATGCCACTGTCAAAAATCAAAAGCTTGCTGTATATCCAATCGGAATAAACCATTGCCAATTTAATGCATTTGTCACAATATAATATTGACCATAGCTTAGCCTACCACACTAAAATCTGCTTTTTGAATACGATTTCAGAGAAGAAAAGTTATTACTTGAAAGTTGCACTTGAATTGGTTTGGTACTCTGTATCAAGTACAGTGTTCACCCTACTGTACCGTTGCCTTGGGGAAGCCCTGTGCTGTACAATTGCATCAGCTCTTCTCAAACCCTGCATATGGTAATGATCAGTGCCTGCATGTGCAAGATCAGTTCGATTGGCTAAAAAAGAGAATTTTATAGTAGCCTAATTACAACGTAAGATTACCAACACACATGAAAATGATAAACACATAATAAATACAGAAATACATTTTTTGCCTGTTACATTGTGACTTATGTAACTGATCTAAAGTTGCTATTGTACAGTACAGTGTATATTTCAAGCACGAGCAACAATGCCATTATGCCATAACGAATTGCAGGATAATCCACACTACCTAGCTAGTTTTTAATCAAATGTACAGACCTATTGCTTTTAGTCCCTGTCTCGGTGCTGCCCTGTCATAGATGTGAATTCACATTAACCTTACACTGTTCCATTAAGTTATATTCATTTAAATGACTAGACACATTCTCCAAAACTCTGTAGGAAATCATGGCAGAATACTGCACTGTATTTAACAGGGCCACCTCAGCTCACACGGCCCTCCCATGACATCTAGTGGCTCAGAGAAGAAACAATCAATGTGTCAATTTGAGGATGGGTATAAAAATAAATAAGGTCTCAGAATGAATGCCTGACACTATTCTAATTTCTTTTACAGATAGTGGACTCGTTCTTCATTGGCCGCTATGTGCTGCTGTCAGTTGTCAGTGCAGTGTTCCTGGTGGCACTCTTCATGATGCTTCCTCTTCATGTCCTGGAGCCGGTATATGCCAAGCCCTTAAGAACGCACTAGAGCTGCCAGGGTCAAGTTGGCAGCAGTGCTGTATTGTCAGTGTACACAGTTCATGATGAGCAGGGCCAACAAGAGGCCCCCTTCGTTTGGTAGTGGAATGAATCCCAAACAAAAACAGTGGCAGAGCCAGCGCTTCTAACGCAGTGGTAGTATTTGCCATTTGCTGTATGTTAAGGGCCAACTTATATACTTCAAATGTAAATTATAAGTTGGTCCGATTGCACAGTAGCTTTAGTTCAGGTAAAGTGAGTAAATGTTAAATTGTCTATTCCTGGAATAGATAATTTCTTGATGAACTCTCCATGAACTCTTGAATATTACAACAACCATCCTGACAAGCAGCTCTATTTTTCCATGAGAGACATGAGCCACACAGCCCCCAGCTTTCACCTCAGTGAAAGTATGAAAACAATTGCTAATGATATTGCCAATTATAAAAATTGTGTACTGCAAATAAGTATGTAACTCCCATTTATTTACAGATGATGCTGACATTGTTGGGTCTATATAGAGGTATGCACATGCATAGAATTAATGGGAAAAAGAACAGCAATGTGGCGTGGCATTGTTTAATTGTTTAACGCAATCAGGAGTGATATGGGCTAGCAATATGTTTTTGCCACTCAGTAGACGTTGGTGCATAATTTCTGGGTATGATGATGATGTCACAGGCATACCCTCTATAGCATCATTGACTACAGACAATTTAAGAATTAACAGGTTAACAAATCCAATCTATGAACCATCTAGGACAGGCCCATGTAGATTGAATGCAAGAGTTGGGTTTAAAAGCACAAACGTGCTTTTAAAGTAAGGAAAAAATAGCAACTACAATTAAATAAGTAATGTAAGTAATGAAAAACTACAACCAAAGAACAACATTTTTGTAGAGGATTACCTGACTGCTCAGTTAGAATACATTGTAAGGACTTAGAATACTCAGGACCACTCTATCACTCACTTATAAGAACAGATGTGGCTGCAAATGTATTTTGGTACTACAGTTTGATTTAGCTTGTTATTGTACTGTATATTTATACTGTATCATTACATTATGATGAACAGTACTACAAAACCCCAATGGAAATGAGCCATAGGCTTTCTTAGATACCTCCTTTTAGCAGACCATGTACTGAACTGTATTTCCCTCATTTTTCATATCAGGTTTCACATCTATCTTTGATATTAGATAGCTTTTTTTTTTGGACTATTCCACTGAAATGCATGGGTCAAAACTGCATCATAGCCTTTGATTTGTCTGAGAACATTTGTGCAGCTGGTCGCTGTGCTTCTCCAGGCTCTTTTGTGAGGTTTGACCACTGGAATATGGTTTAACCAGCCCACTGGGTGAGTTGAACCATATGGACACTGCTGGAGAAGATGCTGGCATGCAGCATTTTATAACCATCTCATGAGTTGACAGAGGTACTACAAATGTAACCTATGTTTATGCTGGGACGTTTGTTTATCTGGGTTTTTACAGGTGTTTAGTATTTAGTGTTGAGAAAGCAGTGGCGTCAGCCATGCACTAAGCTCACATTGGCCAAGTCAAGTAACCAAGCGTGACTTTAATGATCGGCCTGTCCAAAGTGAGATGTCTACTGAGCTGATGTACAAGCTGATGTGTTGTTTAATGTGTCACTGCATGTTTGCCAAATGTTGGTCAAATCATGAATTATTACTTGCAAAAAAAGTCAATCAAAGATACCATTGAAGATTATCCCATAAATGATTATGATGATTCCATTGTGTACAAGGGACTTTAGCAGTTGCGATGTGATGTGACACACAAGCTTTAAAACTGCTACTTCCACAGAACGTTTGTTCGTCAGACTAGGGAATGCTAGTGTTCAAGTGTTTAGAGACTCGATTATAAATAGTTGCCCCCTTCCACCTCAGTTTGGAAAGTGTGAAGCCCAAGGAGACGTGGAGTGGAATTCCAACCAGGATGATGAAAGCGAATCTAATGAATCAAAACCAATCCTATTAGTTCCAGCCCACATCTCCATACAGCGGCTCTTGTTGTGCACAACAATCCACCACAGGATTTCACACAAGCTGGGGGAACCGGGGGGCTTCAGCAGGATGAGATAGAGGATATGAAACCTTTCAACCTGGAGGGTCGTGTTGTCTGTAATTGACCGCATGATTACCACAATGTGACGTTACCTCTGCCTTAAGTGTCCCTAGGAAACAATTGTCTTCATACATTTTCATCCCCATTGTGGGCATGTCATTAAAGGCAATCATACTTTGAATAAATATTCAAATGACTGACCAAAAAGTCTGAAATGTCCTAAATGTTTATATGTAACTTTTTTTAAATGAAATGTGTCAGAACTGAGCAAGCCCAGAGGTTGAGTTCTAGAAGCATCCTGGTATATTCCCCATTCTGAGTCATTTCCTCACTTTCTTACTACTTAATTCCTCCCTCATTTTAATATTTGCCAGTAAACTCCTTCTCTTGGGAGTGGGAAAATGGGAAGAACAAAGCATGTGGGGGTCTGAGGATCATTTAGAACTCGGAGCCTAAACTCTTTGTGGAGCAGCCAGCTGGACATATAAAGAGATGGGGGCGGGTGATAGGGAGAAAGAGAGAAAGATGCGAGGGCAGAAAGCTCAGGGCGCTTGGTTTGGAGGCAGCAAAGAAGGGGATGGGGTGTGCTCCTCTCTAGTAGATCCCGTATTGAGATCAACTCAAGCAGAACGCTTTGCCTCGCCTTTCACACCCTCATCCGTCTCTCCCTGGTTTGCGATATGACCCACCCCCCACCTAGCTTTTGCCTCAAGCCCCCCCGCCCGCCCCCCTCCAGAAAAATGTTATTCGCTTGCTGTCAGGGAATGTGACAAATGCACAAGAACTCCACTGATATTGCTTGATCCTCTTATCCGTGCCTGCTAATTTGGGAGGGGGGTAAGGACTTAATTAATTCCGAAACCTACCGGGTGTGAATTGGGCATGTGGTCTTATGAGATCAACAAAGTGGAAGTCTAGCAAACATCGGAGATGCCATCGTCCTGGGTTTCTTGGCTGGGTGTCTGATGAGGGCTTTGAAAAATGGTTTGTGGTGAAACGAGCTGGGAACTAGTGGCCTCAGTGACAAATTATGTATTTTTTGTAGAGCCAACCGAGGTGGATTTTCTCAGTGGGTGGATGGCTCAATTCCATCACCCCCCGTTGTGAGGAAGCCAGAGGGTGCCATCGCTGAACCACACACTAGGAGGACAACAACTCGGTTCCTATGCCCTGGTGTTGTCTCTCGTTTTTACCTTTCTGTTAGGGAGGGAATTACCCTAAAGCCGCTTCCCTTCGGGGGGAAGCTGAAGGCCCAGTCTAGAGGTCAGAATGCTTCCCAGTGGCTCTTTTTGCTGCTTGGACATGACATGACGCCCTGTTGTGAGCCAAAGCACGGCCCTATGGGGGTTCCATTTCTACAGTGTTGAAGGAAAAAAAAGTGTTTGGACATTTGTAAGGCCTTGAAAGGCAATGGCTACACCGCTCAAAAGAGATGCTCACAATGGTAGAGCAGGGGTGGTCACTGCGGTCCACGGAGCATGTTCAGTCACAGTATGCAGTTAGGGTTGCTGTGTCTAAGAGGTGAAGTACAGGTACACATTTATTCATAACAGGGGGAGAAGAATGTACTAAAATGGAAATTATGGCATGTTTAGGTTTGACCTTTTTCCTTCTTTTTTGAGGGGTTACCAAAAATATCAATAGAATACAATAATAATAAATATAGGTGCAAGATGCGATAAGATGGCCCAAGCAATGAGAAAAACCACAACTGTATGAACTGTGTGGTGCACACTGCTCAACAACAAGCTGCAGTTATAGTTAGTGCTGAGTGTGAATAGGCCTTTAGGCTGCTCAACAGTGCCGCTTTAGGTCACCCAGCTGCAGCTGTTCAACAGAGACAGACAGGCAAGGCAAGGCATGATGAGGCATGAGTTATGCCTGTTCAAAGTTTTCACCTTCAAGCGATTACTATTTGGTCCCTTTAATTGGAGTAAGACTAGTTGTGGAATGGTTGTTGGATACACGTTTAAGTTAAGCAAGAACTCCAATTTTTGGTGGAAGCCTATATCTAGGGAACATGCTCTTTAGAGTTGCCCCCTTAACAAACATTGTGCATAAACCTCAACAAGGTTTGTTAAAACCGTGAGTGGCAAGTGAAAATGATGCATGAGCTCCATACTGTGCAGAAAAGCAGCTACAAATTTCTTGCCCTAGTTGACTGGTGGGGGGGTTGGGGGGGTGAGATGTCTCACTAAGGGAATCGGTGAATGAGGGAAAAGAAGCCTTTGTACTCCTTTCCCTTTTAGCTCTCTTCAAAAGAAATGACATTGCTGTGTGGCCAGATAATTTGCACATGATGAGCCCTGACAATTGAAAAATGTCACCATGCATGCAGCACAAGTGAGCAGTCTCCTCTTTTTGGCTAAACAAGAACGTTCCAACGTTTCCCTCCTTCATTTAGACTTAATTTGGCACCTGTACTTCCTGGCCTGCCAACCCGGCAGGAATGCTTCTTAACAAAAACGTGGCCTCTCTAAGAACTTATGATGAGGGGGTCAAAATAGTTTTAACACTCCCTCGTAAATGTAATTTTACTGCCCATTTTATAACCTCAATTAACTGCTGTGTGGCACCCCTAAAGCCCATGAGCATGTCACACGGTTTATACTTTACAGAGCTGCCCTCAAATAATAATAATAATCACTGTGTGAGGTTTGCCAATTTTGTATATGGTAGCAGAAACAGTCGTGCCGCATTAGACCAGTCGAACGGCAGACATTTGATTGATGAAGCTGATCCAGTTGGAGTAAAAACGGCCTTTTCTGTGTCACCTCCCCTCATTCCAGCCTCCTCTTCCTCCTCCCCCAGGCTATAGGCCTTGTATTCTGCCCCCCACACCCCCTAGCTTCATGCAGAACGAATGCCACAGATGTTGTTGGACAAGACAGTGCCCCTTGGACCCCTTCCCCACACTCCCTGCGCAGCATGGGGTCTGAAACTTGTTTTTTAATCACACACACACCCCCATCCCCTCCTTTCCCTCCTTAAGAAAAAAAGAAATAGGCAAAAAGGAGGGTGGCACGGCGAGCGAAGCCAACTTAAAAGTGGGAGGGAAAAGGAGCACAAAAGCATGTTTACGAAACACAAAGGGGGAAAAAAACAATCTCCCGAGCATCAAATTGTGGGCAAGGGAAAGGGTCTTGTCTGGGAAATGAAGGTGTCGCAGAGCTGCCCAATAGGAGGTCCCGAATCCCAGGAGGTTATGGACGGTGGTGCACAAGTGCCTGGCATCCATGCATAGGCTGCGTTCCTGTCCAGGAAGTGCACAGTGGGACCAGTGAAGATGTGGCTCGGTGCGTGGCTGTTCTGGGCGTCTTGGTTCCACACCTGGGCGGCGGGATCGCACCGCGGCCAGTGTGAATACGTCTGTCCGTCAGAGTCCGGAGGACTGGACCAGAGGTCAAAGACCCCGGTGGTCAGGGAGCGTGTTCGTCACGCTCTGGAACACCAGCACACGCGTCACAAGAGCAGGCCACACCGGAAAAAAGGTAAACTCTTCCCTTCAACGCCTCTTCGCCCTCACTTTGCTCAGGTCTTGACAGAGACCTGTTGCATCAGAGTTTGTTAAATTAATGTCAGTGTCGTTTGATGCTTTTCATTTTTTTATTATTGTGATGTTCTACTTCGGATTTCAGAGAAACTGTCACTGGACAGATATCAGTCACTAATATGTTCATCACTTTACAAAACTGAAAATGAGAATGTTGGACCGCAGAGAATTTCCCCACCACTTGATGAGGTGCATTCATCAAACTTCTATGAAGGGAAAATCATTTTTTCTTCTGGTAAAAGTTTAAGTTGTTTTAAGATAGATGATTTGTTTTTTAAAAATGTCATGTCAAGACTAAATTAAAAAAGAAAAAGAAAAAAATACAAGGCCATATAAGCTACACAAAGTGTTGGCCAAGATCATGAAGTAAAGTAAAGATTTCAATCTAATATTTGTACTTTTGAAATACTTTACAACAAAAATGCATTTTCAATATTATAAGAACTTAATGGTACAACATGGATTAACATTTTTTGGGAAGTTATGGGCATGCTTTAGATAAAAAAAATCACCTAAACAAGTATACCTAAAAGCAGTAATTCACATTAGTAGTGAATTTGTGTAGCGCGCACACACACAAGTGCTTTTCAAGCAGTCACACTAAAGAATTCACTCTTTAAGTTAGTATTTTACACATTCCTCGCTACAGTTGACAGTTCATTATTTTCTTGCCTCCTTATTTCATCCCTCCCTCCTGCCCGGTCCAATAGTACTGGTGACCTTTGGACTATAGAGCATGAAAGAGGTTCATTCCCTGGGCACATCTCAGCCCACCATCATTCCCATGGACTGTGTAGAGCAGACTCATCCCTCATACTCTCTAAAGCCTTTGTTGCTCCCTGAAAGCTGGCCGATGCCGAGGCCATCTAGCCCAACTTGTTGGATCAATATAAGCATCCATCATTTGGCCCCGGCCCTTTCGGAGACTCACAATGACCAGTTGACTGAACAATACTTTATTTATGTGTGCCTTTGCTACGAATGAACTAGTGGTAGTTCACTTTTCTCTGGCCTGCCCCTTGCTTTGCTATTGCTCTTGGATGATCGGGTTCAGTTAACGTCTGCAGTGTTCCTTTTCTACACACCTCACAGATACAATCAAGCTTCAATCCATTGTTGTTGGTTTTTACTGCTTTATGATGTGACTATAATCCAAACAAAGGAGTAATGAATGGCAGCATATATATTATAAATTCTGAAGGCGCAAGAATGCCAAAATTGAATTACTTGGGAACTACTATATTCTTAAAAACTACTAAAGTCTTGTAATGCATAATTATTAGATACTAGATACAGTACTTGAAACCTGTCCTTTTAGGCCTACACATTATTTGGGGTGTAGGCCTATAGTTAAATGGACAGGTTTCAATAAAGTATCTATTATGTAATAATTATGCATTATATATACCGGTACACTATATTTTTATATTTTTTAATAATATATGTGCATAATGTAATATAGACTGGCGATGGAGAGCAAAGTCCAGTACGCCATCCAGCAGATCTGTGTAGACTCCTCAGATGTAGAGAAAGATGTAGCATTTCCTTCAATTGTTTTAAGGTTTGAGAGTCTGAGCTTCCTGTCTCCTTGCAGTGTCGACAGAACTGCAGCCACACATTGACATTAGAGTGTCAACACCTTGTGGAAAATGGAATGGGTACTTATGTTTACAGAACCTAAACTGTTTCAGTACTAGTATGACGACTACTCAGAGCTTGTAAATCAACTTTGTGTATGCCATTTAAGTTTGCCTATATTCATAATAATAACAAAAACATTTCTAGTATGGCTATTTTGTCCAAAATGTAAAAAATACAATATTTGAAAAATGGTCTTACATAAAGTAAAGTAGCCCCTAGCCTACATTATTAGAACATGCTTACATTTTTTACTATTTGGTCAATTGTTTCTACAATTGCTACAAATTGCCACAAACTCTCTATATCCAGTCATTTGATACTGTACTGGGCATGTCAACTATATTTAGCTTTCTAGCAGAGAAGAATATGATTATGATGAAGAGTGGGGGATGAAAAATAATGACATGGAAATCGTATCAAACACAAAACTATCATTGTACTATACTACACTTTCTGTCAGTAATAACATGCTTTGAATATTAATAATAATAATTCCAATAAGTCAGCTTGACAAAATTACACTTTTTTTTTGCAAGGGTGGCCTTGTCACCGGATAAAGACATTTTCACAAAGGTTTGATCGATGGATTGATTTAAATATTGAATAATTACAGTGGCCTAGGCCTACATTTCAAGCACAACTCAATTGGGTCTTCAAAATGTGAGCCTTTTCTGTGCAGTTAATTAAAAGAAGCCTTAGAGCTCTATAAGAGGCTGTAGTATTACAATAGTAAATGGGGATGTTGTTGGGGTCTGGCCCTTTGGGTCTGGCCTGGCCAGCTCTTCAGTAAACAATCAGGAGAGAAGTGAAGCCTAGGATAAATAAGTGTGAAGTGAGAAGTGAGAAAACAAATACAAACATTTCTCTACAAGATAAGATTGTAATGCACCTGAGCATGTAGGCCCACATATTGTCTGCTAGAAGTAAATTATAAACCAGATGGATGGACTATAGGATGGACTGCAAAGCCTGGGAGAGCAGTGTTACGATCAAATGACGATTTTGTTGCATCATTAAGGATTTAATTATAGGACTATACCGGCTGGGTTTTCCTTCCACCTTCCAGAATTAAAGGGTAATCCCACCCATTTTCAACATTGTACTGTGTCATTAGGCTAATGGAGATGTTGTGTGGACATAATAAAATGCCCCCCCCCCCCCCCCCCCCCTTCTGTTTCCTAGACCTGGAGATTTGGGGGGAAAAACATGGGGACTTTTTATTATGTTCATTTCTAAGGTAGCCTAAATTGAATTCATGACAAAATGTCAAAAATATTATATAATAATATATTAATTTAATTGGGTTTTTCCACCCATTTTCAAAATTTTCCTGAGAGTGTACAAATTTGATTCCATTTGTACACTGGCTCTGAAAGAGCCCCTTTTTCACCATCTTTAACATGGTGAAACACAACTTGATGATGTCATCAAGAGGTGTTTCACCTTGTTAATTATTTTAACATGGTTTAACATTTCTAGGAAACACAGAATGGGGAGAAGTTTTTTTTATTATTATGTCCACAAAATCTCTAAGCTATAATTAATGGCAGTAAATGTTGAAAATGGGTGGAATTCCCCTTTAAGTCAAACTAACTTCCCACACTGGCCGCCATGCAGCATCCAAGACTCAGAGGTGCAGCTGTTAAGTCACCAAAACATACACACTGAGTTGACGTGCTATAGAGACGGAGCACTCTTTCTGTCCCTTACAGTTTAGACCGCGTGGAATTCATTCTACTCACAGTCTGGTCGGATCACTTTACAGTGATGTGGCTCTCTGGGTGTATTAGCAGATAGTTGAGACCGTTTGAAAGTTGTTGGTTTTGGATATGTCACCTATTGCGTAAATGCGCGCCGCGCGTCACCGGCGCTGACACCGCTGTGGCGTATTATAGGCTACAGGCAGCGGCTAGTACCTGCTACCACCAGCTGTTCTAATGCACAGATTATAGCCTAGACTTTAAAATGATCAGAAGCGATTTTATTAGAATGGTGACGTTATTATTATGGGGGATCATCGGAAGCCCGGAAGGTAAGTCTGCGTTTATTCATGTAGTGTATGCTACTTTTTCCAAACATCGAGCACATGGCTCTACTCTTTTTCATAGTATCAATAGGTTAAAGCGACAGTTTGCTCGTGTTTTTCTTCTTTCTTTGGTTCTCGGAAAAATGTTGAAAATGGGCGGAACATTCCCTTTTAAAGTGCATATACCAAATTTCCTTTTGAAAAGGCTATAGCCTTTTCTGCTGTACCAGCTTATTGTGATTTACAGTTTATTAAACTACTCCAAATCTCAGCCTGTCACTTTTGGATAGTTCAGCTCCATCTACAAGTGGATATTAGTTGTGGGGGAAACAGGTCACAGAAAGTGATCATTTGTCGAGGTCTTCGTTGCATATCAGTTGGTTAACATATTAGTGTTTTAGTGAACATTAAAGATGTCACAGTTGACTGACGCAGTGACTGGTGCAGTGATGTTGCCCTAATAAATCAGGAAGCTGTCAACAGCCTTGTGTCCTAATAATGGCAGACCAAGAGGTCATTGAATGGTGATGTAAAAACTGATTCAACAAATGAGTGCATCAATTTTAATGCAGAGAACAAAAGGACAAAAACATAATATGGGATGCTTTGCATGCTTGTTTTAAGATACTTTGATGAAAAAGTATTAGGATCACCATCTCACACCATCATATTGAATGTGTGGGGTGTGCATGGGCGTAGGTCTATAGGCTATATTGTAGATAGACCTATGCTCCTGTTGCGCCATTATAATAATATAATATCAGTAATGAGACTGTAAGGACAAACAAGTGGAAAAAGTATGGTCATGTAAATGTTGTGTCCTTGATTTCTCAGAAATCACTTTTAGTGGAATTCCTGTATTTATGTGTGATCTTTTGTTCTGTTGCGGATACGGTGTGGATGAGGGAGTTCCACTGGCTTTTGTTGTGGATGACTGAGCTCAAGTTTCCTGTCCTGTGCAGGAAGTCGACCCCCCCTCCTCCCCTCCGTTTCCTTGAATGTGGTCATCTATTCAAACAATAGCATTCCAACACTGTTGGTTGCAAATAGAGGTTGTTTGTTGGGGCAGCAGCACTGAAATCTGCTTTAATGAAGGCAGGGACGGTGCTACCTACTTCTAGGGGGCTGCTGTTTGGGTGTGGTGCTTCACCACATTAAGAAAAAAAGAGTTAACTACAGCCCTTTACTTGAAAACAAAACCACATGGTTCCAGATGCAGCCTAGAAGAGGATGTTGGTTTTGATGGGGACTGAGGTTCACTTGCTTTGGCTCCCCTTCTAACCTTATTATGCAGCATAAGCATGCACACATGTGCAGCCGCCTCCCCAGTTATCAAACATATTTACTAGATACATGTTAAACTCTATACCAGGGATGCCCAAAAGGTAGATTGTGATCTACCAGTAGATCACACAGGCCCTGCAGGTAGATCACATGACAGTCCCCCCAGCACTTGGACCCTTATAAATCTGTAACTCTTGAGAATGTTAAAATGAAACCAAATGGACCCTTACGCGTCCATTTGGTTTCATTTTACACTCTCAAGAGTTAGATGTTTAAACATCTGAATTACGTAATTTTCAAGAGTCCACACAATTAGAAAATGGAAAATAATTGTTATTTTGACCAACGTTTTGCCAGTTCTGTTTCCCAATTGTGGACAAAAGTGTGAAAGTTCTTAGTTTTGGGTGCAAGAAACTAAACTCAACATCACAAACTTTCAACTCAAACCTCAAATACTTTTGAGGTTTGAGTTGAAAGTTTGTGATGATGTCAGTAATAGCATATACAGGCAAACCTTCCGATTCTCCCCCTCTATTTTTCATTATAAGTGCAATATTCTTAAACAATATAACAGTAAGTAACACCATCACCACTATTTCAAAGCTTTGATGTGTAGATCTTGTTGATCTGGTCATTAGCTCTCAAGTCAAAAAGTGTGGGCACCCCTGCTCTATACTCTCTACTAATACCATGTCCCCTCCTTAGGTTCTAGGGTACGTGCAGAGGAGGTTCCACCTCGCATTATACACCATCCCTCCGATGTGGTGGTGAAAGTAGGCTATCCTGCCACACTGTCCTGCCGGGCAGAAGGAAATCCTGAGCCCACCATTGAGTGGCTACGCAACGGCCAACCAGTGAACTTGGACGTCCAGTCGCCGTCGTCGGCGATCGTATTATCGGAAGGAAGCATTTTCTTCCTGAGTGTGGACGGAGGGAGGAGGGGCCAGACAAACGAAGGCGTCTATACATGTGTGGCGAGGAACAGCGCGGGCAAAGCCACCAGTCGCAACGCGTCGTTGTATATTGCAGGTAAGACTTGGTGCAACTGGCTGAGGGATTATTGTGAAGCATTAGATATAGATGAGCTGGAGAGAAAAGACCAACAAAGGAAAGATACAGCTCTATCACTTCAGAGAGAAGATGAGGTCAGTGTGGGGTTATTGTGGGCCACACACAAACACCAACGCACGCATGGACGCACGCACACAGATGTATTTATGGTGAAAGAGACAGGGGTCCAATGTCAATGTTTGTTTGAAAGGAGGGGGTCAAACAATGATGTGTGGTTGACCTCCGACCCTCACTGTTTACTTATTGGAATCCGCTTGAGGTGCATGCACAACTCTTTCTTGGGTCTTTCTTGAGTTAGACTGCAAGACAGAAAAGATTACAGAGCAGAAGAAAATGCCCCATGCTTAATACTGGTCCCAGGATTTAGTTGGAATGCCAGAAGAGTCGAAGAGTGAGTGTACGCATTAGAGAGTTATCTGCAATCAATGAGATGAAAGGCTTAAAAAAGCCTTTGAAACATGTAATAAAAGTCAATGTGCGTTCATTACTGTCCTACTTTCCATGTGTTGAACAGCATCTAAATTACATATGATGATTTGCTGGACAAACAAACATCATTATGCCCAGGCGGTTACCTCAACCGTCTGGGCACCTAGACCGACTGCCAAGCCAGCCTGACGGCGTGCCGTGGGTGCTATAGACCTTTCAGTAAGCCCCGCCCTCTCCCCAGTGTCCACCCAAGGCTAGGACACTCCAGCCGGGCTCATTCATTCCAATGTAAATATCATGGATATTACACATTAAATACGGGTTAATTTTTGAAACCAGACCTTCAAAATCTCTTCCAAATCCATCATCAAGGCATGTCCTATGTAGTGGAAAAATGTGTGTGTGACCTTTATTTATTAAAAAAAAAAAAAAAAACAATGTACTGAAAAGTCTACTCCCAATCCTGTCAATCTACTGTTAAGGCAAAAAAAAAAACCTTCTGGCTTTCACAACCTCTGCATCCAAATATAAAAGTCCTATTTGACAATGGTTTATTTAACATGGTTTATTACAACCATGTTAAACTTTGCCACTCGATTTGCCATTGACTTTATACCCTCAGTCTAGTCTATAGTACCTAATTGACAGGATGCCATTGGTGTGACTGTACTCTATGTTATGTAATGCCAGGAAACAAGGAAGCTCGGGGGTGGAGGCTATATTATGATGATTCAACTTTCTACATTTGTCCTTAAGTTGTTTAGGATGTGCACTTTATAGAGGCGCCTCAACATCAGATTCCAATGTGGGGTGGATTACCCATATATACAACACACACACACACAACACACAACACACACACACACACACACACACACACACACACACACACACACACACACACACACACACACACACACACACACACACACACACACACACACACACACACACACACACACACACACACACACACACATAAAACAAACATTGTCAATGCTACCACTATGCTGTGTGACCAACCCCTTCTTCTCCACAACAAAGTGCTACGGGACGAATTCAAGGTTCAGCCCAGTGATGTGGTGGTGGCGGAGGGAGAGGTAGCTGTCATGAACTGTGTCCCCCCAATGGGACATCCTGAACCTAATGTCACCTGGAGGAAGGACGGACATCCTATCAACAATACTGACCACCACTACACCGTAAGACCTTTGGCTGCTCTGAACATACTGTATTGTATATCCTAATCCTATTGTGTCACATGTGCCACCTGTGATATGCTACATACAGTAAAGTTCTGTTTAAACACTTAAGAAACACACCATCACGCAACATTGTGCTTGCTGAAAATAACATTGTATGGGTATCCCATCCTGTCTTCCAGGAGCTGACAGGAAAGCTGATCATAGCCCCTGCAGAGAAATACAACTCAGGGGAATATGTCTGTGTGGCTACCAATACTGGAGGAGTGCGGGAGAGCAGGGCTGCACGGCTGTCTGTGTTGGGTGAGGAACACTGTGTCTGTGTTTTATTCATGGACAAATTCTAATCCAACTAGGTAACCTTAGCCTCGGTAATCAGGCTTTTATGTTTGATCGTATTCGGCTCAGAAAACGAAAATCTCAGAGAACACATTGGAAAATCTGCCATAGGAAGCCCACTTCAGTGCAGATGGGTGTTGCTCTAAATTTGGTGACAACGGTGTTCTCTGGCATCCACAAGCACTAAATTTGACAGAATATTGCAGACCTACCGGTAGAAGCTTACATTGTGAAGGCATTGTAGGTCAGCTATTTTCTTGTCCCATATTATTTGGCCAATGTTTGGCCATGTGTTTAGTCTGTGAATTACCCTGGATGCAGCCATAGTCTATTTTATTCTTTGTTTGAAGGTATTATAGAAGGACTCAAAGGTCCTCGGCTTAAAATGTCATTTAATCTCCCTCAATCCTGTGGACAATCCACAAGTGGAGAACCTACAATAAATCCTTTTTCTCTCAGACTTACCATCCTGACAATAGTCCTAATAAGCAAGCAAGTACCTTCAATCTGTCAATAATACTAAACATTGAACAAGCATAATGTAGTACAAACTATAGCAAGAACAGAACTAAATTCTTGCAACCTCCTTCTCTAGCCAAGCCTGTATTGATGCTGAAACCAATGAACATGTCAGTGCGGACTGGAGAGTCGGCCCAATTCTACTGCCAAGCCAAAGGGGACCCCCCACCTGCTGTGGTTTGGAGCAGAGAGCAGGGACCACTGCCCAATGGCAGGTACTTCAAACCATAACCAAATTAATTTGAATAAATACATGTCTAGTGATAAATCTTTTAACTGCAGAACAAGGTAGTAGCAGCTGCCAGTTGAAAGTTCAGCTCAGCTCAAATTCAATTCAAACTCAACCATATCTTTGAATATCCAGTAATGAAATACAGTACCGATAAATACTGAAATACAGCGATGCACACACAGACACACGCACATACAGACATTTCTGCCTGGCTTACAAGGTAATCTAGCTCACAAGATTCGCAACTACATGTGCTTACTGTTTATTCATGTGATAAGGACACTAAAGCATTAGTGATAAGAAGAAGTGAAATGCCACTCACCACGCTTACCATCCGCTCAGTTCTATTACAACAATAGCTGAACTACAATAAAAATGACCCAGACTTTAGTATAGCCTATTGTAGCAAGGACGGTGACAATGTTTTGGCATCTGCCATTCATTTTCTATCATGAGCTAATCTATCTATTTGTGCAGGTATCTGGTGAACCCAGACCAGAGTCTCCAAATCCACTATGTGACAAGCCAGGATGCTGGGAAGTACACATGCACTGCTGTTAATGACGTGGGTGTTGTCACTGCCAGTGCGCAGCTACTGGTGGAAGGTAAGCATAAGCACTGCTGTCCTGTCAATGACTTGGATGCAGTCACTGCTCAGAATGCAAGCGAACCCAGGATGCCCATAGATGGACAGAATGTCCCTGAATAGTGTGATGTGAGCTGAAGCATCCACTTCCCAAAACTAAAAAGGTTTATCCCCAAATTTGAAAATACAAATCGGTGGCAGTTTATGATGTTCAATTAGGTTATTTGACATTTCTAAAAACAACTGAACAGCCAACTGTATTGTGTTATCAGCGGCAACCAACACCAAACTGAAAGATCTTCACAGAGAGCTGTCTGCCCTGCGGGTGGACCTGGATAATGTCACCATCATGGCCGCTGCATCCAACATGTCGCAAGTACAGTGGAAGGTAATGGGACAGTGCTTGTTGCGCATCTTTGGTATAGTATCACGGCCTCTATGTAATCGCACAAATATGTTAATGTCATCGTTTTTCAACCAGTGGTCCTGGGACGACCAGTGTACCCTGAGAGGCGTACAGGTGGTCCCCAGCTAAGTTGGTTAACCAGATGTAACTCTTGAGAACGTAAACATGAAACCAAATGGACCCTTGCGGGTCCATTTGGTTTCATGTTTCATGTTTACACTCTCAAGAGTTATTCATCATCTGAGTATTCATCATCTGAGTCCAAGTCTACACAACTAGAGAATGTAGATTTGAATCTGTAGGTTTTGACCGTTTTGTTTCCCAAATCCAGCCTGGTATTGTGGACAAAAGCCAAAGGAATCTTTAGTTCGGCTCAGTGAGTTCAGTGAGGCTAAAATGTCATCAAATAGTAGTCCATGGTTCAAATGCTGAATAAATGGTGGCCCTGGTATCAAAAAGGTTGAAAACCACTGCCTTAGGTCTTTGTACATTTCAGATTTTGACATAAATGCTGTACCATCAGCTCTTTCACAGAGTGCAGTATCACAGGTTATGTGACGGCAGTCAGGTAATTCATAGTCATCCTGTGTTCTTTCTGTTCTACACAGCTGCAGTCCCTCCCGGCCGAGCCTCACTACCTGGATGGCTTTGAGGTGCTCTACCGCTCTCTGCTGCCTGCCAGCTCTGACTGGGCAGCAAAGAGAGTGACACTGCCTTATTATCAGGCCCAGATCGGCCCCTTGAAGAGAGGCTACAAGTACGAGTTCAAAGTCCGTCCGTACGGCAGCAGCCTGTACGGCAGGGAGAGCAACACCAGGCACCTGCGAGTGCCTGAGACAGGTGAGGACTGTTTCAGTGTTTGGCTGTGAGAAGTGCACCTGGAAAAATCAATTGCTAAATCCCTTGCCGTGTTCCCACTTCTCACAGTGCCCAGTGCTTCACCGCTAGCCGTCTCTGTAACGATAAACCCTCAGCAAAATAACACAGTCCATCTGAGCTGGGAGCCTCCGCCTCATGATGCTCACAATGGGATCATACAGGGTTACCAGGTACAGAGCCACACGACAGTACACAGCAATACACATATGTTCTTTCTCAGAAAATATATGTTTTTTGAATAAAATGACGGATTTAGTTACCGGTATAGTCACACTTTAGTCCCCTGAAATGTTTTAGATACTGTATATAGTTTAGTTTGACTTATTTTGAACAGAAAACATAGACGCAACTAAACAAAACTGCATCTCTTCTCCACTAGTCCCTCCCTAACATTTTAGTCTCGTTTTTGTCCGGAGTCCAGAGCATACTTAATCCTTCCTCCTTGAATTCAATTTGATTATGATATATTTTTGCCGGATTATCTGTCTCTCTGTCCAGGTGTGGTGCATGGAGTCAGTGGGGAAGCAGCAGTACCACAACTGGACAGTGGAGAGCGGCCGACACAGTCTGGACATCGTAGCCCTGATCCCAGGAAAACAGTACTGGGTCACTGTGGCGGCTGCCAACGGAGCAGGGACAGGGGCAAAGAGTGAACCCCGTGGCTTCATCATAGGTTAGAAACCCAGTTGGATTATGAAACAGTAGCCAATTCAGCATAGAATATTTAAATACAGACAGCTGCATTAGACCTGTGCCCTAAACGTCTCAATAGAATAGGCACGGAGGCCACATAAAGCAACTGTAGATATGTGATCATTATATGTTGTATTCACTATATAAAGCAGAAAGGTATTATAGGCAACTTTTTAGACAAACATCAAAATCAAAATATATATAGCTATCATGTTTGCCTTTTCCCACTCTACATGGCTTCTACTTTGATGCTGCAGATGTTTCCCTGCAGGCAGACACTTGCTTTGCCCTGCAGACGGTCCAGAACTTTTGTTGCGTCAAACAAATCCTTCCGTCTGGCTCATGACAAGGCAGTGCTAGTGTGTGAGGGGAAGGGTTGTGGGCGGTGAGGCAGCATTTTAGCCAATCACAGCGCAGCAGTCATCAGCACTTTTGTAATGAGCCAATAGAGCGAAGGTGAGGTACAGTTAGATTCAAATCTGTTTACAAACAGATTTTGTTCACTATAGTCCCTTTAATATGCATTCACTAAACAAAGAAACTTATACCGGCTCCAATCCCAATGTCTTTTTTCTGAATCCCATTTCTCTTTTATCCCCTTCCTCCTATTCTGTCTTTCACACCTACCTCCCTGGCTCTCAGATCCTGTGAAAGGAGGCTCCGCTCAGTCAGACAGCCGTGGTGGAGGGGAGTCCCCGGTCCTGGCCATACTCAGAGATCCAGTGTTCATCGGCAGTGTTCTCGCCCCCATTTGTTGTGTCCTGATGGCCGCAGCCATCTGCTTCTTCCGACGACACGGGAGGCCAGGTCCCCTGGGAACAGGCAGCAGGAGGAAAGCTAAAGGTACAGACAGAGGAGGATGCACAGAAAAGTGTTCATGTTGTAAACGAGTGGGCAAATGTATTTGGTTACATTAAGTAAACCCCAGAGTTAAATTAACAAGATTTCTGTGCTCCTTTTCTGTTTTCTCAGGTTTACACAAACTGGCCAGTGACGACCTCATCATAAAGCACAGGTAAACAAGAATAGCACAGTTAAGGCATGTGGTACAGTTATAAGAGTAAAGACCCTGGTTAAACTGGCCTCATGTTTTTCAAATTAAATTCAACTGTCACTGCCAAAAAAAAAATTAAAGTAAACAAATGTCTTTAGTTTTTATGAGGGTTTATTGTCGTCTTAGTCTTAAACGCATTAAAATACCAATATTGTTTTTGTATGTACGTTGTACATCTATCAGAGCACTGAAAGATGCAGCAGGGGCGAAATCCAAAAGCGACCTCGCCCGCGGGAGCCCGGTTTCAAAAGCGGGCGCCCGCTTTCACAAAAACGGGCGCCCGTTTTCAAAAGCGGGCGCCCGCTTTCACAAAAACGGGCGCCCGTTTTCAAAAGCGGGCGCCCGTTTTCACAAACGGGCGCCCTTTTCAAAAGGTTATGGTTAGGGTTAGGTTAGGTTTAGGCATAGGTTTACTGAGGTTAAGTTTAGGGTTAGAGTTAGGTTTAGGCATAGCCTAGTTTGTGAAAACGGGCGCCCGCTTTTGAAAACGGGCGCCCGTTTTTGTGAAACGGGCGCCCGTTTTTGTGAAACCGGGCGCCCGTTTTTGTGAAAGCGGGCGCCCGCTTTTGAAACCGGGCGCCCGCGGGCGAGGTCGCTTTTGGATCTCGCTGGCTCTCGAAAGATGGCAACATGACTCTTGTTGTGTGCCCTTCAAGGCACCGTACTTTTATGCAGTACTACGCCATTGTTAGATGGAACACAAAGCTAAATGACCAGAAATATAACTCCCTAATGGATTGGGTTTGTTTTTTCCTATGAACACAATGTAATGCAACATCCAAATCTTAGATTGGCCTCACTCATGAAACATTTCCTCCTTTAGCTTTGCGGACCAGATGAGAATAATAAATGGTGCATAGCACATTTATCCAAGCCACTACATACTGTAGATTGTGCATCACATTCACATTCCATTGGTGTGCATGCAAGACACCAACCAGCACATCAGGAGCAATTAGGGGTTCAGACTTGCTCAAGGACACTTCAACACCAACTCTGGGGGAGCCAACTCTTGCTATGCGGCCACTCCACCGCTAAGCCACCGCCACCTCTTACAATGTAACAATGTCATTCAAAGCGCATTGTTAAATCAACGCCTCAAGCTATGCAAGACTGAATTTCACATGTTCTATTCTGGGTTGTTTCACCTGAAAATCATAATGTGCCACGAGCATTGAGGTTTTCTATACTGGCAAGCGACTACAGAATTAAGCTGTCGTCCTGCATCTGTGTTGTTCTCTTCTATTAAGAATAATAGCAGGTTAAAACAAACAAATATTATGTTTCAAGCTTTACAATGACCTGGTGAAGATGAAGACACCCTTCAGTAAATGACCAGTAAATGACCACTAATGTTGATAACTGACTTCAAGTGACATAGCCTGCTATTCCCCACAGGATGGCGACACCAGACTCCCCATGGATGTCTGGAGCATGGAGACCAGCCTATTCCAATGAGAAGTACCAGGGCCTGTGGGCCCAAACTCAGCCAAGTCCAAGCTCCAGAAGTGCCAGTGGGTGTTTAAATGATCTAGAACTGCATGCTAGTGTAGTATATGTGTAGTATACTGTATGTGTGTGTACATACAATCACACACCCTTCTTTCCATACCACAGGTCTGCCTGTCACAGCCAAGAAGGGCCCAGGCTGTGCTGACTCAACTGTCCCCATCGTGACTGACAGCTGTGGGGTCTACGGTACCTTCTACGTGGACCTGACAGGGAACGGTCTCAAGACCTTTAACAGTCCTGGCCGCCGGCCAAAAATGCCCCACAACGTGGTTCCCCATCCCCAGCAGCAGCAGCAGCAGCAGCAGCATGGCACTGAAACCATCCGCATATCCTCCCAACCCGTTTCCCAAAGCCCTGCCTCTGGCTGCCTCCAGGCACTGCCCTGGAAACAGGCTCTTCGCTCCC
This sequence comes from Benthosema pterotum, assembly GCA_039105355.1. NCBI lineage: Eukaryota > Metazoa > Chordata > Actinopteri > Myctophiformes > Myctophidae > Benthosema > Benthosema pterotum. Next base: position 17,198,683 of record CM076975.1, read on the forward strand.
AGCCCAAGATGGGCGTCCTGAGAGAATCGTGGGAGAAGAACCACAGCAAGCAAGGTGAATGACTATGAATGCCAATCTATACTGAGGGGTGCACTCACCTGTTACTCATGTCATTTCTCTCCCTCCATAGCTACGGGTCGTTGTTAGTTTTGTTACGGATTTAGAAACTGTTGGCAATGGCAAGTGGCTTAGTGATGAGAGAAACCCTAAGATAGTATTTAGCCTTGTTTTAATTAATTTTACATTTTATTAACAGAAAATAAAACAAGTAATGCTATGGATTAATTCCAGTGGGGCCCTTCATATTTGTATCCGATGAATTGAATATGAATAGAAACTCAATGTGATGAGTATTTCAATAAAGGCAATATCAGAACTGTAATGGCATTTATACAGTGTGTAATGGTCTGTGTAGGATGCAATTCAAAGCACTGTGAAGGCTCAGATAAACCAGAAACGCTATTCCTGTACACATGCGATCCCTTTACCATTCAGGATAACACTCACAACTCTTCTCTCTCCCTAGAGTTGCATGCAGTCAACAGTGTGCCTTTGGTGCCAACTAGGAACCACACATACGTGTCTAATGCCTACAAACAGAGACTCGGTCAACTGCCACCAGGTCAGTTCACATACAGTTCTGTCAGTGCACTCTACTCACATATTGATCATGAATGTGTTGGCATGTGAGTCCAGGGTGTTGCACCCTTCTTTGTTCTTAGTTCAGGGTTGCTTGCAGATTGGTAGTTTCAAACACAAAATGAAAATAAGGGTAAACACTGGAAAGTCTCTTCTTCATGGGATTTTATGACATCTGACAACCAAATAGTTGCATTAGCACCCCCTTCTGTTAATCTAGGAATCTCCCCAGTCTCCCCAGACTCTCCTATGTTGAAGCAGTCGGCCCTAGTAGTGGTTAGAGTGTGAAATGCAGGCAGCCTGTGGACACCCCGTGCTCCTGGAGTTTAACATTGGGCACTCGTTCATGTGCGCCTTCATGGAGAAAACACTTACGCATTTACACCACTTCCACAATAAATAAAGGCAATATATGAATATATCGAATCGCAGCATAAATAAAAGTCAAGTCAATTCAGAACCCTGAATGTCATATTATATCATATTGTGAGGTAAGTGAATCGCCCCACCCCTAATGGAAGCTCAAGCAAAGTACCACTAAATACCTCAAAATTGTACTCAAACAGAATACTTGTGTACTTAGTTTTCTGCCACTGGGTATTGACGTTGTGTCTGTGGCAGCCCCTCCAGATGGACGCTCAGAGTGTGCTAAGCTGGCAGGCTCTCCCCGGAGTCCCCGCATCCTCCATTACTCCACTTCGCTCCACTATGTGGACATGCTGCCCACACCGCCGCCCATACCTGTAGACGACACCACTACGGACACACACAGCCTCACCTCCGAGGAAGGGTGAGACATGTACAAATTCATACACAAACAGCTCACAATTATGGAGGGTCGAATATACAGTTTGCACAGAGCACACACAACAGACTCCTCTTTCCGATGTAACTGGCCATTGTTCATGTTACCTTATATTGTGGCTTTTGCTAGACACATAACATGGCTTTCTTGAATCCATGTTATGGATTCACAGTGAGTCCACGTTATGTGTCTGGGAAAAGCCCCCTTTACCTTGCTCCTTTAAAACAGTGGTTTTCAACCTTTTTCATACCAGGGCCCACTATTTATTTTGCATTTTAGCTACGGACCACCATTTGATGTTGAATGTAGTCTCTTGGAGCCAAAACGAAGGGTTTTCAAGTTTGTGTCCACAATTTAGTAGAGATAATTGGCAAAAAGTTGGTCAAAAGAACAATTCTTCTACATTTTATAATTGTGTAGATTCATTTAGCTGAGGACCACCTGGAATCCTCTCAGGGATCACTGGTGGTCCCCGGACCACTGGTTGAAAACCCCTGTTTTAAAACATCAGAATGCAGCTGACTGATATGTCTGGCACAGCCTCTAAGAAGTCGAAACACCTGTTTCCTTGAAGAAGGGAACATCATTTCGCTTCATTTCATAATATCACGCAGCAAGCTTTCCGCCATACTCCCACCCGTCCAGGTCGTGATTTGGGAGATGAACCGAAAAGCCCCTCTCCTTTATGCCTGTTCTGCTTGTGCGGGGAGGCAAAGGTTGTAGGACGTGAGGAAAAGAGATAACACAAAACAGGAAAGTGGACCTGTGTCTCTCACATCCAAAAAATACAGAATGAGATTCAAAAACAGGACATGATCGAGGTAGCCTTGACTTGTACAACTAGAAAGGGAAGGTTACCTAGCTGATGGTCCCTCGAGACTATTCTGTCAAAACAAACTACATTTGTAGTACACTTGGGCACTTGGGAAACCAGTGTATGTGTGTGTGTCCACTTGATCGTCTCTTGAAGACCATTATTTGAATAATAAACTAGGCGAACACACACAAGAGATGGAAAGTAACTAATTGCAATTACAGTCGTCTCCTGTTTCCCCAATAATATAACTACACTTCCCACTCTAATGTTTTTTTTTGACTGTATTCTCATTCTTAGCTTATTTAGCTTATTCAATGTATTCATCTTCACTATAGGTCACTGACAACTTGTCCTACACTTTGATCCCAAAACAAAAATAATCTCAAAGATGTTTCCCCAGAAACTCCACATACTAATAATAAATAATTGAGTCATAATGTCCCAATGTTCTCTAAATCTCCTGCATCCCTCTCAGCTCCAGCCGGTCTACCAAGCTAACGGTGGACGTGGGGTCTGTTCGCTCGGCGTGTCCTGGGTCAGGCCACCGTAGTAATAATAATAATAATAAATTTTATTTATAACGCACTTTACATTTGAAGCAAATCTCAAAGTGCTACAATGCAGAAATTAAAGAAAAAGTAAAAACAGTAACAACAGTAAAAGAGGCAGTCAAAGCAATAAAAGAAGACAATAGGCCCAATAAAAACAAAACAGAAAAGACCATTAAAAATGTCCAAATTAGGCAAATGCCTTGATAAAAAGAAAAGTTTTTAGTCCTCTTTTAAAAGACTCCACAGACTGAGATGCTCGTAGGTTGTCTGGGAGAGCGTTCCATAACCGAGGAGCCACCGAGCTAAAGGCACGGTCGCCCATAGTCCGGAGCTTGGTCTTTTGGACTTTGAGAGTGTTTGAGGTGCCGGAACGGAGGGGGCGAGTGGAGGAGGGAGGCTCTATGAGTTCCTTGAGGTAGGAAGGAGCGTTGCTGTGGATACAATGATGAGTGAGGAGACAGACCTTGTACTCAATACGAGAGGATATGGGGAGCCAGTGGAGGGAGTGGAGAATGGGCGTGATGTGTTCACGTTTTCGCACTCTCACCAGGATCCTAGCTGCGCTGTTCTGTATATACTGGAGTCGCTGTATGCTCCTGCTAGGGATCCCGGTGAGAAGTGCGTTGCAATAGTCAAGCCTTGAGGAGACAAAGGCGTGGACGAGTTTTTCTGCATCGGCCAAGGTGAGTGTGGGACGGAGTCGGGCAATGTTTCGGAGGTGGAAAAATGAGGTTTTACAGAGGTGTTTAATGTGGAGGTCAAATGACAGGTGGGGGTCCATTTTTACACCCAGGTTGGTGACTACAGAGGAGAGTGGGAGGTCGTGGTTGGAGAAGGTTATGCTGGTGATGGAGGCGGATTTGACCTGGAGTGGGGTGCCGATGAGAATGGCTTCTGTTTTGGAGCTGTTGAGTTGGAGAAAGTTTGCACTCATCCACGCCTTTATCTCCTCAAGGCAGGCGGTTAGTGTGGATGACGGGGATGCTGAAGACGATGGGGGGGAGGGGGGAGCAGTCCTGAGATATAATTGGGTGTCGTCAGCGTAGCAGTGGTACGAGAGACCATGCCGGCTGATGACATGCCCAAGGGGAAGCATATAGAGGGTGAAAAGGGTGGGGCCTAGTACGGAGCCTTGAGGAACGCCGCAGGTGACAGGCAGTGTCCGAGAGCAGGCACCTCCCAGGGACACGCGTTCAGTTCTCTCAGCGAGATAGGATGAAAACCAGTTTAGTGCCGTGTCAGAAAGTCCAATGGTAGAGTGGAGACGGTTGAGGAGGATGGTATGGTCTACTGTGTCAAACGCGGCGGATAGGTCGAGCAGAATGAGGAGGGAGGAGGAGCCATTGTCGGCTGCCATCAGGAGGTCATTAGTGACTCTTACAAGTGCTGTTTCCGTGCTATGGGCTGAGCGGAATCCGGATTGAAATTTGTCATAAAGGTTATTGTTATGTAGGTGTTGGTGGAGTTGAGCAGCGACCACTTTCTCAAGGACCTTTGAGAGGAAGGGCAGGTTGGATATGGGCCTATAGTTGGTGAGAATATCTGGGTCGAGGGTTGGCTTTTTCAGAAGGGGTGTAATGATGGCTGTCTTTAAAGCAGGAGGGACATGACCGGTTTGAAGGGAGTGATTAATGACAGTGGTGATGAGGGGACATATGGCATTTAAATGAGTTTTCAGGAGAGCAGTGGGGAAAGGGTCTAGGGCGCAGGAAGATGGTTTCATCTTAGTGATGATGGCCTCAACTTGTTGCTGGGATACGTTGGTCAGGCAGTGGAGAGGGTGTGAGATCTCTGGCTGTGGGCAGGCAGTCAGAGTGGGTGGAGTAGAGGAATGAAGTAGTGCAGACCGGATGTTATTGACCTTTGATTTGAATGAGTCGAGGATGCTATTGCACTGGTCCTCTGTGGTGTCACTGAGGGTGGGAGATTGAGGTTTAAGTAGGTTATTGATGGTGGAGAAAAGTTGCTTGGAGTTACCAGAGTTGTTGTTGATAATCTGAGAATAGAATTTTGACCTGGCATCTCTGAGGGCCTTTGCATAGGACTTTTGATGGTCCCTGTAAGCCTGCCTGTGGACTGTTAGCCCAGATGCTTTGAAGCGGCGCTCGAGGATGCGACCTGCTGCCTTCAGCCTCCGCAGCTCGATGGTAAACCAGGGGGAGGAGCGTTCAAAGGAGACAGATTTTATCCTGACAGGGGCGTGGAGATCGAGGAGATGGCGCAGAGTGTTATTATACAGGTCGACTGATTCAGCAGCGGATGAAGTGGTTGCAGCGGAGAGATGCTGGAGGTCGAGGGTCAGGGCATCCGGGTTGATATTTTTTATGTTTCGGAATTTGATTTGACGTTTAGGCTTATTGAGGGGGGAGGGGAAAGGCAGCTCCATAGAAATCACTCTGTGGTCGGACACGCCCATATCATAAACATTGATGTTACTAACCAGGCCAGGGTTGCTGATGACCAGGTCGAGTGTATGACCCCTGTCATGGGTTGGGACATGAACATGCTGCATGAGGTGAAGGCAGTCCAGTAATTGTAATAGATCAGCTGTGGGGGGGGAGGTGGGGGAGTCCATATGGATGTTCAGATCACCTAGAATTAAGGTGTTAGTAGATGTGATACAGAGGGTTGTGAGGAGGTCGTGTAGTTCTGAAGTAAACAGTGGGTTGGGTTTTGGTGGCCGGTAAATAAGTATAGCTGTCAGAGAGGAAGGTGGTTTGCATTTAAATCCGAGACATTCGAATGAGGAGGGGACTGGCAGAGGGAGGGGGGACAAGTCCAGGTCTTTTTTATACAGAATGGCTAGGCCACCACCTTTAGCACCAGTGCTACGTGCCCTCTCAAGATATTTATAGCCAGGAGGGCAGGCTTTGTTGAGCGAAGAATAGACTCCTGGCTGATGCCAGGTCTCAACCAGGCACATGATGTCGAGTTTTTTATCGATAATGTGGGAGTGGATCAGGGAGGATTTTTCTTTGAGTGTCTGAAGGTTGAAAAGTTCAATAGTGACAGTTGATGGTGGAATGGATTTCTGGAGGGGGCGGAGTAGGGTAAAATCCACTCCACGTTTTGCATGCAGTCTGCAGTGGGGTAAACTGAAGTCCAGTCCACGCCTTGTAAGCAGGCTGCAGTGATGTAATCCAAAATCCGCTCCACGTTTTGCCTGCAGCCGGCAATGGTGGGACGCTCTCGCGACAGTCTCAGCAGTTCTATATTGTCTAGCTGGGACGGTGCTCTGATGACGCGTCACACATGCGACAGAGCGTTCAGCAGTCCAGATGGAGTGAATGGATGAACCGGACCGGGAGAAGACAAACTTTCGTCGGGAGCTTCTATGGATGTACCGGGGACGACGGTGGATTCCAAGGCGCTGGATGACAGAGATGGATGATGGAGTGACATAGTTGTTGAACCGTAGCAGTTGGGCGGCAGAATACTGTAGCATATTGCCGGGTGGAGAGGTGACGATGTTGTTGTTGTCCTGCTAGCTGTTGTCCCGTAGTCCCCCTGACACCCCCAGCACCCTCGCCTGTCCCTCCTTCAGCCACCTGTCCACTGCCTCTTACCGCATGACGCTGGACCGGGAGCAAGGGGAATCGATGACGTCACAGGAGGTGTCCCAGTACCTCGAGCTCAGCCCCAAGAATGAGAGGCGTGGGTAAGAGAGAACACAGAGGCCAGACTTGAAATATTATTGGCTGTGCATTGCAGTCATAGATTTCCTTACTAAACTCACTGGTTTTCGAAACATACGTGCCCAAAAGCACAGTAATGGGCAGGTCTAAATGTCACGACTGTAATCATTCATGCCCGCAATAGAGGCGTCTGCTTGTAAGTGGTTGTTCTCTTTCTTATGATTTTAAATAAAAATTACGTTGTACAATTCAGGCATTAAGGAGCTGCTCTTAACCCAGATATCGACTTACAGTAAGCAAGGACAAGACAGTCACAAGGTTAATACATCAGATGCAGATGCTGTGGTAGTGTGAATCCTGCGTACTGTTCCTCAGAGCGGATCACCCAACAACCCCCTGGTCCACATGGAGTTAGTCTCAGGATCATTGAAGTGTTCTTGTACAGATGTGAATGAATGCCAAGAATCAAGGCTAATGTGAATCCTGGCCGGCAGGGACCATGCTACGGTATCTGGGAACAGTTTGAATCAGCCTGACTGTGCCCTGATGTTCTAATGCAGTTCATATAATTGTAATAATAACTGATATAGTAATATATTTCTGGAAACCACTGCAAGTGCACGGTTTTTAAATGTAACCTAAACGGTATTTAAAAGGGGAATTCCACCCACATTTTTTCTGAGAGTGTACAAATGCAACCAAATGAACTCTAACGGGTTCATTTGGTTCAGTTTGTACGCTCTCAGAAAAAAGAAGTGCCTAAAGAAATCCATTAACATGGTGAAATATATCTTGATGTCATCCACACAACATCTTTAAGTTATATTAATGACATATTAGAATGTTGAAAATGGGTGGAATTCCCCTTTAATGACCATTCTGTCCCACTGTGTCCCCTCAGTGCCCTGAACCAGCAGCCTCCCTCCACGTCGTGTCCCTTCTCCCCCACCATGGGCTACATCTGCGGCCCCCACCCCTCCGATCAGCTGGAGGACGCCACCGCCGGCGCCGACGACCGGGAGGCCGATCCGGCGGCCGCGTCGCGACGGGCGCGCGTCCAGAGCACGCCCTCTTCCTGCTACAGCGAATGGGAGGGCTCGCTGTGGAACAGCTGGGGTTCGGTCATGGGAGGTGACATGGCCAGCGCCCGCACCAGCCTCATAAGCTCCGCCGACGGCTCCTACATGAACGATGCCAACTTCGCCCGTGTCCTGGCTGTGGCGGCAGAGTCCATGAGTGGAGCCTCCCTCTCAGGTAGACCTTTTCTGTATGAATATACATACAGTATATATAGATTTCCTTTAATGTAGATAAGGAAATTTTAATTTGTGCTCGATCCGTGACCCTTAAAAATGTGTCTGACCCACAAATAAACCCGCAGTAAACAATACACATACGCACTTCTGTGCAGATCTTGAAAATATTGATGTTTGATTTTAAGATTTCCAGGTAGTATTGGTTGTTTGTCATTGATGTATATCATAATGAAATGCTGGGAGCTGCACAGCCCTTGATGTATTTGTTAAATTTGTAGTGAAGAATGAGTATACTGTATACATAATCATCACCCTGACATCTTGGCCCACCTACCTGTACATAAATAAACATTCTCTACTGCCGAACATCGTTCAAGTAATAACAACATGACTCCCAAGTAGATGTGCTCAGTCATCTATGATGCAGCAAACTCCAGATTTGATCCAACACCCACTGACTTTAGTGACGCCATAAAACCAAGAATCAAGCTGTGTTGAGCCAAAGCGTTTACTAACCTCTGTCCACTAGATGGAGCACTACGGCAAGTAATTTCTGCCGCCCTGTTCCCTGCCCACTGGTAATGAATAAGATCAACAGAGCTATGGACTTTCATGTCAGTAATGTATTCCTCTGTCATTTTTATACCATGTTTGCAAAGACACAGCAGTGCAGTTTGGAGATTGGGAGGCAACCCTGACCTCCCAATCTCACGGTGGACACACAAACCACAACGCCACCAAGCTGTTCAGCCACAGGAAGGGAGCTTGTATAGATACGGTATAACTACAGTACAGGCTATTTGGTCAATACATTTGCGGGAGAGGGAAGAAAACAAGGAGAACCTCTTAACAACGTATACAGGCTTAAATATACAGTTATATAGTTTGCTTTTATTTCCCCCTCTGTTGTAGACTTTTCTCCACCGGCATCCCCCCTCAGTGCCCTGTATCCTCCATTCTCTGGAGAAGGTGAGTCAGTCGGGGAACTGGACCCCATGCCAGCGTGGGCCTGGAACATGGCCTGGGTTGAGGAGATGGAGGCCCAGTACAGAGCCCATTACCATGGAACACCGAACACCACGCCATTTGACACCTAAGACCTTCAGGCAGGACAGGGTCAACAACACGAGGGCACTGGAACAACCTTGACACTGTGAGAGTTGTCATTAGTGACTGGTGGCTTCTTTTTCCCGTGTTATTCAGTGTTTGTGTGACACCTGCTCTACGGACATGAAACCTGCTGTTGTTCTACATTAGCTGCAATAAGACTAAGCCAATTTACCTCAGAGCAGCAATGCCACCTGCTATTTAACATCCTTCAAGTGACTTTCACTGTCTGTTCTCTGCACAATGTGTGTTCCTACCTGTCTTCTCTAATTAGAGAAGAGAATAACAAGTTCCTGTGGGAGGTGGCTGTCAAGGCAGAGGCTCGTGGCTGTGAGAATTCACTTGAGGGAAAAGTGTTTTCTTAATGAAAATACTATGAGCTGATGCTCATTTGTGTTGAGTGCACACGAGCATCAGCTTGAAACACACATAATATGCTGAATATTTTACATGGGCTGCTGTCCTACCAAATAGGGAATTTTATCATGGCAAATGTGTATAATGTATTGATCACTCAGTCAGTGTAAATATGTCACATAATGAAACATTATTTAAAGAATCTTACAAGAGATGCTCTCTTTTTGTTTAGTACTTCTAATCTACAGTGTATTATTGTATTACTTTGTCTGCATGTTTGTACATTATATACAACATACTACTATATACAGTACTTAATGTTTGATCCACGTCCAAATAAAGGTTAGGCAAACCCAACTTTAAAGGCAGGGCAACAGATTATTTACATTCTGGATATTCAAATATATAAAAAATAAACCTACTTAAGTTCTCATATGACATTTTCATTAACACATCGCTTAATCAGCAGCACTCCCAGTTGTGTGATGTCAGGAGTGGAAGATATATAACTTCTTAGAAGCATTTATATCATTCATTAATATACATTTAATTTAACCTACTTCACTATAAAGGCTCCCGCGACTAACTTGAATGTTAGTCACACTAAAAATCAACCTTTGAATTTCTTAATTTACTTCTTTGCTAGGTCTGTAGTTTTATATTAAAAGGTGTAGTTTTCCCTAGACATTACAACTTCGTGTGCTTTACAAATGTGTGATACTTTTAAATGCAATCAAGTTACATGGGTTGAAATTGGATTGTAAGTTTGAATATCAGCATGACATCAGTTGAGTACCGTGTCCTTCTGAGCTGAAGTATTATTCCCCGACATATTAGGCTACATGTGACTATTTGAAAACAAAATGACAGTTTCTACGACAATGGCCTTGTTTAATAAAATCTCTCATACCATAGAAAATCCCTCCAACACAATAGGTAACTATAATAAGGTTTACCTATAATGCAAAAAAAAAAAAAACATTCATTGTTCATTCCAGCTTACAATATTTAGATATTCTTACAATTGTTTAGACTTTATTTTTTCTTTAAATAAAGAAAATATCAGTTGATTCATTGTTCATTTCAGTGTACAGTATATCCTTACAATAATGTAGACTTTATTTTTCATTTTCATTTTGATTATTACAAAAGGTGTAATAGGTGCTGACAAGGTGAATGAAGGCCAACCAAACTCCTTCCCGATCTGACCCCAGATCTTAGGTGTTGACACAACAACAGGGTTAATGCTGAACTTAGATGGTACAAATGGAACAGGACTACATATCAACTCTTCAAGAGAGAACGAAATGCAGGAGCTAGCCTCGAGTCTGCTGTAGACCAGCCATTCAGGTTCACCCAACCACAGTGAAAAGGTCATTCTCAAGTGTGGACACTCTGGTGTCGCTTTAGGTGAGCTAACCGACTGAACCTCTTGTCACAACGTTCACAGTGGAACGGTCATTCACCAGTGTGGACACTCTGGTGTTTTTTCAGGTCACCCTTCTTACTGAACCTCTTGTCACAACGTTCACAGTGGAACGGTCGTTCACCAGTGTGTACACGTTGGTGTGCCTTGAGGTTACCCTTCTGACTGAATGTCTTGTCACAACGTTCACAGTGGAACGGTCTATCTCCAGTGTGAATAAGTTGGTGTGTCTTGAGGTGAGCCTTCTGACTGAACCTCTTGTCACAGTGTTCACAGTCGAACGGTTGTTCTCGAATATGGGCACGTCGTTGGTGTCTCCTTAGGTCAGCCGACTGAATGAAAGTCTTGTCACAATGTTCACAATGGAACAGTCGTTCACCAGCGTGGGAACGTTGGTGTTCCTTGAGGGCAGCATTCTGACTGAACCTCTCGCCACAGTGCTCACAGTGGAACGGTCGCTCTCCTGTGTGGTGAGCAATCGTGTGTTGCTTTAGTTGACTTAACCCACTGAAATTCTTGCTACAGAATCTACAGTTGAAACGTATTTCTCCAGCGTGGACGTTCTGGTGTTTCTTCAAGTCTTTTGAACTACTGAAACTCTCGGCACAGAGTTTACAGTTGTAAATAGGAAAGCTCCTCCCACTCTCCTCCCACTCATCACTGTCTTCAGTGACTTCAGAGCCTGAGTCACGTTCAATGGCAATATCAGAAGAGAATGAAGAGATGTCTTCATCATCCTCCTTTTTTGCCCCTAATAGTAATGTCAACATTGACCCATCAGGTTCCTCTGGTCCTAGAAGTAGCTCTTCTTTTTCGTCTTTAATATGTGGAGATACTTTCTCATCCCGGAGCAGACTGCTGGGGCTCTGCTCCTGTTCGTCTTTGCTCACAACCATGTGCAAGATGTCTAGAAGCAGAAACATTATAGACAACACTTACAATGTTACTATTAATTTAAACTACTGCACTATAAAAGGCTTCCACAGCTTTGCAATATTACCAATACAATATTACCATTTCTCTCAAACATTGTTCACAAATGTGTCTAAATGTGTCATAGTGAGCACTTCCGCTTTGCCGAGACAATCCATCCCACCACATAGGTGTGCCACATCAAGACGCAGATCTGACATCATGAGTAGTGCACAGGTGTACCTTAGACTGTCCACAATAAAAGTCCACCCTGAAATGTGCATTTTTTTTTCTGGTGTGCCGACCATTTGCCTCATGCAGTGCAACACATCTTCTTCACATAGAGTCTGCGAAGATTGTCGATTTTGGCCTGTGTAATGTTGGTCCACTCCTCTTTAATTGCTGGATATTAGTGGGAACTGTCACATGCTGTCGTATACGCAGGTCAAGCACATTCCAAACATCCTCAATAAGTGACAATGGTGAGTATGCTGGCCATGCAAGAACTGGGACATTTTCAGCTTCCGTGTATTGTGGCCTTTTATTGTGGACAGTCTAAGGTACACCTCTGCACTAATCATGATGTCAGATCAGCATGTCCATGTGGCACACAATGTGAGGTGGGATGGATTATCTGAGCAAGGGGAAGTGCTCACTAGTATACATATGAGAAATTCTCTATGATCTAATGTGTACATAACAAACATTTGATTTGATAATGTGTTGTGGTGTCTCAAATAAGTAATTGAAAGATTGAACAACTTGAATCTTAGTCACACTAAAAATCACCCTTTGAATTTCTTTATTTATTTCTTTGCTGGGTATGCATGTTAGACCTTGTAAGCAGCTTGCCAAGAACCTTTTTAAACTGAGTATAAGTAAAGTTTTATATTAAAAGGTGGAGTTTTCCTTAGACTTTACAACGTTGTATGATTTACAAATGTGTGATACTTCATGTACAATATTACACTAGTGAACTAGAAAGGAGAATGCAGCTGTATAGTGGCTTTTTATTGTGCGTTTATGGAGAGAGTGCGAGGTGAATTGAAGCTTCCCAAATTATATTGGAGTTTTTTAGCGTGCCTTTTATTCTGCAGTTTTCTTTGCACAGATGACAGAAATCATTCACATCTCCCATTTCTAAAGCTAAGTGCAAGCGCATTGGTGGTAGCTTTTGCTATTCATGCACCAAAATGACGTCAGATGTTTTGGTGCGCTGATAGCTAGTGATTGGTTAGAGGAATCTGTCTGTCAAACAGACAACCTACATCACAGTAAAGAGATTCCAATCAGAGTCCCAGACTCTCCTTCGTGGAGAGTTTGGCAGGAGCCAGGCAACATATGAACCGATATGACCAATTTTGCTGTTGCAAGAGGTTTAAAATCTGCCTCAATGTAACTTACTGAGATCTGGCTTTTCTTCCTCCTGTTTGATTGAAACAGCTCTGGCTGGGTCTGGAGAGTGCATCTGCAGCTGTAGACTGGACTCCACAGCGCCTGGAATTAAACAATTATTGATTGTTATAACAGTCAGAACAATTACAGTACATTTCAAGCAACTCAGTACAAAGACTCTTAACTAGTGAGTGGGACGACACCATACAGCATTTCTACTTGTTTCCAATAGGGCTCCCCATGTTAATTTCATCAAAACATTTAGAGAGATATAGAGATAGAATATTGACTTCTGTACAGCCAAAAGCAGGAAATCATAGTGGGGGTATAATGAAACAACAATTGTTGCAACATCAATTAAATGGGGTCTTCTGTATTATTTCTGAAAAAATGTTGTATGAAATGTAAATACTTGTGTATGTGTATTTCTGAGTGGAAATTCAACATTGATTGTGTTAGAGACCTGTGGAAGATCAGGCGCGGTTCGCGGTTGGTGTGGGTAACTGTAGTTATTGTGGATTTGGGTTATTAAAATCAGACATGCAAACTTTAGTGTGAAAAAGGTGACAGGGTGTGGAAATTATTATTATTTTCAGGGGCTACCAAGAGTGGGAAGACAATAGGATTAAACTACACACGAGAGTCATCATAGTAAGAAAGAGTAATAGCGCTATCATGAGCTAATATGCATTTAAGTCACATATTTTTATACAGTAATATACATTCCAACACAAGAATTCCTTACATACATTGGAAAACCAAAAAGAAAGAAGCATCAACATCGTTTATGAAAAAAGCTGCATTTGTTGAATCAAACCCAATCAAATGTAGCTGTTTTTCTATTCAAGTGCAACATGTACTGCAGCATGTAGCATGATACATGGTAGGTACTGCAAATTCTAACCATAATTTGGAATTATTTAATGGGCGAATTAATGGGTGGTGCTCTACTGACTGAGCTATCCAGGCACAATAATTTGCTTAATTGTTGTTAACAATGAAACAACCCATAAGACGGCATCAGTAAGCAATCTGAACAATATGCACAATTAAGCAATCAATTTCTGAAACTCTTGTTGCAATGTTTATATTGATAATGTTCATTTCCGGTGTGGACTTGACACAGATGTACAGCATCATGGTAACTCTTTTTTTTATAAACATATTTTATTCAATGGGTTAGCAGACAAGTTGTACAATGTTAGAATATTTATGTAACCCCTTTTTATATTTTCTCCCAGACAGCCCCCCCACCCCCTGAGGCTGGACAAGTAGATAATGCATAACTATGATTGCATGTATATGATAAATAAAATGTTGTTACAGTTAAAATTGAAAGCAAAAGATGGAGATAGAGAAGGTAACAACAATAATAATAATAATAATTGGATGAAAGGAATAAAGAGAACATTTAGTCAGAGGGGGCAAAAAAATATAGGACAGAGAACTGAGAACTCTGTACCTCTAATGTTCACCTTTAATGCCTCCCAGAAAAATGAGGGTGAAGGTCACGGTAACAAAATTCACATTAAAAAGGTCGTTCTCAAGTGTGAACACTCTGGTGTTGCTTTAGGTGAGCTAACTGCCTGAACCTCTTGTCACAATGTTCACAGTGGAACGGCCGTTCTCCAGTGTGAATAAGTTGGTGTGTCTTGAGGGTAGCCTTCAGACTAAACCTCTTGTCACAGTGTTCACAGTGGAATGGTCGTTCTCGAATGTGGGCACGTCGTTGGTGTTTCCTTAGGTCAACCGACTGAATGAAACTCTTGTCACAATGTTCACAGTGGAACGGTCGTTCACCAGCGTGGGAACGTTGGTGTGCCTTGAGGGCCTCATTCTGACTGAACCTCTCGCCACAGTGCTCACAGTGGAACGGTCGCTCTCCTGTGTGGAGAGCGACCGTGTGTTGCTTTAGGTGAGTTAACCGACTGAAATTCTTGCTACAGAATCTACAGTTGAAACGTATTTCTCCAGCGTGGACGCTCTGGTGTTTCCTCAGGTCTCTTGAACTACTGAAACTCTCGGCGCAGAGTTTACAGCTGTAAAGAGGAAAGCTCCTCCCGCTCTCCTCCCACTCATCACTGTCTTCAGTGACTTCAGAGCCTGAGTCACGTTCAACGGCAATTTCAGAAGAGAATGAAGAGACGTCTTCGTCCTTTTTTGCCCCTACTAGTAATGTCAACAGTGACCCATCAGGTTCCTCTGGTCCTATAAGTAGCTCGTCTTTTTCGTCTTTAATGTGTGGAGATACCTTCTCATCCCGGGGCAGACTGCTGGGGCTCTGATCCTGTTCTTCTTCACTCACAACCATGTGCAAGATGTCTAGAAGCAGAAACATTACATTATAGACCACACTTACAGTGTTACTTTTATATTAAAAGTTGGGGTATTCCTTAGACTTTACAATGTATTATTTACAAATGTGTAATACTTCATGTACAATATTACACCAATGAACTAGAAAGGAGAATGCAGCTGTATAGTCGCTTTTTATTGGCCGTTCATGGAGAGTGCGAGGTGAATTGACCCATAGGTCAACCCACACAACTGACCCTTGAAGGACTGCGTCAGCCGGTAACACCTCACCCCTCACCCCTGCTTCCACATATTTAATCTTAACTAGCTAAGCAGGCAGTAAACTCAAATTCCATGCCAGATGGTTTGCAACAAGAGGATATAATATGGAGACACAAACTGCTTATTTCACTCAATTCATTGTTTACATTTCACTGTTGATGCTTTTTCTCCCCTTAACCCATAGTAGACGGGAACCCCTAGTGGTAGTTTTACCCTAGTTGACGGGAACCCCAATAGGGGTTCTGTACTCTAAAGCAGGCGTCGGCAACCTAGGGCACGCGTGCCAACGTTGGCACGCCGGGTGGCATCGGCTGGCACGCGGCCAGATTCTGGAAGACGTTTTTTTCCCCCTTTTGGTAATAAAAATAAGTGCATTTCTCTTGAATGTGCATGTTATAAAATAAAGTTATCTGCACTAAGGCTTCAAACCGAAAATGCGATTTGAAACCATGTCATTAGCAAATCGCAACGGCCGCGATTATTAATTAATTTAATCAATATTCAACCGTAGCGACTCTGATCCAGTGTTGACACTTCTGTGCTGCGCGCAGCCCTGCCCAGTCACTCAGTGCGCCTGCAGTGCCTCTGCTCTGTGCACGTGCGCAGAGCAGTGGAGCAAGTTGTTTTGCTCCCAAACAGTAAAAAGTCGCGTCGGTGGCTGGCTGGTTGCTAGCCAGCGCATGTCGTCTGTCCCGCGGACCCCCCGTCATGTCAACCTAACCAGACAACATCCACGCTGAAATTATTGCGTTTCGACTGGTGTATGGCTTCACTTTAGCCTCCCTCCTCCCTCTCCCTGCCTGTTGAATATTATTAGCAATGAGGCTAGCTTGTAGCTTGTGTGTGCTGCTGCTGCTGCGTGCGTGCGTGCGTGCGTGTGTGTGTGTGTGTGTCGAAGCGGGGTACAGTAGTTTGAGGGTGGCCAGATATCCCCGTTTCTGTGGGACAGTCACAGGGTGACCCGAAGTCCTTCTTTGCATGGGACAGTCTCTCATTTCAAAGACTTCAATCCCACAAATTGAGACCCTGTCCCACATTTTGATTGACAGACTACAGTGGTCAATTGTCCCAATTGCCCCCCTCGTGTTTTCTGTTATAAAGTTTTCTCACTGTCTCTTTTCATGCTAGATGTGTTTTAAGCCTGTTAAAATAACAGGAGAAATACATACTAACATGAATAAATAACAAAATGATGGCTGGGCACTTTTAAGACTATTGACATGAGGCATTTTTAATACCCACCATAATGTGTTGCTACCCTGCAATTAAATGTCCCTCTCAAGTAATACTTCTGTCCCTCAGATGTTTTGGTCACCTTAAGTCTGATTGATCAATCTATTGTGATAGAAAAAAATATCTACCAGTCTGCCTGTTCTGATAAGAAATAAAATAATCACATAACTGCAGTAAATGGCCATTGAATATGTGATGACCGTGAAAATGCGCTATTTATTGACTATAAGGGAATTTATAGTCATTTTTTTTACTGTGGCACTCGGAGTGTCAAGGAAAAAAAATCATGGCACTTCATGTCAAAAAGGTTGCCTACCCCTGCTGTACAGTATGTACAGTATCAAAAAATGTCAAAGATTTGATGGTGTTACACAATAATTTGAAGTTTTTCAATACACTTAGGTTAGTATTTCAAAGAGTATTTTTTTTAGTATTTTTAGAATCGGGATAGTCTACAATGGGTTAAAAGAAAAAAAGAAAAGTCAATTCATACATTATTCATTTCAAATTACAGTATTTACATATTACTTTTAGATGGTGGTGGTAACTTTTTTTAACTATATTGTATTCAATGGGTTAGACAAGTCCTACAATGTTACAATATTTATGTAACTCCTTTTATATTTTAGCCCCCAGTCCCCCCCCCCCCCAACACCCCCCACGAGGCTGGACAAGTACACAATCCACAAATATGATTGCATGTATATGATAAATAAAATGTTGTTACAGTTAAAATTGAAAGAAAAAGATGGAGATACAGAAGGTAACAACAATAATAATAATTGGATGAAAGAAATAAAGAGAACATTCAGTCAGAGAGGGGAGAAATAAAATAAAAATATTAGAGGACAGAGAACTGAGTACCTCTAAAGTTCGCCTTTAATTATTATATTATCCCATAATAATGAGCGTGAAGGTCACGGTAACTCTTGTCACAAAATTTACAGTGAAATGGTCATTCTCAAGTGTGGACACTCTCGTGTCGCTTTAGGTGACCTAACTGCCTGAAACTTTTGTCACAACGTTCACAGTGGAACGGTCGTTCTCCAGTGTGGACAAGTTGGTGTGTCTTGAGGGCACCCTTCAGAATGAAGCTCTTGTCACAGTGTTCACAGTGGAATGGTCGTTCACCAGCGTGGAATCGTAGGTGTGTCTTGAGGGCCTCATTCTGACGGAACGTCTTGCCACAGTGCTCACAGTTGAACAGTCGCTCTCCAGTGTGGACACTCTGGTGGCGCTTTAGGTGAGTTGACCGACTGAAATTTTTGTTACAGAATCTACAGTTGAAACGTTGTTCTGCAGTGTGGACGCTCTGGTGTTTCCTCAGGTCTTTATAATTATTGAAACTCTCGGTACAATGTTTACAGATGAAAACATTGTGTGTAAACACTGTCCTCTCACTCTCCTCCCACTTATCACTGTCTTCAGTGACTTTGGAGGCTGAGTCACATTCAACGCCAATTTCAGAAGAGAATGAAGAGACGTCTTCACCATTGTCCTCTTCTTTCACTACTGGTAATGACAAGTCAAACATTGACCCATCAGGTTCCTCTGATCCTATGAGTAGCTCTTCTTTTTCGTCTTTAATGTGTGGAGATACTTTCTCATCCTGGAGCAGACTGCTGGGGCTTTGCTCCTGTTCCTCTTTACACACAACCGTGTGCAAGATGTCTAGAAGCAGAAACATTACATTGTAGACAATGTTACAATGGTGTTTCATTTGCATTTGTAGCACCACCATTTCAGCACCCATGGTGGGACCAGTAAATGTATCGGGTGGAATTCTCCAACATGTTTTCTACGACATAGTGCAGGGAGCATAGTGTTGCACATGCGCAGTGTCGAAGAACAAAGATCTTTGAAGCAAAGATCTGCCATGACGCAAAGACTGCCTCTAGGCCCAGGCTAGCTAAATTTGAAGTAGGGGCCTATAACAGGCTGCAAATCCCGTATGACTTTATACGGGGACAGGAGATCTCGGGCCGCCGCGAACTCGGACCGAGCAAAACTGCGGAGATCTCGGCTAGGTGGTGTGGAGAAGTCGGCTAGGTGGTGTGGAGAAGTCGGCTAGGTGGTGTGGAGAAGTCGGCTAGGTGGTGTGGAGAAGTCGGCCAGGGGGTGTGGAGAAGTCGGCCCATTAGACATGCATAGGCACCTTTATCACTGCATATCATAGACATGCATAGGCACCATTATCACTGCATATCAACCATTATCAGGCCATATACCAACCATCATCAAGTCTTTTATGCTTGATATGTCTTGCTGTTGTGACAATAGACATGTATATAGGCACCATTATCACTGCATATCAACCATTATCAAGTCATGACAATAGACATGTATAGGCACCATTATCACTGCATATCAACCATTATCAAGACATATGCATGTTCAATAATACTGGTTTACTCTCAACTAGAGTTGAATAATTAAATGTTTTATCTTTACCAGAGTTGAATAAATACATATTTCACTCTTTACCAGAGTACTTTAAAGTTATTGAAGTAATTCATGTAAATCTATGCTTCAGATTGCAGTAATGTGGCTAAAAGGATACATTCTATGCTTTAGGATACAAAATGTTTGTTTTGACTATAGCAATGGCTAACAGGTTGACACATGCCTGAACTCCCAGAGTTGAATAAATACATATTTCACTCTTTACCAGAGTTAAAGTAATTAGACAATAACACATATTTAAAACAGTTTGAAACATTGTAGATGTGTTCTTCCAAACTGCAGCAGGACTAGGGTTGAGGAAAGGAAACGGAACTTTAGACAAGAATAATGTAATAATCACTTTTATACACTTTGAGCTCCCAAGTATAATGTTACATTATACTTAAACATCTGAATTACGTAATTTTCATTTCCCAATTGTGGGAAACAGTACACAGCAAAAATTGGAGAGTTAAAATTTCAGGGTTACATATTTCAGAGTTGATTTCAACTCCCAAAGTGTATTTCAACACCTTTACAGTTAAATTGGCTTCAGTGTTGGAGTTATTTCATAGAGTTGATCATGTCAGAGTTGTCTGGAGTTAATTTTACTTTAAAGTTATTGAAGCCATTAGCAAGCAATTTCACCTCGGGTCCAAGTGTGAACATACCCTCAGCAATTATCAGTCAATCACTTCACTTTTGCTGTACCAGGGAAACAAAGCAGTCAATTCACTAGATCAACATGACAATTAATCTTCTACATTCTGTTGTAGCCTTAAAAAGTGCACAATAATAAGGATAATGATATACAAGGGCCTAAAACAGCTGACACTAGCTCACTAAGTAACTAACTATTCCACAGACATGGGCCGACCTCTCCACAGCCCCGGCCCGACCTCTCCACAGCCGCGGCCCGACCTCTCCACAGCCGCGGCCCGACCTCTCCACAGCCGCGGCCCGACCTCTCCACAGCCGCGGCCCGACCTCTCCACACGATTCGGGCCGACTTCGCGGCGGGCCGACTTCTCGTGCGACCCTTTATACATATTGTTTAAAAAAAGGTGTATAAAAAGGTGTACTACACAGTAAAATACATGGTGTTACAATTATGCTTATAATTATAGTTAGGACTTGAGGGTATAAAGTGGATGTGCTGACTGTTATTTGACAGTTATTTGCAAGTGAATTCATTATTTTGTTAATTCCTTCATTTACACTGTAGTCTGATCTGATTTCTATCCACAATCAATTAAAATTACTATACTGTTCTATATGCATATGCTGGGTATATTGGGCTATTATTTAAAACATTGAAAAACATTCCCCCACATCATGAGATCCATCACTGCCATTCTTTGTCACGTCTATGTTCACTATACAAGCCTACTCAGTTGCCAGCTATGCACATAAAGAGAGAAAATCATAATGCATTATTTATGTGGTTGTCCACAAATAAAAAGTTATTAATAACTTGTTAA
Source organism: Benthosema pterotum (assembly GCA_039105355.1). Lineage (NCBI taxonomy): Eukaryota > Metazoa > Chordata > Actinopteri > Myctophiformes > Myctophidae > Benthosema > Benthosema pterotum. The sequence continues at coordinate 17,219,316 of CM076975.1, forward strand.
TAAGTTATGTCAAGTGTTAATAAGTTAAGTGTCATTATTTTTTATTCCCTTGTACGGAATTGTTATAATGATCATTATATTATGCATAGTAACAGTCAGAGTTAATACTTCATGATGCGAGGCTTTGTGAACTTTTACAGTCGTAGATCTATTCAAGATTAATCTTATAAAAAGTGACAATTGTGGAACATTTTTAAGCATTTTATTGAATAATTTAAACACAATTCATTAGTTGAGCAAATCCATTCATTCTGGATGTAATAATAATGTGAGAGTGTAGGAACCACTGAGTTACAGACCCATAATGGGCCATTTGGTTCCCATCTCTGATTTAGGAACTCCCGTGTGCACCCCCCGCGGGGGGTGTGCGTACCCGCGAGATTTCAAATCTCGTCTTAATGTCTGTAGCAACTATTACCTGGCTTGTTTATGTAAACAAATACTCATCTTAATGTCCTTGGCAATTAACCAGTTAAAAATACTCACCACAACAGTTAGACTTCAAGCAGTCGCTTGAAGTCACTGGCGGTTAGACAGCTAGTCACTTATACTAAACAAACATGGCAACACTGTTGAACACGCTCTGTGTGCTTGCATCGTTTCAAACTTTCTTTTTCTTTTTCTTCCTAAGGTGTGGTCATACCCAGGTCTAATCGGTGTGCGCTTTGTGTTATCTGGTCAAGGTTCTTAATAGCATGGGCGCATAGCGCCCGAGAATTAACATATGGATCCTCCCCCAGTGCTAACCCTAACTCTAACCCTAAGGGGATGTCATAGGAGGTGAGTAATGCACAGAACTACTGTTGTCAGCGAACTTCAAAATAACAATAACACATATGAACATCCTGGTATGACCAATTTTGCTTGTTTTAAGTGGTTTAAAATCAGCGTCAATATAACTTACTGAGGTCTGGCTTTTCTTCAGGTTCCTCCTGTTTGATTGAAACAGGTCTGGCTGGGTCTGGAGAGTGCATCTGCACCTGTAGACTGGACTCCACAGTGCCTGGAATTAAACAATTACTGATTGAAACAGTTTGAACAATTACAGTACAGTTACAGCAACTCAGTACAAAGACTGTTAACTCAGTGAGTGGGATGACACCATGAAGCATTTCTACAATAGGGCTCACCATGTTAATTTCATCAAAACATATAGGCGTACATATACTGACTACATATATAATATAGCCAAAAGCAGGGAATCATAGTGGGGATATAATAAAAAATATACAAAAGGGAAAAGGGGGTGGGTGGTGGGATTAAGCAGCTGCCGTAGGTGTCTTTTGAGAGAGTGGTTTTGAGGGAACCAAGTGATTTACATGTCTTAATGACTGCTGTTAGGGCATTCCACATTTTGGTGGCATAGGAGCAAAATTAATTTAGTCCCTTGTGCTGAATCTGTGTTGCACATGGTTTGCAGAAACCCCTCTGGTGTTGGGGGAGTGGACTTTGTTGACATCAACCTATTTAGAGTAGACAGGTACAAACAAGGGTGTTTAGGTGATGTGTCAAATCTTGTGGACAAGAACCATTGGAAGATTTTGTATTGGCGAGGCCAAGTAGTAGCAATGCAACTCTAGATTTCTTAGATTTTTTTAAAATTATGGGATTAATCTTGAGCTGCAATAGAACCGAGCAGTCCCTTCCCTTTCATGACGTCACCCATGTTCCATAAATGGATTTCTCATTCACTGTCCTCAGACCTTTTGAAGATGTTTAATATAAAGACGATTATGCTGCAGGCAAAGCTGACTCAGGTGGGGCAAATCATGGCAAGAAACACATTATCATGAATATCTAATTAGCAAGAAAAAAAAAATCGGTTACACACTTTAAAATTAAACACTTTTGTTTAATTTTTCTTCTTAAAATTTGATTCATCCAAAAGATTGTGTGTTGTCATGATTTGTAATTGTCATGGCCCAAATTGTCATTATCCGTGGCGTAATCGTATTCATACAAATCATTTTTCGAAAAGTCTGAGAAAAATGAATAGGGAATCCATTTCTGGAACGAGGGCGACGTCACGAGGGGACTTTGTTTAATAAAAAAAAATGCACTGTAGACGTATTATTGCATTGTATTATTGCTACTTTCTGTCCATAATTTCTCTGCAGTTGATTATTATTTTTTTTAAGTGCTGGAGTTTGGAAGCGCCCATCATTGGTCACTGACTGGTCCTGTTTAGAATTTGCACATAATGCAGGAGAAACCAAGCCGACCCAAGCGCCCCTGTACTCCCTGTACTCTGGAACACTGGCTGTGTTCGATATACAGTACTGCCCAATACACGGTAAATTAAAAGGCGAGGGCGCCCCCGGGTGTGCAACTTTGAGTTTTTTGAAGGCACCCCCGGTTTGAGAAAAGTAGCAGGGTCCATGCCGCGGAATGCAGCGATGCTAATCGCTATTCCCAACACCCGTGGCATCTTTTCTGAATGTTTATGTAGACGTTTTCACTGTAAATAACATGGAACATTGATGTATTTGTTCATCTCAACTTACCTTGAGTTTTTCTTCAGTGTGGATACTCTGGTGGTCCTCCTACTCCTACTCTAACTCTACCGTTAACGCTACTGTATCTTTCTTGTTTATTACACAGCAGTATGAAGTTCAAAACACGACCACTTTCTTCATTTGAGCTGAGCTGACGAGCGGGCAGCAATAACTTCCGGTAGCCGGTGTTACTCTATTTTTAGCTCGTGGTGCAACATCAATTGCATTCTAATTCCCATATTATGTATTTATTTCCTGCAATCCATGCAATATATTTGTTATACAAGCAGCGATGGGCAAGTTACCGGGAAAATGTAGTAAGCGACACTTGTTACTCTCGAAACAAGTCATGACAGGTGGTATACAAATAAGGATGTATTATTTATTAAGCAATAAATCAAGTAGCAGTTGTTATAATAATAATACTATTCTAGAGGTTTGAACATGGGATGGCATGTCTGTTTTGGGATGTATATAGAAATGAGAGGTTTTCCTGCTGTGGACAGTGAAAACACTGACCAATGCCAGATGCAAGGATACATGTCCATTCAGTGAAAATAACAATTCATTCTAATTGTGTAGATTCTTGATAATGAAGTAATTCAGATGTTTAAATATAATGTAACTCTTGAGAGTGTAAAATGAAACCAAACAGGTCAATTTGGTTTAATTTTACACTCAAGAGTTACAGATCTAAAAGGGGCCATTTGGTTACCAACTGTCCATCATTTTGCTCAGAAGCACCTGGAATCCTCTCAGGGACTCTCAGTGGTCCCTGGACCACTGGTTGACCAGTGAAGTGACCACTGGCAGAGACCTGTTGATCCACATACTTGACTCTAGCTCTGGTCCAGAGCTCCACCGCTTCTGAGTCTAACTTGCAGTGGAAGTCAGACTCAAAAGAAGTTGACCAGAGCTAACTCAACTCTACTCTGTAAAGGAATGGGCCATATGGGAGCCATGTGGAGGGAGGCAGGTTTAAATTGGAAAGATTTCCTTGACGAGGATGTAAACACCTTTGCCGTATCTCTTACAACGGAGCAGCGAAGTCAGCAACAGGGAGGCCCTCCATCTGTCAAGCCAACCTACAGCAGAGAGACCAGGAGCTTCTCCACCAACAGCACAGCACAGATACATGGAGGCCCTCCACCTATGCATAAGGGCCCCAGGGGGACCTCAGTGTGGCAAGAAGGCAATAAAAGGAGGCAGATGCAGGGATTTAGGCACCCTGACACCCACCGACTGTTTGTGGGAAACATCCCAAGCAGAATGTGACTGTGGGAGGGGCCTTCATTTTGGCTTTGTGACCTTCAGCGACAGCAATACCTGGACAGAATCTCCTCCGCATGAAGCACACAATGTTTTGTGTTGCGGGCACTGGCTCAACTTGAACAGATAAAGCCAAGGGGAGCATCCATCCCCACCAGTCTGGACGTTACCACTACCATGGCATGGACCACAGTAGCCACATGGACTCTGATGAAGGACAACAGTGTTTCAGGCTGTTTTTAAACCCACACTAAGGGCTCCATTTTCATCACACGCTAAACCCCTTATCCCTTTTTTTTACTATTTTGATTATTTTTTTTGGAATAGTTCAACATGCCAATCTATTGACACATTGTGAGCTTGCAGACTGGCTATTTTAACTATTGAAAAATGTGTTTTTTTAATAGTTTAAAAAAGAAGTTAAGGGATAAGGGGTTTAGCGGTGATGAAAATCTAGGCCTAAATATCCTGTATATTTCTGTTTTTTATATTACATTATTAATTATTGAATGAATTTATGCGAATGATTTATGTGATGCACTTGTAATTTACAGCCTGTTTTACAGAAATCAATAAAATGCAGTAAATATATATAATGTCTCTGTATGTATCTTGATTCCCAGATTGTTCTAAATTGATCACCATCAAAGTTGGCTCTTTTTAATGAAGGTAATTTTGGCTCCATTTTATTTTTCATATACATATATACATATACTGTATATACTGTATATACAGTACATATGCATACATAATATGTGTGTATACAGTATATATAGACAGACACAAGCCTATCAGACACACAAGCCTATCATTACATGCTCACTCAACACTCTTGCGATTCCACTCTTTAAAGCCTCCTGACGTCACGACTACTGTCCAGCCTCACGCGGATTAAAGATGGCGCCCTCGCATGTACTGAGAGGCTGTAAACGGGCTCTAAATTGGTTCCCTGTAATACTTGTAAACTTGGTTGTCGGCTGGTCTTATTATGCGTACGTCGTGGAACTTTGTGTCTGTAAGTATAGACATTCTTTTACCATTCATCATTCGATGGGCTTCTTTGACTGCTCCAGGCTTTTGACAACTTTTAGCCGGGTGGGTATAGTTACAGACTACGTAGCAGCAGCTGGCTGAGATTTTAATCTGACTATCTTTCACATCATAATCTGTACAATTAATAAGAAACCGTTCGCAATATGTATGCACTATGCAGTGCGGTCAATATTTATGAAACACGAAGGAAATTACTTCAAGCAGAATCGGCTTAAACATAATGGTACCATGGACAGCGCCATAGAGTGACTGCCATAGACTGACATTTGGGCAAAAGTAAAAATAGCGTAATAATACATGCAGAAATCACCGTGTATATTTTTTGACAGTGACGATTATATGCACACACTATATTATGTAGACTATTGGAGGTTTTAGCAGAAAGATACTGCTGAGGACTCAAGCAGTGCCATTATTATGGTTAGGCACATGAATATAATGTGTTATAATGTATAACAAAGTGATTCATGTCTAACCCATTAAACTTGTAAAGACGTTGGGAACCCACAATCCTATTTTAATTAAATTGTCGACTAGAGTCGACTTGTGACTAGGAAATGTATCAATATTGCAGATAATGCCATTATATGGTTGTGTCAAATGCCAAGTCATATTTCTATAGGCTCATGGACTGACCAGTATGGGCCCCATTTGATTTATTTTGTACGCTCTTAGGAGTTACACAAGGTTGCTTGTTCAGCCTGTCTGCACACAGTAGCTTATTGTTTTGGTTTCTTTCACTCTGGAACTGATACTGTTATCTATGCACAACATGGGGAGACCTGGGGGTCAGTCAGTCAGTGTCAGTGGACAGTGTAAACTACAATTAGTAGTTTAGTTTACTTTTGGAAGCATTTGCACATATACACAGCACCTCTTTTTGCGAGTTTCAAAGGGCATTTTAAAAATCCCATCACGAGTACTTTCTACTTTGGTACTTTACCAGTACTTCTGAACTTTTATAAGTGTGCATTTTAATTACGGGAGCTTTACTTGTAACGGAGTGCTTCTTGTACATTACAGTATTGACACTTTTACTGAAGTAAAACACTAGTACTTGTTGTCAGTGCCATGGTCGGGGCAGGGACATCCCTTCTGCGTAGACAAAGCAGTCCCTTATAGGAGGCTCACCGCCGGCTGTGCCAGGCTGCAGGCCGCATGGTGTGGCCTGATGTGGATGGCGGGTTTGGTAGTGGGACGAGAGGGGGTAGGTGGGCTGTTGGTGCACATGGAGACTGTACACTGCTCAGCTGCGTATGAACCCATGCAGACCTGAGGCCGAGTATTAAAAGGATATCATCTAAACCCTAAACAACTTTATGCTCAACGTTTTTCATGTCAAGGACCCCCAGAATGTATGTGTATTTGGCTGCAGACTTGAATATGAAAATACATTGTTACATACAGTATGTATTCAAAGATTTGCACTTGATCTTGGTGATCTAATATTTTTCAATAGCGAAAGTATAACATGATAATGCTTAAAACATGTTGGTTTCACTTGTGTGTATTAGACTTATGTAATGCATTTATTTTGTTGTTGTTTTGTTATTTTGTCTCTTATAGATACAGTCCCAAATAATGCAGAGCGAAGTAAGTATTACACAGGTGCATGTGCATGCATGCATGGCACGCACGCGCATTCAGTGTCATTCTATCTGACTAATCATGGAGTGTAGTTTTGAGTAAGTCTGACCAAGGCAGGAACACCTACTGTACTGTAGTTACGATTATTGTGTTTTCTTATGATTAGTTTGCTAAAGGGGAATACGAGTAGGTTTTCGTAGAATAGGTTGACCTCGGTGTGAGCATTGTGTGGCTGACAGTGATGTGTATGTCTCTGTCCTATTCCATTCAGTCAGCTACCTGGTCATCTTTCACGTATTCTTCTTCATGTTTCTTTGGTCCTACTGGAAGACCATCCTTGTCAGGCCCGCTTTCCCCTCCAACGCGGTAGGCCGTGTGTGTGTGTGTGTGTGTGTGTGTGTGTGTGTGTGTGTGTGTGTGTGTGCAAATCTGCTACAGTAATTATTTGCATGTCACTGAATAATTCTGGTATACCGTCCCTCACTAAGTAGTACAAAGGGAACTTAGACTACGGTTGTATGCTGTTTGTGTGAGGCATCTCTTTTCCCTCCTCCAGTTCTGCCTGCCCAAGGCAGAGAAGGAACTGTATGAGAAAGAGGAGAACCCTGAGGTCCAGCAGGAGATCCTGAGGAGAGTGGTCAGGGAACTGCCAGTGTACACGCAAACAGCTAAAGGCGGTGAGGTGGTAGAATGGCTGTTGTAAATTAGCAGATGCTATAAACACTAATATGGCTTGCATTTGATTGCTGTTTTCATGTAGAGTTGTACACTTAGGACATACTGTCTGCACCCTTTAAAATCAACCTTCAAAAATAAAAATAAAAAAATGTCAAAGATACTGTAACCAGCCATCCTTCAGGCACTTCATTTGGCACTCAGGCAGCATGCTAATAATAAAGTGCCTGTAGGACATTTTTTGAATGCTGGTTACCATTTTGGAGAATTTGGAATTTAACTGTTCACTGTAATTGCTGTTCTTTTTGCCTTTTTATTCCAGCTATCCGATACTGTGTCCACTGTCAGATTATCAAACCAGACCGAACCCATCACTGCTCCACCTGTGAGATGTGAGTGTTAACTGCCTTAGTGTGCATTGGAACATCTGCCGTTGACCTCTAATATGTTTGCAATAACAATCTGTTGTCCTTTTGCCTATGAAAGGTGTGTGGTGAAGATGGACCATCACTGCCCCTGGTACGGTATTCCTCACTTGATTGTAGCAGTCTCCATTGTATAAGTAAAATTTATGTTAAATAATGATGTGCTTGCCTTCCCCTTATTATTGCATTATTCCCGTTCTCTGCACTTGGTCTCATGTAAAATCAGTTAGGCCTGACCTAAGGTTTTTGAAAAACCTGAAATATTCATATTTCAGCGTCAAATAAAGTTAATTATGGAATACTGTACATACTGTACAGAATCCAAATATGGATTCCCGGCCTGAAAGGGTTAATAATGGCTGTCTCACTGTCTCTCTCTCTCTCTCTCCCCCCTCCTTCCCTCCAGGGTGAATACCTGTGTGGCATGGACCAACTACAAATTCTTCATATTGTTCCTGACCTACGGCTCATTGTATTGTGTAGTAATCATAGCCACAGTTGTCCAGTATTTCCTGATGTTCTGGGCTGTAAGTATAAAATTACATTTTATTTTCATTCCAAACATTGACAATAAATGATGATTTTTCTGTGAATGGTTGTTCAAACAGTGACTAACAGTTGCAGCATGTCTAGTGATGATCAGTCACCAAAGTATCCTTATCCTGAATGTCTCTCATTATTATCTGATAGATAAGGCAGTCCTACATTGCTCGTGGGGTAAGTTGTGCCCCTTGTAGGATCCCAGCGTGCTATTTTATAGACAACTCCCTACTGGCTTGTGTTACAACTACCTAGGTGTTGTCCTGGATAGCAGCCTGTCCTACAAGGCACGCATACTGTATGTGCAGTAGTCACTTTAGTACAGTAGTAGCACTGCTGTAGGCTTATGTTGAAAGGACCACTGCACCTTATTTTCATATAATTATCCCTTCACTAAGTCCCTCCCCAATTTGGCCTTGTCCAATAGGCACGTTAGAGGAGGAAAGCTTGACCAGGAAAGCGTGACCTGAATAGTTGCTAAAGTATTTGTATTGGCATTGGACAGTGAACAAGTTGCTCACATAAGCCCTTCGAAATGATCCTGTTTGGCTCCCGGTGCTGCCCATACAAAACGCTGATGTTGGACGACATCGCAACCAAAGGCATGGCCACTCCAATACCTTCGAGACCTGATCCCACACCCTTACAACAATTCCCGCTCTCATATATCAGCTAATGCAGAAATAGTGCACTGAGCCTTCATTAAAACACCCAAACTGTGAAATAAAAATTGCAGTCAGAACTGCAGACTCACTCAAAATTTCCCACCCTAATCTTAAAACTCCCCTCCTCAGACTAGACACCCCCGGTCTAACACTTCACTCTCCATCTCCTTCTCGACAGCACTGTTTCTTTAGACTGATTTTAGCAATTAACCGACATATGGCTAGTACCTTCTATGACATATCTTGGTCACTAGTTCTCATGTTTTTGTTTCTAGCATGTTGCTTAGAGGGATGCTAAATTCACTATTTCACCTGATGTCCTAGATTATTTCAGGCACTTCACTGTGCTTATTTCCATCTCACAATTGTAACCCACTCTGGTTAAGAGCGTCTGCTAAAGTCCTAAATTGTACATTGTGTTCGTTCACATCAGATGTCGATTCTAAACTCTCTCTCTCTCTGTCTGTCTTATTTCCATCTCACAATTGTAACTCACTCTGGTTAAGAGTGTCTGCTAAAGTCCTAAATTGTACATTGTGTTCGTTCACATCAGATGTTGATCCTAAACACTCTCTCTGTCTCTCTCTCTCTACATGGCCTTATGTGGCTTTACTTGAGACAATGACGCCCTTGTCTTCACTGTCTAACTGCGAGAGTGTGAAGTGCTATCGAAGTGCTTTTAGAATAGTACGTTTTTACAGCACACTAGAGGCCCATTCATACACCGGTTGTACTGTAGGTGATAAGCGACTCACTGCGGTGTACTACAACATTACGTCACTCACCCTGACACACGCCACTGCTTTTACTGACCAACATCTCGCCTTTCACTCTGGGCTGTCACCCCATTCCCAATGGGTTTTGCACGATCAGAGGTAGGCGCAGGCTCACTGTGATAAATGCATCACAGTGAGTACAATGGCCTTCATTCGCTATCAAAGTTTAGGTGATACCGACTCGAGCAACTTACAGTGAGTTTCTTATCACCTAAAATTGGAGCATGAATGCACCTTAAGTCCTGTCCTCTGTTAGCGCTTGCACTAGTTGGTCTGAATTTCACATTTCTGGATGTTTGATATGTTATCACATAAAGCAGCTTATATTACGGTAGTTAGTATTTGATCTGGAATGTAAATGTCTTCCTCACCATCACTGACCCAAGTAAATTCTGCAATGAACATTTGGAAAATGGAATGGTTAATCTGTTGTCCCTTTCGTTTTTGCCTCTCCAGCAACAGCAGACTGAAAACTTCGCCAAATTCCACATTGTGTTTCTGTTTTTTGTGGCGGTCCTGTTCCTTATGAGTATGACGTGCCTGTTAAGCTACCATCTATTCCTCATATCAAAGAACAGGACAACTATAGGTACTGTACACGTGTTGACTTACCACTCACCATGATATGACCTCTAACATGACACTTAGGTTTTGAAGTCTAATCAAATAATTGATGAAATGTGAAACTGACCAAAAAAAGGAAATGTTTATGCTGCTGTCTTGAAAGAAAGGTTATGAACAGTTATGGCTCCCATATTGATAATCATGAAAGTATGCAGTATTTTAATATAAATTCACATCATGCCGAATGAAGTTACATACTGTATGCAGTATGTAAAATGGAGGGATTGAACTTTTATTATATGGGAGCAGGCGTGTCACCAGAAGCAGACTTGTACCAAGTAAGGGTGGCCAGAGTGAGGCGCTTGCCAAACAAGTGGTGTGAGGTCTGTTCCTGCCAATTTTTGAGGTAGTAAAACGTAACTTAACCTTTTCAGACTTTGAATCTTACAGTCACATTCCACAAATTCAGGCAACATATTGGTGTTTAATAGTGGCCACTTCTCGTTGAGACTGAGAGTGAATCAGATTCAATGCAAAGTGACAGGTGCAGTTGCCTTCTTGGGCTAGGCTACTCTTTACAGTTCTGCAGTGACCAGTAGGTGGCAGTCTGAGGCAACATTTAACAGTGGAGGAGACTAGAGAATAGACATGAGACTGAGAGGGTTACAAGATTCAATGGTGCAGCAATAGAGTAGATACAAATTGTCATGTTGATTTGGTTAAAATAAGTTTAAAACGCAATTTCGTTTCATTTATTTATTTTGAACAGGTTAAAAATAAGGGAACAGGGAATTTAAAACAGAAGCAGAACAGGATTAAAAATAATAGTTTAATTTCTCATAATTCTTATTATATATAACTTATGTGTTCGTTTGAAAAAGGAGTAGGAAGACGTTTACTAGAATCTTATCATGTCCTACCCCTTTGTGTAACTCCAAATACTGTAGATTAATAACAGCAATTGAAATTTATTTTGACAAATGCAGAAATAAAAATAAATTTAGATGGATAGATTCACTACATAACATGCATAAAAACAGGCATATATATCAAATAAATGACATGCTAGTGACATCTTCCCTCCATGCTGTGTTACAGAGGCTTTCGCTCCACCTGTCTTCACCGGCAGTGGCCCTGACATAAACGGATACAATTTAGGCTTTTGCCGAAACGTGGCTGAAGTCTTTGGAGAGCAGAAGTTGTCTTGGTTTATCCCTGTGTTCTCAAGGTGATTGTGCTCCTCTTGCCACAAATGATGTTATAGCATGCAAGATACTTAAAGACAGCTAAACTATTTGTGGGTGACACATGCTAATGTTTAAAGGCATTTGCAATCTATTGTCATGAGCTTGTCTAAAACCATTACTTTCGAAGAAATGGGACAAAAAAAAACTACCTGTTTGATTGGATCAAATCATGAAGGATATTTCACTCGTTTATACTTAAACAACCGTGGTTACTAAAGTAACCTTAACGTTATTTTGAAAGGTCGAAAGGTCTCTTCATTGGTTCAATATTTATAGCTTTCAATGTTTCTAGAATAGCCAAAAATTAACAATCTACCATCTCAAAACGGATTGTGATGCTCTGCGTTGTGAGCTTGTAGATCGAAGTAGTCATTCAGATTATTTTATCTCCTTGATCTTTTTCGTTTCTGAGGTTTTAGAACCACTTTTGTTTGTCTGATTTTCTAGTCTGGGCGATGGACATTCCTTTGTCACCCGATTGGTGCATATCGACCCAGAGCGAGCGAACGCTATCCTCCAGCAGAACGGCAAAGGGTAATGTAGTCTATAATTATAATTAAACAAGGATGTTACAATATAATATAATACAATATAATATTTCCATGACTGTATTACAGCTGCTTTAACTGTTTTCCTTAACCACATTTTAGGCCTGGTGATGGCGTGGATACAGCTGGTGAGTCCTTGATGATCTCTTTTGACACTTCGATTTTTTATATTTAAGTTATACACAAATTAAATGTTGTATTTAGTTTCTTATATTTTAATCCAAGGTTGACAGTTAATGGGGATCCTTAAACATTAAATGAACACCATAAGACACAATGTAAAGTGCATAAAATGATCGAGAAAGTTGAACAGCATACAGTAGGTTCTGAAATTGCCTGTTCATATTTTTGCCTTACAGGTGGAGGACAGATAGTCTCTGTCAAAGTGGAAAAATAAAAATAGGTAAGTACTGTAAGACATGTATTCAACCATTCTAAATTTAGATATTATCCATGATTAGACTCAATAGCCTGGCAGATTTTGTCTGTCAATCACAACCCTGCTCGGTTGTGATTGAATTTCCCTGTTGTGGAGAAGCAATCAAAGGTTTATCACCAGCGGTATTTATGTTTTTATTTTATTTTTGTATTTTTTTTTTCGCCCTTGGAAATGTAGGTTCCACACAGAGATTCCAGACGAATAAGTGATTAGCCTGGCCCTACCAGGCCACATTTACTGCACTTAAAAACATAATACCAACCCAATCTCACATAATATAGTATAAATAAACTATTAATAAAAAAGTCTGTTCATATTATACTGAAATACCTCCTCATGACAGAGGTGCACAGTCTCTACAGAACTTGAGCTGGCAGTGCCGATTCTAGGAACTAGGTGACCCTATGCGAGAAACGAATTGAAAACATGCAATCTAAATGCTTCAATGTGGTGCACTTTGAGATCAAAATTAAGAGGCTAGATCTACTGTATGTGTGTGAACTACACGCATCAAAGTAGATTATCGTCATACTGTGCTATTGCCAACCATTCAACCGTCTGCAATCAACTGCAAACCACTTCACTTGTGGGCAGTGGGCCACAGGTCGATTACATAGTGCAGTTTGCAACAAATTATTATGTTGTACCTTGTGTGAGATCTTTATGGACCGCTGCAATGGGATAGTTGATACATAAAAATAAAAATCTTCTACCTGTGATGTGGCCCCCTTACTGGTTGTGGCTCTAAGTGACCGCTTATATTGCTTATGCCTAAAAGCGACCCTGGAGCCACATGAAGCACCACCGAGGGAGACGCTAGCCAATTGCCATGCTGAGCGTTGTGAAGTTCAGTATAAGCAGACTCGTCCAGGTTACGATGCGATAGGCACAGAATAGTAAATATTATGAAACCAAAATTCACCCAGCATGAAACAGCTATGGTGAAATTGCACTTCCGGGTTTGCAAAAGTCACACCTCCATTCGTAGTTTATCTACAGAATGTCAATTCCATTCAATGATGCTATATATAATGTGAGCTCAGGTTGATAATACAATCTTAATGCTACAATATCTTTCTTCAGGACAAAAACTTGAACATCAGTGTGACTTTGGGGGCGTTCTCTTCTTCATTGTCACAGGACATCTGGCCAGGGAATATCTAAAGCTATCAACTCTGATGCCTTAATAGCAGGAATATTGACAGTATGGGAACTGCTAGTCTCTGTTCTTCTGTGCTACAGTAGTAAGTACAGCATCCTCTCACACAATAAGTACCATTGGTACCATGGTCAAAACAGAGGCTGCACACACAGACTGCACCAAAATCAAGCACCATTTGTTCCTGCTCAAAGACACTCAAAACAGCCATGTTACTTTTTGCAGATGGCATTGGTTTATTTATTTGTGTTTTTTCCGTATTCATGTCATTATTTACTTTTACTGTCACCAGACTAGGTTATCCACTTTACAGCTTTATGCGGGGAGGAATTTGGAATAAGTATGTGTTTTGATTGAGGACCTTGAAGCACAAAAACAAGATTTATCCTCAGGGCCTAAAGGGGCATTAGTACTAAATGACTAATGCTAATACTTGACATGTGTTCACACTGTTGAGTGCAATAAATGGTGTCTATTGGTGTTTTATTGGCAACTGAAAGATTTGCACTAAGGCCACACAGACATGGCTAAAAAAAACACCTGATCGTTGAGCTGAATTAGCCATTATGTTTGGAGTTGGGGAAAGTTTAGATTTTACTGTAGCCTACTTTTTTAAATCTTACTGTATATCAGCATCTGTTAACCCTATCTTTGCGTCCCATGTCTATAATATATTATAACACTTCACAGTCTGCTTTTGTTGTAAGAAAATACAGATTATAAGAAATAGAACATTTTATGTTTGCTTATAAGGTCAATTATGAATGCATTGTAATGTGTCACTGTAGAATTACTGTTATAAGCACTCATAAGTAGTCTCGTAATTCAATTATAAGTCATCATAAAGTCTTTTAATTACTTAAAGCCAAGTATTATAATGCAATTATTGCTGGGAACTGGCAGACATAGGACAGTAATTATGAAGCATTATAATACAGGCTTTATGTGTGCTTATTGTTAAACATTTTGAGTATGCCTGAGTTCCTATTACTAATTATACCATTTTATACAGTGGGCAGATTATACCACATTATAAGTATGTTTCTAATGCATTATAGACATGGGATGCATAGCCGCCATTACCCAACATTGTGACATTGTTTACAGTGTTTACAGTTTTTATATTTGTTTCGTCTAGTTCAGAGTTTTAGGTAACAGGAAATGTACAAATCATATAAGCTTCAAAAGCTATGAGGACCAAATTCCTTCTGGAACTATAGGCATTATTCATGCCAACCTCTTGCACTTGCAATGTACACTTTTTTGTTATGTACAGTACATATTGTTTGCAGCACATTTATTCTGCTCAATCTGCTGTAGTATGTTTTTCTTCATCAAAGATGAGGCTAAAAAGGGAAGACATTAACCACTACAACAGTGCTAGTTAAAATCTCTCATCGTGTATCAGACCTGCAGTAATGCATACAAAAGATTAGAGATACTGCAATTTTATTAATGATGTTTCTACTTTGTACTATGTTGCACTATACTTTGCTTTTTATTTATTTTCATACATGTAGAATGCTGAATAATTATTTAGTGATATTTTGCTTTTGTTAAATTGCCATATGTGCTTTTTACTTTGCTTTTTATGAGGTAATGCAAAGCTTTTTCTTTAAATTATTGTTATGGAATTTTTCTGGGGACAAATGTGGCGCTAACCAGTAAATTCTATGACCTTGCACTGTAATCGCATACTGTAAAATAGTTTAGTCTTTTGTATTAACGCCAAGCATTAAATTTGTTCAAAGCACACCCGTTTCATTTCTATTCTTAATCGGGTTCTATAGTTATACAGTACTACTCAGATATGGACTCTTATACAGGCACATTTTTACTCACTGTTGAATGAATTAAAGATTTTACTGTGCACTAATGTGATTTGGATGAAAGGTGAAGTTGCTGAGTGGTGACTGAATGCTACATTAAATGATCTGGGTGGAGTGCCTTCATGAACAGCACATTATACACCCAAGGGTCAGTGAACGAGGTGTCAAGATGACGCACTGAGGAACAGTAACAGTGGTGATCGTCCTTCAGTTTTGTGAGACCATTAAAACAGTGTGGTAAAATGCAGCATGTAGATGCTTATCTCCTACAGGTTACAACTTTGCTTTACATTCTATGCCAAGGGAGGGCTAGAACGTGACAAACCAAGAACCTGTCTTCATTCTAACAGTAAAAAAAAAATCCCTTCAAAGAATATATGTTTATTCTACACACTTTGCCCCATTCAGGCAGGGGTCTGCTACCACAATTTGATTCAGCTTCCCACTTCCTCCCACATAGGCTATGTACATATAGGCTGGCACAGTGCCACCATTGAGAGCTGTCCAACTAGGGGCTTTTGGCCGGCGTGGTTTCGAATGACTTTCTTGAGTTGGTGGTAACCCATGGTGGCAACTCCACGGTCCCGATGCACTTTGTTGAGTTTTAATGTAATCAGTATTCAGTAGCACTTGTCAAATTAAGATACACATGGTTTTGAACACCATAGACTGTTCAGGTGATGAGACAAGATATTATTAGCCTTTCGATATTATCGGACGATAATTACATAAGGTAATATTGAAATATATATATATATATATATATGAATTAATTTATTTAAAATTTTTACGGTTTTAATTCCGGTTCATTTCTTGTGAATTTATAATAATAATTTCTATTTATAAAACTTTACATTTATGAGTGCATCCAGCATCAAAATAAAACTAGGCATAATCAGTGTGCCAATTCCATGACACAACATATATCGGTTAATTGGTTAATATTGATGTTGTAAATTTCAAATTAGGATTTGGACAGTATGCCTAATATAGGGACCTCTTTATTCTCAGACAGCCTCGCCTCCCATTTGGGACTACAGTATAAAGTCTTGGAATGACTACAAACACACCCAGACAAAGGTCATTCCTCTTTAAACAGGCTGTGGGTTAAAACTTCAGCCTTTGAACCAAAGTCCCGTTCCTTCTACTACCTAAACACATTCCTACTACACTATAGTTGGCTACTGCTCCAAGAAAACCTAGTGAATGAATGAGAGAGGCAGGTTCAGCCATTGGCCGAGGTGTTCTCATAAACCGAAGGAAGTCTTAGTCATTATACCTTCCTTAAAAAGGCCTCATATGGTGAAAGTTCACCAACTGTTCCATATAACAACGTGCTGCTTTGAGCTGATATACACATATTTATAAATGTTTTTAACACGCCGACAGTCAAGAAGTATTTCATTTGGGAGAAAGAAGATATATTCAAGTGAACTATATTCCGATTTTTGAGCCTTTTTAGTTCTGTTTTATTTTATTATTATATTATTATTTTTTAATTATTTTTTAAATCGGCTCCATTCTACCGACCATGGAGGAAGCTCTGAACAGCACAATTCATCCGTCTTGTTTACAAGAACCCCCATTGGCCATTGATGTGATAAGGGGTAAGTTATTCTCTGTGTGTCTTAGAGATAATGTTTCACTATCAGGGAAGCTGACCTAATAACTCATTATCTCTTCAATAGCCACCTACCGGAATAATAAAAGCAAATAAGATTGCAGTAAGGAAATGCTGACACAGTATAAATAATCAATTGGTATAAACTTGCTTTTGAGACAGACAAAAATATTGAATTAGGCCATTTTATATATTTCATATGCACAGTGGAATGAGTCAACTTCCAGTGAATACAAAACAATAATGTGGCTCACTAATTCAAAAATAAAGTGAAAAGTACTTGACCAGGGTTATGTAAGGATGACATCTAATTGTTATCACTCATCATTAGTGAATTAAGTGGTAGACTAGAAATTAGAGCATCATGTCCTCTAATGTCAAGATGGATGGAATTAACAAACAAACAATTTCTAATTAACAAACATACAGTATATACCTGTAGCTTTGATTTAAGTCCTCTACTTCATCTACAGTATATTCTGAAACCTGCCCATCATTTCTTCCTTATTCTCCTTTGCACCAGATCTGGATATGTTTGGGATGTGTCTCTATGGCATACTCACCTTCATGTCCACCCTGAGCCTTCTGCTGTACCTGGAGCTATGTGTTTACCTCTACAGGAAACTGCCTTATCCCAAGAAGACCACCACTATTTGGGTCACTGGCGCCGCACCAGTAGGTTATTAAAGTGATAATAATTAGAATAGTGCTCCGTGTTGATGATACTAACAATGATGAGGTGGATAAAGACATCACTTTCCTGAGTGTACTGTAACTCTGAACTGTTTCAGGTCATTGCCACCATGTCTTGCTTTGGGATGTGGATCCCGAGGGCAGTCATGTTCACAGACATGACCTCTAACTGGTAGGTTGTCGCATTCATCTATGGTAGTGTTTAGGTTTAGTCAAATATTGCTGAAACAATATCAATGACATTGTTAATACCCAGTAAATCTTGAAGCAGCACAAAATCCTTAGACTTAGAGCTTACTAAACTGTTGTTAGTTCTAGTGTGCCACCCCTGTAGGCCTGGTACTGGTACTAACAACAATACAGCACAATACAACATTACAGCCAGTCCAAGAAAGAAAATAAAAGTAAAAGCCCAGCTTCTATGGAAATAATTAGGCTAGGCCAATTGTCATAGTCATTGATTTTACTCATAATCTATATCCGGCAGGCGTGGCAGCCATAAGTAGGTGTTATATTGCAGGGCACAAGTCCTGTGGTTTTGCACTATAGGAATTTACATGTATGGCTATAATCCATTCTGTCTTCATTTAATAAAACTGCACATTATGCCACCTTGTCGGACCAGCTTTGTGGAAACAAGACAGGAAAACATTCCTATGCATACAAGAACAAACATTGCATTTAATCTGAAATCACAAGGCACCGCAGATCAAGTGCTGAAGGGCACTTTCCCCAACAGTCGCCAGTGTTATTCCTTCTACCAGCAAACAGCTCAGTTACATAATGGCTCTTCCTTCACTTCAACCATCATGCCTATCCATGATTATTTCAGTGATGTTTACAGTGCAGTTTACAGTTTACAATGTGTAAACTGCACAAATCTGTGTGTGCGTGCATGCGTGCGTACACTTGTGCATTTTGTTTTTACATACCTGTTATTAGATTCCTGGCACACAGCATACAAGTCCTCTGCTCGTTGCGTCACTTGTGTCAGTGTCCTCTTATCTGTAGTTCATCAGTGTAGTTTACCTACTGAAGGCAACGTAAAAACGAAAGCATTTAGTGGTCGTGTCGCAATGCTTAATCATTCATCAGATCATTACACCTCAGAATGACCGGCGGGTCATAAAACGTGTTGCAGGATGTACTGAAAGAAATATTTCCGAAGTTGTTCCACCACATTATGGAGCCCAATAAATATGTTTTTATGTTTCACTTTATGTGGCAATACACACACTCGTTTTTTTTGGGATGTAGCTCAAAAGAAAAACAACATATGGCATATGCTACAAAAGTGTTAATTTAACTAGCTGTAAATCGTGAGTTACACTGCCGCTGGTGTCACAGACCCAGAATAGAACATCTGCCGGGTCTATTTGTGGTGTGTGATACCGGCGCAAAACTCTTTCAATCCCCTTATGGGTCTTTACTGATGCACGAAGCACACTGGATCATGGCATTCATCAGGTCGATAAACAGTTTATGTCCCAGGCCTGGCCTGAGATTATGCCCTGTACAAGTTTAAATCCAATATGAAACTTTCACAGTCTACCATCCTCTGATGGGACAGTATTGTTGCATCATGTATTGCATGTACAGTATCATCACCCCCTTGTCATTGACCTCTCGTACTCTGTAGTTACTTTGCAGTGGTGGTGTACAAGGTGCTGGTTCTGATCATAGAGGAGTTGGGAGGCACCGATGCCTTTCTGAAGCGGAACTCTGGTCAGACCATTAAGATCAGCACTGGGCCCTGTTGCTGCTGCTGCCTCTGTTTACCCCGCGTGCCCATCACAAGGTATTTAACCCTTCATTCCTTGAAGCATTGTGCCTGATTTGTGTGTGCTGCGCGTTTTGTTGTGCACCAAAAATAGCCCATCTATTAATAATGACATCTTGTACGGTAGATC
This sequence comes from Benthosema pterotum, assembly GCA_039105355.1. Taxonomy (NCBI): domain Eukaryota; kingdom Metazoa; phylum Chordata; class Actinopteri; order Myctophiformes; family Myctophidae; genus Benthosema; species Benthosema pterotum. Next base: position 17,238,811 of record CM076975.1, read on the forward strand.
TATTTTCATTGTACGAGGCCGGTATGCACCCAAGTATAAATCTCCCTTTTCATGTCAAAGTGATGTGCATCTATTTTAAAACAAAGATGAACCCATTTTCATTCATTGTTCCAATCCAACTACTTTCCGGGTGGAGTAGAGTAGACAATGTCCTGAACATAATATACGGCATTATGTGGTCTATATTTACACTTAATTAAGTTACATTGTAATCTTTAGTATAAGAAAAGTCTTGTTCATTAGCATCACCATGAACTGCAGGGTTTAGATCAAATATATTTTTGTATGATGAAGTCAATAATGTTGGCCACTTTTTGTTTTTCCAATATGCAGGCGAATGATATTCCTGCTTAAGTTGGGGGCTCTTCAGTATGCTATATTGAAGACGGTGCTCTCTGTCCTCTCCGTAATACTGTGGACCAATGGGAACTTTGATCTTTCTGATGTAAGTTATTGAAAGACCTCCGTGGCTAAGTGAACGCCATGTGAACTTTCCCTTATGTCCACTATGCCTATAAATGGAATATGTCCTTGTGTCCTTGTCCAGCTAGAAATCACTGGCACAGCAATCTGGATAAATCCATTCATCGGTGTCCTCACCATCACCTCCCTTTGGCCCGTTGGCATCATGTTCATGCATAACAGAAATGTCATCCGCAGCCTCAAGATGATACCCAAGTATGCCATGTATCAAGTGAGTTTCCATTTTATGTTTTAAACAATACTGACAACATATAGCCGGGTTTTCAACAGGTGGTCCGGGGACCACCAGTGGTCCCTGAGGGGATTTCAAGTGGTCCCCAGGCTAAATGATGGAAAGTTGGTTAACCAGGTGTAACTCTTTGAGTGCGCAAACATGAAACCAAATGGACCCTTGCGGGTCCATTTGGTTTCATGTTTACGCTCTCAAGAGTTAAAATATTCATCATGTAAATTGGCCCAAGTGTACACAACTAGATAATGTAGAAGATTAATGGTCATTTTGATCTGTATGTTTGACTGATTTGTTTCCCAAATCCAGCCTGGAATTGTGGACTAAAGCAAAATGAATCTTTACTTTTGGGGTCTGTGGGGCAAAAATGTCCTCAAATGATGGTCCGTGGCTCAATTTCTGAATAAATAGTGGGCCCTGGTATGAAAAAGGTTGAAAACCACTGACACATACTGTAGCATTTTGGGGCACAAAAGCAAAAACACACACAAAACCACTAGAGAGCCTTAATCACACCAAAGGGTCAAGACAGTTTTAGTGTTATCTCTGTAGTGTGATACAGTATGTGCTCTGCATTGATTCACATTATGCCTAGTGATTCAATGCATGGAATCCAATGGACTATATCACATCAAAGGGTCAAGACCGCTTTAGCACTAACTCCGTTTGGACCAGAGGAGTTGCATGGTGACCGTTTGGTGTGAAAAGAGCCAAACTGATCTTGCATTCTCACCTCCACAGCTGGTGCTTGTGTTGAGCCAGCTGCAAACCTCCATCATAAACATCTTGGCCTTAGATGGGACAATCGCTTGTGCACCTCCCTTCTCATCCCAGGCTCGCGCCTCCAGTAAGTGCAGTACCTCTCATCTGTAGGGCAGTGGATGCAGCACATTTTTACTCAGCCCATATATGTTCTTTGGTTTCATGTCAGCATTGGTTATTCTGGGAGGAACATTAGCCAAAAATAACTCACCTACATTACAAGCTCACAACGTATGAGCTTGTTGATCATCTATTTTGTGTAAATCGGAAATAGTCCAAATCATTGGTGAACATTTTTAAATGTTAAATTTGTAAAATGTATTAAAATGACTAATGGCATGTGTTGCTGTGAGTTGCTGTGACTGTGAAAAACACTGCTGTAAGATAAGAACATTTACAGTATTCTCTTTGCAAAAGAAATTTACATTTATTAATGAGGTTACTTACCAACAATTGACCATGCTCATGTCTTCATGTCAAGTTATACTAATATAATTAATGACAATGTCAGCATTCTCCAAAAAGTTTGACAAAATATTTTCTCAACACTATTGCAGTGGCGTAATCATGGCAATCACAGCATAATTACTTTTATACTGAGGCTTTTACAGTGACAACAAATGCCCAAATGAATGGCATAATGAATAAAAGGCAAGATGGAGATCTAGAACTATTGATTTGTTTTTCTGTCACAGTGTTGAGTATCGATGTGTATGTGCTACAGTTCTCATGCATTATTAACAAATCTCTCATTAATGCGTTGACTTGCATCCGTGCTACAGTGTTGAGCCAGCAGATGATGATCATGGAGATGTTCATCATCACTCTGGTCACTCGGCTGCTGTATCGCCGTACATATGACCCTATCCCTCCTGCCACTGAGGTGGATGACAACGTCAACAACATCAAGTACTACCTCCAGACTGCAGGCCAGGAGCACGATGTCTGAGCATTAACTTACTGTACAACAATCTGCTGTATGTCACCATGCTGGTGGTATGCACTGTAGGACTCTGGACACTCTGGGACGAGGAGGAAGAGTACTGGCTACAGTGCCTTTTAAATTGCTAACTTATTTATGGAGTTTTTCTATAAAAAAAAAAACAACTTGTGCTGCTGTGGGAATGTAGGATGTATACAGTAGCATAGGAAGGATTTGTTGTTTTCTTATTATATTACATATACAATATTGTATTGATGATTAAAAATATATTATGTTTGCTATATCTCAGGTCTTTGAAGCCTATGTATTAGAACACTACCTGTCCATCAGAACTTTACAATCAATCAGTTACAGTATTATGTGCAGGTCTCACTGACTGGCTGCTGTCCATGGCCAGTCTGGCTAGAACACACTCGCATGTTAAGTCACTTACGTTCCCATTTGCCATTACAGTAAGCTTACTTCCGTTTGTCATTACAGTAATCCTACTTCCATTATATATTTGCATTTGATTTTTTGTGACATACTTGTGGTACCATGTTATGCACTACTGTCACCACATGGCATCAGGGATGGCATTGATGTGGATTATGTTGTTTATGTGGCTTTGCCATTAGATCTGTGCAGAATTCACACGGTTAATAATGATATGATTCAATATGATAAATGTATATATTTTTGAAACACTACAAATATATATTTTCCCAAATACTGTATATTATGCTTATGCATTGCATGCAGAGCCATCACCCTGCTTAACTGCTTTCCTTCTCACCCTCGTGTTGCACCAGAGGGGGTGCTCACACCACACCAACTGGAGAACCTTACACTTTCAGAGTATGATCCAATGGTAGGTATACTGTGTACACATACAATGCTATAAGTACATGATGTGGTGTGGAGATATTTAAGGCACATATGTTCTGAAAACCTGAAATCCAAGTTAAGCCAGACAAAATTCATGAGATTATGTTGTAATCCTCCTACAACCCCTACAACAAAAAATGAGGACGATCCAGCAGCCTTTATCTGATGAAGCCTGTATAGCCGAAATATTTGCGATTGTGATCTGTGGGAGTCATATGAGAATAAAAACCAAGAACATGGCTTTATTTATATCCGAGTGCGACAATCTTATTGGGAGAACACTCCAGAAGTGATCAGAGCATGGAGGGATCAAAAACAAGTTTGTTGTTTTTGGTGATGAACTTTCTCCTTGAAATCCGTGGGTATGATTTATTTTTTGCCAATCTAAAATGCATTCAGCTTCTTAAACCCAGCCACGCCAAATGGTTGTGACTGCCATCCTTGCTAGCAGAGCTTAAAATTGAAAAGCTAAATTTAAATGTATTAGAGCTGGAATTGTAGGTAATTTGTGGGAATTAATCAGTACAACACCAGAGACAAGAATCTCTTTCAGAGAAAGAACCCACCACTGTATAAAACAAAGACTGTAATGTCAAAGCAGCAGGAACACTTACTGGTATAAGTACATCCATGGCAATCCTGGGACAAATCAAAGCAGCCATTAGTCTGCCTGGTTCCAGGACCAAGGACCTAAATAAGTGCTTCTTTTTTCCTGACCCAGATTTTGAATAAGGCACAGGCCTACTCCCAGAATGTTTTAAACAGCAAACGTTTTTGGGTGAAATAAAATGTATCAACATACTGTAGGTCAATGAAGCAACTACTATAGTTACAAAGTGCCTTTTAAACATTTTTTTTATATAATTATGTGTGCAAGGTTGTCATTTTGGCCCGAGTTTGGTTGGTTCTGGAGGAGAGGTTACAGGGGCACTCAAATGACTAGGAAGCCATGCTCAATCCACCCATTAGATTTGGGATATCTTGAATTAAGATCCTCCTCATATATGTTCCATTTGACATTTGCGTCACATGCTGGAAATCACAATGTGTGGTGGATGTGACAAGTTATGATATTGTAGATCTGTTATTTTTTGACACGCAACAGGATAGTGTTTGTGTGACAATCACATGCTGGAAATCACAATGTGTGGTGGATGTGACAAGTTGTGATATTGTAGATCTGTTATTTTTTGACACGCAACAGAATTGTGTGACAAACTATGAATTAGACTTAAGAGTGCTATGAGGAAATGACACAAGAGGTCATCACCAGAATAAGATATGATCATCCTCCAGGGAGTATGTAGAAAGAACATTTCTTAGATAGAAGCACATATTTAGTTTCAGTCTAAAGCAGGGGTGCCCAACCTTTTTTGACCCAAGATCTACTTTTCAGCAGCCAACCCCTCCGGGATCTACCAGTCCAATATCAACATTTAAAACCACACGCATCGTTGCCAGCCTGCAGTAACTTCACAACAACACAACACTACTTTGTTTTACCACTTTACTTTATGTCCATATAAGCATAAAGTACAACAGACTTGTCATAAGTAGGCCTACAACAGTACAACATAAGTACAACAGACTTGGTCAAACAGTGCCATTATAATAAGAACAGTCCAGAATAGTCCATTATAAGTTGCAGAACAATATACTGTTGGCATAATTCACAGAGAGCAGGCAACAATCCTCCAAATGAACCACTTCATAGACACCCACCCACCCACCCACCCACCCACCCACCCACCCACCCACACACACACACACACACACACACACACACACACACACACACACACACACACACACACACACACACACACACACACACACACACACACACACACACACACACACACACACACACACACACACACACACACACACACACACACACACACACACACACACACACACACACACACACACACACACAGCTCTTTTTTCTTTTCCACCCCATTTTTTTCTTTCCCCTCACATCTCCCGAGATCTACTTGTGATCAGGCCGAGATCTACCAGTAGATCCCGATCTACTGGTTGGGCTCCCCTGGTCTAAAGTGTCCAGAATAACCGATATATCTGACTGAGCAGCAATGCATCCATTTAAAATGTTAACTTCTAATTTACCAACTTTACCAACAAGATTATGCTATCACATGATAATGTTGTCACATTGATGTTTTGTTCAAATGATGTACTGCTTACCCCACTCAAACATGTTCATATTTTGAATATGCTAATGCAAAAATACAGTATCTATGCAAATGTTCCAGTATGCTGGTATGCAAAAACTAGCCAAAAGATGTTTTGGAAAATATCTGCACATATATAACTTAGACCACCTCATTCTGGTCCAAGTGGTTATATCAGGTCAGAGTATTAAGTAGAGGAGTATTAAGAATAAAAGAGTATAATTAGTCCCTATTAATGGATTATTCCCTCATACTTGTTATGTAAACAAAGTAGTTAGACACCAAGGGAGAAGGGGGGGCGTAGACATGGAGCATGTGAGAGAATAAGAAAGAGAGGGAAAGAGAAAGCTGTGTTTTGGGCTGGGTGGATGACAGCCTCTGGCTCCGCATTGCTGACGAAAGCTGCTTAGCTCCTCAGTTGCCATGGCGACCAGCGAGGGCAGCCAGAGAAAAAGAGGCAAAGGGGAGGGGCGGGCTGGAAGGGAGAAATAGAGGAGAAAGGCTTGGATGGGAGCGCTAGACAGAGGAGGGAGGTATCGGAATAAACAACTGATAGAAAGGCACACGGGAGGCAAAACGGAGGCGAAAGCCTGCCTTTCTGCGCGGAAGAATAAGAGATCTAGAGGTGAGAATTTATAACCTCTCAGTCAGCTGATAGAGGGAAATTACAGCAGTAAGGGATACGGCCGTATAGAGAAACGCAAATACATCGAGAAAAAGATGGATGTGCAGTCGGAGAGCGCCGAACCCCCGCCTGGCGAAGCCCAGCCTGCTGGCAAAACACGAAAGGGATTCAAGCTGTTTGGCAAACGCAAGCCTGGTAGCATCTTCTCCTCCATCCGCAAAGGCGAAGCGAACAGCAAACCGCCCATCGCCCGGAGCAAAACGCTGGATGGATTAACAGAGAACGCTGCACCGGATCCAGAGCAGGAGCCCGAGAAGGAGCAGGTGGAAAAAGCAGCGGAGGCGAATCCGGGGGAGAATGGCCAAGCCGAGGATGGGTCGATGGAGGAAGATGGCGTTCCGTCCGCCTCGCCTCCCCGCATGTCCATTTGCTCCACCACCTCCGTCAAGTCACTGGGCTTCATGTCGTTGCTGCGCGGAGGAGGCCGCAGCCGAGGGGCAGGCGACGACCGCCGCGTGCAGACGGTCTCCCATCCCACGGGGCGGCAACGCCGCGGGCTGAAGAACCTCTTCAGCGGCGTGAGCTTTCGCCACAAAGACAAGGATGAAGCGGCACCGCCGAGCCCCCTGCTCATGTCGTCCCGCACGGGCAGCGTGGAGATCATCAAAGAGCAACTGGGTCTCACCCCCAAGCCGCCGCCGCGCTGCCTGGATGACCCAGATTCTGCCGAGAGCGACACGGAGACCAGCGATCCGGCCAGCCGCCTGACGCCACACGACAGCCCGTCCACGACCCTATCAGAGACCACCACTTCCCAGGCGCCCGTGGGAAAAACCAACGAAGCAACCGAAGACGTACCGCCCCCCGTACCCACGACCGCGCCGCCGCCTCTGGAACCAGGTGAGACCAGTTTGAGCAACTTGCTGGCAGACATATCATCTCTCTTGACCTTTGACTCGATCTCGAGCGGCGGGGACTTCATGGCGGACGTGGAAGCTGAATGGGGCAAAGTTAGCCCGGTGCGGGCTGGAGAGAAGCTCTTGATGCCGAGCGTGTCGCCCACACCCACATCTCCTTCGGCGAAACCTTCCTGTCCGCCCGTCGCAACTTCCACGGCTAAGCCAACCTCTGTAAGCACTTTTCTCACTCCCCAACCCACCTCCATCATTACAAACAAACCTTCATCTTCAACCACCCATTCGGTTAAGTTTAATACCGGCCCTACTCTGGCCTCTGAACCCACTGCCACCCCTACTGCCCCAGCGACAATTACACCTTTAACTGTAACTGTTACGGTCCCTGTCCCTTCACCAAACTATTCACCTTCTGTAATGTCTTCATTTTCAAAAGGATTTCCTCCCTTCAAACCAGCCCCTACCACCACAGTCACAACGAAACCCTTCACTGCACCTGTAACCTCAACAAGCGATTCGAGTCCTGTAATGTCTCCCCCCTCTGCGATAACTGCTAAACCTGCCCCATGCCCTGCTCCTATTACTATCCCAACCCCTTCTGTCACACCTCCTGCCAGTGTACTTAGCACAGCGACTGCCAAATCGACTCCAGAGGCTGCCCCAAATATTGCGAGTAAACCTTACCCTGTACCGACACCAAATATTGCAGCGAGCCCTTTAACGACACCCAACATTACACCATTAACTAAACCTATCCCTGAAGCTACGCCAACTATCGCAACAATCCCTGTAGCAACACCCAGCATTACGCCAGTAAATAAACCTAGCCCTGAAGCTACACCAAATATTGCAATGAGAACTGTAGCAACACCCGACGTTACCCCGGTAAATAAACCTAGCCCTGTAGCGACACCAAATATCACAATGAGTCCTGTAGCAAAGCCCAACATTGCAAGTGTTATTAAGCCGAGCCCCGAAGCTACCCTGCCTCCAAGCATATCTAAATCGCCAGTGGTGACTCTGAGCAGTGCATCTCAACCCCCATCCCAAACCCCAGTTGCCTCTACTAAGATGCCAATTTGCCCCATGCCTGTCGTTGCCCCAGACTCTCCGCGTGCAGCCCCTCTCCAGCCTAAAGCTAGCCCTGGCCCCTTGGGCTTTAGGGATGCACCATCCTTGGCCCCTACCGCAGATACAGTAATAAAGGCTCCTCTCGATGTTGCACCTATTACTGCTCCCATATCCTCTACTAAGCCCCAACATGTGCCAAGTTCCACCCCTGTTTCTTTAGAAAAGACCACTACCCTTTCTTCTGCGGCAGCTTGTTCAGATAAGATGCCCCCCGAGCGCATAACAGCCCCATTTACCACCACTCACACACCTGTCCCTGTCCCCATCACCGTACCTGCCCCTACTCCCTCCCTCCCTTCCTCCACCCCCACACCTACACCAATTCATCAATCTGAAACATCTCCATTCAAACCTACTGCCCCCGTCCTCAACCACGCTGCTCCAACGCGGTCACCTTTGCTTGGTGAACCCCTGACCTCCCCTGCTACGGTCAAGGCCAACGGCCAGACCAACGGGGGACTGGTAATCCCAAAGGTCACGGATAGCCGGGGAGGCCAGACTGTACCCCCCAAATATGAAGAACTGCCAAATGAGTCACGCACAAGCGTCCAGGCCCCGAGCAAAGAAAAAAGGACAGTCAGTAAAATCCCTATAGTGGGAGGGGGCAGAGGAGGGAAGCTGCCCCTACGTGACAACCAGCATGTCGACGATGGGAGCGACGGCAGCCTGGACCCGCCGACGCCGGTGCTGGAGGAGGAGCGGCCGCATCTCGGCCTGCACGAAGCGGGCGTCAAAAGCCGAATCAGCGATTCGGAGATCTCTAGGCACAGCCAGGAGGAGAGTCAGAGTCAACCTCACCCGGCTAAGGCCGGTGGCGGATTACCACGTGAATCAAAGATCCCTGTGAAGCACGGGGCTCCTCCGTCTCACTCAGCATCTCAAATCCCTCAAGCTAGAGAGCCTCCCCGTACCAAGATACCAGTGTCTAAGGTCCCCGTGCGCAGAGCTGGTAATAAGCCCGCAGCTGCAGGCATGAGCAGCCAAATTAGAAAATGAGAACAATGGACGACATCAACAAACATCACAATCGTGGCTTTGACCATCAATCTTTAGTTTTGTCCGACGCAACTGCAACAAGCATCCTTTTGCCGACACAACACATCCTTCTTTGCTGCATTTGTTGTCTCATCTCTCGATCATTTCTTGGCTTTCACAACTACACTGAACAGTGAAACAGACAGACAGACAGAAGGGGAGAGGAGGGGAGGGGGCTGACAGCAACTCAAGCACAAAACATCTCTGTCGGGGGGGCTGAGAGCAAAACAACCCCCCCCCCCAGCCTGGCTCCTTGGTGCTGGGTGGAAAACCGGACATGAACTCAGGTAGGCGCTTCAAGGGCAGACCTGAAAACGACAACATCAACGTCATCAACTAAAGATGAGCAAAACAAACGTTCTTTGTGGGGGGGAAATGCGAGTGTACAGACAGACAGACAGTTGCCAACACAACGTAGGTGAGTGCCTTTGTAAAGGGTGCTTTTCCTTCTGACTTATCAGAACAAACAAGAAACAATCCGTCTTTTTTAGGACACTTTTAACCTTTGTTACCTTTTGTAGTACCTTCAAATGTTTTGTGTCTTCTTTTTTCTCAGCTAAACTCTTTGATAAATCTACTAGTCTTTTTTCTGTTCTTTTTTTTACCTCTGTGCTGTCATGAGCAGAGCACCTGGCCTCTCCACAAAAATAATCTAAACAGCAACAGCATTCACATTCCACACCTAATGTATTTCTATGTAGCAGAAAAAAATGTGCCATTATAACCCAAGGGATTTGTCAGCCTATATTCCAAGTGGGTTTTCGTGTTGTTGTTCCGTACCTTATACCCTTACCTCCCTCTTTACACTGGAGGAACGCAGTCAGATGCACTGTGAACCATGCAATGTTGAGTCCACCTCTGGCTGAGGTGGAGACTATAGGGCAAAACTGGAAATTTGGAGTCGGACGCTGCGAGGAAATGCTTGGATAAGAACTTCCACTGTTATACAGATGTGTATCACTATCCTTATCCCGCGCTGTAGTTGTCCTAAGGTGAGAACAATATCCGTACCTGTATTTCTCATCTATGTTGTTCCCATTTCCTATTTAATCAATAAAATGGTATGATGATACTCTGTAGCAATTTGACACCTGTTTTTCAATGTCGACCAGTATCATATTTAGCTTATTCGTTTCCCCATATTTCTTTCTTTCTTAGTGAGAAACTAGGGTTTGTGTGAGCCACCGGGAAGTGTATAAGCTTACTTAAGTGTAGGTGAAGGGACACCTTCTGAATTGTAGGATGTACTCTTCTGAAATTAGCGTAATGTCAGTACCCACCTGAGCCATTATTAGTCTACTTGCCCATTTTTGGGATCAGTTGTATCTGAATAGGTAGAGAGGCTGTCTGGGAACCAGACAAGTGACCACTCTGTATGTGCCAAAGTGTCCCAGTGGATACATACCTCAAAGGACTGGACACTTTTTCTCTCCTCTACACATATAAAGGTGCCTAATTGCACATTTTGGGCCTCATATTGGATTGGATAACATACCGTGACATCACAATATTTAACCTACTGTACTATATACTACTATAGGCGTTAGGAAACCACACTTGCGATTTCCTAGGACTGCTCCTTTCTACACTTGTTTCCCCTCACCTCACCTACTGCTAACCACCACCTGCCTGTCACAATTAAGGGATAGCTGCATTACATACAGCACATCAGAAAAGAGATGAGTGTCAACTCACTGTTCAATTTGAGAAGAACCCCCAATAGGCTACTTCAGCAAGGCTGATGGAGCATTCTACAATTCAAAGTGGAATAACAAGGCTAGATTATGCATGCGCTCGCACGCATGCTATTCATAGTTTAAAACACAGGATGTTTTCATCTGTGCATTAGGAAAAAAGCTCCATTGTCAGTTAACCGACATCAATTGCTAGAAAGACCATTATGTATATTCCAAGAAGTCCTGTGATGTGACAGCACAGCACAGTGCTGAAATACTTCAATTTGCATGGAGAACATTACCCAGGTATACGAAACATTTTCATGCCAAAAGGACCCCAAACAATGCTACAGCATGTGTTACGAAACCCCATCTGTTGTTGGCTATAAGTGCGTGTCGAAAACAGATTGCAACCAGGTTGAAAACGGTTAAAGCCTGAAGGGTAGAGAAAGGAAGGGTGTGGGGGGCATTTTGTCTGTTTCAGCAAGACATTTCCGCTCAGGCTTACCATGTAGGAATGGTTGCATTCCACTGTCTTCCCTCTCTGCAAGCTCCATCATCCATGCTCAGTGACCCGAATAGTCCATGCATGAATGTCAGCAGAGCCTCAGCCAATCAGCTGTCAGAGAGAAACACGGTCAATTGTGGTCAACTGTGCTAATCAGGAAAGAAATGTTTGAACTAAAATGTGTCAGAGCTATTCTTAGCATAGTGTGCGTGGACTGTATACTCTGGAAGCATACACGAAAAGGCATGAATAATGTGATTTGCACACTCCATGTCTTATTGCGATGGTTCAGGATATACATTATGTGTGGTCTAATTGCAGCAATGTGGAGAGGAGCTGATAATTGTTCAAAGTGGGAGGGAGAAGAATGGAAAAGCCATTCAGACAGACACGAATAAAGAATTACAGGGAATTATTTGTTTTGTAGGCAATACAATTCAAATTAACCGTAACCAACAGGCAAGTGAGGAGACAATTTTATCTGTATTGAAACATTACGAAGGACATATGTGATGATGGAAGTGGTTTTAGCCTGGAAGCTATGACATAAGGAGGGGTCAACTACAGTATACACACACACCCCTGGCCTTTCAATTCTCCTCAGGCCAGACCCTTGATATAGTTGATATAGTTTGTGGTCCACAGGGCTAATCTGAGTCAGGTCAGGTGGGGGTCTGGTGTTGGAGACCAGGACGGAGACACATTTTATTTTTTTACATAAATAAAGCATTACGTGCGACCACCGCACAAACAGAGCCTCTGTTCGTCGCGCAGTGCCAGAGGACACAAGGAAGAGAAGAGAGCTTCAACACATTGGCCAGGGAGAACACGAGGACTTCACCGCATCGTCTTCTGATTTATGTCAGGGGCAAAACAGAGGGAAAACAGCCTATAAACAGGGACAATATTAGCTCCAGGCTCTATCTCAAGACACAGTACTGATGTGGGATCCATGCGATTTTGGCCATTTGGAATTAAAAGGAACCAATTATATTGAATAAGGCTAACCACTATATTCTTATCAAATTATTATTACTTGTGTGAGTGGAGCAGGCGCAAGTAAGGCGATCGGGGCGCAGTGTTCGGTGGTCGGCCCCTTGGGGTACTCTGATTGGCCGGTTTAGGTGATGAAATAATGGTGACGTAACAGGGCTTGACACTAACACTTGCCCGCTTGCCCGGGGCAAGTAAAAAAAATGGTGGGGCAAGTGAAGACTGCTACCTGGTTGCCCGATCGGGCAAGTGTGCAACTTAGTGCACTATAACGCAACACAAGATAAATTTGTCTTGAAGGCAGTCATTGCACTCTGCCTCTGTGTCTTTCCCTGCTTTCTAGCTATCCACAATTCCAGGCTGGATTTGGGAAACAAAACAGGCAAATTAACAGATCAAAATGACCATTAATCTTCTACAGTGTAGACCTGGGCTAATTAAGATGATGAATTTTAACTCTTGAGAGTGTAAAATTGAAACCAAATGGACCCGCAAGGGTCCATTTGGTTTCATTTTTACGTTCTCAAGAGTTACATCTGGTTAACCAACTTAACTGGGCATCACCTGGAACCTGGGGGGCAAGTGCCCATAACCTGAGGGCAGGGGCGGATTTAGGCATGGGCCATATGGGCAGCCGCCCAGGGCGGCATCGTGAGGGGGGCGGCATAGCGAAGCAAAAAAAAAGAGAGAAAAGAAATCCGCTATTCCGTCTTATTGTCATTGCATGGATCTACAAGTATTGCGCCCACTTCCGCACATCAACGCACAAAAAATGATAACGTCGTGCAATTCAGTGTGTGTGTAGGCCTATGTGTCCTGGCCTGGGGGGTTCAGTTGTGGTGTTACGCTGGACCAATTGACTTCAATGTTAAATGGCTCTCCAATGCGCTCTCCATATGATACTTTTGAGATTTGAAAAAGCCACAGTAAACTGGCGAATGGTGGCAACAGTATTTATGATACAGTAAATAAAATCTTACCTCACATGGTTTCTTGGGAAGTCCTTATTTTTTTTTTAAGGTTGAGAAAAGTCAACAGGGCCTTTTCAAATCTCAGAAATTTAATATGGAACTCTATGGAAATATGGAGCGCATTCTTTCTGTCAGTGTCTTCGTGCAGCAGGTGCACTAATTAGTGGGGACTTTCCACAGTGGTTAAAGGAGAATTCCACACCAAAACATATTAGGAGCAATCTACCTTGATTCCTGTGACATGTGTAATAATGCTCTTGATTATTGTCATAGATGCCCCCTTTTCCAAATTTCACCCTGAGGTCCCCCTTCCTCCAATGCAGTTTGCATTATAGCTACTTATTCATTGAATTAACTGAAACTATAGTAGACTATAAAGCATAAACTCAAATGCAATCAAGACTAATAATAATAAGGGTAATAATAATAATAATAATAATAATAATAATAATAATAATAATAATAATAATGCCACCCCATGGAAGGCTACTTTTTGCCTGTGTGATTTATAGCCAACTTTGCTTCGAAGAGTTCAGTAATGCAAATGCATCTCAAATTGATCATTAGATTATTGATATTATTATTATGAACAAATAAAATAAAGGGAAAAAGAAATCACACCTGTGTGAAGAAGGTGGTGTCAAGGTGACATGCTCACTAGATGGTGATATCTACTCAGAAGGTTTATGTATTTTATGTATTATGTGTTGTTTAGTCTTGAGTGGTGGAGTAGAGGTGGTCGTTCCCGGAGGGTTTGTGTGTGTGTGTGTGTGTGGGGGGGGGGGGGGGGGGGGGGGGCGCCAGCAGGGGGTTTCGCCCAGGGAGTAAATCACTCTAGGACCGCTACTGCCTGAGGGCAAGTAGAACCTGACTTGCACTTGCCCGATGGGCAAGTGCCTCGGAGACCTTAGTGTCAACCCCTGCGTAAGTTAGAGGCCTATTAGTTCGCCCCGCTCACGGACAAGTAGGCCGTGGCCTACTTGTGCGCAACATGCAAGTTTGCACTGATCTGTGCAATCTAGTCTTGATCAAGTACATTTTTTAAATTTACTTTTCAAAAAGAACAAAAAATAGAGCAGTCTACAAACATTGCGAGCTTGTAGATCAGCTATTTTCACATTTTCTTTTTGAGGGACGATGTCCGGCTTTTGGTATCTGTAGCCCAAATGTTGTCAAATTAAATGAAATGCCATTGACAAGACTGGACAATTTTGAATGTTTATCCAAACACAAACATTGTGTAACAAACATTGATGATGAAGTCGGGGAATGCCGGGGATGTTATTGTTATTATAGGCCGGAATGTACAATGACACGAGTGCCCCTGAGTTCACAATGGGTGTGACTTTTTTGGGCATGTGTTGCTTGAAATGATTACGTCTAAATTATTGACTTTATACCTACCTGGTCAATTTAAAAATTGAAAGATTTCCCCTAAAATCTACTATTTTATAATTGCTGCACCCCTATAATAGATATACATATACCATATACTGTATATAATATATGGTGGACTATAGGGTTTAAAATGACAAACAACCAAAAGAGCAGACCTACGTAACCTATCATAATAAGAATATGGTTCACATCTAGAGTTTGGATTCTTTGCAGCCTTCACACCTATCTGACAGATATGCCTATATGGAGATCTCTGTTGCAGCACCAATCTGAGTAATGCTCTACAGGGGTGTAATTGCATTGGGAACTCCTTATGGTCATGGCTGAGTCATAGTGACTTTAGCCATGGTTCACATGATGCTCATCTATCACGAGCATCATGGCAGAACGTTGTCAACCTATATTACGCCGCTTGCTGCATTTACAATGTTAACGTGTACAGAAACGTTCAGATTTAAAATATAAAGACCTGAAACCCTGGTCACGTTTTTGCTGGTGTGGGTCATTAGAGCAAATGTGTAAAACAGGGTGAAGTTGCTTCAGGGATACAGTATAGTGTGATGAGTATGCAGGGTGACATTGGTCTGTCCACACGCCGGCAGCCAGTCAGTGCTCCCTACATTATGTTTGTGCCCTACCTTATGCCAATAAAATAGCTCAAAATATAAATAATAATAATTATAATACATAGAAAAAAGACAAAAAGGGAAAATAGCAAAAAAAAAAATCATTTAAAAATAGTAACAATAGCACACCTACAAGCTCATGAGAAAGTCTATTTCATTCGTTGTGCAATTAAGTATATGGGGACAGGGTTGTCCTTCGGTAGGTCAAAATTATGTCTCTCTACAAAGGACTATACTATTCACATTTTATAAAGTACTGTAAAGCGCCTAGAATGTGTATTTATTTCTGTTGATTTCATTATTATCTTTTCTTGTGATTAGCTCTTCCGACACTGCAGATTGCATCAACAGACAAAGACATATCTTTTTTCTTTCTTTTTTTTTTGCAAATGAAAAGCCCATCTCATTTGGAACAAAACAACATGACTCCCATCCACAGGTACAGCTGGTTGCTAAGGAGGAGCTAGGGGTAAACTGAGGGGGGGGGGGGGTCACGTGTGTGGCTGTGATGAATTACGTCATGCTGTGTAAAAATCTCCTGCGTGGCACACCGGAAGCTGTATACAGATCACATGATGTCTGTTCATTCATTATAATACACTACAGTATGTGCTCTCTGCTGTTTGCATGTAGGTACTATGGGTAGCAGAGCTATTCCAGCCTCACATTCTCAAATAAGTGTGAAGACTCTGATCGAAATAAATAAAATCATTCCTGCATGCCTTGCGCATGCCATGTGAAGGGGTGATTCTTATTCTTAATTTAAACACATGAACAGACTTTCAGGTGTGTTGCAAACGGTTTCAGCAAGTAAAGTCTTGTCCCACATAATGTTGTACAAATTGCAACATGCATAATGCACCCAGGAAGACAGGGACTCAAACATTTAAACGTTTAAGTATTAACAAACACACATCTCCTCTTACAGAGGACCATGAGGCAGAATTATTTTCAGATGGCGGTGTTCAAATAAATACATACTGTATCAATTTGAGGGTCCTTGATGTGAAAATGTTTGTGAACCGCATGGTGTACTGGATGTATTTTTTGCCAGTTCCGTCTGCCTTTTAGTCTATGACAGTCTACCTCTGGAGAGAGGATGTGCTTCCTTAGAGCCTAATTTAGCATGCTTCATTCCACGTCTCCATGCCAACCCCACTAGGTCAGCCAATGAAAGGCTGTGAGAACAGGGAGGAGGGGTTTTGGATGCAAGAGGGCCCTTAATGAGTGAGTTTACAGAAAGTGCTCATGCATGCAAATAGAACAAGCATTAATGGTGTGTTCACGTTTGTCAATCAACTGTTTTAGCATTGATTTCTGAATTATCTAAACATCACTGCAGTGTTCAAACCAGTAATTAAAGATCCAGCTGCCGTAAAAAAAAAAAAAAAAAAAAAATCTGTCTGGGCACCATTATTCAAAAAACATTTTTTGTGACATATTTTTGCTTGCTAAACACAGCCAGTTCCCTTGCTTGTTGACTTAATTATCCTCGGTAACCTGTGTAACCTAAAGTTAATTTGGTTGGAGCTGTAGAGAGGCACTCTAACAACTTTTTGCTCCAACTCAAAATCTTGGTGGTAACACTAAACAGCGAATGAGCTGATGCATTGCACCATTATTCTCCACATTCTAAGACAAAACATGAATCTCCCACTGAAGTCAGCAAGTGGGTTATGAGTTTTAGGATGTTAAAAATACTTATTCAGCTGCACCAGAACCCAGAAATGATCTCTGAATCAGCACACAGATTCTCCGCAGTGGGAATACCAGGTCGGAGTAAAAACAACTTGTCTGAGACATTAACCATTTAAACTCTCAATACTACACTGACCCTTTTTGTCAGTATCGTGGTCAGTATCCTGGCATCAGTATCCTGTCAGTACCATGATTACAGTATCCTCATATCAGACGTCAGTGTCATGTCAGTCAGTATCCTGGTGTCAATAATCTGGTCTAGAGAGAGGTGTGTATTACTGTGCATTGAATCTCAATCATATACAATATAATGTAGTTCCTGTCCAGCTTATGATAACAGGTCACTCTGAAAGTGCTCTTTTTAGTGACCTGTAAACAGACCTGCTCCAAACAGAAGGCAAAAATACTCTTGCTTTTACCAGTTTATTCTTAATTTAAAAAGGCCTTATATTTGGCAATCAGTTCAGTTTTTATAAAATGTATTAATGCATTTTTCAAAACACAGAATTTGGTACAATACATCATTTCCCACCAAGGAATCAAAGATGTATAACTCCCCAATGTTAAATAACACAATCACTGGCCTTAAGGCATAACCCTGATGAATTGGCTAATTAATATGCTGCAGATGGGTATTCTGGATGACCTACTGAAAATGAGGCCATCCAGTCACACACGAGAGAAAGGTGTTTAGCAGTGTTTAATTGTGCAAAAATAAACCAATGGTAGGCTAAGCAACACCCCCCCTTTGTCTGGATGTTCTTCCTCAGGCTATGCCATACAACATACAGTACATATACAGTACACCTATCCCCTTTAACCAAGACCAGGTTAAACATTTCTAATAAACCTTCAGTTAGTAAAAATATGAATATATTCAATAGACTATATACAGCATCACATCAAGATTGTTTGCAATATGAAGCATCCATTCTATAGAAAATCATTGCACACAAGACCAAATCAGTTATATAAAAAATATACTGTAGTGTCCTTTAAAATAACCGTCTTGTATGTACTGTATATATAAAATATATGAAATGTAATCATGATGTCAGGTGCTTGCTTGCCAGACTTGTGGTGAGATCCAGTACAGACTACAGGATGTTGTCATGCATTGCGGTGTACTGAGATCCACTGTACAAGGTCACAAGAGGCCTTGTTGAGAGTCACCCAGGGGGACTGAGTTTACAACACATCTGCTCTGTAACCCGAGCCACTGTCATCACACTATTCTAACACTGTCGAGAGAAACAGAAAGCCTGCCAGTTGCAGAACCAACAATCTGCACATTTGCACTGCTGTCAAATGTCAACACAGTTAAATCAACAGTCACTTTAACCTGTGTTTGATCTCACTTACTATACTATACTATACTGTAATCGTGTAATGTGACATTAATTTACCATATTGTGCCAAAATGTACCATAGTGTACCACCATACTGTACCGTGTCAGTACTGGTCCTTTAAGAATTAATATTCCTAATTTTACGTAATTCTCAAGTTCATACAATGGTCATTCAACCTCAGGAAGACCAGAGGCTCTCAGTCATGTGCCTCTAATGTGGATCCTTTTATAAACATAAACTCAGGCTGGGAGGCTTCATGTCTGCCTGAGAATACTCAGGCAGACATGACACTAAAAAACTGCAGTATGATAACAATCAGTTAAAACTGTGGCATGGCCTAGTTTACAGTAACATTCAATCATTTTACCAAGACATGTTTAGATGGCAAATAGCTATGACCTACATAAACATGCAAATATATTCATATATTTGAGGAATGCCTTGCAAATTCGGGAACATACATTCCAGTTTAAATGAAATCTACAGCAAATGTATTTGTAATGAGGACCTCTGCTGGTGAATAGCGGGAGGAGCATGTGTAGGCCTATCGTGGCCGTGTGGCCTACTGTGGGCTGTGGCACAACATTTTACACTCTGCAATATAAAACAAAAGGATTTTAAACTAAGGAAACCAGCAAGCCCTGCTGGAGTCTGGACCCTAAAGGGCGAGGTCGTGTGCACCGGCCACGGGCCACATATGGATCGTTCTTGAGTATGGAATATCAGAACGGGTCAAGTGGAGAGATCTAGTGGCAGGCAGACGAAGGCTGTGTCTTGAATGTACAGGGTTTAATCAGGGCCCAGATAGAACCTGCCCTTAATATTCTATACATACAGTCGCAATAATAAACTTAGAATCGCCATATCCACCCACCATTGCTTCACATAACAGGCACACACAACTGACAAGCAGCAGGTCGATGTCCCAAACGGTGAGCAGCCTAAACCAAGCAGGCATGTGGTGACAGCTGCTATTAATCAACTTGTGCTGTGTGGGCCTACCCAGAGCCAAAGACATTGAGGGAGCAGAAAGCAGTCCAGTCAGTAGACCTACTCGCTTGAGCCCAAAGATTCCAATGCAGTCCGTAAATGTGGACGCATCACCACACCTGGCTCTGTGCTGTTAACACCATGCTCTTGTAAACCACTCAGTGACACCCGCCTGTAGGTGGAGGCATTGACTTTATTCCACTTCCATGAACATCTTTCTCATCTTTTTTTTTTTTTCTTTTTTTTTTGACAGTCCAAAGAGTTCTAGTATTTTTGCAATACTTTTTTGGATACTTGGAGGAATTTTGTTTATAATTTCAATAGAGCAATGCATTGATATGACAGTACTTGTTATTTGTACCTTTGAAAATAATTATGTAAAAAGCATGTAGGCCTACTTTTAGGCCTAATTCAAGAACAGGTTATGTGCGTATTTCTCATGTTGTTGTTGTTGTTGTTGTTGTTGTTGAATGTTGTTACAGGGGCAGCTCTTTGATCAACCCTGCCAACAGCGGAAACACATTACCAACACATCTTGATTCATTTATATGGAATTTACTGTACACTGTAAGAAAATGCAACTAAAGGGTACATTTGGTTGCTTTTATACACCATCTCATATACAAGTGGTGTAGGGCTCCATAATTAATAATGTATAATGTAATGTATATAATGAATTTAGTTCATATAATTAATCACAAAATACTGGCACATCAGCAATACCGAATCTTGCTATAAAATGTGGTTATTATAACAAAAAGGGGGGGAAAGAAAAACAATTGTGAAAGTATAAAATTATGATTGTTCTTAAAATCATCCATTGAAGCAATCGCCTTGGCTTACATGGGGGAACAATATTCATTCATATTTATTATTTTAACCCCATGGTTTTGGCAACTAGTGAATCTTTACAAAAATATACATTTCATAATTCTTGAATAATAATTATCACAGTTCAAACCTGAATGTGGTTTGTCAGGGATACATGTGTACATTAATTACATACTGTAGTATTCAATAATGTCTGTGTATAAGGTGACGGGACAGGTACAGCTTACAAAGCCCTGTTTAAACAGTTTTAACGGTCGTCAAAACAAAGTTTTCCCAAATTGATATGTATTTTGCCACAGACTCTCGCCAGAAAACACTTTTTTGTGTTTGTTGTTATAGATGGCACAATATAAGAGTAGATTTCTGTTAAACGGAAGTTTCTATTTCTTCATTTCAGAACAGCAAGCTCACAATGCATCACACTGGGACACTCTGTAAGCTTGTAGATTTACTATTTTCGAATAGCCCTCCCACAATAAAATAGGTTAGATTTACACGCTATATTAACACATTTTGCTGGGTATCCCCTGTACCCTCTTTCTCAAGGATCCCTTGAGGCTCATTAAAGGCATGTGCTTGCACACTGTTTGATGTGGAATCTTTGGCTTGTGTTTCCAAATGTCCCTTGTAGTGCTGTTGAGTGTCAACATCCGCTGCATACAGGGGGCTGATGGGAATCAGAAGGTTCGACCCCAGCTATATAGCCCCTGGGTTAGGTTGCATCAGCAAGGCAAGGCACTGCACTGCACTCTAGAGACGTCTCATAATGAATAGGTTTGCATGCCTCTTCTGTCAGTGTGAATGTAAGGCACACTGTAAAGCACTTTGGATAAAGGCACTACTGAATTATACAGTAAAAGTGAATGTACCATTTACCGATGAGAATAATGCTCATCACTGTCGACAATCCTCACACTAGAGCTTTGGTAGAAATCTTGATTGTTTTGGTTTGTCTAATGTTTTGTTTGCATGAGCCTGGAATGGGAGAGACACCTGCTGGCCTAGTGGTCCAGGCGCATACCACATAATAGGCTTTGGCCTGACAGCGTGTCGCATGTTCGAGTCCCATCCATGACAACCCTTGCTGCATGTCTTCTCTCTCCCTCTTGTCCTGTTTATCTTCACTTGGAACTATCCATAAAGGCAAAAAAGGCAACATCCATGGTGCAGGTCTCTGTATGAAGATGGCAGGTTATTCCAAAATTAGATATCCAACATTTTAAAAATGCATGCATTCTCTTTGAAAATGCACAATACGAAAAAATATGAAAAACCACTTAGGAAAAACGGTTGTATGTCTGTTCGACTATGTCATATAAAAAGTGGTTTTAAAAAAGAAAGGAAAAGAAAAATAGCTGCAGATACTGTATAACATCCACACTGGAGTTTTTCCAAAAGGCAGATAGTAGCACCAGAGCCGTGCCCACTTGTGTCACTACTACTGGACAGACTCCAGCATGTTACACCATGAAGTGCATGTGTCCCTCGGCGCCGGTGACGATGACGTCCATCCAGATGCGCATGGCCTCTGGGGAGGGGGCCACCATGTAGAACACCCTGTCATGGGTCTTGACGCTGAACGTCAGCGACGGGTTGGGGCTCTGCCGAGAAATACATGTAATTACAAAGAGAGGAAGAGATAATGAGAAAGAAGACAAGGCCAGGCAGGTGGTGGTGGGCGGGCGGACGGACGGACGGATGCAGCAAATAGGAGACATGACGGGCAATCAAAGAACAGGGAGGGGAATAGATACAGTATACATTTCAGCATTGATCAAAGCAAGTGCTTATAGCAGTGACTTAACAGTTTTAATTCCAAGGACAACCAGTTTGATGTGCATTGTTTAGGTACCCAACCTTTCGTGCCCCATTTTCACACAGATATAGGGAATAGGCGAGATGGTTTCATACGTTTACCTTGTGTGCATTCTTTAAGTGGTCATAATACACCTCCTCTATGGCCTGGAAGTAAATGACTCCTTTCATCTTGGTCTCGTGCTTGTCTGAAGCAAAGAATACACAGTGAGTTTATGATTAGGTTACAAGTTATGAAATTATTGCAGCTTAATCTTGAATTCAGTTGCATCTTTTATACATGTGACAAAGAAAAGAAATAGGTGTACTGTAAGGTCATGTAAACGCATACAGAGGCTACATACAGTTGCAGTTTATAACACTGAAGAATGGTTGAGGATAGATACAGAAATGAATGTAGACCTTTCAGAAGAGGTTTCCAGATTCACCTGCATAGTAGGTCAGCGTCCGTCGGTTCTGATCAAAGACGAACCAGCGTTTCTTCCAGGTTTTGATCTTGCCGCCCATTTTGACCAGGAAACCTCTGCAGGTTTTGTCTGTGATGGCCAGATGAAAGCAGGCGTCTGGGTTGTGGCCAGCCGCCTCGATGTGGCCGTGGAGATCAAAGTCATCTTTCCTCACGGGGAGGTACCGCGTCAACAGGCGGGACTGGGGGAGGACAACCGTGAGATGAAACTTAAAACTAAGTGTAACCATAGCATTGTGTGCATTTGTTTGTGTGCGGGGGCATGATCTTGCATTCATGACGTTCTGAGACCCTCACCTGGGAGCGTTGTTTCTCCCGTAGTTTCACCTCCCTCTCGACAAGCTTCTGCCTCCTGCTGGTCTCCTCTTGCAGCCGTTTCTCCAGGTCCTCCCGTCGTCTGCGTTCTTCCTCCAGAGCCTGCCGGCGCGCCTCCATCTCTCGCTCCTGTGGAGCAATGCATACAAACACCTTCACATGGATTCAGAGACACTACTGTGCAGGGAAAACAGCAGTTAGTGCGTTGTTGGTTTCAGTCCTTTTAGCATCTGTGCAAAAAAAAACACAGAAGCATACAGTCTAGTATGCTTCTGTGCTTTTTTTTTTTGCAAACTGTTAACTGATGTCCAGGTTGTCTCCAGACATATTTATAATAATGCCCACTGTTTTGTTTTTATAATTGACAAATGGTGCATTTACTGTATATAGCACCTTTATCCAAGACGCTTTATATAGTGCATTACATTCACCCATTCATGCACACTTACATACAGTGCTTGCGGCAGAAGCCATTAAGCGACCAACCAGCAACCATCGGGAGCAATTTGGGGTTCAGTGTCTTTCCCAAGGGCATTTCGGCATGTAGACAAGAGGAGCCAGGATTCAAACCGCAGACCCACAGACTACTGGACAAACTGCTCTACCTCTGCTGCTCTGCCCAAATGGGCATTTTTGTGTTAATAAAGCATTATACACAAGCACACAAACGCACATGATTGACAATATCCGGGTTTCTATCATGCCCAGGTAGCCATAGCCATAGAACTCCAGGTGAAGTTCCAACATCACTTTAACCCCTGAGCTGCTTTACCCTGTGTTCTAGGAGTCTCTGCTTCTCCACCTGGGCCTCTCGTAGTAAGCGCTCCATCTCCTCGATCTTTGCCATGTTGGTCGTGCTAGCACTGCCAGAAGGAGAAGGATGAACATCAGTGTGTTTATTCCTTCGTTTTTGACAAAATGTTTTGATTCAGTTTTATTCATTGTCTTTTGAATAAAATTAGTTTTAGTCATATTTCAGGGAACCGAAATGTGTTTTAGTCTGGTTTTAGTAGACTAGTTTTATTCGACTAAATTGACAAAATGTATTTTAACAGGACTTGAAGGCGTCGTAATGACTGACTTTACACTTTGTTGCTTGGTCAAAATAGCCGATTTACAACTCACAACAAGCTAGATACCCGAGCACAAACAGACTAAAATGACTTATTTTAGTTCTACTGGATCTCTTCTATACCAGTCCCTCGCTAACATTTTTGTGTCGTTTTTATATGTTAACAAAATTGACAATGCATTTAGTCATATAGTTTTAGCTTTTCGCTTTTATTTAGTTTTCGCCAATGAAAGGGTTAGTCAACAGTCATTGTTCATCACGTTTTAGTCGACGATATCAACCCTGCAAACGCCAAAGTGGTTGGAGGCTCTCAGACCTGGATATGTTGTCTGGGGAGCATGCAGAGAAGCTGGTCTCCAGGCTGTCAGAGCTGTCCACGCTGACCGTGTCTGAGGTGTTGAGGCTGTTGTCTGCGTACGAGAACGGCTCCAGAAACACGTTGTTCTCAGACGCCGTCCGGCTGCAGTAGTCGTTCCGTTTCTGCCTGTCGTCGTTCATGTACACGTGACTGTTGTTGCCTGCTAATGTGAACACCGATGAGTAAATCGTACAAATCAAGTTGAGATTATTAGATTTGTATAGCTTCAGGTAAATGCGCATAATTCATCTTTTTGCAATTATGAAAAGATGTATAATGTATCAAGAAAAGTATGCACACAAGTTATCATGTATTTGTTTTCTTAAAAACTATGATACATCATGAGATGTATTTACAGTAGTTAAAGGAAAATCAAATGGGGACGTACCTTTGATCATCCGCCGGGTGTTCAGATCCCTGGAGGAGAGAGTGAAGCCTTGTGGGATGAAGTTCCCACAGCTTGAGCTTTGGGAGAGAGGCAGGTGAGGCTACACATGGGACAGAGTAAAGAACACACACTGTTGGTCAAGAACTGAGGAGAACACACCCTCTGTTTTAATGTTCTTTTGTAGCTCGGTGGTTCTCAATCATTGTTCTGACAATTAAATCGTGTTTTATGACTGACTATGTAAACAAAGATGAAGAGAGAGAGAGAAGTTTCCGTCTCTGTCTGGCAGCCGTTTTAGATCATCTTTCTCAAATATCACCCTGAAACCTGCTACTGTACTTGGTCTAATGGGGCTTAGACTGGGCTGAGGTGTTTAAACTGTTCCTCCTGCTCCACTACATCTCAAAGTCAAATTAAAGTCAAATTAAATATTGTACTCCACTATAGTTACTATTTATATATGTATTATGATTATTACCACAAGCTACAGTATACAATTCAGATAATTCAAAAATAGCAGGTCTACAATGTGCTCACAATGTGTCACAATGCCAAATTCTGTGAGCTTGTAGATGTGCTAAGAGTTTTATACATTTATTTCTAACTGTAGTGGGGAAAATAACTAACTCAAAAAGAATGAATCAAAAGCATCAGCTTTTTGGGGAGTTATTTTTTCCCACCACTGCTGCCTGCACCTGGGTGTCTCACCTTGGGAGACAGGCTGCGTCCCAGAGACCTGCCGTAGGGGGTGAGGAGCTGCTGACTGCGTCTGTGAGGTAGGCTGTCACTCAGGTGAGAGGAGGAGGAGGAGCTCTCCCTGCCGCCGCTGCGCCTACGTTCCTTCAGCGAGTGCAAGTGCTGCAGCAGTGGGCCAGAAACAAAGGAACGGTGAAGTGTGGCGGCCGGTGTTGCCATGTCCGCTTATTGTAAGCGACTTTGGGGCCTGCTTTTTCTGTGATGATGACGCGTGTGATTACTGGTTAGTTATCTGGTTAGATATCTGCAGGCTTTTGTTGTGGACAAAATATAAATAATGGCTGCATTCAGTGATTTGGGTGTTTTGGAAAACTTCCCAACAGACCAACAGCACGTGCACCGAGGCCTGTCCCAACTCGATCATAATTGGAGGTCCCCAATATATTTTTCCCTCAATTGTGTGGCTCTATTCATATCTGTTAACAGTGTTTTAGCAATTTTTCAAAAATGAAAATAGCCATATTTATAATAATTTTCCCGGTACCAATATTCCGATATTGATTTTTAAAGCCTTTATCGGTCGATAATATCTGTAAGGCCGATATCTGCCCATTGAACAGGTTACCACTTGCATGGTTTCCTAAAAGTGTAGTTTGTTATTGGCTGTTCAGAAACCGGTAGTTCTCTGATGATGTATTTAGTGCCAGGGACCACCCCTAATATGAGATTTTGGTTGTAAAAGTATTCATAGATAGATAGATAGATAGATAGATAGATAGATAGATAGATAGATAGATAGATAGATAGATAGATAGATAGATAGATAGATAGATAGATAGATTGATAATTCTGTCATTTTTTAGTTTAGCAGATCTATGAACTCAAGCTTGTATATCAGCTCTTTTCAAATAGCCATAGCCAATTCACTTCTGTAGGACTTGTTTTTATACACATGTCTGCATATTTCTGTCACAAATAACTGGCAACACTGAACACAGCATATTCCATTGTTCCACATGTGCCATATGATGGAGCTGACAAGTATTTTTCCCCCAGACACTGTCCTTGATATTGCGGCTATATGCACAATATGTAGGCCTACTGCTGACATTTTATTGTAGGGGGAAAAGGAGAAAAAATAAATAAATCTAGGAAAGCCAGAGACAGAGACATCATAGACGCTTTCATAGACGCTTAAGGAGTCATTCAGAACAGTGAGGTGCTGTTCTTGTGACACCAGCGCCCTCTGCTGTTTTGATCAGGAATGAGCGGCGAGTGAAACGTGTGAATGTTTTCTTCTTACCTCCTTAATGGCCCCAGGGTTGTTAGTGAAGGCCTGGCCCCCAGAGAGCGCTGCGTACTTTCCTTCCAGAGAGGCCAGGTTCTCCTTCTCCTGTAGACAAGGCTGTTGTTTATTTATACATCCAAGGGAACAGTCACATACAGTAGACACATGTGAGCTCATTGAGGAGCACTACTGGGCCTAATCAGGGTTACATTACTCTGGGGAACCTTGATGTAGTTACTGATAAAGAGAATGACTTTCTGTATCCATCCATATTTCCCTAGCTGGTGGTTTCCAATCCTTTTAGCCTGTGATCCAAAGCAGAGGTGTGTGGGAGGACCCACACTACTGAAAATTGCAGATCTACAAGCTCACACCGAGTTGCTTTGCACTGCAACGTGGGCTATTTTCACCAGTATCATATTTTCTGGACTATAAGGCCCACTTAAAATCCATTAATTTTCTCAAAAAACAACAGTGCACCTTGTAATCCAGCGTGCCTTATATATTGTTTGAGTGCAGTAGCTTCTGTCCTATGTTGACTGCAGTAGCTTCTATTCTATGCGCCTTATAATCCAATGCACCTTATAGTTTTAAACATTTGTTTCCCAATTTATGGAATTTCTTTCATGACTTCATTTCTTTTCATTACTTGTATGTCTTCATTAAATTACAGAAAAAGAAAGATTTGCTTTTATGGTATTGTTTTGGTTATGTTTACTGAAAATAAACAAAAAGAAAAGAAAAAGTGAACCAGTGAAAGCAGAAGCATCAGTCATTAAAATGAATGGATGAACAGGTTGATCAATATCTGCATGCAGGGAGCTTTCATACAGTACCTTCTGAAGCATGATGAGCAAATTGTTTTTCTCTTTCTGGAAATTCTCTTTTTCTTGTTGAGTTTGAAGGGTGATCTGAGTGGATTGTCTCTTCAGTGCCAGCAGCCTTTCCTATGGAAAGCAAAACAAATATGACACCAGCCAGATATCACAAACAATAAAGAGAAGAAGTCTCTGTTTTAGAGGTCAATTGTATTTATTTAATCTAATCTAAATTTGATTTTGCCACTGTATATAATAGAATAATTGTCTGTTATAGGATACATGGTGTTCTACTACTACTGCCACTAGTTGTTTTGGTTCCGTGCATTGGTGCTGTGCATGCAAAACTATTTTATTTATGGATAGGGAAACTTTTTCCCATTGTTTCCATGTTACTGCTGACAACATTAAACTGTTACTGTAGGCGTAGGCTTAGACTGTAGCTTCAAGGTTTAACGTTGCTGTTGTTTTGAAATATACCCTTTCTTTTGTGGTTTTGTTTTTGTACACAGGAAACCGTAAAACAGCATGATAAATGTTTTTGCATGGATCTCTGGTATTGATTATTGCTGTCATTTGTTCATGCTTTGTGACTTAATCCTTCAAAAATGCTGTATTAATAATACCAACAAATTGTGCCAAATGAAACATTTGCATGTGGCAAGAGGCAAGTAACATATTCTATCTCTGTCTTTGGTACAGTAAATAGCTTTTGATATTTACAGTTCTGTTCAAAGCATGAAAGCATTCTTTCCCCTCGATAGAAGATAAAAAAGTACTAAGCAAAGAGGATCACATGGTACTTGGAGTGCATTAGTTGCGCTCTTGGGGATAGTAATCCAAATCTTCAGTTTTTATAGACCCATTTACAAAACGTCTAAAAGCCTTTGTGGACAGTCTCTGCAAATGATGCTGTATCCTCTCCAAATAGAGAGAACTGAAACCTGTGATGTCTCATATATGACAGGAGGTGACTGAGTGGGTATATGGATTTCTTGTGTTTAATGTAGTCATTAAACTTCACTCGGTCTAACATACCGGTATTTGTACATTAACGTTTATACATGAAAGCAGGTTATGAAAAGCACCCGTTGCAGAAAAATCTAAATCAATCTAAAGCTGACAACACACAGCAACGCAATGCATTCTGAGCTTGTAGATTTAACATTTTTGATGAATATTCACAACAGTTCAAATACAACGTGGTTGCATACCATGTTGCATTATTTTTGGGCTTGGCCTTAGTCTTCCACAGGACAAATTGAAAACATCCTGCAATGTTCTACAGCCAATGAAAATGGACTACATCTGGATCTGTCGACACTGTGTATACCAACTCACCAGTGCCCAACATCTCTGTTGTGAAATGATAAATATGAGACCAATGGTCCTGCAGATAAATTACATTTCTTCCCTCACATTTTCCTTGATGACCATGATCTTAATGTTGTTCAGTACATCACAGATTATTTTTCATGACATTAGTGTACAGTAAGAAGAACATATTTGGCAGAATGTCATTGAATACAGGCCAATTCATCCTAGTGCAGTAGTAGTCTACATCATTTCTTGTTTGCTCTCTCTCACACACTCTCATCTCTCTCTCTCTCTCTCTCTCTCTCTCTCTCTCTCTCTCTCTCTCTCTCTCTCTCTCTCTCTCTCTCTCTCTCTCTCTCTCTCTCTCCCCCTCTTTCTCTCTCTCTCAAATACAATCATACAATACAATCATTATTCCTATGCTTATTTACCTTGATAACCAGCTAATTTGGGCTGCAGGGGAGACTGAGGTTGGGACAATTGCTTGTGTTTAAACTCCTATAACGACTTGCACGTCGTTATAGGCTACTTTTTGCTTTTTCAGGCTGCGGGATGCGAGCTGGGGCGGGCCGGCACCCTTGACGGGACAGAGTGGGGCTGGTTATGAAAAAAAAGGCGGCCCACGCATCACTATCCCCCACCCTGCGTCTCACCCTACCTGGGTTCCCCACCCCCTCCGTCCCTTTCTATAAATAAACGTTAAACTTTGAGCAGAAGGTGTGGTCTCTTTTAATAGTGAACTGATGGCTGTAATCTAACTCACAGTTCAAGGTCTCTGAAATGAAGGATTTACGAACCAGTGGTCAAAATACATGCATGTGGCTCGCTGCATACCTTGCGTGTGACCATGGTATGCTGGCACTCTGCCTTTTCACGGAGTAGCTTCTGCATCTCACTGTCCTCCTCCTCATCCTGATGACACTCCCTATCCAGCTGCTGGAACTCTAGCACATCGCCTTCCTGAGGATTAACACATTAACACACCCACATACTCAATTGTAACAACAACAACTTACAATATATTTGTATAATGTAGTGGGTTTTCAACAGGTGACCCGGAGAGACCACAAGTGGCCCTGAGAAGGATTCCAGGTGGTCCCCAGGCTAAATAATGGAAAGTTGGTTAACCAGTTGTAACTCTTTGAGAGCGTAAAAATGAAACCAAGTGGACCCTTGCGGCTCCATTTGGTTTCATGTTTACACTCTCAAGAGTTAAAATATTCATCATGTGAATTAGTCCCAAGTCTACACAACTAGAGAATGTAGAAGATTAATGGTCATTTTTTATCTGTATGTTTGACTGTTTTGTTTTCTCACGAAATCCAGCTGGTATTGTGGACAAAAGCAAAATAAATCTTTAGTTTTGGAGGTCTGTTGAGGCTAAAACGTCATCAAATGGTGTTCCGTGGCTCAAATTTTGAATAAATAGTGGGCCCTGGTATGAAAAAGGATGTAAACCACTGGTATAATTCCACAGGACCATTACTTTGTGTCCAAAGAACATTTTACGTCGAAAGAAACCAAAAACTAGCAAAAAACTTGATTGGCTGATTTAGAGAGAGAGAATGCTTTTTCCTCATTCTTTTGCACGTTTATACCTGCGTCTTGTCCGCGGGGTTGGTCTTCTCGCCGTCGCCGATCTTCTCCTGGAGCCTCTCCAGGAGCTCTTCGTCCCGCTGCAACTGAGCCGCCTCGGCTTCCTGCTCCCCGTCCAACAGAGCACACTCCACCTCCATCTGCAGCGCAGAGCGGCCCACACAATGAGAAACGCTGTCCCCCCACCCCACAATATGCACATCTGGGGAGCTGCATGCCTCTGGCTCGGCTGCGGTCGACTCAACAAAAAGACTTGAGATGCCACAAACATACTGTCAGATAAACACCAGGGAGACGCAGTGATACGTTGCTGACGGGGCAGAAACCTCGCATGTCCAGATTTCATACTTTTAATGCGTCCTACAAGCGAGTGTAGCACGACTGCATCGGAAATAGCGGATCTACACGCTCACCAAAAGCTGCTACTTTTTGTTTTATTTAGATCGACTTTCAAAGCGGTCAATTGTGTTTGCGAGTTTCATAAATGTTGAACAATGTTGAAATATTGGAAACAAAGTGACTAAAGACTCAGGATCAAATTCACAGGAAAGCGCTCAGATGATTGAGGCATACTGTATGCGTCCATCCTTCTGAACCCATTGAACTGCGGTAAGACCAATTGACGTCCACCAGCCGCCTGAAAACAGTCACTTGTGTTTATATTGGCGTACAGAACAGCAGGGCTTCCCAAACATTTACACGGAAAGGACCCCACAAAAAGCCATAGCCTCCCCTGTGCCTCCCCCCATTGCAAAATGGCACATGAAACCAACAAACAAAAACAATCCAAACGTAAACATATTGATTATAATCATCTGAATCTATTTGTTTGAACATCAGCACTATGTTACATGTACAGTATGTATGGAGCATGGTCGTATGTTCCCTGCGCAAGAGTGTACAGTAAAAGTATGTATTGAGATTGTCTACAGAGGCTACATGTTGAAGGTATAGTGGGAGTTTGTCCCATGCCATCGGTCCATAGAAGCAGAAAACTGCTGTGTTTTTACCCATAAAAACTCAGTAAAGCAGGAGAGAACCATAAAAGCAGGGAAACATAGAACCCGGAGACCCAGGGCAGTGTAGCCGGCTACACTGCAGTTTGACTAAATTGTATTTCTATTGGGAACTTTGCAGTACCTCTCTGATGGACTCCTCCATCTGGTTGTCCAGATCCTTGGCCTTCTGCTCCAACTCGTCGATGTTGTTCAGAACCTGAATCCTCTCCTCCTCTATGTGGGTCACTTCCTGTTTCAGCTGCATGCTCTCTAGAGCCTGCCAGAGACATCATGCATCCACCATTACGTTTGTAGGGAATAAACAAACAACCTTTTCTTATAGCCACTTAGGAGCCTCTAAATACTTCATATTGTATGCCTAGATAGGGAAAAAAGCGAATCTAGAAGATCACAAGTTGTGTTGTGAGATCGCAAATCTGCTATTTCTTTTTTGCCATTTCTTTCATTTCAATAGTAAAATAGGAAATCTATTGATGTAACACACTGTAAAATCCACACACTGGGTCATGCTCATGCTCCACAAGTGCTATGAGATGAATGGTGCAATAAAGCTTTTGTCACGTAATTTTCTTGCAAAGTGCAAACAATACCGGTATATTTGGGTCTTCTACTTCTAACAGTCAGATTTGTAAAAATAAACAATCGATGTGTGATGACCACACAACAATACCTCATGATAAAAACACATAATTTATGATTTTACATATTGCTATTGTCATAGCCTATTTGTGCAGCCAATGCTCGAGCTGTATGAAAAAGATTTCTTGACAGTTTAAACAGAAAGTTGGTAAGAATCCTCGTAAACTGTGACAAACTGTCCCTTTCTGGACAAAAATCGCTTCTTTCCATGCATTTGATATGCTATTAAACCGTTTTCCCAGCCACTGCACACCATCCTTTGCCAAGGTGGACTAGCGCCACAGCTGCGTTTTTAATTCACTGGAACCTGGCTCACTGACAACGAGGGCAGGATTCCATTCCACTTTGTGAAATGGAAATATTTTTTCAGTGGGCTTTAACTGCCACCACAGTTCTTGAACACCCACATAACTTTATCTCTGTTTCAAGGACCCCAAGTTTGATACTCTTTAGAGTACAGACCCTCATTTCATCTCTAGGATGGCAATCTATAAACTCCTAACTAGAGTGTACAAATAGAACATAGCATGTTGTACACTCTTTGAGTAACAGACCCACTTTGATAACCATTGTTTTATTTAATCTACTGCTGATACTACAATTCAGATACATTCATATCACTGTAGGTATTTAATTTACCGGTAATTTACCGGTAAGACAAAGCAGATCCTAAAGCATCAGGTTTTCCTGTCTGCAGCCACCGCCTCAGGGATTTATGGTAATTTTCAGTGCAGTATTGCTTGCTTTGCAACCCTTTACTTTAGAATAGCTTTTTCTCATATCTTGTACAATATTTTAAGCAGGTCTACACAGACATTTATAAGCCTTTAACAAATATATGATGATGTACTCCCAGAAGTGTAGCGACCAAATGCAATGTGTATAATGTATTCGCATCATTGTGTAATTAGTAGATCCCAAAAGCAGGACACCCATGCAGCTGCTGTTTAATATAGATAATAAATATAGATATATAGGTTGTAGATAAACAGAACACAAAATACACAAACAAACTAACATGAACTGACACCAACCAATGGCTGTTTCTCAATATCCAAACTTTGGGAGTTCAGACGTGCACGTTTGCATCGGGAGTAGGTGCTTCTGCTGTGATGCAGTGAAAACTAAAGCATTCTGGGTAATTTCCAAAGCAAAAAGTGTCTGCTGCAATGCATCCTCAATGCACGCAATGCATATTTCGTCTGTATTTGGCCAAATGGGAACTTGACAATTGAAATAGCACGGCCTACTTGGTTGACGACTGATGACGTATCACAATTTAACAAGGAGGTACAGATAAGTTTGGGTATTGAAAAACTGCCTATGACTCGTCAAGGACTGACTGGGGAACAGATCAGATATATACAAAGGACTGACTACACTTGAGATACTGCTGGGAGAGAGAGTCAAGAACAAAGAACCAGAAAACTAGACCAGATACAGTAACAACACATAGAACTACAGAGACTTAGAAGACTCTACAACAAAAGACACAAAAGTCTGTGACGGCAACTGGGAAAGTAGTTACCTGAGAAGTTCTTTCATGCATGTCTTGAGTACAATTCCTGTGATGGCATGAAATGTAAATCATGACCAATAACGACCTTTTTAAAACTCACATAAAAGTTGATACGGCCGCCTGAGTTGGAGTACCCTGAATTAAAGGCATTGTAAAGCAGAATGCA
Organism: Benthosema pterotum; assembly: GCA_039105355.1. Taxonomy (NCBI): domain Eukaryota; kingdom Metazoa; phylum Chordata; class Actinopteri; order Myctophiformes; family Myctophidae; genus Benthosema; species Benthosema pterotum. The sequence continues at coordinate 17,272,508 of CM076975.1, forward strand.
CCCTGCTCCGCCATATGTAGGTAATGTAGCTCTGGGAATGCAAGAGAGTGAATAGAATAGCACTGGGTGATTCATGAACATACTATTATTATGTCCTTGATGCAAAACCAAAACCTCCATACAATAGCTTCAGTGTAAAGAGTAAAACATCTGGAAAAAATAGATTCCTTTGTAATTGTGCGCACATACAGCCGCTCTCCCCATTCATGCACGCACACAAGAACTCACGCACACATGCACATGGTGCCACACACACACACACGCACACGCACACACACACACACACACACACACACACACACACACACACACACACACACACACACACACACACACACACAGCATACAGTGAACAATTATCTGCTTGTACGAACACACACACCATAACTACTCTACCATACACACAAAAACTATAGATCATACATTGTTGCTGTCCGGCAGAAACCTTGTATCTCCATATTTCAACTTTCATTCATTGCTAATGAAGGCCCTACAATGTCACACAAAGGTAGCAAAAACAGCCAATCCACAAGCTCACAACATCTCACATTGAGATCTATGTCATTCTTCTATTTTGGATTTGTTTTTAAAGTGAAAGTTAAAGTAGTGTATGTGAGCTTTATGCACATAATAATAAACTTCTATGGGAACATTGGTTGTTTTTCTTATTACTATATTTTCATTTTCAGGAGAAATACAAAATAATAATAATACATATAGTTTATTTTTCAACATTTTCCGAAAAGTAGCGGTTTTGAACATACAAGGTTTATAGTTGACAGCGACAACAGGCACATCTTTACATCACACCACGCACGCACGCACGCACGCACGCACGCACGCACGCACGCACGCACGCACGCACGCACGCACGCACGCACGCACGCACGCACGCACGCACGCACGCACGCACGCACACACACACACACACACACACACACACACACACACACACACACACACACACACACACACACACACACACACACACACACGTCACACACACACACTCGCTCACTCCCAAACATATTCTACTGGGGATAAAGTCATTTCCTGCACCCCCACTCCCCCCATCCCTCCCCTTCCTTGAAGAGACTGCGGGGCTGATGGCTGCAGCCTAACTGTTCCAAGGAGAGGCTTCTATCATTAAAACCAGACTCACCGCTATAGAGCCTCCACTCGTGGAAAAAGAAATGGCGCCCCCTTTTTTACACGAGGGGGGCTTTTGCGCTGTAACTCTGCGGTGACCGAGCTAGTAAAAGTGTGTGTGTGTCGGGGTAGGTCGGGGGGAAAGAAAAAAAAAAACAAAATGTGTGGACTATAGCTTAGCAAAATACAGTACATGCAAGTGGAATTCCTCAAGAGGCCCCCACACTGTTTGGAAACCCTCTCACAGGCCCTGAGAGTGGGAAAACCTACTGTATACAGTATGTGTGTTTATGTGTTTATGTTTCCATGCTGTTCACACATAATGCAAACATACACTGGGCACCCCAATAATACTTGGGGCCATGTTCTTGTGACATCCAAACATTGCGATTGTTATTGGCTGTATGTATGAGATCTGTATGAAGTGTTTTTTATGCAATAAAAATCAAAATACCTCACATCGTTTTCATGTGTGTCAATGAAAAAGTGTACAAATGTGAGTGTACATTTATACACTCTCAGGTGCTAACATGGTGAAACACAACTTGATGATGTCATCAAGTTGTATTTCACCATGTTAATGATTTTTCATTTCTAGGAAACACAGAACACAAAATGTCCACACAACATCTCTAAAGTTTTTTACACAAGTGCTATACTTCTTTATAGCAACTGATATAAGCCCAGAACAGGTCTTGCCCTTTATAGACTTTTTTGTCTATAAAGGGCATGCACAAAATAGGGGTACCAGGTTGGTGGTTAAAAAAGTGGTAAAAATGCCATTGAGGAGTTTACAGTGTATGCCTCTCACTGTTTTTACGGCGCATGTGTGTGCGCACATGTGCGTGTGTGTGCACGGTTGTTTATGCTGTGTGCCTGCGCGTGCCAGGAGGCAGCATTGATGAACTCCACATTCCTATCCATATTTGGACTATAGCGTACCGTACAGGGGGGGGATAGTCCTTACTTTGGCTCTGTGCTGAGCGGAAGGCGAGGGAGCAGCGCTGCTGTTCAGGCTGACTGCAGGTGAGCGCGACCTGCAGGTCTCCCTGTAGACGGAGGGCTGCAGCAGCAGACCGCTGCCTGGACGCTCCTCAGACAGCCGGTAGTCCCTGCCGTTGCTGCTGCCGCCGCCGCCAGGCGCCTTGGCCTCCGAGCAGCCGTCCTTCAGAGAGTCAGAGCGCGACTCCGAGTCCTCCTCCTCGTCTGAGACCTGCAGCAGTAGCATGGTGTGAACGGTGAAGCAGTGGTTTTTCAACCGTGTTCGTGTCAAGATCCATTGTTTGTTCGGCATTTGAGCCGCAGACTGCGGATAGCTCCTCTGATCCACCGCTAAGCAATATTTTGTTGTTGGATTTTGGTATAGCACAGGAGAGAGACAACACATAAGAATTCTTCTACATTCTCCATTTATACGTCTTGTGAAGGGGGAGTGCGCGTGTTTGTGTGTGTGTGTGTGTGTGTGTGTGTGTGTGTGTGTGTGTGTGTGTGTGTGTGTGTGTGTGTGTGTGTGTGTGTGTGTGTGTGTGTGTGTGTGTGTGCGCGCGCGTGCGTGTGTGCGCGTGTGTGTTTGAATGTCGAAGACTGAATGTTCAAATATGGTTATTTGTGGGGACAGAAGACACACATGGGAGTACCAAAAGCACAAAAAAGTTTCATGTTATTCCCCCTTTAAAACAAAAGTGAGTATGTTTCCCCTCCACTGACCTGCAGCTTCTCCAGCTCCTTGTTGATCTTCTGCAGGTCAGACATGGATGATCCCACTGCCTCTCTCTTCACCTGACCCAGCTCTGTGCACAGGCTCAGGATGGTCTCCAGACGCTGACACTCCTGAGACACACACAGAGGCAGCTAAAGCCAAGACGTGTGTGTGTGTGTGTGTGTGTGTGTGTGTGTGTGTGTGTGTGTGTGTGTGTGTGTGTGTGTGTGTGTGTGTGTGTGTGTGTGTGTGCGTGTGCGTGTGCGTTGCAAGTGTTTGTGTGATTTTTGCATGTTATGCAAACTACAACTGTACTACACTACTTACCTGCATTCCAGCCAAACTTTCTATTTTTTTTCTCTCTGGGTTACATGAATATACCATATTTAAAGGTATTAGGCAACATTGGTTGGTGTGTACAAACTCTGTTTGTAAACAGATTTGAATCTAATTCCACCTCACCTCCACTCTATTATGAAACTGCTGGAGACTGCTGTGCTGTGATTGGCTAAATCGCTGCCTCACCCCCTACAGTCCCTTCCCCCCACACACTAGCAGTGTAGCACCGCCTTGTCACAAGTCCAACACCAATTATTTGTTGACAACAATAAAGTTCTGGGCCATCTGCAGGGCAATATAGGGAAATATATTCTATCAAAGTAGAAGTGATGTATAATACACCTTTAATATGTAATTGTTGCTAGGTGACTGGTAAGTGGTGTAAGTGGTATAAGTGGTTGACACCAAGACAAGCAGCTATAGAGTAGACAAATAATGCACTCACTCAGATCACCTTGGATTGGATACCTGTTGTAAAGCTTGCATACTGTAAAAAAAAACAACTCACCAGTCTTTGCACTTTCTGCTCCCTGAGCCTCTCATCTCTCTGGTGCAGGTGGTAGTCTCTGAGCTCCTCCTTGCCGTTCAGAGAGGTGATGCTGCCCACCCTCTGTCCGGGGCTCAGCCCACCCTTCCCAAAGGACAGCCTCCTCTCCCCCAGACCCAGGTCCAGGCAGGTGGAGGAGTCCCTCCAGCCCTCCGCCTCACAGCCCAGAGAGCTGAGGGACGACATGCTGGCCCTGCGGGTGGCATCGTTGTCGCAATTACTGCAAAATCGTCATATAGTCGCATCCATGTTGAGACATTTTCCTATGTTGAAAGGCAGATCTAAAAGTAAATCTGTAAGCTTGGCGAACAGCTGTTACATCCATTTTACTTTTAAAGGACCACTACACCACTTTCCAACATATCTTCATATACTAGGTCGTCACTAATGTACAATTGTACATGATAAAATACCACAATTTTTTCTGCTCAGTGTCTCACAGGATGGCTGTGAAAGCCATCTTCAAGTGACATCATCGATGGGGAATCCAAGCTATGGAAACTGCAGCTTTTTTATTCCTGAAAAGTTGCAATGCTGACATGTTTAAAAAAAAAAAGTGTGAAGATGATATCACTGGAAGATGAGTGGTGAAGTGGTGAAGTTTTCTTTGCTTCCTGTAGTGACTCTTGGTAGCCACTACGCTATGGTGCTTTCCCCTTCAGTTCCATGCAATGATGCATCAAATTTACATTCGGGTTCATGACACCGGATGTTATTATGACAGTACACAATGTTAACTTTAACTGCTACTGTTAGCATGTCACTATAAACAGTTAGATGATGGCAGTGATGCGACAGAAGGACAAAATAAACATCCGAAAATAGGCTGTACGGTAGGTACGTCAGGACTGGATGCCGAAGAACGGATGCATTGGTGATACAGTGGAAAATATTGCTGGAAATGGACTGAGAGCATATTAACGCTGTGTGTAATGGCGCCAGCCAGCTCCCTACCTGCGGGACGACGCGGCAGGAACGCCGGCGGTCACCGTCACGTCCGGCGGCTCTAGAGACGACAGGCTGCGCCGCTGTCCACCCCCCGTCGCCTGGCGGGTGGTGACACCGGCGGAGGGGACTGGGAGCAGCGAGAGCGGCGGGGCCTCGGTGCGGTTCAGACGGGGCAGGGAGCGGCTGTGGGTGCTCAGGCCGTTGAGGGAGCCGGTGGAGTACTTCCTCTGCCGGTGGTCGCCCCCTCCTGCCGCCGACGCACGGCCGCCCCCCTGGGAGGAGTACACCCCCCTGCGGCCCATGCGGGGGCTGGAGGGCATGCTGGCCGCGCCGCTCTTGACTCGAGGGGAGCGCGGCACGGCCGGGTCGCCGTAAGACGAGGAGGAGAGCAGGGACGGGCCTCCAGGCAGCAGCAGGCTGTCCTGTGAGCGGTGGCGCAGCGCGGCCGGCCGGAGCAGGCAGTTGGGGCTGAGGGGACGCTCCCCCTGCCGGGGCGAGGGCGGCACGCTGCCGCTGTAGGACGTCCTGGAGGAGGACGAGGACGAGGTGGGAGGAGGAGGAGGACGCCCGCCGCTGCTGCCGCCGCCGGGCGGAGGCGCCGCGCCCAGGTAGTTGCGGCTGCACTCGGCCGCTCTGAGGCTGGCCTCCAGCGCGCTCTTCCGTCGCTGCAGCGTCTCCATCAGCTCCTGGAGCTCCGCCTTGGAGCGTCCCGAGCCCCTCAGCACGGACCCCCCGTTGCTGTGCTCAATCTTCACGCAGTCTGTAGAAAAACAGGCTTGCATTAGGCCTATAGTCTTTGATCTTTTTGAAGCAATGATGGACTTTGGTATGGCTATGGTTTGTGTAGATACGCAGGGCGGCAGAACTACATAGTAGATGTCATCTTTACCTAAGAAAAATCTGCCAATACTCAAAAACTACTACAAGCTCATCCCAAATAATACTCGGAATACTCTCATAAAATAGGCCCTAAAAGAAAAATCACTAACACAGAGAAACACATCTTGATGGTAGAGCCGCCATTGGACTGATCCCATGAAGTGTCTATACTCAGGGCCGAGTATTATTTGGGCCGAGCCTTCCTGTTACCCTACCAGGAACCTGTGTCCGGCATGGGAGACAATAACAGCTTGCGCATGTGATCTTGAGGCAATACCACTTCAAAGTAGTGACGGACTGACGGCGCGCTACTACTGTTACATGGGAAAGCTACCTTCTTCTTGCTTAATAACACCAGTTACGCTGAGAGGAGCAGACGCGTGTGCTGACTAAGATGGGAAAAACCAGAAAAGAATGCAGTCTGGTACAGTTATGAGTCCAATGCAAACATCTGGGGCAGTGGCTAAGTATCTTCTAAAAATGGAAAAATGCTGGTGGGTCCGCTAAGGCCATAACAGAGTGGTATCAAACATACTTACAGATTCCGAGCCCATTGTGAGTATGAGCGAGGACACCCCTGTTATGACTGGACTTATCTCAGTCACTGTTTACCTGTGTCTGAGCTGTGTGCTGTAATTAACTACTACCAGCCAAAGGAAGGAGCCCCTAGTCTAGACGGATGAAGCAGGGACCCCCACTATACTGTATACGATCTTTACGATGTGTATGTTCAGACAATTAACCTGTCAAACCCTCAATATTTAGTCAACTTGACCATTGGCTCTGTAGTTGTTGCAGGTCTGCACTTTTTCCCTCTACTCCAACTTTACAAAAATAGCATGAAGTGTTGTGAACTTGATATGCTATTTTTGGCTAACGTTCCACATCACACAAAGATCTGGCAGACCCCCTGACCCTGTAGTAACCCCGAGGACCCCCCTAGGAGTCGGAAACCCCCTGGAGAAGATGGTCTGGATATAAAAACCAGGAGTGGTGGAAGTGGTGGACAAAGACATTCAGTCATACACGCAAACATTTACATAAGAATTGTGTTTTCAGTTTTCACAGTGTCCGACCAGGAATGGTTTAAATATAGCCCCAGATAATTAGATTGTTACGCAACTAACCACTATTTTTTCCAATGTCTTTAACATGCGGACGGTCGTTCCAGACACATATTCCTTCACTACTCTTTAAAAGTGCCCCATGTTGGATATGAAATGCCTTTTTCCAGTCTGGTGACAGGCAGTATCTTCCAAATGAACAAAAACAATAGACTAATGCACTGATCTCCAGGCTTCATTTTAGATGATTATCCTGGAACAACAGCTGCTTTACAGATGTTTTGTCCTCAAAGGAAACACAGGCCAGGTGGTGGTGGGGAAGGTCACTTCCAAGAGCTTTAGACTATAACCTGATGAGCAATCCATGTGTGTTCCATATTCTGTGATTCTTAATACAACCCCTGCATCCATCTTCTAGTTTGGGGGGGCATTTGTCAAGTCTGGCAGATCTACAAGGCATCCGGTACGGTTCAGTGCAACTCAGATCCATCTTATAAAGTACAGAATCTAAAGAGTGAATGGTCAGGTCAAAGGTAAACAGAGACTGGTCATTGATTTATTCCTACCTGAACCATAGCCCAATGTGGCGATGGGACTCTTCTGGGGAAACATGCTGATCGGCTGACTGGCTTCCTTCAGTTTCCCTTTGGTTTTGGTTTACCAGAAGTAAAGGACACAGGGAGAGATCTGGAGGGAGAAGTATGCATACAACAATTAATGTCACATAGCAATATCAGCTTGGAAAATTTAAGTACATTGCGGTGTTCTACTAAATAATGAATAAATAAACTACTCTTAATGTCTCAGAGCCGCAAAAGCATTCTTGGATAAGTACGTACGGCACATATAGTATAATCTCCGTTTGTCTATCTAGCCGTCTGTCTGTCTGTCTGTTTGTTTTGCAAAAAGTCACGTTGCATTATTCAATAAACAGAAGATATTGCCCATTCGTAGCTCCTAGACAAATCGCAACCGCATGTCGCATTTACGATGAAATCGTGCATTTCCCGTCAGTGTGTTGTGTCTTTCCCGTCATATGTGAACTCTTTCAAGAGTTCACAATATGACACACTTTTCCATATGGGTATATTGTCGTCACCCTGCTTAGGTGACTGACTGACTGACTGACTGACTGACTGACTGACTGACTGACTGACTGACTGACTGACTGACTGACTGACTGACTGACTGACTGACTGCAATGTTTTCACAGCTGTGTTCTAATGTCTGCTTGTGTGTGACGCAGCCTTTTAATGACCAAGATAACATTTCTCTTGTGTTTTTCTTCCGCTTTTACCTTTCTTTATCGCTTAAATTGACATTTGAGCAAAGTCGCCATGAGGAGGAACCCAGGAGGCACAAGCAGGCAAGACCGTCTCCAATTGGTTTGTCTCCCTGTCTGGTCTGAGTCCTGATTCTAATCAGCGTACCACTGCTAATGAGGACCTGAACTGTCCCCCTTGGTCATACTGTAATAGACTAGACTCCAGTGAAGTGACTCACAGTGTGAAAGAGTGCCTGACGGACCTGGCAGTGGAGAGAGAGCGATGGAGAGAGGAATGGAGGATGAAAAGATGAATACCTCTCTTCCCCCACTACCAGTGGAGTAGAGATGCTTTGAACATTAGTGTATAGAAGTTGTGGTTGTACTGGGCTGGCACGGTCCCAGATATGATATGCATCTCAACAATTATTGTGGTCATCTCCAGTCACCACTGTCTCATCATAGTACTGTGATGTACACCAATGGAATGCAATACAATGCAAAAACGAGATAAGGACGCCTCAATTCACTCCCACCCATTCAAAACCCACAGGCCATAGTTCACTCTGTTCTTTCTACATGTTATTTTGCGGTGAGATAATATGTTATTATAGGAACCCCGGGGGCGTTCCTATCTATTTTCATGTCGTACGTAAGAAAGTTTAAATAATCCACTTGTAATTGGGTGCAAGATGTTTCTGTTATCACTGTAGCCTATCGATGTTATTTTATCATTTGATATTTTGTATCGTAACGCTGTGCAAATAACCAAACTAAGCACTAAAACCAAACAGACAATGGGGAGGCCAAATTGGCGCTGTTACTGTTGGCTCCAACGAGACAGCCAGCGTGAGTGGAGTGACTTCAAAAAGTCACATTACAGCCCAAACCGCAGGCATAATAATGGGTACACATACACACACAGACAGAGACAGACAGACAGACAGACAGGCAGCAGGAGAGACAGAGTGACAGAGTCAGACAGAGACAGCACAGACCGGAGGAGGGTCTGACTCTGATCCAAGGTTTCCTCGCGCCGGCTGGAGCGAGCGGGCCTGCAGGAAGTAGAGTATCCTTTTACACCGTCGGGCTACAGGCCACAATCAATCAGCATGAGCTCACTCTCCACAACACTTGAAGAGGCCAGCCTAGCGTCAGAGCCTTTTACTGCATCACACTAACTATACATACAGGCCTGCGGGATATTCCAGTTAGAAGTTTATTTTGTTACACACAAACAAAGCTCACTGTGTGTTCAGTTACACTTATGGGGGACTTCGTTGATTTATCATTTGCATCTTAAGCTCGCTTAATAAGTGGTTCTCTATGGACAGCCATAACTCTCAGACAAATGGGTGCTTTTGTGCACTCTTGCCATTCGGTTCCCAATCACTCAAATTTAGCTGGGGACCGCCTGGAACTACTTTGAGAAACAGTTGTACACTAATTAACTGTGGTCTTACCAGGGGTCACATGTAATTTGGTGGGCTTTATGGACAGTTGAACTTCGTCACAGTTCAGAAACTTGCCTACCAACTACATGTTGAAAATGACACTGAGGTTCTTGCAATAAAGCTGTGGTTCTTGCAATAATGAAAAGAAATAACACCAGTGTGAAGTGATAGGCGCACACACACACGCACACACACACACACACACACACACACACACACACACACACACACACACACACACACACACACACACACACACACACACACACACACACACTTACTCTTACTCCAGAAAATTGGGGTGACCAATTAGGATACAGTATACAAACATATTTGAACACTGTGTCCAAATTGGCCAACCCAATTTTATGAGCAGGAAGTGGGCTCCTCCTCCCTTGATCTGGGAACTATGTGGGACAACAGCAGAACAAAAATGTGATATATCCAAAATAATTTGGAATTGTAGTGTTGTTAGGTTGTTGTTTACATTAGAGCAGTGGCACAGCTTCAATATGTCATCAGTCTCACGTTGATCCCGCCTCTGGCAGCCGCGTACGGAGGCATATAGCTCCGATCAGATTTTGATCGGAGAGCATTGGGTCTGCCCCCGTGCTTCCAGATGGGAGCAGTAGAAGGAACGCACTGCTGCCCCCAGATGGCGGAGTCAGGTTATTTATTTATTTTTGCCTTTTTGCCAGATTTGGTCTGGCTTTAGCCAGGCTACAGAGCTGCATCCTTCCACAACAGACACTTCATGCTGACATGCATGTGCCTTTCTTTGCATTGAAATATACTACCATCCTTCATAGCTATGAAACGTAGCAAGTTCAAGTTGAGCACCCTTGGAAGCTAATGTTTGCGACACTCAAAGATGGTCCTCCAAGGTCAATGGATGGTCAATTCAAAGGTTTGTGTTTGCACAAACCTTCTAGCCTGGGACCACAGACTGATTTGTCGATGGCAACATAAACGTTCAACATATGAACGTTGAAGTTTCCATCTCCAGATCTGGAGATGGAAACTTCAACGTTCATATGTTGAACGTTTATGTTGCCATCGACAAATCAGTCTGTGGTCCCAGGCTACAAACCTTCAAAGCTGGACTACTAAATGAATGTCGGGAATTACCAAAACTGGAAATGGTGCCATGATCTTATAATGACATTTGCTTAATGAAAAACAAAAAGGCAGAAACGTTATGCCAGTGATAAGTATGTTTTTGGCAGTGGTGTAATGTCTAACAGTCTAATCAAGTACTGTATCTTAGTGCATTATTTAGGTATTTATACTTTACTGGAGTGCTCCCAATTTTAGGTAATTCCATTTCATTAGTGAGGGGAGGACGGAGAACGAGATCAGCCGGAGTCACTGTACCGCACTGTTGTGACTTGTGACAAAATGAGAGCTCAGCCAGATGGCAAAGCTCTCTGTCTACTTGAGGAATTTGTTTCTACTCTCACCTATGGCCATGGAGTGTGGGTCAAGGCACACTGTAATAAGGTTGAAAATACAACGGGCCAAAAGGAGATTTCTTTGTTAGGCTGCCCCTCAGGCGTCTTCTCCCTATAGGGAGGTCCTCGAGGCTCCGTCCCACTGTGGGAGGAGACCCCAGGGCAGACCAAGGTCAACTCACTGGCCTAGGACCACCTCGGGATCCCCCATAGGAGGAAGTTACTAGAACTTTGCTCTGGAGAGTGAAGTCTATAGCTGGAAAGCTGCTGCCCTGTGACCCAACTACAGACAAGTGGTTGCAGACACATGGATGGATTGGATATGCGTGTTGTTGTTTTTTTTTGGAGATTCAAACAGTGTGCAATGATGATGTGTTTTATCTTCTCATTGATTCATGTGTGTGGGCATTTTCCATTTTCAGTTTTTTTCCAGAGAGGATACAAATGTGAACCAAATGGACCATAGCGGGTCCAACTCCATTTGGTTCCATTTGCACCCTCTCAGGAAAAAGGGGTCTGAAAGAAAAATCATTAACATGGTGAAATACATCTTGATGATGTCATCAGATGTATTTCACCATGTTAATGATTTTTTCCAGACCTCCGTTTTTAGGAAATACAGAATTGGGGGAAGTGTTAATAGGGATATGGGGTCAATTAAGGCTTAACATTACATGGCCCCTCCAGAGGGGCTAGCTAACACACAAGCACGCGGTTGGGACGCGCCAGACAGAGCCTTCTGAGACGCGCACACACCAGCAGGATAAAAGCGCATGCATGCACGTGCGAGATGCTCCACCGCCTCCACGCGCAACACTGTTGCAGCCAGGTCACAAGGCTGTATTGCTGAGTGCTGATTAAACACTTACAGATAACTTGCCTAGACTTCGGTCTATGCTCTTTCCAGGATCCATAGACCCATTGATTGAGATGGAAGGAAACAACGTCGAAATGATTTCCGACTAAGGTAGGTTTGCCAAACAATGTTTTTAGTAACCATCACAGTCAGCATCTAAAACTTTCAACGTCGATCACTCTTAATTATTAAAAACCTCGCCATTTAGGCCTACAATATGTGAAATAAAACGTGATAGGCTACGGATCACATGCAGCGTCTGGTCTGTGGAGAGAAGAGCCGTCATGATCTGAACAAACTTTAAGACAGTCTGACGATGAGCGGATAAGTTGATGGTCTGTCTGTCTGCTCTGCAGTGAGTAGTCCCACTACTAACCTCTGTCCGTGTTCTCTGTCCCATGCAAACTGATGAGGAACTTCTGCAGTCCAGGCGAATCTCAACTTCTTCTTTCTCGTTACGGAAACACGGAATAATCCCGAGAATTAGCATGACAAAAGGAGAAACGAGATGGGAAACGCTATATCCTATTCCTCCTCTACCTTATCCACTCACTGTGGCTGCTGCTCCGACGAAGGAGACACTCCTCCTCCTCCTCCTCCTCAGTCCCCCAGCAGCCCCCTCGTCCCCCTCACTCCATTTCTCTCTCTCTCTCTCTCTCTCTCTCTCTCTCTCTCTCTCTCTCTCTCTCTCTCTCTCTCTCTCTCTCTCTCTCCTCCCTCTCTCTCTCCTCTTTCTGCCCCCCCCCCCCTCCCCAAATTCCAACACTCAGATCTTTAGCAGTGGTGTGGTTGTCTAAATGTTTATGTCCTCCCCCTCCAATCGTATATATTTGGCTGGGTCCCCAGGTGCTGATCTAGGCATGGGCATGGGGGGGCAATGCCCCCCTAAATGCCCAGACTGCCCCACCAAACACGATGGCATGCAAAACAACCCAACCCAAAATGGTATTGGGGGTGGCTTCAGTGCTTCGCGCCACGGGCGATGAAGCCACCCCCATACCATTTTCTCCTGCACCCCCCCCCATTGGGAAATGTTACATCCGCCCCTGTGGGGCCCCTGTTTTCGCCCTTTGAGTTTGAACAGCTCATATGTAATATTTTGTATCAGGGACGCCCAAAATGTTACTGCATCACATCATGATTTTGTTGAAGCTGCTGCTGCTTTGCTCATGGGGACCCCTTAGCATGGCCTGGAACAGGCCCCTATCCCAGCAAACGCCCAGTGGTCTAGTTCTACAGATTCACAATTAATGATGCATTCTTTGGGGGGCAGGCACACTGGGCACTGGGCAGGCCTAGTATTAAATAAACACAACAGTGATGGGGTGTCAGGTGACCTGAAAACATGGGAAAACAATCTCACTCACACATTTCCAATACAGATCCTGCTCAACCAGCGTAGGCCTACAATGAGAATTCACTATAGAAGGTAAAAAGTGCAATAGTGCCATTTGAAACTAGTAAAACAAGCAGGGACTGTGATGTGGACCATGTACCATGACAGAAGCAAACCCACATTCACTTAATATAGCTCCTACTAAACTGCCATGACAACTAAATTTCCCCTGCGGGACCGATAAACGTCTATCTATAGTGAATATCAAGATGAAAACAACATATAACCTGCCCTGTAACCAGGCACTGCCTAATAGATTTATTTATCTGCCGTTCTTTTTCTTTGTGGTCTCATGCAATGGAGCGTTTACTCTCGACATCAAAGAGAGGATACTCTAATAGTAAATCGTATTCATGGGGTAATGTTAGATAATAATGCTATTGTTTTCATCCTCAGAAGTGACGCTGCAAGCATCGCTTTTCTTTACGATATTCCGTTATGACTTGTCCCTGCTTGCCGTAACTGTGCTTGTTTTGAGTATCTTGGAAGGAAAAACGTAACTGACACCATCCTTTGAAGTACACTAAGTTGAATTTAAATTTTAAATCGAAGTATTATTAAAAAGTAAATGTAGGATTTAACCCTAAAACACAAATGAAATTCCCCTACATACTGAAGTGAAGACTCCAATTGCGTCATAGGGAGGGGGGGGGGGCTCTGGAACTTTGCCTAGACCAGCTGATTACTTCCAGACATGGGCTCTGGGGTCTTTGTTATACGGTCACATATGGGTGAGCAACTGAGAATGCACACGTGCACGCGTACACACACTCGCACACGCATGGTGAGATGGGGAAAAAGTGTACCCTTACATGTATGCAGTATCATCCAGTATGATTAGACACAAATTAAGCTCTATACTACTACACTACTTTCCTAATCACAGTTGTGTGCTGGAATGTGATTCCACAGGCTGTTTGGAGGGGGGGGGGTCGGTGTGGAATTAAAAGCAATGGACGTGTAAATCACACGAGGAACCGCATATTACAAAAACATTTGAAACTCCACAGACCACTTGCCTGCCTGCTGTGTTTTCGCAAAGCCGAGGCCGGCTGCGAGGAAAGGGCCTTGATGGATGAGAAAATGGGTGTCAAATTCAGGCGGGAGTGGGTGTATGATCAACTCCTGGAAGGTCTGAGTCACACAGCCCAGCACGAAGAGTTTCAATCTGACAAGTGCCTCGCCCAATCGCCAGAGACCACGGCGCAAGCCAGCGGTATAAGGATTGATGCATGGGCGAACCGCAGCCAGGAAGTCATCCCTTCACAGTGTTTGTTTGCTTTCAACAAAGATAACAGGAGATTAGGACCAAAGGCAAAAGCCATATGGGTTAAATCAAACTATTTCTCTGCTGGGTCCAGCACCCAGGAAAACATTTTTACTCAGGAAAGGACCCAGGAAAACATTTTACTCAGGAAAACTTTTTTTTTACGCCTCCTCAGAGTGTGCTGTTTTATATCACAAAACTAAAACTGGACGTCATTGTGTTGGGTCATAGAATACATTTTTCAGGAGACAACTTGCCAACTAGGTGAAAATCTACTGGGTCAGTAGTTTTTCTACTGGGAGACTGGGTCATTAGGCAAATAAATGTATAACAAGAGTGTGAAGTCAGAGTTGTTTCGCGAACAGAAGTCACAGAAGGCCGCCCCAGAATCTGGGGCGGTGGTGGATCAGGGGTAGAGTCACTGACTCACTGGAGGTTGCCAGTTAGAATCTGAGCTCCCCCAGAGTTGTTGTTGATGTGTCCCTAACCCCAAATTGATACTGATCTGCTGGTTGCGCCTTGCATGGTTTCATTCAACATAAGCGTATGAATGTGGGTGTGAATGAGTGAATGTGATGCACAATCTATGTAAATCGCCTTGGATAAATGCGCTATATAAAGGCACCATTTAAAATCAGTAATAACATATGTGAAGGCTCCTTTTTTCAGCTTTAAGTTTTAATTCAGTATGTGACACATTCTACACTTTCTACACTGCAAGGCTAAAGTTCAAATGTACACACCCATGCCATTAAATCCTGAAAACTCTTGAAGTCTACTATTGAGGCCTATCATTGTGCTAATACAATGTAATTTATGCTCTCTGGTTATTAGTACAAAGTTGAGCTATTGCTTGCCAGCAGTGTCATGTCATCTCTTTCGTCATTCAATGGTGATGCAGCTGGCTTTCTGAGCTGCTTAATGGCTCCCCAGGCAGCAGGATCAGACAACAGTCTCTTGACATTTAGTAAGTCTGACTCTCCCTCTCCCAAGTTCTACTCTGGCTTGTCGCTATGTTTGGGCTGTGGCTGCATCTTGCTGTGGAAGAAGATCAGTTCTCGTTACATCATTCTCTGCTTGTTGTTCCACCGTGTCTTCCAGGGTAGACATTAGTCCCATTAAGTCAAGGTCTTGGGCACAAGGTCCCGGCATGTGAAGCCTAACCTCACCACTCTCTTCACTGTCAGCACAAAGACTGCAATTGCTTGCCATAGGTGGTCCTGCACTCTCCTCCTCAGCGTCTTCCATATACGTTGAATTTGGTTGTGGTCCCACTGAACACTTTCCTTCTATTTGTGGTAATGCACCTTCAAGTTCACCTTGAAGGTGAGGTTCCGGTTGTGGTATGGCATCCTTGATGACAGTATACGGTCTGGCTATGTATGAAGCTGTGAGGTTTAAATGTTCGTGATGTGCACCGTCATTCAGCCCATTCCCATTGTGGCTGTGTGACAGATCCCTTGTCCCTGGTGCTGTATGTGGAAGGCAAAAACAGATGTTTAATGGCAAAATATGTTTTGGGGGAATCTCAGTGCTCGAGTCCAACCAATGAGTCTAATGTCTGTCCACATTTTTAGAGAAACGTATACCATGGATGTGCTATTTTTGACAATTGTTTGAAAAACCTTTGAAAATGTCCACAGTATAATCAGGAGTGCATTGGCAGTATAATTGGCATATACAATATGTGTCTTCCAAAACATCAAATAATGATCAGCCACACCAATAGTATATCGACCTGGTTCTACTCGCATCACATTGTGAACCCTTAATCTCTCACACTACTGTACGTACCTCGAAGTCTCAGACACTGGGAGAGCACCACAACGAGGGTGAACATGAAGAACGTTGCAGATGCTGCTGTGCTCCACCATGTCCTCTCCACTCTTTCATCGGCCACACCTGTCAGTGTGGGACAAGTTATGGGACGAAGTTATTTTTTTAGGAACTGAGCTCAAACTCACAATTTCAGGCCTGTTTTTTAACCCCATGGATGTACACTTTTTGGGGGTGGGAGTCAGGGCCTTCCACACTTGAAACTAAACACTTGCTGCCATGCTGAGAGATGTTGAGAGAGGCAGTATGTTTTTAAGGCAAAGATAAATAAAACTCACAAAGAAAGCTCTGAAACATAATATGGGCTAATCCCTATAACCTCCACTATTATCCTGGCAGTGGGGGATTAGGTTAACATAGAGGGGGGAAAACCCTGGGAAACATGGTGTTTTTGACATTATGTATAACGTGTGGGGTTTTCTTGGGGTGGTTTCCTTTACACACACAACATACAAACACTGCCACAGTTTTATATTGTATTGTTTTGTCCCCCGAGCCCCACAAATCGAATTCCATTGAATTACTGGTAATATTGGGCATCTAAATCTAGAATATAGTGTGATCATCATACAACCCCTAGTATGGGGAAACATGAAGCAAGCTTGCACTTACTAATGGGGGCGATGGTGACGTTGACCTTGGTTTGGACAGTGTGTCTACTCTGGAGGCCAGAGAAGGTGCAGGTGTATGTCCCTGTGTGCTCCTGGCTCTCTGGTTGCCGCAGCAGCAGAGATCCGTTCCCCGCCAGCACGGAGTCCTGGTCCTCCAGGCCCGCCTGGCCGTCCCAGAGGTTAAAGGTCAGTCTGGTCCGGCTGTCGTAGCGGATCACCGTGGTGGCAGCCGGCTCACCGGAGCCGACGAAAGTCCAGGTGAGGGAGAAATTGTGGAGATTGCGCGGAGCGACACACGGGATGGAGAACGCACGTCCCTCTTCCTCCGTCATGTCCTCTGTGGGGGATCATAATAATAATAATGCACATCACAAGGGGGTTCCAGGAGGTCCTCTATGCAGCTAAAGGTGTAAATAACTTGATATGGTATTAAAATGACTTGAACCATCTCAACCATGTCATACATTGGCAATTTGAAAGCATCCCAATCTACAAGCTCGGAGGGATCCCTGGTCAAAATTGTTTTCATCTCAAAGTATTAATATGTATTTGGACACAATGGCCAAATATATATTAATGTTGGGGTCCTTGCTTAAAAAGGTTTGATGATGTGGTAGAAATTAGTTAATAATGTTAATAATATATAATGTCCCTGTCGAGTGGATACATATATGGAATTACATTAGTAGATCTATAAGCTTGTTTTCTGCCACGTTTCGAGCTTGTGGATCTGGTACTTTTGTGTGTAGTATGATCTTGCAAGTAGGCCATTAATTTACGAAAAAAAAAACACAAAAAGATGTGCTACTGTAGCACATCAGAGGTTGGCCGTGGCTTTCCTGCCAGTTCTATTCCATGAAGAAACTAAGCCCTGGTGTCAGGCAGGACAAGTACTGGTTGACAGAGTAGCACTGTCTAAAGCTAATAAGCCCTATATTTCCACAGGTCAAGTAGGCACTGTCTTCCGAGAAACCTGGGTTTGAATGCCGCGGGAAAATGTAAGCCTTTCGTCTTTCAATCGCCTTGCCGTCAACGGTCACCTTGGTTTTTCCGGGAGGCAGTCCAAACCTGGGCTTTGTCGGCTGAGACGAACGAGCAGAAGTAGGCGAGGTCTGAGGAATTACCCAGCATCCTCAGTGTGCTCTTGACAGTGAAAAGCCCCCTGATGTCAGGGGTCCTGACGGTGGTGACGTTCTGTAGCGCGTCGAGGTCCGATGGAGGGTCTGTGGCCCATGCCACCTGAGGGACAGGGTAGATGTTGTGAGAGGAGCAGGTGATCGTCTTGCCTGTCATCTCAATCTGAACTGACTGGATAAGAGCTGGAAAAAAAGATAGGAAAAACAAAAACATAACTCAATATAAACATGGCACACCAGTGTCTTCTTAAACAGATAATTGATGCAGACATGAAAACAATTATGTGGGCAAGGCCTGTGAGGCCAAATTAATGCTTAATCTATAACACACTGTACGTCTGGACCTCATGCCGAAAACAGCTGACATACTAGTTCATAACATGTACAAATCAGACTTGACCTAATGAAAAAGATGCCAACTATCTAGATCTACAAGCTTACAATGCATTGTGTTGCAACTGCAATGTGAACTTCCTTGAATGTTTGGGCATGCCAATTTTGGCATGCCCAAACATTCAAAACAGGGAAGAGGTTTTGTCAAAAAGTTACTAATGTTGCACTGGTATATAATGACTATACTAAACTATATCAACTGAAATCAAACTGGATCTTTTGTCGACAGAAACTGTCCCAGAACAACTACGCTGTTTATTCCTGACAATCTCCTCTCGGACAGATGTTCCCATGAATAGCTGCTGTGGAAATCTAATCTACAACAAAGCTAATTGCAATAGAACCTCTAACCTCCATGTGATTACAATTTAAAATGGAAGGGGAATGTGTTTCTTTTTTTCCCCTTCACTTGTATTCGACTGAAGACTTTTCTCATGGAGCAACCACCAGGGGGTGGTGTAGTATCGTCTCCCATTTTAATTAGTGCACCGTACACTATGCATGTTCACAGAACACTACAGGGATGAGGAATTATGGATATCTGGAACCAAAGGGACTCAGCAACTCCCATTTGGATTTGGTAGTAAAGCATCATGTAAACTAAAAGAGTAGTAGCTATAGGGTTACACAGCTCCATCTACAATTCAACATTCAACAACAGTCTGAAAAAACAAAACAAAATAATAATAATAATAATAATAATAATAATAATAATAATAATAAAAAGATGGCCACCTATAGTGAAAATAGCCAATCTACAAGCTCACAATGCAGCTTGCTGAATAGATCTACAATTTCCACTACTTCTTTTTCTTTTCCACCTCTTATAACTATTAATAGGGATGTCCCGATCATGTTTTTGTGCTCCCAATGCAACGCCGATCATTTGAAAATTAGGTGATCAGCACCGATTTCCGATCACATGATCGGAAATGAACAACTCTATGGTGGTGACAGGGAGAGACTTACATGATTGTAGTGGTGACAAATTAACATCGACAACATGACCATTGACCATTCATAGCGTAGACACAGACATTTGGGAAACAAAACAAAAACAAAGTGAGACAAAACAGCGGTTTTACGGACCTTTCACTTCCAGGTTAACAAAGGTCTCGTGGTTGCCCTTTCTGGTGCTGGTGTAACATTTGTACCTGCCCTTATCTTGCACCTTGACCCTCCTGAGGTGGAGGGAAGCGTTTCCATTAGTGGAAATCTGTGAGTTGAACAAGGAGGTCCTTCCGCTGAAATGCTTGTTTTGCAGTCCAAACTGGTCTTTGTTGTAGTAGTAGCTGTGGACCGGGACCTGCTGCTTGTACCAGTGGATGACCACAGCGCCTGGAGGGTGGAAGCTGCACGGCAGGACGCAGTCTTCATGAAAGATACACGTCACATTGGCTTCTGTAAAAAAAAAAAGAAAAAAAAAGGGCAGAAAGAATTACGAAAGGTCACCCAACAATGTCCAAAAACTATCCTCTCAAAAGCAGACTAGGCATGGGCATGGGGCAATGCCCCCCTAAATGCCCTGATTGCCCCACCAAACATGATGGCATGAAAACAACCCAAATCTCAAAGGTATTTCAAATTAAAACAGCAGGGGCGAAATCCAAAAGCGACCTCGCCCGCGGGCGCCCGGTTTCAAAAGCGGGCGCCCGCTTTCACAAAAACGGGCGCCCGTTTTCAAAAGCGGGCGCCCGTTTTTGTGAAAAAGGGCGCCCGTTTTCACAAACGGGCGCCCTTTTCAAAAGGTTATGGTTAGGGTTAGGTTAGGTTTAGGCATAGGTTTACTGAGGTTAAGTTTAGGGTTAGAGTTAGGTTTAGGCATAGCCTAGTTTGTGAAAACGGGCGCCCGCTTTTGAAAACGGGCGCCCGCTTTTGAAAACGGGCGCCCGTTTTTGTGAAACGGGCGCCCGTTTTTGTGAAACCGGGCGCCCGTTTTTGTGAAAGCGGGCGCCCGCTTTTGAAACCGGGCGCCCGCGGGCGAGGTCGCTTTTGGATTTCGCTGGCTCTCAATTAAAATACTTACAGTGTATGTAAAATGATTTGAAACACTACTACTGCTACTATCTACAAATGTGGCAGCACGAAACCAACACCATTTCATCATTGAAAACAGAAAACTCTGAGTCAGACATTTAGCTTTAGGCTATGTATGCTGTGTGCCTGTTTAACTCCAACAATAACTGGTGTTATTATTTATACTTACTTGCCTAATATAAGTCCTGTACAAGATAAATCTTGTGGGTCACAGAAGTAAAGAATTTAAATGAAAATGGCAAGGGGCGATGAAGCCGCCCTCATACCATTTTCGCCCCCCCCCCTGTATAGAGACTAGTTGATCTTAGATGTCTCATTCTGGGTGGCTTGTGTGCCAATCATGGCATCAGTCAAGAGTGTTGTAGGCTTTTTAAGAAATCCTTCATATTTCACCTTTCAGGGTGAAAAACTATTTCCCTGTCTGTGTGTGCGTGCGCGTGTCTGTACAGTATAACCTGGTTCACCATATGAATAATATATAGGATAAATAAGATACATAAACAGCATGATAAAAAATGTACAACACCATCCAACTCACTCCAGTAGCTATTTTACAAGTTACATAAAGATTATAAAAAGGAGCAGACATGGGTTTTTCATGTTTTGGCTTGTTTCGTTCCTAATTGAGGCCAGGTGTGAATCTACAGACGGATCTCAAATGAAAGGAAATGCCAACATAAGGAGGCTTAGTAAGGTGTTGGTCCAACATAAGCTGCCAGAACAGCTTCAAGCCCCCCCTGGCATATACTGTACAATAAAACAGGTCTGTCTATTGGAGGGACATGGAATCATGAGACACCACTCTAACATAAAGATGTTTTCCTCATTTTATGTTTTTAGTGGAGACGAGAGCACCACTGTCTCACTGTAACACACAAGTGCTAGCTGGCTTCCATACTGTAGGTGCAATTGAGTTGAGATCTGGTGACTTGCTCATGTGATTCAAATAATCTTCATACTCATCAAAACCATCCATGACCCCTCGTGCCCTATGAATGGGAACCTTATCATCCTAGAAACTGTCTCACATACACCCATGGCAATCAGAGATGTCTGGAAAGTAAATTCAGTGAATGGCTAAAAAGAAAAAAATGGTGTGGAATTATTATTCCACAGAGCGCAGACACACCTTTGTGTCAGAAAATGCCACAAGCAAGCACCTTTCCAGTGTGGCGGATGAAAATGATGCTCCTGTGCAGCTTCAATGTGTAGTGTCGGCAAAAACAATAAATCACTTGATTCCATGGAAAGTACTTAATGAATGAGTCACTTACGCCTACACCTATTCACAATCACATCTTCATACTCATCAATTCGTCGATTTCACGTTTTCTATCTTTTGCCATAATTGTTGAAAATCAGTTGAAAATCCTTGTCTTTCATTGTTGAAGTTACTTAGCCTTTGCTCCCAGTTTGGATTGGTTACAGGGGAATTCCACCCATTTTCAACATTTTTTCTGAGAGCGTACAAATGCAACCAAATGAACCCGTTAGGGTTCATTTGGTTCCATTTGTACGCTCTCAGAAAAAAGAAGGATCTAAAGAAATCCAATAACATGGTGAAAATACATCTTGATGATGTCATCAAGATGTTTCACCATGTTAGTGGCTTTCTTCAGACCTCCATTTCTTGGGAACACACTACGGGGGAACTTTTTTATATCATGTATACCCAACACCTCTAAGGTACATCAATGACATAGTAAAATAGTGAAAATGGGTGGAGTTCCCCTTTAATATAAAGAAAGAGGTCTTGCCCCTCATTACATCACACAGCTCCTGCGTTCTCATGACCCTCCATGCAGCCTGAGGTCAGCTGGGCTCCTAAAGATTCGTAAGGCTAAATATGTTACAAAAGGTGATCAGGCTTTCACCATCCAAGCCCCTAAGCTCTGGAACTCGCTTCCAGATCAAATTCAATCAAATTTAACGTGTTTTGGCACTGAAACCCTACTGCATCCCTCTCTAGACTGTTCTTGCTGACCGTCTGGCATTAACTTTAATTAACTTCTTTTGTTTTTTCTCACATTATGGCTTGAGCATCTTTCCATGTGCATCTAAAATCGAGACCATCTGGGGCTGCTCAATTTTTTTTATAAAGGACAGTTCAGTACAGTTTTATGGAAGCAGATACATTGTGCATCCAGTCTGGAACAATTTAATATCAATAAATTACCTTAGGTTAAGAAAGGATAATTGACACACGAGCAAACACGAGAATTACATCACAGACAAGACATCAGGCGACGTCTATAAAGTCCCTAAACCAGTGGTTTTCAACAAGTGGTCCGGGGACCACCAGCGGTCCTTGAGAGAGTTTCAGGTGATCCCCAGCTAAATGATGGAAAGTTAACCAGATGTAACTCTTGAGGCAAATGGACCCTTGTGGGTCCATTTGGTTTCATTTTACACTCTCAAGAGTTCATCATCTAATTAGCACAAGTCTACACACAGGAATGGTCATTTTTAACTATTATTTTGTTTCCCAAATCCAGCCTGGAATTGTGGACAAAAGCAAAATAAATCATTTAGGCCTGTGAGGCTAAAATGTCATAAAATGGTGGTCTGTGGCTCAAATTTAGAATAAATAGTGGGCGCTGGTATCAAAAAGGTTGAAAACCACTGCCCCAAAGACATCAATAAGACAATTTGTGAATTTAATTAAGAGAATGTGTTCCAGTCTTACAGTACCTTTTGCCAGGGTCAGTGACAGTATCCAAAGGAAGATGAGAAGCGTTAGCACTGGTCCATATGCCATTTCCAACAGTCTGCTGCTGTGTTAACCCCAGCAATACATGGTGGGACACACTGGCATGCATGTGTTAATGCACACTGGCGTGCAGTCAACTGTGTAAATGTGTGGGTGTGCGCGAGCGCACGTGTGTGCGTGCACATGGACCGGTGTTACTATACTTGTGAGAGCCAAACGTGCCCACAAGTTCTGGTTCTCACAAGAAATAATGTTGTTTTATGGTTAAGAAAAAAAAAAACTTGGTTTAGAATTAGGAAAATATTCAAGTTTGGATTGAGGTCTAGTAGTAGGCTTTTAGCGGTTATAGTTTAATGGTTTTGTTCATGAGTTAGGCTATTGTTAGTTGTTCATGTCCATCTAAAATAAAATTACTAAAATAGACAGTTTTGAAGCTATTTGCTTTTTTCGACTATAGCGTTAAAAATGGCGATAATGCCATTCATATAATCACAGTCAATGTTTGAGTTCAAACAAGTATAGTAGTGTGTGCATGCATTTGTGTGTGTGTGTGTGTGTGTGTGTGTGTGTGTGTGTGTGTGTGTGTGTGTGTGTGTGTGTGTGTGTGTGTGTGTGTGGAGGGGGTGGGGGTGTTAGGGGGGGTGGTGTTGTGTGAGGTGAGACAGATTCCATTTCCAATCCTTCCTGGCCCTGAAACACACACAGACTAATTAACCAGGCGAGTGAAAGTTTAACCAACCTCCCACTTGGCCCTTCCATTAACTTACATAAAAACACATGTACTATAACATGGTCGACACCATCTTTTAACACACACACACACACACACACACACACACACGCTGACAGGTTTGTAATGGAGTATTTCTGAATATTTGTAATTGAATATTATATGATCTATCAATTCAGCAACATCTTTCAATGTACCATTACATAATATACCGCTTTGCAAATAAACAATAAAGCCAAACTAACACTTAACACAGGGGAAACATGTGTCCCTTTGTTGTTAATTACCTCAGCATTACGATGAGGAATTTAGCCTACTGTATAAACACTCAGGGGGGGTCCCCACATGATTTTGGTGTTTCCTTACAGATGCAGCAAAGTGGCAATTCAAGGACTTTTAACACATTCCCCACCACTGATGTAGTTTTTCTTTTACATACAAGTCTAATAACATCTGATGTAAAGTTAGGTCACATGGTCTTTACATCTATGCTACATCTACAGTATATATACCATTGGAACTTCAAAATAAGGGTTTAACTAAAAAAAAAACACTGGTGGTTTTGGAATAACCAATTAATACCTGGTAGAATGTATTAATAACAACAAAAAAAGAAAGCAAAGTAAAAGAGCATTACTGCAACAACTGTAAAAACTAGTCAAGCATTGTCCAAGCATTGTCCTACTGTAGCTACAGCATGTGGAACTAAATGCCCCAACTCATACAATTCCAAGTGCATGTCAGGGCAGGGGATATGATTATTTTGGGGGATCACAGCCTAAACCACTGCTAGAGAGCACAGATGTCAATGTGTCGTCATATTAACCTGGGATTTGTCTTTGTGCATCTGCGCAAACACACACACAAACGCACGCGCACAAGCGATTGTGATCACATGTTAGTCCCAAGTCCCACGTGCAGGATTCTTAAAGATGTCAGCATGACATCTCTGCCCTCAGTCCCATTTAATCTCAGATTAAAATGGACCATAAAGTCACTACTTGAATCGTGCTGAGGCTAGATTCTGTAGTTAGTGCATTGATTCTTCACTGTACCCGGTTCATGATACCTTTGTGTTAATGTGGTTTTTAATACATGTCTGGGTTTAGGGAGTATTACAAACTGTAATGGGTTTACAGGCAAGTGGAACAAAATTCTACTGGACGCTACAACACGACCACAACCATAATCCCAGTAATAATATCTGGAAAGGGAAATGGGAATTGGGGATTTTTTTGTATTATTATTATTTCACCCCCTTTAAAAATGCATTTAAGACAAGAAATAATGTACTGTAATAAGACATCAAGGGGGTGATGATACTAGAAGGCTCACAAAGTCAATCCCTGCATATTCATCACAGTATGTTTTGGAGTGAGTTGTAAACAAACTGTCTTTTCCCAGCCACATCCAATTCTTCCTATAGGTTATTCAAAACTTGCTTCTTGGTCCAAGATTCTGAAGAATTGTCACTCGAGTCATGTAATGTCATAATACATGTGTCTTACTGTCTTTTCATACATGCGCACACACAATCTCATCCAACCAGTGTCATTACATGGTCCACACAGGCACAATGGAGGGAAATACAGTGACATGCTTATGACAGAGACTTGCTCTTTCTAGTTCGAATAATTAATATTAAAATCAAGGCAAAGATCACTCATCATTCTTATTTCAATGTTTCAATTCAGTTTTGATCATGTTCATGTGGGTGCAAAGTGTGACATTGAGACCTGTATCACAGTGCGATCTGAATACAAAATTAGTCTGCATTTTACTTAAGCATAAAATAATGCCAGACAGAAAGTCTGTCTATTAATAACCTTTACAGCTAAATATTAAAAATATATTAGAGATTCAGAGCCATGCCTAATCTGATTTGGAAGACAGTTCTAACTGTATGAATGGGTGCGTGCCCGCGACACCACTGAGAGAATAGTGACAGAAACATTGAAATAGCTCGTGCCACAGAGGTTATAGGGCTCCTGTTTTATTGTGAATTCAAGAGCTCCTGCCTGTGAATCCCATTTAAACCATCCATTTAAGCCACATCTCTGACCCCTGCAACATTTCCACTGAGAGCGCCAAAGCCTGTGACTGGCATCACAATGTGTTGTGACCCTCACCACTCTCGTTTCCTACGCCATCACTCCGCTGCTCTCTTGTTAGTTCCTATTGTCGCAGTGCAAATTGAGGGATAAATGCTACCACTATAGCCACACACACACACTTCCCAAAAAAGTAGGCTATGGGCCATTTTATTTTTATCTGCACGGAAACGCCAGTGATGAAAACAAACCGTGGGCTGCTGCGAGCCGCCCCCCCTCCCCTCCAGCCCCACCCTCTGCAGCCTCCAGTTTGTAGGTTACTGAAAGATTTCACCAACCACAGATAAGAAGATTAGGGAGGAATTAACGGCATTCCTTTGTCATTATAGGAATAAAATTGATATTTGGCTCGAAAGCAAACAGAGGGAGGGGACAGCGGGGAGTAGAAATGTTGTGTCACGGTGCACACAGAAATAAAGCCGACATAGGCGGCGGGGAAGGTACAATGACCAGCGGACATATCTAAGGGGATGGGCATGCCAACCCCAAGCACTGCAGGGTCTCCACAACATTATCCAACATGTTGTAGTGTACGACACCGGTGGGATAACACAGAACTAATGGCCGTGTGTCACGACTGAAGTCCACTGCGACATGGAAGACGGCAGGGACAGCCGTGGACATTCCCTGGACAACCCGGAGGAGGTTTGCCTAACCCTGGGTGAGACCCGCTGAGCCCGGTGGGGTGAAGGCCCCCCTTCTTTGGTAGCTCTCTTGGCTCCTGGGAAGCAGGTTTGACCATGAACTTGGCCCTCCTGGCCCTCAGACTGATGTGCTGGGCCTGGCTGTGGCCTGTGACCCAGCTCAACAGCAGCCACTTCCCAAACAAGAGGAAATACACGGACATGTACGACCTGTACGTTGGAGACGGCGGCAAGCAGAAACGCGAAAGGTGAGAATCGATCTGCTATTTCCCGTGCGACCAAGTATATGAAATCAAGCCCCTTATGGACTTCACTGTATGTTTAATCTAGTGCTCAGATGAGACTTTTGAGAAAACATCTTTTGTAAAATGTGATACATTTCTTTTGTTAAAATGTGTAGAGTAGGGTAACACACCTGTAATTGCAGACACAAACATTGGACATTGCACTTCTGTCCTGTGTAGGCAACGCTTCATGTGTATTCGTTTTAAATGTGCAACCTTTTTCTTTTCTTCTTTTTAAAGATTTGTTTTTGGCCTTTTGCCTTTTCTAATAGGCCTAGTTATTAGTGAAGACAGACAGAAAGTGGGAAGGTGAGAGGGCAGAAAAGGTGAACGGGGCACGAACACGCAACGTGCTGTCAGGCCAGAGCTATATTAATTTATGTGGCATCATGTCCCCAGACCACTTGGCCCATGTGGAACCTTTTCTCCCCTTTTACTTTGCCTAATTTTGTGTCCCTTTCTGTTTAATAACCATGGAGGCTTTCTACCTGTCATTATGGGTTGACGGGTGATGAAGGTGACGTCAGGTGACAGGATCATGCGGGACAAGGGGGACGTCATCAGGGGGAACAGCTTTTAGGAACGGCTTACGCTGTAGACGTGTATGGTAAAACATCCGGCTCAGTGATGGGAGCTGGTGGGCTGCTTTATAAATGCCCAACCCCCGACCATATACATATACTGTGATGTACATCCCACACAAAAAATAATTTGTTAATGGTTGCCTCTGCCTTTGATCAGCTTGTGACAGTTGTATCCTAAATTGACTCACAGGGGAATTGTCAGCAATACCGTTGTATAGGTTAAATGTCATGTCAGTGCATGAATGAGCCCATTGGGGATTTCATTTGTTGCAAAACACGAGGACAGATGATAGATTTAAATGAAATACTAGCATTAAACAATGATCTACATCCAACAGTAAATGAGCTATGCGCGTAAAACCCTCAGAATTAACACATGGGGATTTGACTGGGTGATGGTAGCGATGGTATGATAGCATTGACAGCCTATGAAACATCTGTGAATCTGTTAAGCACTGATGCACAGATAGATTGTAAGTCAACGACTCACATTTGCTCACCACGCTGACTTTATATATTTTAATCAGAGGAAACGTCACCCAACACTGGAACAGATGTCCACACGAGTACGTTGATTGTGCTTGTGTGTGTGTCTTAGTGTGTGAGTGTCTATGCCCGTGTTAATAATGTAATGTGTTCATGGCTGCATGCATGTGTGCAGTAACATGCATGTGAATCTATAGTACCTACTGTATATGTTCCTGACAGGCCCTACATCGTGCAACAAATATCAACAACATTCATTCTACAAAATCGCAATATACTTGTATATTGTGAGCTTGTAAAATAGCACTTATTGTGATATTTTTGAGTATTTGTTGAGTTGAAATCATTTTAAAACGTGCCCAAAATAGAGATTCCATGGGGGATAACATAGTTTTGTGTTGTTGTTGTTTTGTTTGTTAATGAAATTGTGATAGCGTATTGTCCCGAATATAAGATGACCAACATTTTCTAAGACTAATTTGTGAAATGAACATAAAATAAAATTGGATGTCATATAGTCCCAGAATATAATATGACCCCACTTTTTAGGATATTTCCCTTGGGGAAAAAACGTCTTATATTCAGGTCAATAAGGTAAGTATATATGCAATATATACTGTACCGTAGACAAAAGGAAATGCATGTCAGTTTGGCCAGAAGACAATAGACCTGCGCAGTGACGTCACCGCCCCGGTTCCAGAAGTGTTTTCCCCATTAATTTTTCTCATAGACTTTTCGAAAATAATTTATATAAAGACGAAGATTACAACGCGGACAAAGCCAACTCGGGTTGTGACAAATCTGTCTGTTTACTGTCATCTGTGGCTGTCAGTAGTCAGTACAACCTACATTATGTCCATTTAATGTTTACTGCCATTGTGTGCCTCTCAATACAACCTCAACCTTTGTCTCTCAGTCCGTACAAACACATGTGTCTATTGCTGTCTATTTACTGTCATGTGTGTGTCTCTCAGTCAAGTGGACCTCCGGATGAAGAAGCAAGACAGCACCAAATCCCTGCTAATCAAATCGGAGCAGCTGTTGCGCATTGACGACCATGACTTTGCCATGCGACCGGGTTTTGGAGGTAAGGCTCCTCTAACCATACAGCCTGCCTTTATATACATTGTAGTTTGCTATAGGTGTGTTCCTGAGTGCAAACCAGCCGATGCCTAACCCCAACCCTACCCCCCACATGGTTGACACCTCAACCTAGCCGTCGGTCCCATCATATGACGGACGACAGATATTCTTCCGCTCAAAGTCTCTATATATCTTGAAAACGGTCAATCTGCATGAGGCTGGAGGTGGAAGTACTACTACTGTATGCTTATATGAGTTCTCAATAGGCCCAAAAATGAAGGCCCAGCCCTACCCGAGCCCTCATCAAACCCTGTACATTGAAGGCACTGCCACTGCTAGCCAATAGCATTAGATCTCCATACATGGAGCTGACCTGTTCTGGCTCCCAGGCCAAAGTGCCACGATATACAGTACATCCTCACAAATCTCAGAGTGCTTACAGGGTTTAAAAGCATGGCATGAAATATGAATTAAAAAGCAAAAACATCATAATTATGCAACAATCAATTTCATGCAAGGGTGGGGGTGGGGGGGTACAGCTTGGCTAAAGCACAAAGGTCCGGTTAAAACTATATAAGAGGCAAAAAAGTGTTCTCTGCCTACTTTCGAGTCTGTGTAGATCCATGCAGCGCTACTGGAGAGAGAACGCAGCTATAAAAAATAAGGAATGCTTTCATTGATAAATAAAAGTGAGGCTCTAAACTCAGTTTGAGTGTCAAAATTTGGTCATTCTATTTTAGTGGCACACAACGATACGGCATACAACCCTGATGACGATAGCAGAAAAGTAGTACAGTCGTTATTTAATATCTGTTTCCCTTTTTCAGACAACGTGGAGCGCAATCCAGATTACTGTATTAAAATCTGCTGCAGTCACTGTCTAACATTACAGACATCTGGGTCAGTGAGGGTTTTTTAATTTTGGGACCAGGATGAGACAAAATATGACACTGTAACCTACATTAAGTGAACCGACCACATTCTAAATATTTTTACATAACATGCCAAGATCTTAAAATAATAATCAGAATTGCGACTGCAGGAATTACCGTACTATGAAAACGTGCATTTCCCATCAGTCAGTCCATCCATCTGTCACCCACGCCACATCTCTATATTTGGACATGGCTTGTGACACTATGAGCCTCACCAACTTTGACACACGTTTAATACCACCACACAGGGTGCAGTGCCAAGTGTTGAGTCGAATTGTATTACCTACATCAGCAATTCTGTATAGCCTGTCAACTGTATTGCAGACCAAAAGGAAAACACAAAACTGTTGTTTTTTAAGTTAACTTGCAACTTTGTTCTTAATCTGTCTTAAACTTGATCAAACAAAAATAATAATTAAATTCAATAGAACAATCAATAGATTTATAAAACGCCATGCTCAAATAATGATTTGCAAAACTCCCCGCAATGGAAAGTTCCTTTAAAATTTTCCAATGAGTGTATTTACCCTAAAATAATCAAAAAGTAATCAAACCAAAACGTCATCTATTTTCCAAACATCCAGTAATCCAATCAAATAAAAAGGTAATGCATTACTCACCCAACCTTCAAGCCAGGAGCTAGGTATGCCACAGCAAGTTCCACTTTGTCCAAAAGCTCAGAATAGATTCAGAAATAAACCCTTCAAAATGTTCCTTGACCAAACTTTTCTTCTTCAGATATTCCAGGGACCCTCTGAGTTGCCCCCACAGCTACTACAATGGGAGCTTATTAGCTACTCGCTACTATTGCTTTTTTCCATAGGGGTCATCAAATGGTGTCCTGATATCCACTGATGCAGTCCTGGTCGCCATTGTTGTTGTTTTCCTCTGTAGAGTCCAGATGAATATTCTGGCATATCTGGGCTCTACGGAGGAAAGCAACAACAATATACGGCATCACAGGGTATCAGGACACCATTTGCATTTGAACACTAACACTATTTTTGATGCCCAACATGGAATTCCTGAATGAACCACCTCACTGCCTGTACTTGTATAATTGTTAGTACCTCAGTTGTATAATTGTACCTCACTTCCTGGAACTATTGTAACATGCTTTTTCCCCACAGCTCCCCCTATGAGCAAACCTTGTCAACGGAAAATTAATGACCATTCAACTATGGTAAAATATTCAACCATATTTTAACCAACACAGTATATTACCTTGTTTTTTTATCACCCTGTATGTTATGTCTAATTTTCTGTCAATACTCAGACAGGAAATGCATTTCTTACAAATTTGGTCCACTTTAATTGGAGTTTAATTGTGGAGTTAAAAATGAGTCAAAATTATATTGTTGTCCAGCTTTGCTACATTGGTGTTATTATAATGTTACATATGCCCCAACATTGTTTAACATGGTGTAATTGGTTCGAGATTGCAAACAACCATGTATTATTTGACATGGATCTAATAAACTTGCTCAACACTTGGACACTGGAACATTGCGATTATCACAATCTCACTATCAAATTTAGCTTTGATCCACCTCCAGACAGACAAGACATCAAGAGCCCCCTCCCTCTCTCTGATCCAAGACCCAGGTCATAGGAACCAGTGAGTTAGACCCCTCACACAGTGGCAGGTGGCAGCTGCTGCAATACAAACAGAAAATGACTCTGCAAAGCAAAGACATACTGAATCCGGCTGCCCTGGAGTGAGAGAGTAGACATATGGAGATGAGAGGAGGGATTACAGCCCTGGCTGATAAAGTGATGTCATGATCCCATGTCAATGGAAAAGAACACAACCATCACAACAGAACAGTAAGCTGATGCCAGCTTCCCAACAGCAGTGACCACAGGCAGGGTCACGGCTTCCACCACTGACACAAAGCCCTTTTTGCAATCCCCGTAGTGACATTTGCTTCGTCTTTGCTGTCCTTGCGGTATTGGTGAATTTGTTCATTGGGAAACACTGACTGTTGATTGTGCCTAGGCCAGGCCTGTCAATTTATTATAGCGATCAGGGCAACCACAATATATGTAAGAATTGGCATGCAAGGCCCAACAGTTCCCCTGCCATTCCTCTTAATCACAGATTGTACTGTATGAGGAACAGTAGGCATTATTAAACAATTCACATCCTCCTCCTCTACTATACTCCATGTACACTACACCACACAGCTCCAACTTACTGGTCACTCGCTGATCACCGATGGGAATGAGTCAGCATAGGCCTACATGAGGCACACACTGGTTGCATCACTGCCTGATATGGGGAACATAATGGTCCTCAAATGGAAAGCACTGTACAGTCGTACAGGCAACGGAATCTCATTTAATCCCTTGATTTTGCAACCTATTTTTTCCACGCAGTGCCAACTATCTGGAATTCTGGATGCTACACTTCCTCTGCCAACCTAGTGTTGCGTTACTAGACCTTACCTTTTCTAAATGCTTCATCATACAGTCTGGGACAACGGAAGTCTTCTCATGAACACGCAACTATTGCAATAAAACTACCCCTCACGATCCTAGTCCTATTCTATACTTAACATCCAGAGATTGTGGAGTAGTTGTCTGGCTACACGAGATTAGGTTGTGTTAGCAAAATACCCTAGCCTATAGCCATGTGCAGCTATATTCATGTAAACTGTACAATATGTCACACTCACAGCTGTGCTAATAAACAGGTTTATGCACACCTATAGACCTGCGCAGTGACGTCACCAGCCCTGTTCCACGAGTGGATTCCTCATTCATTTTCCTCATAGACTTCGAAAATGGTTAATACAAATACGATTGCACCGTGGCCAAAGCCAACTTGGGTCGTGACAAATCATGACAACAAACACAATATCGTCATATAATATATAATTATAGGAAGAAGTAGAAAACGGCATGATACAAGACTTTTTGTTTCGTTTTTCATCTTAGAAATGATTTGATTGTCCCAAAAGTTTGTGTGTGTCATCATGATTCGCCACGACTCGAGTTGGCTTTGTCCACGGCGTAATTGTCTTTATATAAATTATTATCGAAAAGTCTATGAGAAAAATGAATGGGGAATGCATTTCTGGAACAGGGGCGGTGACATCACTGCGCAGGTCTATAGATACAGTATGGATGAACCCAGTCACCTCTCGCATGGAGGATGAATGGGGAATCCCCTAGCCTGGCTGCCTGAAATGCGAAAGTGACATTTTCAGATATGCGGAACGGAGCGATTCAAACTGACATCCAGGCTAGGAATCCTCTTCTTTCAGGAAATACTTGATGATGGAAAGTATCTTACTATGTTTACCCAAGTGCTGTAACCTACTAAAAAACTATGTGACCTTTTTAAATGAATCCAATGTTGTCAGTGTTTGCGAACGTAGTGAACTCTTACTATGTAAGCCAGGCGGAAATGTCTGTTTGTGCGTCACACACTCCCCTGCGTTTGCTTCCTGCTTCCCTGTGTGTAATCTGTAGTTTTAGATAGAGACAAAGATTTTCAGAGATTTTTTTTCTATATCTGCTGCAGGTATCTTATCGGTCGTGGCAGGTGTCCTATCCGTTGCGGCAGGTATCCTATCGGTCAGGGGTTAAGGTTAGGTTTAGGCATAGGTTTTGCTATGTTTAGGGCTAAGGGATAGGTTTAGTAGTGTTTTTTTGTGGAAAAAAAGGGTGTGACCCCGGCACCAGACGTCGTGGCCGATAAGATCTGAAATGGAAAAAAGTGACATTTTCAAGTGAGTCAGGCTGACACCCAGGCTAGGATTCCCTTTTTTCAGGAAATACTTGATGACGGGAAGTATCTTACTATGTTTACACCAAGTGCTGTCTGTGTGTCACACACTCCCACGCGTTCGCTTCCTTGTGTGTAATCTGTGGTTTTAGATATTTTAGATTTTCGTCTCTGACGTCAGATTCCTTCCGGAATCTCCTCACACGACAGTTAGGCCAGCCCAAAGAGACAATCAGGTTTTTGTATGACTTCAACAGAACCAGGAAACACTTAATTTGAATTTTTATTTGTTGAATCTTTTAAAAATGTGCTCATCTATGTTTGCCTTTAGGCCTGACTCGGAACCAGTTTGACATGTGACATTTTATCTCCTGTAGGGCAGGCAATTCCTGTGGGCATAGATGTCCAGGTGGAGAGTATCGACAGCATTTCTGAAGTAAACATGGTGAGTGTTGCCGGTGGGCTCCTCTTGCAGTATATCCACAGTCTGTTTGTCAACACAAGGTGTCCCAGGGTCAACCGTGTAGGACAGTGTCACTCCTGCAGAATGTACATAATGACAAGTATAAATTGGGCTTCAGACTATTACATCATGTTGGAGCCAATCTATGGTCTTTTAGCCTGGGGCTAAAAGACCATTGGCCTGGGGCGGGCCGGGTGCCGTGAGATTTCGACGACAGAAGAGCAAGAACTGATTTGATCTCACCAACGTGTCGTCCCACCGGTCGACTGCTGTGCTACACCCACATCCCCAGAAAAGCTCTCCAGTCCAGTGTTCAAGCTGCGGGCCCAATGGCGAAAAGTAGAAGTGCAGCCCTATAATGGAAGTGAATGGACTTCATGACGTCACAGGTGTCATGGCGGCACACATGTGACCATCAAAATTTCTTGGGCGGAAGTAGCCCACAATGTTATTCTATGGGGAAGGAAACCCTACTTCCGGCAGTCTTCCGGGTGCTTCAAAGCGCGACTGAGCAACTTGGGACTTCCCCCTCTAGGCCATTGTGCGTATTAACAAATTAGTCTAGGCTGTCCGTTTTCGCGAAAAGCGGATGAAAATTAAAGTCTGGGTGTCGAGGCTAATGGACTTGTAATGTTTGGATAAAGAATAATCAGTGGCCCCCAAAACAGGACAGCCAGTCTATGAACTTTTAAAGTTGGTGTCCACCACTGCATGACTGTCACCTCCGATGCCCCTCCTATGCCAGGCTTTGTGTTCATGTCTGTACCAAAGTTTAGATGATTTGATTTCGTTGAGCATGGTGCATGACGGCGTTTGGTGATGCATGGCGATCAGAGCTCCTCTTTCTTCACACAAGTGTGAGCTTTATTTTCTTCCGTTCAGGATTTCACCATGACTCTGTACCTGAGACATTACTGGCAGGATGACCGCCTGGCTTTCCCCTCCAGCAATAACAAGAGTCGCACATTTGATGCCCGGCTTGTAAAGAAGATTTGGGTTCCCGATGTGTTCTTCGTTCACTCCAAGCGTTCCTTCATTCATGATACCACCGTTGAGAACATCATGCTGAGGGTCTTTCCGGATGGCAATATACTCTACAGCGTCAGGTATGACACGACCCATTGTGTCTTCTATGAGAACCACTGTGGTGACTGTTTTTTATCTCTACCAGGCCGAGGGCATGGATGTTTTGCGTGTGTCCCTGTGTGTGTGTGTGTGTGTGGTGTGTGTGTGTGTGTGTGTGTGTGTGTGTGTGTGTGTGTGTGTGTGTGTGCGTGTGTGTGTGTGTGTGTGTGTGTGTGTGTGTGTGTGTGTGTGTGTGTGTGTGTGTGTTACCAGCTATCACCAGCACGATCAATGCCAAACTTTGCACACAACAACGATGAACCTCTGCCACAAATTTCCCAGAATGTCCTGTTATAGTGCCACCAGGAGGCAGCTTTTCACATTTTACGTAGAACTGCACTGCTCTGCATGAAATGCACACTCACTGAAGGACAATGACAAACCTTGACCTGTATTTTTCCACATCTGCCTTTTATAGCACCACCAAGAGGCCAACCGTACACACTATCTCTACAGTCATATGATGGAGATGGATCTGTCCGATATTTCACATTCCATATTCCATATTCAAATTGTCTATAATATAATATGTTTTTTGTTCAAAGCAGGATTTGCCTGAAAAAAAAAGCATCTCATCATGAACAAACCGTACAATTTACATGACACACTTTCCTACTATGAGGTGGACAAATATAACCACACCCTTTTCACATTGATGAAAAGTTTTGCTATTTTGGAAGACACCTTTGAATTTTGAAAGTCATTTTTACTTATAATGACATACACAAAATCCTATGCAGGTTGAAAATTATACTTTGGACCTTCCTAAATAATTCTCTTCCCCATTATATTCTGCACTGTGCATAACTGTACTCTGTATGGTGTATACAGTCTACTATAATTCACAGTAGACTACAGCTACTTGAAGCTGGACGACAATGACTGTCTGTACCTAAAGACAGATAAAGTTAAATATTGCAGCTTTAATACTTTTTTTAGCGTTACTATGTTTTGTAAATCATTGTGTAGCCATAATAATAATGTGGATATGTATTGCCAGGGCAGATGCCAATTACCAGTGCTGGATAATTGGTAAAAACATTTTCTCTGTGTATTTATTTAATTTTGAGCTGTGTTGTAGGATCACTGTGACTGCGCTTTGTTCAATGGACTTCAGCAGTTTCCCTCTAGATACACAGAACTGCTCTTTGGAACTGGAGAGTTGTGAGTATCATGGTCTACTAGCTGCATGTCTTGTCATTTATGTCAACATTAAGTGAAAACTTGTCAGTCAAGTCAGTATCGTGATCAGTATCATGATCATTGCAGTATCAGGCATGTCTGTATCCATTCCTCGTCACTAGTATCATGCCATATCATGGTCATATTGTTGTCATCTCTGTATGCTGGACTGTATCATGTCTGTATAATAGTCAGCATCATGTCAGCACAGTGTGATATCAGGTGAAAATAGGCAGTCTACCAACTCAGTGTGTCACAATGGTGTATAGAGGGAAAATATGAGGGGACAATCCTAAGGTCTACTTCAGTAGATACTTAAAGTATATATAGCCTAGGTATAGAGTTTAAGTGGTAAAAGCAGCCAAAGATTTCCCATTCAGATTTGTGCAGTGTTTTAACTATCAATTCTGAACAATAGGTAATTGATTGCACACTGTTTCAGTAGCACTTAATTTTATCAGCACTCTATCAATAATTGTTTTATCTCTCTGAATAACCTGAATGTCTGAAGCATGCTCTCACCCACAGGGCTCTTGCTAATGCTAGTAGTCAACCTGGATTTAACAGGTCCCTAGAACTAAAATACTTTATCGACCCTTTAAGTAAAAAAAAATAAAATAAAAGGGTCACTTGCAAATAAAAGTGCTCACAGATGATGTCATCATATTATTAGGATTATAATAATTACACAAATAAAGCTGGCAAATAACCAATATTTCCTTGAGATTAGAGTAGAAGCAGTGTAACGTAGTAGCCTATACTGAAGTAGCAATAGCGCTGAAAAAATAGACTCCTGTAGTCCAGGAGCATAGCACATATAGGCAGCATTGGTTACTTTTAAAGCGTAGCCTCTTACAGTTAAAAGTTACTTGCTCAAAAATGTAAATCATTAACATAATCTGGATTACCCAAAAAAAATGAAGTAACAGATTACTCTGTTACTTTTGGATTACTTTTAAGGAAAACTATTTAATAATTGACCATAACCAGACAATAATGTTGAACCTATGAAATGGCAAACCTATGAACGGCAGTGACATACAGCGCAGCGCCTGATCATGTGGCGTCATGCATGCTTTAGTTTGACTCCTAAAGATGTGCCGTCCATTCACCTACTGGCCTCTCCTGAAGATCTGTCCATTCACATACCCTCCTCTCCTCTCCTGAAGATGTCCAGTCCATTCACATACTGCCCTCCTCTCCTGAAGATCTATTCTCCCTTCACATACTGTCTGACCTCTTGTCTCCTCTCCTGAAGATGCGTACAATGAGAACGATCTCATGCTCTACTGGAAGAACGGCAACGACTCGTTGAGGACAGACGAGATTGTGCTGTCTCAGTTTTTTGTCGAAGAATTCCACCCTTCTTTTGGGCTCGCCTTCTACAGCAGCACTGGTACGTATGCACAGCAGTGGTTCTCAGACTTTGACAATTCATACTTGACTACAGTATGTGGGTTTTCTACTGTTGCAAACTGAGCGATCTTTATAAAGTAATTATTGAGTGTGCTACACAATAACAACAAAAGGATGCAAAACAGTGAAACAACTAGCCTACAAGAATACTGTAACAATACAACCATCCCGCATATTTCATGCATACTATACTACAACGTATACTGATCTACACTGCCAGCCAAATCCAGCCTGAATCAGATCTGAGACACATTGCCTGGAATCTGATTCGTTTAAATGAATCGTGTGACCTATTAGACCAATCAGATTTCTATCTTGAAGTGACACAGATCTGATTCAGGCTAGATTTGACTGCCAGTGTAAAACCGGCCTAAAACAGATTAAGTCATTAAGGTCTTGAGACCGATTCTAACAGTAGCCTAGTTCT
Source organism: Benthosema pterotum (assembly GCA_039105355.1). NCBI lineage: Eukaryota > Metazoa > Chordata > Actinopteri > Myctophiformes > Myctophidae > Benthosema > Benthosema pterotum. The sequence goes on from CM076975.1 coordinate 17,310,747, forward strand.
CAGGACCCACAAAATATTCCTCCCATATAAACGTCCAAGTGTCTCCGCATTGAATTTGATTTCCTCACTCACTTTGACTTTACACTGTATCGCTCCATCTATAACATGTGTGTTCTGTTCTTCCTACTATGTCTGTATGTGCAGACACACATACTGTATTTTCATCTCTCTCTTTCAGGATGGTATAATCGCCTCTACATAAACTTCATTCTCAGGCGGCATATCTTCTTCTTCATGCTGCAGACCTATTTTCCTACCATGCTGATGGTGATGCTGTCGTGGGTGTCCTTCTGGATTGACAGGAGGGCCGTGCCTGCCCGCGTCTCTTTGGGTACCGTGATCCACGTTTAGTTTAAATGAAATAATTTTGAAAATATTGAGAGGTGAGGATATTTTGTTTAAAAGGGGGGAAAGGGACTTGTCTGTCTGTGACCGTATTGTGAACTTGTATTGATTATTTTCAACACCCAAACATAAAATGAATTGTCGTTTAGTTCTACTGGATCTCCTCGACTAAATCCTCCCTAACATTTTTGTCTAGTTATTTGTTGATAAAAATCGACAGTATATTTAGTTTTAGTCATCATGGCTTAGTTTTTAGTTCATTTTCTTCAGCAAAAAAGGTGGTTGGCAAACACCTTTAGCTGTAGTTTTAAACTCGGCAAAATATGTACTGACCATTGTGTTTGTGTCTGCAGGCATCACCACGGTCCTGACCATGTCCACCATCATCACGGGCGTCTCAGCCTCCATGCCGCAGGTGTCTTACATCAAGGCCGTGGACATCTACCTGTGGGCCAGCTTCCTCTTCGTCTTCCTGTCCGTCATTGAGTATGCTGCCGTCAACTACTTCACCACTGTGGAGGAGATGAAGAGGCTCAAGAATGCAAAGGTCATTGTGTTGCATGTATTTACTTGATTATTTGTTATTACATTTTTATTTTAATTAGTAGTAGTAGAAGTAGAATTTGAGTGGTGCAACCACTCCAAGGTCCAGCTTTGTTATGTCCATCCCTATGTCCCTATGTCCAGAGTGCACACACAGCACTACTTTTTGCAAGGCATGGCTTTTGTCCTAACCTATGTTTAGGATACCAACAGGGGGCGCTGTTTCATCAATACACAGTGTAGCCCCCTCTGGTAGATAGATACCATCACTTATTGCCACATGCAAAATCAGATAACGCTGTGAGAACTGAATAAAGAATAAAACAAAGACAACAATACCGGTATGTTTCCAGTACTGAATTCCCATGTAAAACAATAATCGTGAATGAAACACAAAAAACAAATACACAATAGCAACTGAATATACCTCATTGGCCGCATCCACTTTGGTTGGGGGGGCGACTTCTCTGCATCAGTATCTTGACTTTAACTGATAGCTTGACTCAAGTATTTTAATGGCAGCAGCAATGCACTCTCTCTCACTTTAGCTGTTGCACCCTGAAGCATTCTGGTCAGAATGAACTCGCTCTACTAATTAACACTGCTCCAAAACCCTTGCTGCTCAATCAACAGAGCAGACTGCAGCTTGTAAAGTTTAAGGTTGAAACAGAATAGAGAAAAACATGAACTTGATGAAAAAACGATAAAATTAAATGATGTACTTAATACTTATTTATAAAAGCTAACTTTTAACAGCTACACACATTACACATACACACAGCACCACTCAGTTCACACATTGGTGTGCTTACTTTACAAGCTTGTACACCTGCTATTATTATTTATTTTTACTTATATATATTGAAGAATATATAAGTAAAAAAGGGATTGAAATACTTGGAATGGGTCCATCCTGGGCATGTTTACTTTAACATTTTCATTTTTTTCATGTTCACTGTTCAATGTTTTCCAATTCTCCACTTTCCCTTGCCCTACCTCCCCCATACCTCAGCCTACCCCTAAGTACCAAGAGTATTTTGTGGGTGTGCTGACCTTATTGTTAATTTGCATATAGTTCCTTGCATTTTTCATATGCAAATCACCATGACAGTATGCCATTGTTTAGTTGGAAGATATCTCTCTCTCTCTCTCTCCCTCTCTCTCACACACACACACACACACACACACACACACACACACACACACACACACACACACACACACACACACACACACACACACACACACACACACACACACACACACACAAAATAATTAACTAATGTTTGACCAAACCATTTTACTGTAACATCCAGTCTCCTCTCTTGCCATTCCAGATCCCTGCCAACTACAATGCCACCCAGGCTATGGCATACGATGGCTGTTTCCATGACACTGACATTGACTTTCCGGAAGTGGCCAGCATCCCCAACACAGAAAGGACTGCTCAGTCCCAGAACTCTGTCCCCGGGGAATCTGAGGGCACCAGGCTGCGTCGCAAACGCCCCTTGAAACGAAACCTCCAGTTCATAATGAGCAACAGCTACATGATAGACTCTTATTCCCGGATTGCATTTCCCGTTGCTTACCTCTTGTTCAACATCATATACTGGATTGTGTACATGCATGCATAGGTAGCAGACTGTTTCCTGTTCACTTACTGTATACACTACAGCATTACTTGTGAATGCATTTGTATCACTTTTCTCCAGGAGGGGCAAAATCGTCTTGCAACCCCAACCGAGGTCGCAACCTTTTTCCACCTGCGCGAACTTGTTATCTAAATCGGTCGCAACATTCCTAAAACGGTCGCGACCGTTTGGGAAAAGGGCTGTAAAGTTTAAAAATGGTCAGGGGTTTAGGCTAGGTTTAGGCTTTACTGAGGTTAAGGGTTAGGGGTTAGGTTTGGGTTTGACTGATGAAAAAAGGTCGCAACGGTTTCACAAACCATGGGAAAAAGGTTGATCGTTTGTAAAACGGTCTCTGGGGTTCCCAACCTATAAACGGTTGTGACCGTTTGTAAACCTAGGTCTAGGTTTACAAACCTCTCATTTATTCTCTGAACGTGTTAATTCTGGAATTTCTTCCACATTAACTCTCTTTTGGAGAAATTCCAAATTGAAAACACGTCGCAACACAACACATTGTGAACTAGCTTGTGCGTTGTCTAAGTGGTGAATGAATGAAATGTTATTGTAGTCTATCTGTATAGTAGAGTATTCTAATACCATATCCCATATGAAAAAAAAAAACATATATGCAAAGTTTTGAAAGTGGCACCTTTCATACAAGCCACTTTACAAGACAAAAACTATGTGTAGCACCCAGCCATGAGCCAGCCACAACAGCCCCGCCTATCGGGCTCAGCCCTATTGGCGCGACTGGTTGTGCATTGGACTGGCGAGTGGGAGTCCCGGGTTCGATCCCCGCTTCCGCGTAACATTGCGATCTGGCGTAGTCGGCAGGATTTGGAGTGCGGGTGTTATTCCCAATATACCCGTATACGTCCTTGTGGGTCCACATGAAGGACATCGTGTACAGCAGTCCGCAGTGTGAAGTGCGAGGACGCGCTCCAAAAGATCAAGGGGTTGAATGTAGCACCCAGCCATGAGCCAGCCACAACAGCCCCACCAATCGGGCTCAGCCCTATTGGCGCGACTGGTTGTGCGTTGGACTGGTGAGTGGGAGTCCCGGGTTCGATCCCCGCTTCCGCGTAATACTACATATGGATCTTATATCTGTTTTGCATGTCATACTGTATATACATTTTATAAATCACAAAATTAGATATGTTTTATATATTTTTCACTTTACAAAGAAATACTATGGATCTTATATGAACTTTATTCTCTTATAAAAGGGGCTGCTTTCAAGAGTGCGCATATGTTTTTTTCCATATGGGAGTACATCTACAATGCTTGAGAATGGACTACTAGTCTATTCAGAAAAGTACAACCTGGTGTTAGGTTTGACATCTATACAGTTTGACAGTGTAAATAAAAGGTAATTGAAACAGACATGATTGGACACTGGCCACTTTATTGTACTGTAGGGTATTGCAATCGTCGCAAATAACATCTCCAACAGTAATAGACATACTGTACAACTTATGGACTTATAGCTTTAGGGCCCGATCTCTCAAGGCAAACATTTTGAAATAGTGTAAAGAGGGAACAATCACCACCCTATGACCTTTTCTTGTGTGGCGTTCAGCCTATAATGTGTGTTGTTTACTAAACATGATGCATTCTGATTGGGCCTCAGTCTAGAGGGGGTTCTGGGTAAGTTTGGGGTCAGCCCGCCAGTTTAGTCAGTTGTGTTCCGGTTTTCATAGTGTGTAGACGTTCAGAGTGTTCATCCTCCGTCTCCACCAGAGAACTAGGGACCAACCACAGCGACGAAAGACTGTATTAAAGTGAGTTACCTACCAGAATTATAAGGGCCAGTAATCCACGGACTGTCTGTGAGTTCTGTATTGTTTCTGCCGACGTTCTGACAAGTAAAGCTCTGTATTGGAAATCACGTTGTTGTGGCGTCGTTTACACCCGCCTCCACCACCACATCCAAGTCCACAACAAATGGTGTCAGAAACGGGATTTTGGACGAAGACCAACCAACTCTCCTAAACTACCGTTCTACTGCCGAAGTATAAATCTACTGTCTGTGTCACGTGACCGCAGCCCGGTCCGAAGATAACGACGGATAAAAGAAGCAGATCCACAAGACACTGTCATACTGTCACCGCCACAGGCTCGCAAGTGACTGCTGTCGCTGCGTTATCGCTGCCTGGATAGACGGGGCAAAATCTGAAAAAAAAAAAAAAAAAAAAAAAAAAATAGTAAGGGCAAAAAGTAAAAAAGTAAAAAAAAAAAAAAAAAAAAACGAAGAAGACAACAAGAGAGGAGACCATGTCACAGAACTATGGCTATGCAAGACCCCAGTCACGCTGCTCCAACACCAAGCTCCTTGCCCCCTTTGATGGAACCGATGACTGGAACTCATTCTTCGTGCCCTTTGAGGGAATGGCCCAGAGACTAGGGTGGAACCGAATAGAGAGGTTGGATGAGCTCTATGAACGACTGAGGGGCTCTGCGATGCGCTTCGTCTGTTCCCTACCAGAACATCAACGAGAGGACTACATACTACTCATTGAACAACTGAAGCAACGCTATGGCCGATCTGATCCATCTGCTGTTCGCTGCCGCCTCAGTGAGCTCCGTCAGCAAAAGGAGTCCTCCGCTGAATTTGCAGGAAAAGTCCGCCGACTTGTCACCCTGGCCTACCCTGGTGTCGATCTAGTAATGCAGGACCGTCTGGCCGCTGACGCGTTCCTGAAAGGGCTTGGAAACCAGCGCATCGCCTACGAAGTCATGAACCAAGATCCCTCTACACTCATCGAAGCTCAAAGGCTAGTGGCTGTCCATGAATACAACTATGGGGCAACCATGGGCCGAGATTCTGAAGGGAGAGGGAAGGTCAGACGCATTGCCTGGGCAGACGAGAATCCTGAAGTGATGGTAACCCCATCAGCATCTGCAACACTACAAGAGGACCTGCACACAGAATTGAAACGACTCAGGGATAGGGAAGCACAAATGGCGAATGAGACCAAACGACTCCAAGATCAAGCGGGGCAAAGGGAAGCGCAAATGGCAAATGAGATCAAACGACTCCAAGATCAAGTGGGGCAAAGGGAAGCGCAAATGGCGAATGAGATCAAACGACTCCAAGATCAAGCGGGGCAAAGGGAAGCGCAAATGGCGAATGAGATCAAACGACTCCAAGATCAAGCGGGGCAAAGGGAAGCGCAAATGGCGAATGAGATCAAACGACTCCAAGATCAAGTGGGGCAAAGGGAAGCGCAAATGGCGAATGAGATCAAACGACTCCAAGATCAAGGGGGGCAAAGGGAAGCGCAAATGGCGAATGAGATCAAACGACTCCAAGATCAAGCGGGGCAAAGGGAAGCGCAAATGGCGAATGAGATCAAACGACTCCAAGATCAAGTGGGGCAACTGCAACTCGAAAGTACATCCCAGCCTGCACCCGTCGCCGACTCGTCCCTGCCTGCACCCGCCGCCGACTCATCCCTGCCTGCACCCGCCGCCGACTCGTCCCAGCCTGCATCCACCATCGACTCGTCCCAGCCTGCATCCACCATCGACTCGTCCCAGCCTGCATCCACCATCGACTCGTCCCAGCCTGCATCCGCCGCCGACTCGTCCCAGCCTGCATCCGCCGCCGACTCGTCCCAGCCTGCATCCGCCGCCGACTCGTCCCAGCCTGCATCCACCATCGACTCGTCCCAGCCTGCATCCGCCAGTGACTCGTCCCAGCCCGGCGAACCGTCGCAGCCAGCGCCGGACACCGGCGAAGCGTCGCAGCCAGTGCCGGACACCGGCGAACCGTCGCAGCCAGCGCCGGATACCGGCAAACCGTCGCAGCCAGCGCCGGACACCGGCAAACCGTCGCAGCCAGCGCCGGATACCGGCGAACCGTCGCAGCCAGCGCCGGACACCGGGGAACCATCGCAGCCAGCGCCGGACACCGGGGAACCGCCGCAGCCAGCGCCCACTGGTAAACCGACACAGCCAGCAGCTACCACTGACTCGACTCTGCCTGCTTCCGTTACTGACTCCAGCTCTGAGTCAGACATAGAGACTACCCTGCCTACTCCGACAACAAAAAAGGGCAGACTGGTAAAGAGACCTGCCCGCTATGGGGAGGACTAATAGACCTGAGACAGCCTAGTTCTAAGGGTGTCATGGTGTGAAGTTTTGAGTTTTGTTTGAATTGTGATTGACATTTTGACACCTGAAGTACCGTTATTGAAGTTGAAATTTCCTGAAAAGTTATTGCATACATGCTGTTGTTGTGTTCTGCTATTGTCTTATTTTGAAATGTTTTGTTTTGAAGTGATTAAGTAACTGGGATGCTGAAGGGACTCAGCAGTCTAGAGGGGGGTAGTGTAAAGAGGGAACAATCACCACCCTATGACCTTCTCTTGTGTGGCGTTCAGCCTATAATGTGTGTTGTTTACTAAACATGATGCATTCTGATTGGGCCTCAGTCTAGAGGGGGTTCTGGGTAAGTTTGGGGTCAGCCCGCCAGTTTAGTCAGTTGTGTTCCGGTTTTCATAGAGTGTAGACGTTCAGAGTGTTCATCCTCCGTCTCCACCAGAGAACTAGGGACCAACCACAACGGCGAAAGACTGTATTAAAGTGAGTTACCTACCAGAATTATAAGGGCCAGTAATCCACGGACTGTCTGTGAGTTCTGTATTGTTTCTGCCGACGTTCTGACAAGTAAAGCTCTGTATTGGAAATCACGTTGTTGTGGCGTCGTTTACACCCGCCTCCACCACCACATCCAAGTCCACAACAATAGTATAATAGCCAATCTACATCGCATCTGGCAGTAGTCAGACATGACAGCCGATTTACAAAAAAGACTCCTGTAATGTCCTCCTGTACTACAATGTGTAGGGGGCAGGGCCATAAGAAATAGAAAATGTGGTGGTATACAGAGTTACAGATGTATTTCCAATATTGGTTGTTTGAGTAAACTGTAGCGTAGCGAAATAATATAATTAATAATTCATTTCTCATGCAAAATGTGTTTCACTCTGGAAGCGTATCCAGCACACCACGTCAGTTTACGACATTATGTATATAACTACTAACTCACCTTTTATCCATCTCCTCCTGTTAAAACGTACTGTGATGGTGTAACTTTACAAGTTACTGCAAAAAGTATTCCCTTACGTAAGGGCTTAAGTCCCAACACTGCAGATGTCCAGCCTGGGAAAAAGTTGTTTTACTATAATTAGACTAAATGAAATAGGAGTTTAATATTTAGCATTGGAACCAGGAAGGAAGTAACACGACACAACTATTTATGGCAACATGGCTGCCATAAAAAAAATCCCTATTGCCATGGCAGGTATGTGTCCAGGAGCGATGTATAGAGGGAGATATTAGACTTTGGATACAACGGTTGAGGGTCTGAGCCTTTAAAGTGAATTAGTCTGATATCCTGGTTTGCCATCACAATAACCTCCATAATTGGTTGGCCGTCTTACTTTAGTCTGCCGCCCTATAAGATAAGAACGTTAAACACCGGCATGTGAAATGTAAAACTGGGAGATTGTGGTAATCTAATTTTGTAATCAAACCATGCCTGTGCGTTTGTGTGTTCAGTCAAACCCTCGCAAAAACAATTGGGCTTATTTGGGATCAGATACAGAAGATTAATTATAATTGCCTGTTGAAAAATATAAGCATAGTCTGTAAAAGTAAAAACTAATATGGCTGTTATGAAAACACACAGTCGGGAGCAAAGAAAATAATCTAATCTCAATCAGAGGGGAAAACAGTACAGAGGCAGCTCAGGCGACATTTTATGAAAAGCAGAAAAACCATACAGAAAGTCGGTTTCAAAAACAATCCAAGCCAATCAATGCGGCACTATGCCATAACCTGGCATCCCCTGACGCAACAAGCCATACAAGCACATGTTTGTTTACAGTCATACCAACACTCTCACTCACTCACACACTCTTTTGTGCTCTCACGGAAACACCGGTTTTGCATTACGCCTGTCACTGAAAGCTTCTAGGCACGCCTTAGGCCCCGCGCTGAACACCAGACCAAACATCACCTCTAATCTGGGTGACCTCAAGGAATGGATATAGATTATATACAGTATGTGTGTGTGTGTGTGTGTGTGTGTGTGTGTGTGTGTGTGTGAGAGAGAGAGAGAGAGAGAGAGAGAGAGAGGACAGTTGGGCAGAGTGCAAAAAAAGAGTGTGAGAGTGAGAAAAAGTGTGTGTGTGTGTGTGTGTGTGTGTGTGTGTGTGTGTGTGTCGGTGTGTGTGTGTGTGTGTGTGTGTGTGTGTGTGTGTGTTCGTGTCACGCACAGAGTATACTGTGTACGAATTGCTGAATTATCATGGTTTTCATTGTCACTTTGTATAGAGAACAGAAGAGAAAAATGTTTGTTCAAGATGTGTTTGATGTCTGCGGGAGTCAAGAGAGGTATGAAGCTATTGTCTCTCTGGCCCTACCTGACTGAGATTGAGCCTATGACGTTTCAAGGGTGTGCCGTGTGAGTGTGTGTGTGTGTGTGTCAGAGATTGAGATTGCTTGGAAAGTGTTCACACACACTCAAGTGATCATACTGTATTGCAGGTGTCAGTCAGACAGTCAACCTTTTTGAGTAGATTGGAGTTCCAGACAGATCATCATCACTGAGGGAATGTTCATTAACTCTCATTCAAGCAGCAACCTTTTCTGGGATTCGGCTCTGGGATTAAAACTGGATTTTTGCTCTGCTGGTCTGGAATTAAAACAGGACTGTTGCCGCGCTGATGGCAAGACATGTGTCTCTCATGGAAACAACGACCAAGTCGATATGAAGGCTTCAGACATGCTTGATGGAGGCAAAGCTTCGATAGCACCCAGCATCTGTCTCACCAGGTAGGGTTATAGCCTATTATGCAATATGCTGCTACATTATAGACCCTATATGTTGGGTGTGCTTTATTATTATTATATTATATAATAACAATAATAATATTATCATTTTCAAGTGGTTGGCAATTTCATCCAAACATGAGATTTCCAGTTACATAGCATCAGTTTCTTTGCATCATTGCTTCCTATTTCCCTTGCTCATCCTGTATCCTATGTCAGTGGTTTTCAACCTTTTTGACACCAGCCAGGGCCCACTATTTATTCTGAATTTAAGCCACAAACTGCCATTTGAGGACATTTTAGCCCCACAGGCCCCAAAACTAAAGATTTATTTTGCTTTTGTCTACAATACCAGGCTGGATTTGGGAAACAAAACAGTCATACATACAGATCAAAATGACCATTAATCTTCTACATACTCTAGTTGTGTAGACTTGAAATCCACAAGGGTCCATTTGGTTTCATTTTGACACTCTCAAAGAGTTACACCTGGTTAGCCAACTTTCCACCATTTAGCCTGAGGACCACCTGGAACTCTCGCAAGATTCCACTGTCCTATGTGATTGCCTAGTATTGGTAACATTGTTATACATAAAAAGTTACTATAGCTGCATCTTTACATTCTGCTATACACTGACAACATGCCTGTATTGGTGTGGCCAAATAGTAATATAACAGGTCTTAAACAGGTCTCTGATACTGTATACAATTACAGTAGTAATTAGTAGGAGACATCCTGTAAGGCTATAGCCTTCAGGATGTCTCCTATACTAATTAGACCCCCCAGAACATTTACAGATGTTTGTCATGGATACCATGCAAATGGTTATACAATAACAGTGCAGTATATTAGTCTATTTGACAATGCCAGAATCTGTGATAACGATAACAGCATTGTTCCATGTATTGACACTTGACTTGTAAAGGCTCTTAGTGGCCAAAAGGTGTGTCTTTATCTGCACAACTTAAAATGTTTACTTTAGGATTGCGTATTTCACTCATGATTCATTTATTCCAACAAACACCTTAAGTGGACACACAGACACTGCTGTAAAGTGTAAAAAGACCTAAAAGATACTACCGGTAGTATACGGAGCTATGGTCCATGGCTAATGCCATTGCTGTATGTTAACTATAGTACAGCGTATAGCTGTGGTCCAACACAGACAAGACCCATATTAATCAAATGATTAACATTACATATAATATACTGTCTATTCCAAGACTTTACTTTATTTTACTTTACTTTGTGGTTAAAGAAAAGAAACACCAAGGAAGTTGAGTCATCTATAATTCACTTATAGTTGTATTAAAGGTGCTGTTTGCTCCCTATATTTGCTTTTGGGCTGAAATAAAACAAGATTAAAAGCTCCAATAATCACCTATAGAGAGTTCATTGACAGTAACAGAGGTCTTGCCTTCTCTCCGGCTCTTTAGTAAACAGAAAATGCATTTAGTGCATTTTCATTTTTTTTTTTTTTTTTTTTTAACATTTCATAGAAATCAAGAAAGAGAATAATAATTAAAAATGTCCTCTCTTCATTTATTTATTGGTGTAATCACCAGTTTCACTTATTTATTCTGCTAATCTACAAGCCCAACGCCTCACAGTGCAAGGTGTTTCTAGAGCAGATATTTTGGCAAATAAATAGTGGTGTTAGTTTTAAGGCATAAAACAGAACACTTTGGCAGCCCCACCACCTGTAGTAACAGTGAGGACCCGCTAGAGGTCCCTGTTGAGAGCCCTCGCTATGTAGAGCTATTTTTGTATGGTTTCTGTAGTGGCTCTCTGTGAGCCACTGCAGGTTGTTATGTAATAAGTGATGTTGAGAGATGTCCTAACTGGCCTGTCTGGTCAGATAGCCCTGATATGGTCTAATTGGACAGAACAATACTGTGGCTTAAATGCCATTATAAATCCCTAACCCTGTTGCAGGACGACCAAAAGCAAAACTTTTAGTTAAAGCAGGATTTTCCGCTTGTATGTCTGTCATAGCCAAAGGGATCTAAAAATCCCATTAACCCATTTAGGCCTGACCTAAGGTTTTTGAAAAACCTGAAATAGTTATATTTCAGCATCAAATAAAGTTAATTATGGAATACTGTACATACTGTACAGAATCCAAATATGGATTCCCGGCCTGAAAGGGTATGGACATTCCTGAAAACGCATTCAAACGCATTCAGCACTTAATTGTAGGCCTATTTGAAATCCTGAACAGTAACCATTTTTGACATCTGGGGCTCCATTTTCAACACTAACCCCTTTTTTCCCTAACTAATTAGCTTAGCTAGTTTATTAGTATTTTGAAAAACATTTTAATAGTTTAACTAGCCGATCAACACATTGTAGAATGGCCATTTTAACTTCTGAAATTTATTTTCAAAATAGTTTAAAAAGGGGGGGAAACTTAGGGATAAGGGGTTTAACAATGACGAAAACAGTGTGTCTGAAATTTCCACCTGGCGACAACGTCAATGCATAAATGCTTTGTTCATTATGCTCCATTTCAGGGCCAGGAACGGAAAGCCAAAACCATGTGTCAGAAGTTCACATTGGCTCCAGATCCTCCTCCTCCTTTTAGTCACAGGTGGGTTTTCTGACACCATAATAAGCACGTATTCAAGGGAAGGGAGGGGAAACAATAGAAGGCATGCAGACGATGGCGGAGCATCACTCAGCTCATCATCATTATACCAGGGAACTAACAGCACCGTCTGACCTGTTCCACGTCAGTCAGTGTCATGTAATCACCATACAGTATACAGCATACAGCAGCACCCAGCCCCCCCCCCCCCCCCCCCCCCCCCCCCCACACACACACACGTAACTGCGCTGTTGCATTCACAATGGCTCCTAAATTTAGATAACCTGCTTGTCTAGTTTTTGTATGCAAGGCAAGAAACCAAATGGGAAAGAATGCGTGAAAACTGACGAAGGACGGATGCAGAGATTGTTTTGAAGATTATCTTCAAAACAGTGCTAAGATAAGACACACAGAGACAAAGCCATCTATATATCAATATCTTATCATGAAAGATAATTCACAAATGTAAAAAGAAAATACAGTGATGAAAAAAGGTGGAGAGAAATATTCTTAAACGACAGATTATTTATACAATATTTTTTGGGCTAACCATTAAGTTCATCTAAAGTTAAACAGCCATGCCCCAATACCCAAAAGTTAGAAGCTGGGATGTTCTTAAACCAGATAAAAAAAATCTTTGACAGTTTGCATTAGACAGTTTGTGTGAAGCATTCATTCATTCAGTCATTCAACTGTGCTGTCATGAAACATCAATATGAAGTCGTTGATACAGTTTCAAGACACTGTATTATATGATACGGTGATAAATAATATACAGTATGATGACTAATAGAAAGGTTCAAATTTGGAATGTATTTGGCTATATAGTTATTGTCTTTAAAATTGAGCATTTTCTCCAATGGTGGTAGTCTGTGTTCTCTTTCTCCAGGACAGGCATCCTGTGTCCATATTTTAAAACCTCGGCCAACAACAACACGACCCCCACCCTACTCTGTACCACTTACCCACACTGTGACTAAAACATCTACCCACTCCCCATATACCACACCTCACATACCCCACTTTACCCCATCTACCCCCCCCCTCCTAACCAAATCTACCACAACTCTCCTACCCCCAACTACCACATCTACGACAACTCTTCTACCCCAAACTACAACCCCAACTACGACAACTCTCCTACCCCAAACTACCACATCTACGACAACTCTTCTACCCCAAACTACAACCACATCTACGACAACCCTCCTACCCCAAACTACCACATCTACGACAACTCTCCTACCCCAAACTACCACATCTACCACAACTCTCCTACCCCAAACTACCACATCTACGACAACTCTTCTACCCCAAACTACAACCACATCTACGACAACCCAAACTACCACATCTACCACAACTCTCCTACCCCAAACTACCACATCTACGACAACTCTCCTACCCCAAACTACCACATCTACGACAACTCTCCTACCCCAAACTACCACATCTATGACAACTCTCCTACCCCAAACTACCACATCTACGACAACTGTTCTACCCCAAACTACAACCACATCTACGACAACCCAAACTACCACATCTATGACAACTCTCCTACCCCAAACTACCACATCTATGACAACTCTCCTACCCACAACTACTATTTCAAGCAAGGCCCCATCTAATACAACCCTGGTCCCAGACAATACTCTAGTCCCAGCTAATACTTCTACTCTAGAACCAACTATTACTTCTACTCTAGAACCAACTATTACTTCTACTCTAGAACCAACTATTACTTCTACTCTAGAACCAATTACTTCAACTCTAAAACCAACTATTACTTCAACTCTAGAACCAACTAATACTTCAACTCTAGAACCAACTAATACTTCTACTCTAGAACCAACTAATACTTCTACTCTAGAACCAACTAATACTTCAACTCTAAAACCAACTAATACTTCAACTCTAGAACCAACTAATACTTCAACTCTAGAACCAACTAATACTTCAACTCTAAAACCAACTAATACTTCAACTCTAAAACCAACTAATACTTCAACTCTAAAACCAACTAATACTTCTACTCGAGAACCAACTAATACTTCTACTCGAGAACCAACTAATACTTCTACTCGAGAACCATCTAATACTTCAACTCTTGAACCATCTAATACTTCAACTCTTGAACCATCTAATACTTCTACTCTAGAACCAACTAATACTTCTACTCTAGAACCAACTAATACGTCTACTCTAGAACCAACTAATACTTCAACTCTAAAACCAACTAATACTTCAACTCTAGAACCAACTAATACTTCTACTCTAGCCCCATCTAATACTTCTACTCTAGCCCCATCTAATACTTCTACTCTAGCCCCATCTAATACTTCTACTTTAGCCCCATCTAATACTTCTACTCTAGCCCCATCCAACACTTCTATCCTAGCCTCAACAACAACTCCAGCTCCTACAACCACCGCTAATAATTCATCAACCCCTGAGAGCACCTCTAAAACAACTCCATCCTCCACTCACACCACTGTCACATCCATCACATCGCACACTACAACAGGTAAGACACCCACGTATTATGGTACAAGCTTTGTCCATGTTGGTTTCAAAGACACATGCACTTCAATGCACTTTGCCCACATTCTCTGCGCCCACTTTGCTACTGTAGGTACTGACCACTCTCTGGGAAAGACCTATCATTAGTTTTGGGGCAGAAGGGGTGAGATTTTGGCGGAAGTAGCGCTCAAGGAAATGACAAAACAAGAGTAAAAACATCTGAAGGATGTTCCAGCCCGTTACTTCTGCCAATATTGTTGTCTTAGCTGGTGCCCAGGCTTTTCTTTTGGCAGATAAGCAAGGCCGGGGAACGAGGCTAGTTACTGACTCAAGCTCATATGGAGTGGTATTTGGTTTAATGTCTGTTTTTCAACCATCTTGATTTTCTGACCGGTTTAAAAATGCCATTAACGCCATTAACAGATAAAAAAATAATGTTTAATAATTTGTCACCAACACAAACATTGTTACCTGTCTGTTGCTAACCAGTATCTCCTGTCTATTGTGTCCTCAGAACCAACACAGTGCAACTTCACCCCGTCCTGCATCAATGAATGTAAGCACAAACCAAAACCAAAACAGCATATCCGAATCACTGTGTGTGTGTGTGTGTGTGTGTGTGTGTGTGTGTGTGTGTGTGTGTGTGTGTGTGTGTGTGTGTGTGTGTGTGTGTGTGTGTGTGTGTGTGTGTGTGTGTGTGTGTGTGTGTGTGTGCGCGCGTGCGGTTTGGTTAAACTCGAGCAAAGACCAATATCCAGAGATGATAATCTTATTCTTCCTTACAGCTGTGTACTACTGGATGGAAGTCACTGTGGACCTTCCTGGAGATGAAAAGAATGAGTCAGACATCAATGACTGGGTACAGTATACGGCAGAAATCCAATTGAATGTGGACTACATCGATGAATAAAACTAAGTGTAAACATATGGCATAACATAGTCAGCTAAATGTTTCTGTCTTTTCAGCTCCATCGGCTGTTTGAAGATCACTTGGACAGCTGCTTGTCATACAAATATGAAGAAGCACATGCAGTACTTCTCCCAAGCTCAACCTCTGTCAGCCCTTCAGCAGAGCCAACAATGGCATTATTAGAAACCAACAAAACAACATCCACAACCACATACAGCTTCACAGCGACTACCCCTTCTACTACTTACAACTCTACAACAACTACCTATAAAACAAACAATGTTACAATGACCACGTTAGATCCTAAGACAACGACGACCAAGTTAAAAACAACAGCAACACCAACTATGGCAACTGCTTCCAAATACAGAACAACCACATACAACCTTACAACGACAAAGACCACTGCGTACAACCTGACAACTACAAAGACCACTAACTTTACAACTACAAAGGCCACAACCTACAACCCAACAACTACGGACACTCTTGAGGTTAACTACACGACAACACCGAGAGGGCCCTCCAACACAACCAGGTAAACGGATCTCACTCTAGTGATTCCTTTTATCGAAAGCATTGCATTCTGAAACTCCTACCCGATGTAATACTACTAACCCTATCCCTATAACTGCATCTGGAAGCCACATACTGAATAGTCTGAGTGCTGTGGTGGTGCCTGGTGCGTCAGAAATTCTGAATTAGTGAAAGGAAGCAATAATAAATAAAGAGTAAAACACAAATACAATAATTTTCTTGAATTCTGCTCCAATTTTTTTTTCAAACCCAGGCAAAAAAATGTCTATGTAAAAAAGAAAGGTACAATTGCAACTCAGTCACAACAACTGAAGGTATTTATGAACAAATTTGACTTACTAGCTGTCACATCTGTTTTGCAGTGAGATGACTGGTGCCCGCCTATTTCAAGTAAGAAACATTTTTGTGTGTTAAAACAAAGTAATGACAGAGACAGAGAGAGAATGTTAATCATTGTGGGTCTATTTTTTCCCAACAGGGCATTGAGGTTTCATGCAATAATAAAACTGGATTTAGGTCAGTAAAAAATAAATACTACACTACAGACACACTATGTATCATGACATAATTACAAGGCTTACTTACAAATGTTGTGACTCTTCATATAGAAAGCCAAAGTGCACAGTCCTCCTGAAGGTCAGGCAGCCCACACATCCCTGCTGTATTCTCCGTACACTGTGTCGGGGTGGAAACGGCTCCCTGCAGGCTCATGGGGTGAACAGAGTGAACAGAGTGGGTGAGTATTCTAACAATATCAGAATATAACAATATCACAGTGATCTTGAGCAGCTGTGACCTAGTAACTGTTAGAGGAGCGCCCCGGTTGTGATTTTGATCGCTCAGCCAACACCGCTGAATTGCCCTTGAGCAAAGCACTGAACTGTATAAGACTCTGGTTGTACTGTGATTCCTGATAGGGCATTGAATTTTGCTGGTTTAATCACTTTATTTCATAAAGCTTTTAAAAATTGATGAATACGTTCAGATAATGATAAAATAGATGACCTATAGATGTACAGTATATAAGCTCTCAATGTGTTGCGAGCTTGTAGAAACTTTCTGGGAAAAGGATCTGAAGGATCTCTGTCATTACACAGGAAGAACTCCGAGAAATGACCAAAGGAAGTGTAATAATTTCCTCCAATATCCATCAACATGCATCTATTCTGGTTCGACAAATAGCTCATGGTAAGTAACTCTGGATTCTGGAAAAAGGGACTAGAGTGATGCCCAGGCTGTGGAAAACCTTTGTAACAAAAAAGTTTCTTTAGAGGTCTAATCTTAGATTAGATGTTGATTAGACGTCTAATCCAAAACTTAGATTAGACGTTGATTAAGCATCTCATCAACGTTGATTAGGAATCTCATTGTCTAATTTATTAAACCCCTAAAGAACTTTCACTTTTAGTCATTTTAGACTGTCTATTGTGCACAGAGGGTTATACTGTAGTTACTGTATGGAGTTCTTTGCCACTCCAGCATGCCCAATTATGAAGGGCTGTGATGTGACAGCAGTATTATTAGTACATTTCATAGCACATTCTGCAGATATAAGGTATGGTAGTATGTTCATCAGTTCTTGTTTCTTTCTTAATGTTTATTGTATTTGATAAGTGAAGAGTTTGGTGTGATACTTTTTGGTATTATGTTTATCTTACAGCAGTCAAGAAGATGTAATGCCTTATGTGCCTCCAAAGACTAACTGTGAGAAACGTCCAGGTAAACTATGAAATAATCATAAATCACAGAACCAACCATTTAAACATTGTTTATGTTACATTACTGAATATGGTTGCGCACCTATATCTAACAAAGTATAATCATTAGTTAAAAATACATACAAATAGCTTATGGTTTTGTCGTCGTTCTATTATAAATTTGATCTGCATGTAGATGTAATGCATGTTGTGCCATATATTTCAGGTGGTTGCAACTGCTCTGCTTATTGCAATGCAACTGGTAGGTGCTTTGTCTGCTATTTAGCATGTTTGATAATCTTTTGGGCTGTAACAATTGTGAAGACTCACAACACAACACATCATTCATATGTTGTTTTTTGTTACTGTTACAGATGCATACTATTATATACACATTTCAATTCAAGACTCCAGCATTACATTTTCAAACATCTCATCTCTGGTGAGTTCCACATTGTGTGTGTGTGTGTGTGTGTGTGTGTGTGTGTGTGTGTGTGTGTGTGTGTGTGTGTGTGTGTGTGTGTGTGTGTGTGTGTGTGTGTGTGTGTGTGTGTGTGTGTGTGTGTGTGTGTATTAAAGGGCAAAACTGCCTAGGGTGACCAGATGTCCCTCTTTGCGTTCCAGTCCAACAGTGTTCCAAATGTGTCACAGTGCAACGCGTTTTGAGATTGTAGATCAGCTATTTTAAAATAGCTATTTTAAAAAGTTTATTCAATGTACTGCAAACAACCCCCCCCCCCCCCCCCCCCCAAATTAAATCGCCAGTTAAACATCAAAAGATCTAAACATTCCGTTAAAAATTGCTTGACCAGATAATAATATCTTGATGTCCCTACAGATGTCTAACTCATCATCCTGTATCCCATCTTCTGGGTAGGTTGTTATAATTATTTGCACACACAGTCATATAATCAGGAGATTTTTAGACCATATGCCAATGTAATTTATTTAAGACAGCTTATTTGAATGGTTTATCCATTTTGGTACATTATAGTTGTAATTGTATCATGTAATATGCAATTCATGCACTCGTCTGCATAGTATTTATTATGGAGATGCAGTTCATTGTTGTGCACCTACACTAGTAGTCCAGGCAAAATGAATTTTCAAGTGGAATAAATTGTAACATGGGATTTTTCTTCACAGATCATTTCTTTGAGGTCTCCAGAACAACATATTAAAAGTCCCGAAAAATCCCAGTTGCGCAAATATGTTTAATATCATAAAGTAATAGAATACATAGGCTCCAATGGAGTGATAGCCCCGCCCCCTCCTATACAAACCCATTATAACTTAAAACTCCATTTTAACCATGATGGATTATTCAAAAACAACCCATCTTTTTCTGGTGACTGATATTGTCCTCCTAATACGTGAGAGGACCATGGAATTTCATTCACAAGTTTCAGTTATTTTTAAAATATTGTTTTGGAAAATGTAGCTGCCTCCATATCTGGCTATGCCCATCCAAATGAATATTAAAAAAAAAAAAAAAAATGAAACCTGTAAATGAAATTCCACTGCCCTCACCTTTTTCTGGTGACTGATATAGTCCTCCTAATATGTGAGAGGGCAGTGGAATTTCATTTACAGGTTTCATTTATTTATTTTTTTAATATTCATTTGGGTGGGCATAGCCAGATATGGAGGCAGCTACATTTTCCAAAACAATATTTTAAAAATAACTGAAACCTGTGAATGAAATTCCACTGTCCTCTCATGTATTAGGAGGACAATATCAGTCACCAGAAAAAAGATGGGTTGTTTTTGAATAATCCATCATGGTTAAAATGGAGTTTTAAGTTATAATGGGTTTGTATAGGAGGGGGCGGGGCTATCACTCCATTGGAGCCTATGTATTCTATTACTTTATGAAATTAAACATATTTGCGCAACTGGGATTTTTCGGGACTTTTAATATGTTGTTCTGGAGACCTCAAAGAAATGATCTGTGAAGAAAAATCCCATGTTACAATTTATTCCAATTTTAGGTAAAACATGAGCTAAAATTACTGGCCTATAGGCCTATAGCATATATGCTATAAAGAACATTACAATATTTTTTCCTCCACAGTGTTGCATGTCCATCGAATACTACGTCATCTAAATATCAGGTAAAGACCTCCACCCTCAGTAACATGGTGTTTCGTAAATCAAGTATTACTGCTGTAAAAACCAATTAGGCAAAAGTCAGAAACTTCCAGAAAGTAAGTCTAAATATAAAAAGATCCTAATCCAATTGCAGAAGAATATGGTTGAACATACAGGGTGGTATGTTAAAATTAAGACCAAAATGTGATTACAATAACCCACAACTAGAACAGCTACAATATAAGAAATTATAATACAATCTCAGAAGAACTAAAATGCACAATGTATTTTCTATGCAGGGTGCACACATTGACTGTGGAGGAACAACGAAGTGAGTATCATGTCAGTTCACACACAGTACACAAAGTGAGTTATGACGGCGTCTATATGCGTTATTAAACCACATAGAGGGATGATGTTGTAACATGAAAAACCAGGCTGTTGAGCACAAAGGTGCAAATAAAGTAGACACTGTTTTAGAGTACAAAGGTCCCAGTATTTTTACTCCTTACAATATTTACAAGCGTACAGTTGTGCAAGTAGACATTAAACAGTTAAGCCACTACCAGGGGACACGGCTGTTGCCAAAATAACAAACAAAGCAGCTAGGTGACAGACTAACTACCTAGTAATCAGTAAAACAAAAGCCTGCCTACCTAACTACTCTAACCATCTAACTACTCTAACCATCTAACTAGTGTGATTAACTAGGTTCTACCTATGTGGTGCCTATGTATAGAGGCCTCTGTCTTACCTGTCCCCAGACAGGGCGCATATACGATAGAATTTACGTTTAGTAGGAGAACATAAACAATAAAAACACAGTTTGCTAAGGGAACAAAAGAGAGACCATAATGGAGGCAGCAGGGACAGGACTGCACAACAGGAAACAAATGAACTGGATAAGAAAGTGCACAGGTGGAAGTAAGCCTTTATAGGCAGCAGGTGATGATGATTGGATGAGGGTGGAGTCAAGTAAACAGGCTGATAATTGGCAGATGAGGTGTCAGGTGACTTCAAACCTGCAGAGGATGAGAAAGTGGAGGGAGAGGCAGGTAGTCTAGGACCTGGCTAAGAGTTGTATGCATTTCATTTAGGAGAGAATATCTCAACTGTTCTTGGCTAATATGGCCGCTGCGAACAACATGGGAACTGTGACTAAGCCTCTATCCGGGACGAAATACCCGAAAATGACCACACCCCTTTTAAAATGACCCCTAATTCAAACATGGCTCTAACTTACAAACCGTTGCAGCTACAGATTTTCTGAGGTGCTCAAAATGTTCAGAATACTCATATTTGTGGTATCCGTGCCTGAGTCAGCAACACTCCATAGTCTTCATAGTGGCCAAATCCAATATGGCCGCCAGCCCGCCACCTGAAAAAGCGTTTTATCTAGAACGTCTGAACCAGATGAGCTATGAATGCAAACCTTGTGTCTAAATCATGTGTTTTGACAATTAGAAACATGTTGGGGTGCTTATCTTCATGAATGGGTGTGGCTAAACATCTATTTTGCATATTTCAAAGATGGCGACCATCTGACAATTTGTTTTATTTATGTTACTTTTGTCAATATTTGTAAACTTGCTGTCAATTTTGTGTTTTTTGAGCATTAGAAGCACATTGGAATGGAAAAAATGTTTTTTTTTTTTTTTTGTTTTTGTTTTTTGCAATTTGTTTCACCACAACCAGTGTACAGATACTCTCCTGACTGTGCAGGTTGGGGGTGCAATACAAGCCCTCAACAACACCACAATAACATAAATGACACACAACCAACAGACCAATTATCAATTAAAATTTTGCCCAGACTGGCCCACCAGAGAGGTGGCCCACCAGGCATATGCCTAGTACTTCCTGTAGACAGTCCAGCCCGGTTATGCTTCGTCCTTTTGATTCCTAGGACCTGGCTAAGATTTGTATGCACTTCATTTTAGGAGAGAATATCTCAAATGTTTTTGGCTAATAAGACCACTGCGAACACACACGCACACACACACACACACACACACACACACACACACACACACACACACACACACACACACACACACACACACACACACACACACACACACACACACACACACACACCATGTGTATTTGTATAAGTCTCAAAAAGTTTGATGACCTATTTTAATAACATACTGTAAGTGTAATGCTCTATGGCATTGTCCAACAGTTTTGGTATAGTTGTACTTGAAATGTACCAATTCCACATACTGATAAGTAGCATGGGTAAGAGGAAGGTTCTCAATGGACTACCATTTGTTTGACCAACATCAAACTTCCCTGACTGTGTGAAAAGATGCCTGAAAAAAATCAACTCTGACATTAATACAATATTGATGTATGGTCATCATCGCATACAGCAAGAGCTTAGCAATAGCAAAGCCATACATTGGCTTTTCCAGTGGTTGACAATGGCACTCAGAGGCACTTGCCCGGTATACAGGTCAGGTCCTACTTGCCCAAAGGTCATGTTCACTTGACCATTCACTAGCCTGTACTATAAAAATATAAGCAAAATTCAAGAGTATAGCAACAGTGAAAACAGCATATCAGAGTTAAAGCTTGCTCTTATTTCTATGTCATACCAAAAAACAGACAAAAGTTTCATTTACCTGCCAGGGGCAGGTGGGCAACCATTAATGTCAGAGATTGGATATTAGACATAATAATATTGTGCACCACTAATAATAAGACTCCTGAGACTTATTATTAGGAGTCTCATTATTGAGACTCAAGGAGTCTCAATAATGAGACTCCTTTTTCATTTGTCAGCATGAGGGACATTTTTGCCCCCCCCCCCCCCCCGCAATCTTTTATCTTTAACGGATTCATTGAAATTAATTAATTACAGAAAAAAATTATGCAATTAAAAGAATTAACTAATTTAATCACGCATAGATTTTACACAACAGAACCTTTTTCACTGGACAAATTTCAACCTGCCAATCCTATCTCTAAACCTCAACATAACATGTCACAGTGTGGACACAGTGCTTAAAACAAGGTGGCAACCGTTATGCTGATGGTGGAATTCCAGTGCATGTTCAGAGTAATGGGACATACAGTATAGGATCTCTGGGACTTCAGATCTACGGACAGTCCCCACCAGTCAGACGATTAGTTATTGTATTTAAGAAAACCCACTCATTGATATGCTATATACCAGTCTGTTTTAATTGACCAAAAAATACTTCTCAGGTCAAATATTGGTAAGCGATTAGTTGAGATTATTTAATTACAAAACTGCAAACTATCAATATATCCTGAATTATCTGGTGATCAGTGTTCGCATTCGCAAACGTACCTTGTTATCAAAGCCCAACTTGGCAGTTGTAAAACACTCCCAGAGCCCTTGTTAAGATGTTTGGAATTTAAAGATGTCCTTGACCCTGAAAGTGTTTTATTGTATTTGTGCAACATGGTAATAATATTTGAATAAACGTATAATCGATATATATATATATATATATATATATATATATATATATATATATATATATATATATATATATATATATATATATATATATATATATATATATATATATATATATATATATATATATATATATCGTATAGTGATCTCTGTATCATATCTATACATACTGTATCTATCGTGAGATTGCAAGCAATATCCGCCACTAGCCACAACTTTCATTTATCTGCCGCAACTTTTAACTATCTGCCATGATTTTTTACTTCTCTACTGCGACGTTTAATCATTTGCCCGACCTCCACCTCTTTCCACATCTGCTGCGGCCTTTTTATTTATGTGCTGCCACCTTTTAGTTATCTCCTTCACCTTTTATGCTAGTTACGTTCAGGCATTGTTCTACTGAGGTTAGGTTTAGTGTTAGATTTAGTAGTTTTTCTGAGGTTAGGTTTAGGGCTAAGGTTAGGTTTAGCATAGGCTTAGGCTGGTCACTTACTCAAAGAGATTCTCACGGGATCTTGTAGATGCCAGTAAAGTTTGCAACATCCGACTTCACTGAGACCGCAAAATCATGTAAGCCTATTGGACATAAAGAAAGCTGGATTCTGTTGCTCGATATAATAGAATTGTGATCTGACAAGAAAAGGCTTCTCCCTGAGGTTGGTTGTGTGTCATTTATGTTATTGTGGTGTTGTTGAGGGCTTGCATTGCACACCCAACCCGCAAAGTCAGGAGAGTATTTTTGCACAGGTTGTGGTGCACCAAATTGCACAAAAAAAAAAAAAAAAAAAAAAAAAAAAAAAAAAACATTTTTTCCATTCCAATGTACTTCTAATGCTCAAAAAAACACACAATTGACAGCGAGTTTACTAATAATGACAAAAGTAACGTAAGCAAAACAGATTGTCAGATGGTCGCCATCTTTGAAATATGCAAAATAGATGTTTAGCCACACCCATTCATGAAGATAAGCACCCCAACATGTTTCTAATTGTCAAAACACATGATTTAGACACAAGGTTTGCATTCATAGCTCATCTGGTTCAGACGTTCTAGATAAAACGCTTTTTCAGGTGGCGGGCTGGCGGACATATTGGATTTGGCCACTATGAAGACTATGGAGTGTTGCTGGCTCAGGCACGGATACCACAAATATGAGTATTCTGAACATTTTGAGCACCTCAGAAAATCTGTAGCTGCAACGATTTGTAAGTTAGAGCCATGTTTGAATTAGGGGTCATTTTAAAAGGGGTGTGGTCATTTTCGGGTATTTCGTCCCGGATAGAGGCTTAGTCACAGTTCCCATGTTGTTCGCAGCGGCCATATTAGCCAAGAACAGTTGAGATATTCTCTCCTAAATGAAATGCATACAACTCTTAGCCAGGTCCTAGACTAAGGGGAAGAATACAAAGCAACCCTACACAATACGTGGCACGTAACAGTGTGTATATTCTTTATATTTGTTACACAGCATCAGCAACTAAACACAAAACTGTACTCTCTGGAGTCTATTTCTCTTTTAGTTTTAACTATTTAGTAGATCACTCCAATCTAATCCACCCTCAATATATCTTGGGGAAAGCTATTACCATCTAGGCCAGGGGTGGCCAACCGGTCACAGATTATGAGCCACGTTTTTCACTGTGTTACGACAAAGAGCCACATCAAATGGTCAACGGTTAGAAAACCGCCGCGACGGCCGTCACGGTCGCAAATAGATTCCCCCTCTCCTGCCATAAGACATGTGCATTTGTGTGCAGGTGCGCAATGCAAAGACACACTATTAAAACATATAGACATGTATTTTGAAACGGGGTTTACAATCCAAAAAAGTATATGACACTCTCAAGAGTTAAAATATGCATCATGTGAATTAGCCCAAGTCTACACTACTAGAGAATGTGGAAGATTAATGGTCATTTTGATCTGTGTGTTTGATTGCTTAGTTTTCTCTGAAATTCAGCCTGGAATTGTTGACTCAAGTAAACAAAATCTTTAGCTTTGGGGTTTATGGAGCTAAAATGGTGGTCTGTGGCTCAAATTCTGAATAAATGGTGGGCCCTGGTAGAAAAAAAGGTTGAAAACCACTGGTATAGGGAATGAATGAAGCCAAGCGTTTTTGACGGCTTCATGTGGAAGCCCCTTAAGAGCCGCATTTAACCAGCTGAAGAGCCGCATGCGGCTCGCGAGCCACAGGTTGGCCACCCCTGATCTAGGCCATCCACCAGAAACACGAGATTTGATTAAAACATTTTAAAACATATTATCTCTTTTCCGCATCTGTTAGCTTCCATTGCTAGCCTCCACAGGCCTCTAGAAACAGCATGTAGGCCTACACACACAAGTAAGATGCTTGTGCGCAGAAAGCGAACCATTTTCACTACATATGAGAGACGCACATAAGCACAGGCAGATCTCGCTCACATAGTCATCTTGCTGCACTTGCAATAATCTACGGTACATGTGCAGACAAACAGAGGGTTATTGGTGTTTTTTCTGATCAAAATGGGACAACGTACCATGTTTGGGACCTTCTAAGACATTAATCTTTGTATTTCCGTTTCTAGTCTCCAGTCATGTGATGTGGTTCTGGGCTTTACTGGAGAGGTCCCCGTGTGTGATGTTTCAGCTTTTGCAGTAGCTTTGCTCTCTTCTGCCAATTACATTGATTATAATGGACAAGTAACCAGAGCCGGTGAGTGTTGCAGACTACATACAGGTAGTAAAGCAAAGGGCTGGGTCTGGGCAATTACTGAAAAGATATTTTCACCATTAAAATAATGATATGGGACAGCCCCCATCTCGCATATTCATTCATTCATGGAAATTACTGCTGCCCACATTGTCTGGCTATGCAAGATTCACACTTACACGTGGCTCATAAAATCAACAAAACAAATGTTTGTAGAGAAAGTCATTCATGCCTGAACTTCATTCATCACAGCATTTTGTTTGCAACCGAGCGCTGATGGAAATCCACTCCAATCCAACTTCATTGTACAATCCTTGAATATACCGCCGATTGACTTTTGTTTATTACCGCAACAATCCCTGCCGGACATCCTCACATGGTTTGTATAATCTCCAGAATCATCACATTACAATCAATGAATAATGCAACATCATATATGAATAGCATTTTCACTTTTCTATGACTTGTTCTCTTTCTAGTCGAAGAGGTCAAAGTGTATGCGTGCTCCTGGACGAACAGTGCGATCCGCCTCTCGTCCCAACACCCAGCTCAAACACCACAACCCCAGTACCTATCACCACCACTGGACTGCAGAACACCACGACTGCAAATGCCACCTCACCCCCAATTAATACAACTAGCTCCGCCCCTGTGAACGCAACTTCATCCCCAATTAATACAACAAGCTCCGCCCCTGTGAACGTGACCTCAGCTCCAATTAATACAACTAGCCCCGCCTTTGTGAATGCGACTACATCCTCAATTAATGCAACTAGTCCTGCCCCTGTGAACGCAACCTCACCCCCTATTAATACAACTAGTCCTGCCCCTGTGAACGCGACCTCACCCCCTATTAATACAACTAGTCCCGCCCCTGTGAACGCGACCTCACCCCCTATTAATACAACTAGTCCCGCCTCTGTGAACGAAACTTCATCCAATCTGAATACAACTAGCCCGGCCCCTGTGAACACAACATCATCCTCTTTGAATACAACTAGCCCCGCCCCTGTGACCACAACCACAACCACATTGAATACAACGAAACCTGCCCCACCCAGTATAACTACCGCTGGCAAGACCACAGTGACCATGGCGACCACTACAACTACAACTACCGGAGATCCTGTCACAAATGCCCCTGTCACCACCATCACAGGTAAAACAAACTGTTTTCCTTAATCTGTCTGTTCTTGGACTCTGCTGCAGACCCTGGTGAGTGGTGAAAGCTTGGAACATGAAATCATTAATATGCTGTATCACCCTCAGAATCACCAACCACCGCCAACACAACGAGCAGCAACGAGCAGAAGGCTGACAAGTTGCTGGAGTCCACCAGGGACGTCTCCAAGCTCAACTCCAGCCAGGTGGACCAGCTAGTGAACCAGCTGGAGGACCTCCTGAGTGGGCCCAACGTTAGCCGGGCCCTGGGGAACACCTCCATCCACATAGTCAGTAACCTGCTGGGCGCCCCCGCTGAGACCGTAGCTGCCTCCTCCAAAAGGTCAGCCTGACCACAATACTGCATGAATGTTTGACAGGTGTCACACGATACATCTCTTTGTTAAATAAATGCAGAATTCAGATGAAGAATATTTTAACACTTGAGAGCGTAAACACGAAACCAAATGGACCCGCCAGGGTCCATTTGGTTTCGTTTTTACGCTCTCAAGAGTTACATCTGGTTAACCCACTTTTCATCTGGTTAAACAACATAGCTAGGGACGATCTGGAACCATCTCAAGGACCACTGTCTGGTGGTCCCCGGATCACTGGTTTTACTGTGTGATTGTTGAGACAAGAAAGCAGAATAATATTCTATTACTATACAATTAGTGCTGATGATACATCTGTAATCGTCATCAGGCTCATAGGAATCGTTGACACAGTGGGACTAAAGCTGGTCTTACAAGGAGAAACGGAGACCATCCTGTCCAGAGCTCTGGCACTCTCTGTGAAGAAGGTGATGGGTGACTTTGAGGAGACCACTTTTTCCATCTCCGACCCTGACACTGTACAGGTACGACAATAATACGGGCAAGGTAGCCTGGATCTCTAATGTTTCTCGCATGCTGGGATTGCTCTTGGGGCTGTGCAACAGTTTATACAAATGCACAGACTATCCTAGACTCTGCAGTCAATCTAGGCGTGGCATTGGCATGGCATTTGTGCAGGTTTAAAATAACACAACAACAAGCCAACAGCCAATGTATTATGCAACACTTTGTAGGTGCGGGCTGTGCATGTGTGAGAGACTGGGTTTTGATCCGCCCTCCTGCGCATCACCACAGTATTATTATAATAATTGATTGGTGGTAGCATGCTGATGAATGCTGTTCAGCGGTTGGCATCATCACGGCACTAACTGTCCCATTTGTTATCCTGTAGGTCCATGGCCCTCGGGTATCTAGGAGTGTGGATGCATCCGTGCCTCAAGCCTCAGTCAGATTGCCAACATCTCTCATAGACCACCTCAGCCCTGAGGACCAGGAGAAGGCCTCCAGAGTCCAGTTCAACTTCTACCAGAAGGGCACACTGTTCCAGGTATAGCTGTCACCAGTCAAGCCAAAGCAGCACCACACGATGCCAACCGTGACACGCCATTGTCGTTATACAATACGTTAGCTGATGGCGATGAAGTGGAGATGCCTCACTGGCAGAGTTCTGCAGTCTGTCTGGCGGCTTCTAACCTAGAAATCTTTGCGGTTTCCAAATGTTCTCTTTAGGACAGATCCTTGGGAGATCAGCGCCGGGTGATCAGTGGGATCGTGGGTGCCAGTGTGGCCAACCTGACCATCACAGGACTGAAGGAGGACGTCTCCATTCACCTGAGGATCACAGAACCTATCCCGGTGAGTCACGTTCAGAAGAAATTGTGTAACAAAAGAAAATTGCACCATTGCGAAGAAGGAAGTGGTGCAACCGTGGTGGTGCAACACGTAGCTGTCTACGGAAGTTGTCTCACCACTAAAAAATATATTGTATAAACCATTACATCATTTTTATATTCGTCTCTACAGGCTAACTTTGTGGCTACCTGCGTTTTCTGGGACTTTTCCAAAAATGGTAAGTTGTCCACCATCTGAAAGAAGCAGAGATCTACAGTATTAAATATGAGTTACACAGGAATGTTGTGTGTGCTGCAGATGGAGCAGGTGGATGGAATCCGTATGGCTGCAGTGTGCGCAACGTCAGCGCTGACAATGTGACCACCTGTGGTTGTGACCACCTGACCAGTTTTGCCATCCTACTGGTATGTACGTGCATATGGGTATTTTTGACATTGTTTCATAGTGTGAAAACACACAGCCTAGCGGTTATAACACAATCATGGTTGAGGGTTGTAGTGAAGGTGATCCAAGGCGATTTAAATTTGTTCTCACAGGACCTTGCCAGAGAGGCCATAATCAGCCGCACAAACGCCATCATCCTGACCTACATCACATACATCGGCTGTGGGATCTCTGCCATCTTCTTGTCTGTTACCCTGCTCACGTACGCGGCCTTTGGGTGAGTCAGAAAAACACTATTTATATTCTTATCTATATTTTTCCTTCTCTTGGTTCACAAAGGTTTGCACATAAACAAACATATACTGTACTGATTCGATTTGAATCAGTCAGACACACCTTTAACAGAGCGACGATTCTTCCCCTTGCAGGAAGTTGCACAAGGACATCCGCTCCAAGATCTTGATGCAGCAGTGTCTGTCGCTGCTGCTGCTCAACCTGACCTTCCTGGTGGACTCCTGGCTGGCTCTCTACCCTGACGCCGTGGGGCTCTGCATCTCCACCGCCTGGTTCCTGCACTACTTCCTGCTGGTGTCCTTCACCTGGATGGGGCTGCAGGGCGTGCACATGTACCTGACCCTGGTCAAGGTGTTCAACACCTACATCACCAACCACATGCTCAAGCTGACGCTGGCCGGATGGGGCGTCCCAATGGTCGTGGTCATCATCGTCATCGCCGTCGACAAGGACAACTACGGCGCGGTCAGCTACGCCAAGTACAACGACGGCACTTCAGACGACTTGTGAGTCTTAACATTAACACATTTCTGTCAGATTGGAAAATGTAGAAGAATTGTTATTTTGACATTTTGCCAATGATCTCTGCTAAATTGTGGACAAAAACCTATTTGAATCCTTAGTTTTGTGTCTGAGAGACTAAACTATATAACCTTTTCCATTTTTTTTGCCCCCCACCACCCTCCTAAAATCGCCAATGCTCCTTGTCCTCTCTCTCCACCACAGTTGCTGGATAAAAAACGACGTGGCGTTCTACGTGGCGGTGGTGGCTTACTTCTGCATCATCTTCCTGTTTAACTGCGTCATGTTCGTGATGGTGATGGTGCAGCTGTGTCGCATCAAGAAGCAGAACCCCCACAACCAGCAGCACCGCAACATGCTGCAGGACATCCGCAGTGTGATGGGCATCACCATGCTGCTGGGCCTCACCTGGGGCTTCGCTTTCTTCGCCTGGGGGCCAGTGAGTCTGGCCTTCATGTACCTGTTTGCCATCTTTAACTCCTTGCAAGGTGAGCTGTGAGGGAGCAGCCTAGGTGCTCAGACGGTTGAGCTTACTGCCTGGGCCCCCATACCATTTTCAGTTAAATTCTTGACAAGATTTATATATTGTACAGGACTTATATTAGGCAAGTTAGCATCATTAATAACATCAGTTGTTATTGAAAACAATGCAGCGTGCATGAAGCTAAAGAGTCTGACACAGAGAGTTATCATGAAATGGTGTTGGTTTAGTGGTGCCACAGTTCTAGTTAGTTAGTAGCAGTAGTAATGTTTGAAATCATTTTAAATATACGCACTTTAATTTGAAATATCTTTGAAATGTGGGTTGTTTTGCATGCATCATGGTCCTGGCTTCAATTGGCTTTGTCCAGTGTAAAGCAGCGAATACCGGTACATGCAGGAATTTATGTAGTTTTTATTATTTATGTAGAAGATATAAAATCTCTGAGCAGTCAGCTAAGGGACACTTCCATCTTTGCAGGGTTCTTCATCTTCGTGTTCCACTGTGCGGTGAAGGAGAATGTGAGGAGACAGTGGAGGACCTACCTGTGCTGTGGCAACCTGAGACTGATGGAGAACTCAGGTTAGGTTCAAACTATGCAATGTCCATACAAAGAGGCTCATTTATGAAACTAGAGCGGTCCACTGGCCTACTTGGAACAATGCAAGTTGGAAATGCATGGTCATTTTCTTTATGTGTCCCTTTAATGGCTATACACTGTATATGGAGTTAAGAGAAGTATTACTGGCCTTTGATCCTTTTGTTAAACTTGTCTCTTCATAGACTGGAGTCGCACAGCCACACAGAAGACATGGAGTCACACAGTGTCGAAGACAAGGAATTCATCGGTAAGTAAATTATATCGAGTACGGTCCTCCTGACCTGCTCTACTATATATGTTGTTATCTTGAGGTATAATTTGTTGTGCATATACACAGTATACTGCTTTTGAATCCAATAGAATATAACTGGGGTGATGTCTCCTCTCTTTTAAGGCAACTCGGTCCAACAACTCCTCCAGCCCTTCCCCTCTCCTTGTCGGTGATCCGTCATCATCATCGTTATCGTCGTCGTCATCGGAAGCATTCAATGGCATCGGTGAGCAAGCAGGATATGGTTATGTTAACATTAGCATGCCATGAACATTCATTTAACTCTGAAAGTGGTCAAGTGGTCTCCATTTTAAATTGGGAGTGAACTGGTTTCTGCTGGGCGGCGACAAATAATCCTGATATCGGGATTACAATAATATGCATTTAGAACTTGGCTTTTGGTCCCAGTCATGACCATTTGATCCTCTTAATCCAGTGCTGCTTTGACCTTTCACTTTTCATTAATTAAATGTGGAATCCTAGGCCACTGGACGCTGTGTTGTTTGGTCATGGACATCATACCGTAGCCCATATTGTGCAATATCTGTATCAGTGTTGCATTTCTGCCGTGACTAGTCTGAATTCTTTTTCAATTATATATCATTGTTGTTATTATGTTGGAAACAATAGGATATGTAAGGACTTGAGAACAAGTAGAGGTTATAATATAGATTTCGGTGACATGGTATGGGAAATCTTAGCCATTGCAATAAGGTTGTCAAATAATAAAACAAATAAATCTTTAAAAAATAGCTGCAAGCAGCAATAAAACGGGATCAAGCAAGCAGCAATAAGGAGTAAGAACAATACGCACAAATAAGCCATAGAAACATGGGAGCCTGAACTTCAGAAATACATCAGGTAATTATGTGTGAGACTGACTCACATTGTAATCTGGTGTGACTGAGTGAATGATTGGTGAGCTGTGAGTGAGTGGTGAACTGAGCTATGAACTGTCATTAGTGACAACATGGCCGAATAGTGACAGTCAAACAGCCTTGCCCAGCCATGAGGCCCATAGGGCAGGTGCCTATCTCCTGTTTCTGTAGCATGAGGCAGCTTGATGTACAAGTACACCCTCTGGACATGACGCTAGTATGACACAGGGTCTTACCCCCAATCCATCCCTTGATGCTGAGTGCCAAGCAGGGAGGCATTGGATCCCGTTTTTAGAGCCTTTGGTATGACCCGGCCGGGAATCGAACCCCGGCCTCCCAGTCTCAGGGCGGACACTCTAACCACAAGGCCACTGATTTGGTGAATGAGTAAATGATTGGTGAGCTGTGAGTGAGTGGTGAACTGAGCTGTGAACTGTCATTAGTGACAACATGGCCGAATAGTGACAAAACACAACATGGCCGAATGGTGACAACCACCATTACATTGAGTTTTACCCTGGGTTACACATAGAACCATGAACTTAGATGTAGAAGACCACATGAGATTGTGCATGATTGACTCATATTACTAGGTGTCCGTGCCGGGATTTGAACCCAGGAACTCTCATTTCCAAGTCATGCGCTCTACCAATGAGGCTACCCAACAGACACAAGACGTACTGGAAACAACACACACATTCAGTGGACTGCTTGGTAAATGGTAAATGGTGCATTTATATAGCGCCTTTATCCAAGGCGCTTTACATAGATTGTGCATCACATTCACCCATTCACACACACATTCATACACTGATGGCAGTGGGACAGGGACACATCGACACTAACTCTGCAGGAGCCCGGGATCGAACCGGCAACCTTGTGGTTACCATCCGGTTACTCTACCTCTGAGCCACTACCGCTCCTTAAATATGCACAAATAAGCCATAGAAACATGGAAGAAATACATCATGTGATTGTGGAAACACAGCAGGGTTTTTGGAGACTCAGACTTTGTATTGTCAGCAGTGGGACTTGAACCCTCAATCTTGTGTTCCGAAGTCAGGCACCCTACCGACTGAGCTATCCTGGCACAATGATTTGCTTAGTTGTTGTCATCAATGAAACAACCCAACAACACGCCACCAAGCAGTAAGCAATATGAACAATATGCACAATTCAGCAGTCAGAGGGTGGAGCTTAGTGGTCAAAGTGACAAATGGAAACTAGAATATTCGCAATTTAAAAATTGCAAAGTGTGGTTGCCGTTGTCGCTTGCCCCCCGCAGCTCCCCCCCATATTGTCACTTGCCCCCCGCAGCCCCCCCCCATACTGCACACTGCGGTGCAGTATGCCCCCCCCCCCCCCCCATACTGCAGTACAGTATGCCCCCCCCCATACTGCAGTACAGTATGCCCCCCCCCATACTGCAGTACAGTATGCCCCCCCCCATACTGCACACTGCGGTGCAGTATGGCCCCCCCACACTGCACACTGCGGTGCAGTATGGCCCCCCCATACTGCACACTGCGGTGCAGTATGGCCCCCCCATACTGCACATTGCGGTGCAGTATGGCCCCCCCACACTGCGCACTGCGGTGCAGTATGGCCCCCCCACACTGCGCACTGCGGTGCAGTATGGCCCCCCCCACACTGCACACTGCGGTGCAGTATGGCCCCCCATACTGCGCACTGCGATGCAGTATGGGCTTCAGCCAGCAGGCGCCCTCGTTCCGTCCAACTCCCGACCCCGTTGGCAACTACACCATGGTACATAGCGTTGTACAAAACGGTTTTCACACCTGCTTGTATAGCAAGCACCATGCAGCTCTAATGAGTGCTCCATCTCTGGTGTGTGTGTGTGTCTACATCAGTTCCCATTGTTGTACAACCAGAGGAATATAATTAAAATAGAGCTTGGAATTGAAATGATAGTTTAATAATCTCTAATTAAAAGTGGAACGATACAGCTTAAAATTGGAACGATACAGTTTAATAATCTCTGACTAATATTGGAATGATACAGTTTGAAATTGTCGCAATACAGTTTACTAATCTAAAAATGGAACGATACAGTTTGTAATTGAAACAATATAGTGTACTATTCTCTGACTAAAATTGGAACGATACATCTTAAAATTGAAATGATAGTTTAATAATCTCTCACTAATATTGGAACAATACAGCTTGAAATTGGAACGATGTAGTTTACTACTCTCTGAGTAAAATTGGAATGATACAGTGTGAAATTAGAACAATACAGTTTACTAATCTCAGACTAAAAATGGAACGATACAGTTTGAAATTGGAATGATACAGCTAAATTGTTCGAATTTCAGTCAGAAAAGATTAGAACGATGCAGTGCTTTGTGCTTTATAGCAGTGGTTTCCAACCTTTTTGAAACCACGGCCCACGACCTAAAGGACCCACAATGCAATGCAATCTAGCTAGCCTGAAAAAAAAACCCACATATATTTATATATATTAAAGGTGTTGGCGTTAACACGTTAATGCGTTAACGCATTAATGCATTAATCTCGTGTTAACACAGCCGTGCGTTAATGGCGTCAAAAAAATTAACGCGAGATTAACACACTGACGATGGCTGTCCTCGGTGCGGCAGGCCACAGAAGTACTTTACGTCCACACACAAACACAGTGATGGTGTGTACAAAAAATGCAAACCGGCTTGTACAACAAACATTTGTTGTGCAAATCAAAAATCCAGCCAGAAAATCAGGCATGAGCATTTTTCAAACTGCTTAAAATGGCAGACACTCTGGGGGTGGAGCTTACCGGTCAATGTTACAGATGTGTTCCACATGAATCAAGGAACATGTAGAAACAAGTCCCATGATTTTTGGCCAAACGAGGCCCGAGTTATGGTTTTTCAAATGTTTCAGTTTCAAAGAATTGTTATAGCGCCCCCATTTGAGCAATTGGAGTAAGACTGGTTTTGCTGCTATTTGGCATCCCCCTCTACCAAACTGTAAAATCTCATAAACAGATTACTTTGCATGTGTAGATTAGGGATAATAGAAGAATTTTCACAAACAAGCAATTTTCATTGGCTCGTAAAAACATCATTTTTTTCACTGAAAACAAAATTCACACCCATTTCATGTTTGTATGGCTTCAAAGTTCATGTGTAGGTCATTGTTATGCATTTTGATCAAAGATTGTAGGAGAAGAGACATTTTAACTGTTTTACATATAATTCAAGATGGCGGTTCATCTAAAGGTCAGAGGTCAAAAGTAAGAATACAAAAGTTGTTCGGCATAAGCAGACGCATAAGTGAATATAAGTTACATTTCTGAGAGTCGAGCAGTTCATGAGTTATGAGTGTTTAAAGTTTGCAATTTCAGTTGAGTGCTATAGCGCCACCATTTGACCAGTGGTCACAGGCTTCGCATCATCACCGTTTGGCATCACCCTCTACCAGATTACCAATTTTCGCGAAAACCGACTGCACGGTTCAGCCAGAACAGCTATTTCTGGTGGAAGGAGGAAAAAAAGAGACAAAAACAAGAAGGGATCAAGGTCCACTTCGTGGACTGCTTGATCCCTTAATAAAAATGGGTAAGAATCAAATAGTGACTTTAACAATTGTCTTTGGTGTGTGAAGGGTCCACACTGCAGTTAAAATATTAGCCACTATATGGCAGAAGAGGACCTTACAAGAGCTCAAGTTAACTCACTTGCTAAGGGACAGCACCAAAATGACTATTCTAATAGTAGCTTTGAACTCTTCAGCTCCCATTCCCCCATCCTCTAAATGTCATTTAGAGGATTCCCGCTGAGTTACATATCGACAATGGTAATTTTCATCTAAAAAGTATGTCTTCTTTGACTCAGATCTCACTTTTAATGTCTAGTCAGCCCAGGGGTAGAGTCGCTGGGTGGTAACCACAAGGTTGCCAGTTCAAACCCGGGCTCCCCCAGAGTTAGTGTTGATGTGTCCCTGAGCAAGACACTTAACCCCTAGTTGCTCTCGATGTGCTGGTCGGTACCTTGCATGGTTTCCTCCACCATAAGTTTGTGAATAGGATCCACTATCTATGTAAAGCGCCTTGGATAAAGGCGCTCAAGATCAGGTCCACTGACTCCACCCTGTCATTTGCAGACTTAAAGAAGGTTTAGTATGACCTACTGCCTAGATCACTGCCATGAGCTGTACACCATCTCGAGCCTCGCCTTCAGCTGGTGCATAATGCTACCAGGCTTCAGCAGTAAAAGCCATGCCCATATCACCCTCATCATGGCAACTCTCAACTGCTCCCCATGGCTTTCAGAATTGATTTTAATATACTTTTAAGAGCATTTAAGGCCCTAAATGGTCTTGCCTTCCAATACTTTAAGGGTTATTCAACCGTTATGTCTGCACTTTGTAGCGCCACTCGTGTTTTTAAATGTACTATAATGCGGTAACTATTAGTGATTCTGGTAGTATCGTCAGCTCACTGTACCGCAATAATTTGTGTAAAACTCTGTGCTCCACTTTAGGTAATCCAATTGATGACACACTGATCACAGCCGATGAAGAGCTCCGTTCAGACGTGGTCCTCAATGAGATCAACAGCCAGTACAGAAACCAGCAAACATCTTAAGCACTCCAAACATAGCGTCCCTATTCTATGGGACAATGTACTACAAGCTCCCAACACATCGCAAAACAAGTTATGAGCCTGCAGATCACTTATTTTTGTTTGATGTAATTAGAAGTTGATGTCTTTTTATTACAGAACTTTAATTGCATGATTATGACTGAAGCAAGCGTCATGGAAATTGCTTGATTATTAATGTATATTCAGTACTTTTGTATCATTAAGCTCAGTTGTATAGGCAATTGTTTACAGAAAATGATTTCTATTTGTCCAGTGATATTTTAATGTACATCTCTGTTCTATGAGGTGAGAAACATTAACATATTCTGTCTTTGTAAATACCTCCGGAATGCAGATTTCTGTTGTCACAAATCACTTTTAAAAAAGGTGGCCAGAAATAAAGTTTCCTCAAGTTTCAAACTTAACAGTGTCAGTGATTCAAATTCTGCATTACTTAGTACATTAGAATTGCATTGTTGTTAAAAACATAGGTACGGAAAATAGACAATTTACTGTTGCAGACCGTATTGAAATTTATTCAAGTCAAGACTTTTGTTTCCAACTCTTCTTGCAGGTGGCCACTGCTTAACAGTGCGTTTTAAAGCGGGGCAAAAAATAAGCATTCGGCGAACTGTCAATAAATAAATGTAACAAAGAACACAATTTTCATCAAAGGCATGAATGTGGTCTGTATCTATGCAAGCAACATTCACTTCTTTTCCCCCCCATTCATGTCTTTTACATCCATCAAATTATGTTTTAGAAAAGTCAAAAACCAAATATTTAAAAACAAAATCCAGCAGGAGAAACTAAGAAGGTGCTAATAATAATAATTAAAAATGTCACATAAAAGCAATACAAGCACCAAAGGATTCTTTTCCCTTTTAAAAACACGTGGACTTTTAGCGTTTAAAGTAGTTCAAGCCAAAATAAATATCTACCAATTACACACCCTATGAAGCCTTGAATTCAAGATGATTACATTTTTGAGCCATTCCTGAGCAAATAATCGGATGACTGGGTCAGCATTCAATTGGTTTAAAAATGTGACAAACCTCCATGAATACATGGCTTTATAGGTTGTGAAAAGAAAATATTTTTTGTGAACAACTCCTTTTAGCCCCAATTTGTAGTTGTGTGCGTGCATCATTGCACCGAAAATAGCTGCTCAACTCACACTGCGTCGCACTGCAACATTGTATGAGCTTGTAGACTGGCCATTTCCGTGAGCAAAACACACACAAGCGTAACACAGGCTATAAAGTCTCAATTTGGTAGGGATGGGACGATATATATACGATATTGTTTATCGCAGTCAATTTGTTTCATATCCTGTCTAGAGAAATGGCAGTTTTGGAAACCGCTTGTCTGTGCATTACCCGTTGTAGGCTCAACAGGGTGCCACTGTCACTACATTCTTCTTCAAAATTTCAGAATATGAAATACTCCAGATTCAATACCAAAATGTGCATTTTGTAATGTGTTCCATAACCACTTCAATGTATCCGGAATCAACATCAACACATGACTGACCATAAGAGCCATGCTCTACAAAGTAAACTACAGGTACAGACTCAACATTACAGCAAGGTAGGGCCTACTTAACGTCTTGACGTTTAAATGTTTGCTACATTATGATACCGTATATGAATGTGATGAAACACATTCAGCTTCTTGGCTAACACAGTAGCCAGTTTCCATGGGACAATAAGGGCTGTTTAAAATATAATTTGCTCCTCCCCGCATCATTTTGATTATCACAATAATAATGTGAATGTCTATTATTTTGGCCACAATAACGGTGACATGTCCATATGGTCCCATCCCTACTCAATGGGCAAAGCACCGAGTATCAAACCACACGCAAGCAACGGTGACAGAAAAAAAAAAGTTAACAACACAAAAACAACACCCAAACAAGCAATCAACTTCAACTGTGCTCAGGTTATGCTGGTATATACCACGCAAAAAGGAGCGGTGTATCTCAAGATTTCAAAAGTAAGGTAAAACCAAGGTAACAAATGTGTAAAAGTTTTTTTTTTTACCCTAAAATCTCAGTGTATGAAATCAGTGACTTGCCAGTATCAGTTTTGAGAGCACATGCAAGAAAAATAATAATAAATCAACAATCCAAGCCACATATTGAACAAAACGGAAGAAGAAGAAGAAAAAAAGCAATACAATCTCTGAGGACGTTTGAACAAACACATACGATGATAAAACAAAACATCTAAAACAGGGGTACGGGGGTAGGAAGAACGTTTTGACAGAGGGGTTACTAAAAACAGGGTCATCCCCGCAGTGCTACAGCTTACAAGGGGAAGGGGTTTTCACATTCAGCAGGCAGGCGGGGCGAGGGTGGAGGAGAGGGCTCTACTTCTTCCATACCGTGTAGAACACCCATCTGAGACAATGTATTAAGGAAAAAAAACAGCTAATGTAGCATTTGTGCACATCCACTGCAAAACTTGCTCCAACTCAGTGGAATAGACCATTCAGACCATTCAACCTCTTTCAGTAAAGTTTACCGTGAACTCAAACTGATATGGTCCAATCCGAGCTAAGACACCGAGAGATGAAGGCAGGGCTTAAGGCTAGATGCAGTTTTTACAATACCTGTGGGGTAACAACAACGCAGTGTTGAAAACTCCTGCACTGTTGTCAGAAATACACCAGATATAGTGCACCTGAAGAATGCGTAGTTGGGTGTGGAAATGTTGTTCCCTAAAGGTTGCAAGCACGATGCATCCATTTAATAGCCTAGCAGAAGTTGCGTCCGTGGTCCATAATGGCCATCTGTCCGTCCCCATTGGGTCTCACATAGAGCTGCTGTGTGCACGCACGTCTACAATTAGACACGCTCCCTCACTTGTGCATGTGCTTCTGCATTACTAAACATTAATATTTCAGGCTTATGAGGGACTAAACGGTAATTCATTTTTTGCTTTGTGGGTGAGAGCAGAGGTCAGAAATAAAAGTGAGAATGGTCAAAAATCTCACACAGAGGCACTCCATTAGAAAGTGCATGGAAACAAATCAGGAACTCTGCATGCTATCATTGTGTCTGCAATAAATTAGCAGTTATATATGTTTTCCTCTTTCTACACAGGAATACATATTTCACACTTGTGTGAAATATGTGTGAATATACTAACTACAGGTTGTCTAACTCAAATTTCTACCCTGCTGGACAACTGAAGAGATTATATAATCCTATTATATAATTCTATTCATACCTGGTTCTCATGAGAAGAACAAGAAGAAAAATGCATGTAGTCTTATCAGTGTTAAAACATTTGTGCAGTAACTGCCCACTTGAACTACTGCATCTATTCACAAGTAACCTTTGGCAGGTTAACTAGACTTGCAGGTTTCGGAAACTGCCCCACATACTTTTACTTTAGAGAAAGACATTTTAGCCACTCACAATGTTGGCACTTGCCAAACAGTCAATGTTTGTGTTATTCATATTTTTTGATTAATTGGACAGGCATAATGGGTCGACTATAATGCTTGAATGCAGCATTACGTAAGTGATAGCAATGTGTACAAAAGGCTCAAATGTGTAAAATGATTAGCATCGAATCAATTTATCAACTTGTCCAAGATATTGTTCATCTTTGAAGCTCAATATTATTTTCATTTTATTCAAGTTTAATATGGCATACTTACCGGTAAGCCTATGAAAAAGTTATTTGTTTTTATTTCTTTTACCCTTCAAGAACCTATTTTGAGGTTTAGAGATTTAGTTGTTGATGTACATATCAACCCACAATGGGCCTTCCAGCAGTGCTACAAAGGATACAGCTCCATGTAGGAGGGCACACACACCACCTCCTTAGAGAAGTCCACGGGACACGAGAGCTTTCCCAGCTGCTCCTCATACAGGCCCAGAGCCTCCGTTAGATTCGCACAGTTGCCCTGACAACACAGCAACAAAAGGAAATAACCTCAGGGCACTTTCCTCAAACACCGGGAAGGGACTGGTTTCAAAACAAATAGAAATCTTAATGAATTATTTATTTATTTGTATTTTTGTGATGAAATTAGAAAGACAAATTTGAGAAATTAAACACTTAACATATATTTAATATTTAATAATACAAAGTAGTGAAATAGCTGATCTACAAGCACAAAGGTTCCGGGCAAATATCTAATTTCCGTTTTGGGTCACATGCTGAAAGGATTTAGAACCGCTGCCTTAAAGCGCTGTTTTACCAAACTGATGTTCTTTTTTACTGAACAGTAGAAGCACCTACATGGTAAGTAAAGAATCAATGAAAAAAGGACTAACAGACCATTTAGAAGGTACAAAAGTACAATTCATCGAACATGCCGATATCATAAGGCATAGTGTGCAAACACCATAGCCGGGAGAGATGTTTGGGTTGGGTCACAGACCCATTTTTATGGTTTGTGACTTAAAAAGGACTTGAGGATCAGAACTTATGAACTGCCATTTTTACTTGTTTGGGTGCAGGAGACAAGCACTGTCCTCGCCCATATCTCAGATAATAATCTCTTAAGACAGAGAAAAAAAAGTCTGGCAGACTTCCATCCACTGTGTCTATTTATTGTTCATGTTATCATTTCATTTCCCACAACATTCCTACAGAATGATAACACACACGTAATCAGAGCCAAGCATTAAAGAAAGAATGCACCTACCTGTGTGAAGTATTTCCCACTGTGACGTAGTACTTTGATTGACAGGTCTAAGATGAGACGCAAGAACTCCCATGTAGAATCTAAACAGGTTTAACACATGAACAGAATTCAGACAACATCCTTTCTTCTTTATCTTTCTTTATGATTTCATAATTTCTTAATCTATGTCTTGTTTCATGTACTGTACTTTTAAGTTTTATTTTTGTTGTTTAAAGAAGTAAAAAAAAAATATGGTAAGCCAGTTTTATTTGCAATAATTGAATGTTGTCACTACTATGTACAGTATGTCTGAACAAATGTGTAAAATCATTAACGAAAAAAGAATTGAGACAGCGTAATAGAAAACAACACTGTATTTAACATTAACCTGACTATTATAGTTGTGGCATTCAATTCAAGGTTTCTTTATTTGCCATTTCAACAAGTTGGATTGGAATTTAAGTTGAATTGTAATTTAATGGCACAAATTCAAAAGGTTTTATCTGTCACACAATTTTATACAATATGTAATGCCTCATCTCTCTCAGCTAAGAGGTCATTGGGCTGAAAAACATGGAAGGCCCCTGCTTTAAACCAACACACACATACAGTACACTTACCCTCCTCTGGCTCGGTGGATATGGGGACCGCCGTCAGGTCGTTGATGACGTAGTCGAACGTCCTTCCTTCCTGGATGTACTTCTTCAGCACCGGAACACAGTCCTCCACAAGGACCTGGCATTTATGACAAAACAAATCCACTTCACCACTGACTTGAGACCGATTCCCTCCAGAACAGCACCTTGAATAAGAAAGCCTTGAATAACAAACTTGATGGCTTCTTTGCTTCCTGTCTCCCCCTACAGGTAAATGAAGTCAACTGCAAGCTGTTGTAGTCTCTCCAAAAGTCTAATAGATGATGGGCCCAGAGTGACCTAATTTCAGACCCACTCCCTCTTCTCTAGACTATGAATGGAACAGCTGGTCTATAAATCCAACCCAGTGCCACCTCTAGGCACATGCACAGCACACATTGTAGGGCACCAAAATGGGGGATGGCGATCCAATGGTCTCTATGCACCAAAGATGCCCAGTCTTTGAGGTGAGAGTTTGATTTTGACTCATGAGTCTCAGTAAAGAGGAAAAACAAATGTTTTAATGTACAGTATTTATTTACGACACGACACCGCTCTAAAGGCTACCCGACATACAGAGTAGAAATACAGAGATATTATGTCCAAGTATCTCCGTTCGGAAAAAGGGATCCTTATTTGTACAATATTGCAGCGCACAACTATATCGTTGTGACAACTTACACGTGACAACTTTTAACAGCCTATTAAATAATACTATACGATAATAGCTTATATTGTACATCAGCCTCTCAAACCCCCATGGTTAGTTCAATGTGTAATGTGCGTCGTGCCGCAACTCTCCACAATAACAGCCATACAAGTTGTCGACCCACGGTTGCACATAAGACCCACAATAGCAGCACCTTGACCATAATGAGACAGCCTAGACTAGTCTTCATTAGAATCATCTGTAACACCTACAAGTAGAGAATGTATTTAACAAAATGGCATGTGTGCATACAGCCCATTTGCTCTGCCGCCAAATGAGTCACAACTGTCCTCAAGTAGCATGCCTGCACATGTGGATTTGCTCAGGACTTAAGTGGAGCCTCCTCCCCTCCCAGTCTGCTGGGCAGTGAGTTTTATTCTCATTCTATGCTCATTAGGAAGATTAGCATTCTTTTTAAAATAAATAAATAAAATAAATATGCGCACACGCACACACAACTTAATCAGCTCAAGTCGTGGCTCACCTGGTAACAGTCTCCATTCAGGTTGTCCAAGACATTCCCACAAGTCTTCCTCATGTAGGTTCTGCACCCGTCGATCACCATTTGGTCAATGTGCGCACTTTGTCAAGGCAAATCGGACAGTTGACCAGGTAGCAGCAACTTGCAAAGTCTTGCAGGCTGTGACTTGAAGCAACCCGAAATGATTACGTCTACCTGACCTAAGAATGCTAGAATACTTGTGGAGCGCCAGTCTGAACTGATATATCTAAACTCGCCAGTAAGGTACAACCATAAAATGCATTTTTCCATCTTATAGTATTTTCCACACTGGACGCAGTGAACCATACTTCCATTAAAACATGCCACCATCTATAGTAAAAGATAAAAAGGTATAAAAGAGTCAATGTCAGTTAACCCCAAGTGTGCCAGACCACTGGTATGGTCACCACAGCTTGACCATTTGTACCCTGCTTTAGATACCCATGTTAACAGAAATCCTGCACCCAGCACATGTCAAAAGGAATGTCAGCATTGCACAGCCTAGAAAAGGATATCTCCACCATGGTGATCATCTTTGGCTTGAGTTTGACGACCTCAGCGAGGATCCCTCCATCTCCACCTCCCAGGATCAGCACCTCCTTGCCGGCATAGTTCTCTTGTCCACCGCCCATGATGGCATGGGTGTATGCTAAATCACTTTCTGCCATATCTGGAACACAAGGCACAACAGTACATTGCTGGCAGTCTGGCACCTCAGAATAATAGTCAACGGGTCTGTAAATTAAACAAATCTAGTGATAATTATAGGCAAAATTTTGTGTAACTAGTTAATCTACAAGATGCATCACAGGAGCTTTATGAACTTGTAGGACGGTTAAATTTGATTCATGATTAATTATCACTCAATCAAAAGATAAAAGACAGTGAATATTTAGGTTTAACAGTTACTGTGGGATATGTGTGACCCAACTCCTGTTTGCTTTTAATAGCCTTGCATGCAGTTATAAACAGTATACTTACTAACGTCTCCATTGAGGATTAGGATATTCCCAAATTGCTGAGAGTGCAAAATCTTTATGTTTTGGTATGCAGAATCTTTGTCATACACGACCCGGTCGATGTCATACTCCACCAGTCTGCCATCTGCTGTGGGCCAGTACCGATCAACAGCTGAGCCCCGGGTGAGAGCTGGAAGCCTGCGGTAGCATAGAGCCAAACATTCCCACACCATTTAATATGGCATCACGCAAAGCAAGGCATGTAAGTTAGTATCATAGTGTCCACTCAATTTACTTTACGGTACTTACCTCTTGATCCTCCTGATATTGCCTTTAAGGAGAATCTTTAGTTTCTTTTCCAGTGCATTTAAAAGCTGCAGAGAAATGACACATTTTGTTTGTAATGTTGAAAAGGTAAGTACAGCTTGTATTGTAGCAATGCCACTGGTGTCCAATTGTAAAATAAATAACAATTTTATTAAAGATACAAATGCAATATTACTTTTCAAATTGTTTCATTGATATACTGTACTTGTGCACGCACACCAATTGCTAGGAAAATCATCAATAGCTGCAGGCCTGAATCATGCCACTTATC
Source organism: Benthosema pterotum (assembly GCA_039105355.1). Classification (NCBI taxonomy): domain Eukaryota; kingdom Metazoa; phylum Chordata; class Actinopteri; order Myctophiformes; family Myctophidae; genus Benthosema; species Benthosema pterotum. Next base: position 17,355,528 of record CM076975.1, read on the forward strand.
ATTGTTATTGCATTCAAGCTGAGCCTCTACTCGACAGAGTGAAAATCACTCTGTTTCCAATCATGCGCGGTTACGAGGAATGCTCTGGTAAAAGAGTTGGTAGAGACACTGATGCTTTGTGTTACATCCTGCCTGCAATGTGCCGCTTTTTCTACTTATGTTGGAGCGATTCAGGGTAAGCGCTCAAAATGGCACTCTAAAATCCCTGTAAAGTGCACAGGAACAATTGTCACACTGACTCGCCCAATGGTGCCATCTAGGTAAGCACGCTCTTTACTATACTGTATACAGAAACTCAAGGTGCTTTGTCAAAGATTGCCTTGGGAGCATATCACAAATCATGTGTCCTTGTGCGCATCACCTACATTGTCTACTTGTGCAATGTTGTCCTCTTCATAACACTGCAGATCAATGGTAACCAATCCATGGGAGTGCACACGCAGAATAACAAACCTGGGAAGGCAATAGGGAAGGCATAAAGATGGAAAGAGGGAGATTGAGTGAGTGGATTAGGGAGAGACAGTACTATGCAACTGGGCCATAATATCTTACGCCTGATTTATAGTTCTTTATTATTGTCTTGCACAAAGAAAATAGCCATCCTACAACGCTTTGTGAGGTTGTAGATCTGCTAAACTAACTAAAAAATGGCTTCAGACATAGAGCAGAGATGGCACTGCCGTAATGTTGCCAGACCAGCCGGAGCAATGCTACCAAACAGAAATTAGATGTTCACCCAGGACTTATACTAATGAAAATAGCTAATTTACAAGCACACGCTGTGGCATCATGTATGTGTAGCCCATTTTCACTACTTCTAATTTAGGGAATTTCTTCTATTTTTGCTGAAACTATTTGTTTTTTCTTTCTGTGAATGCTTGTTTTAAGTTTTCAATTAATGATGAAACGCTAAATGTAGGAAAACAAATACATAATACTGTGTCTGCAACCCACAAATGGGTCCCGATTTTGTGGGCTGCAGAAACAATGAGCTAGAAAGACTATGCGGACAGTTGGATGCAATGAGAAATGCCCTATCATTTTCTAAAGAGTTGGCCTCAAAGTGCACTTGAGCAAGGCAAAAATCAGTGGCCGTTAAAGCAGTGGCTGACGCTAGAACCCTGTGGTGGTATTGGGCGTCAGGGACACAACCTTTCTGGCAGAACATTTAGCTTTTAACAGCTGTGTGTGGAGCTATATTCACACGAGGCTTAGGGTAGCACAAAGCACCACCAACTGTATTTACCAGTCAATACAACAACAGGATGTGCCAAAGCCCTTAGATCAAATACACAAAGCCTCTGCTCATCTGAACAAAGTGAGCAATTGTGTGAAGAGATGATACATTTAAATGGGGAATCAATAGTTGTCCTGAAGGGTATCTGAATGCAGGTGGCATTTTCATGGGTGTGCCGTTTTTTTTTCTAAATTCCTTTCATAATTGTTTTCGGTCCTTGCATTTCATCCAAAAAGGCTTTTAGCACGCAGGCATACAAGTATGACACAAAGGCATTCTGACTGAGAATGTGGAAAACCCTGTGCATTAATTCAAACGCTCAAACTATGTGAGCGACAAGGAATGGAATTCAAAATGCTTACCTGCCCTTTTTACCAAGGAAAGTAGCTAGGTATCCATGTCCCTCTGTGTCATGGACAGTTTCTGTCATTTCCTGCTCCTGGAATATGGACTGCAGACTGCGGACCATAGAAGGGCAGTCAGCTGAAAAAATAAGAAAATAATGGAATATGACATGGGTCGTGAAATATCAGCAAAACTACATAAGAATTAACAGCAAATGTAAACATTTCAGTGAAATAAAGTACACAGGCTATGTTAAAATGACTACTATAACATGTTGTGAATTAAACACTAAAGAATATGAATATTAAAGAATCGGTAGACTAAGTGGCCACTCCAGCATGTGTTGACTGACGTTGGTCTACCACAGAAATTGGAGCCCTCACTGATCACAGAGCAATGGTTCTCAAACCTTTCCATTTCAAGGTCTACCCTTAAACTCTGAGTACAAACTGAACCAAGTGGACCTGCTAGCCTATGGTCCATATGGTTCTTTTTGCATACTGCCAGAGTTACAGACTTGTAAGGGTTCATTTTTAGATCCTGCTAAAGGAGCCTAAAGTGCTTCCCTTTGAATATTATGCAAGTTAGCAAGAATATGAATGTCTCGCCTGCAGGATATGACAAAACAGAAGAAGCCGACTAGCGGTTCATCCATATGCTAGCCTGGTTAACCACTCCCACTTCAAATCTTGTTTCATTCATAAGTAAAGTGATGCGATTAACCATAATAACCAGGCTATACTGAAATCAGGCTAAATGGCCAAAACAGGCTAAATGGCGTATGCTGGTAAGTGTCAGTGTTAAACGCAAGTATGACTGCATCACAGCGGCAGGCTTGCAACAATGCCAAAACGCAGACCTGCATCATTTTGAATTGATATATATCTGAATGTAAAATACACATTATTTAAGATTATCAATGAAAGAAGGCAACAGTATGAGTAGCTCTGGTCCAGAGCTCCACTGCTTCTGAGTCTCAGACTCAGAAGCAGTGGTCCAGAGCTCTTAGTCTGGACCAAAGCTACAGTATGAGTAATAAATATGTTCCATTAAAGTTTGCCCTTCATGCTCTGTCAAGTGTCAACTTGTACCAAGCATGAATGACTGTCTGAATGACATCTCGTGAGTGGAGCCGAGTTAGGGGTTTAAGTGGCACAGATTAGGCTATCGGAGGTCAATAGTTTAAAGGTGACATAAATCAGGCTATATATAGCGGACCAGTCCAGTAGATCAGACTACTATTGTCACTAGTTTAGGTGGTATACTGAAAAGATCCAGCCCAGTGGTTCCCCAACTGTTTCATGTCAGGAGGGACTGCCAAATTGACAGCAATGACCCCACGGACGCCCTTTGAAAGAAATATGACAGGGGCCCACATAAGAGAAGATTTTTATGGCTCTAGCAGTCAACCAATTTAATTTCAAGGACCCCCAGTTTGGCATGGAATTGGTTACCTGGACCCACATTTAATTGCATTTACATCTATGAGACCGCAATTTATATTGTAAAATCAATACTAAATTATGTCTGAGTGTACAGTGGGTTTAAATGTTTTGATTTGTTCAGCCTTAGAGTTACAGGCCCATAAAGGGTCCATTTGGTTATCCTTTCAGTTGGGTACCCCATGGAACTCCTTCAAGGAGCCCTGGGGATCCCCTGACGCCACTTTTGGAACCACTGATCAAATCTAACTCATCTGATCAACCTATTCGGTTTAAGTTGCACATAGATCAGCCTATACAGGTAAGTGGCACGTTGACAAGTGACGCACACGCACACACACACACACACACACACACACACACACACACACACACACACACACACACACACACACACACACACACACACACACACACACACACACACACACACACACACACACACACACACACACACACACAGCTAACCCTTCTATGCTTATCACCACCGGGCAGGCTAAAAGGTCATGCCTAGGAGGAGGTACCATGGGGGGTTAAAACGCTAACGTTGCCCGCATTGCCAGCCACTGTCTGCAACAACAACAACAACCAGCCCCACGCTTTGTCCCATTTGTTTACCTACGAAAGCGGGGGTCGCAAAAAAGAGGGACAACACACACAGAAAGACACAGAAAACAGCACAGTGCTGGCGGTGGTCATTCAGCAGCGCACAGACAGAGGCAAGCTAGCGCGTTAGCATGCATTGCGTTAGTTAGCATTGCGCTGCTGCAGTGACCAGAGACGCACCGACCGCCCGTTCATTCAGCCAGTCCCATCCATTCTGTCGCTGTGCTGCTGCTGCTGCTGTAGTTTCATTCGTCTTACCTGGGCCAGAGAGGTTGAAGTCGAGTGTGTAATGTCGCAGTGCCATGATGTCTGAGTACAGCCGACAGCCATGCCTGGCTGATGCTGCTGCTGCTACTTGTACTGCGAGAGCGGACTGCTGCTGCTGCTGCTGCTGCTTCTGGCAGGATGGAAGCCCTGGAGGGGGAGTGGTGACGGCCAATCACAACACGCACCGCGCATTCGCCGACCAGCAGAAGAGAACCATAGACAGAGTTTTACGCAAACTCCGTTCCCTTCATGGGGCCAGTCATATCTACCCACGTCCTTTTGAGAATGGGGACAACCCGGAGTTGACGGATTGCATTGGAGTCTATGGGCTCGCGCGAGTAGTACGTTGACCACGTGACCAGGGTGCTTTCTGACCCCCTCAATGCCGCTCTGGCGCAGTCATGAGCAACTGGCGGCCCCGCAGGGCCCACACGCGGTTAATATGGTTATTATTACCAGAATACTGATACACTAGAAATACTGCAATTTTTTTTTTAAAAAAATGCAAAGTGTGGTTGCCGCAGTCGCTTGTTTCGGCCCGTTGCGCTAATTTTGGCAGTCGGTTATGATGTCGACTATTCAATTCACCCCTGTGATTATTCGGAAGGAATTGGGAGGGGATTTTATTATTATTTATTATGTCGATTTGACATATGGCTCGGGTGCATGTGACAAAACTGTGAGCGTGCTGAAGTTTCCCAACTTGGAGTACAATAATAAACTACTTGGAGTACAAGAGAGTGTGGTTGCCCGACTAATAATAAACTACTTGGAGTAGCCTACAAGAGTCTGGTTGCCCTTCGGGCAACCACACTAAAAAGTGTCACAATTACAATAGTCTGGTTGCCCTTTCGGGCAACCACACTAATTAAATTAGTAGCTCTATGATGAGTACTGAGTAGTACTAAAAAATGTGTATTAAAAGTTAAATGGATATTCCACTTTCAAAAAAACTTTTGCTCATTTCATGGTCTACTCAGTCTCATGTGAACACACCAGACAGTTTCTAATTTACTCCATTCAGTATTTAGATATTTTAGTGTATCCGCCTCCTTCCTATACAAACCCATTATAACTTAAAACTCCATTTTAACCATGACAGATTTTTTAAAAACAACCTATCTTTTTTCTGGCGTCTGATATTGTCTTCCTAATACGTGAGTGGAATTTCATTTAAAGTTTTCATTTATTTTTTAAAATATTGTTTTGGAAAATGTAACACACTCCATTTCGGCATACCCACTCTGGTTACAATACAATATTTTAAAAATAAATGAAAATTGTAAACGAAATTCCACAACCTTCTCATTAGAAGGACAATATTAGTCACCAGAAAAAAGATGGGTTGTTTTCGAATAATCTGTTATGGTTAAAATGGAGTTTTAGGTTATAATGGGTTTGTATAGGAAGGGGGTGGTGCAGCATCAAATATCTAAACTGTCTTTTTTTTTTTTTGGGGGGGGGGGGGGGGGGGGGGGGGGGTGGAATATCCCTTCAACAGCTATAAATTAAAGTGCATTTGACATTAATTGTTTTCACAATTCCAATTCAAAAAATCCCCCAAAAATTCAGGATTTCAGGACTGCAAAAATAGCAGATCTACAAGGGACAAAGACAGTGTGAAACTCGTATTGCATAGCCAGGTGGGGTAGGCTATGCATTACCCACAATAGGCCTACTCTACAGCCGGGCAGTGCTCTATGGTCTACTAGTTATTTAGATAAACAGTGGACAAAAACAACTCCCTCCAACAGCCAGGGTAAAGGAACTTCACCAAACACATGGAGCCATCCTTGTCAGAAAGAGGTTGATAAATGCTTTTAATGAAGGATCAATCAACTACCATTAGCCTATATACATTTTGACATGAGCATATTATTTAACATTTAATTTATACAGATCCATATATAATACAATAATAAACAGCACAAAAGTTTGTAGGCTACTACTACTACTGTAGGCTACTACTGTATGCTTTCATGAAGGATTTCTTGCTTCTCGTTGTGCAGTAGGCTAGAAATGTAAAAAAAAAAACATACATTCATGGGGAAAACCTATCATTTTATAACGTAAATAAATAAATAAATAAATAAATAAATAAATAAATAAATAAAATAAACAGGGTAAACTGGCTTATGGTCTGACATGCTCATGGACAAGTTTCTGTGTAACGCCCGAGATTCAAACCCAGGTCTCCCGCATGGAAGTCCAACACCTTAACCACAAGGCCAAGACCTCATCCCCCTGGTCCAGGGGCAGATACTAGACTTTGGAGGCCATCACGACAGAGGCTGTAGCCACCTGCTACACTTGCTCTGGTGTGACTTGCTCATGGACAAGTCTGGTCTGACTTGCTCATGTGGCTGAGAATCCAACCTATGAGCTTTGGCTTCCCATGCATTCTTTCTACCCATTCATCTACCGGTATGGCCACTCTACTGTCTTCATCATAGGTTCTTAAAACATGAACACAATTCGCTGCATTCAGGGAGGGAAGCTGAGCGAGAAAGGTGATCGTTGTGTTAGTGCCTGTCAATAAGCGTATTGAGCAGGAGGATTAGAACAGAGTTACCTGGGGCTAGACCCTTCTAGTGAGCGTTCCTTGTGGTTAACTGAGCCAGCATAGAGTAAATAGCAGTAGAAACACACATGGGGAGGGTTCCTGATTCCTGATTTGTGGCATTTTGTGTAAAGCCCTTTTCACACCAAAGGGTCACCTTGCAACTCCTTGGGTCGAGACAGTCACACTGTCTGTTATGGTTATGGTGTGATCATGTATTTTGTTGCACGCTGACGAACGTTTTCCAGCATTAACCCAAACGGTTCAACGCATGCAAGTCAAGTCACACCAAAGAGACGAGACGAGTTTTAGTGTTAACCTTTGCGTCTGTTTGGACGAAGGTGTTGCAAGGTGTTCCTTTGGTGTGACAAAGGCTCAAGACATCAGACAGTCTTGATCACTAGTACTACAGAGAGCTAATCTGTATCGACTTGGGTGAGGTTTATTTGTATTAGATAAAAAAATATGACGTGTTTTGCAAATCACACTCGTTCTCGTGCGTCAGAATTTCACGCAATTCTGGTAATAATAATTATTTCCAGACATAGAAAATATGGACAAAACGCCAAAAGTTGACTTGTGCCTATATTTTAAATATGGATTCAGCTGTCATAGTAAACAGTCGTTAGAAAGAAAATCCTCCGCAGTCAAAAACATCGTAGTCCATGTCTGCCATCTCAAAGTTATAGTCGTGGAAGTGAGGTGAGCTGACCGCATGGCTTTCTGAGTGGTGAGCTCCGTCCGCACCACAGAAATTGGCATCAGTGGGAAGGTCAGGAGCTCTGGCCTCCAGGTTTGCCGGAGAGCACGCCCCGAGATAACCCATGGCGGAGGAGGCGGCGGCCCCTCCCATCAGCAGATACACGGCCCTCACCGTTTCAGCGTTGTTGGCAGTTCCATGACGCAGACAACCCCCCTCTGAAGACACCCTGCCCTTCTTTGAGCGCTGAGATCTCCTGCCTGCAGTTGTGGGGGTGGATTAAAAACGTTATTAGGACAACTCAATGGGAGGCTGTAGATCATTCCCAGTGAGCCGTTTCAAGATGTTTAAGCTGACATAACACAACATATGTTTAGTAGACATATGTTTGGGAATGCCGATGTTAAAATGAAATCCTATACTTGATCTCTGACATTTAATCAGTATACTTAAACCCTGTTGACCTTTTCCCCTTCTACACCAAATCTCTTCATTGTTTTCTTCCTATTCTGCAAAAGGAAAGGCAGGCAACAGCACAGCTACATCTCAGCTCACCTTGGGACCTCTGTGAGCCAACTCTACTTTGACTAGGGCTCTGAGATGGTGTCTCGTCTTCATCCAGCACAGGCAGAAGTTTTTCAGTGGTTTCTTTGGTGTCCACTTCTGATACCTCACTTTCAGGGGTGAGAGGAACGGATGGGGTCAACACCCGGTGCCTTTGACATGTGCGCGGAGACACTGCGACACTCTGTAAAGATAAACACATTTCATCGAGACATTTCAGCTCGGGATTAAAGGTTTCATGATGTTAATTTTCAAATCATTTATTTTCATTCTTTGTTTTTCATTTAGGTTTTTAGGGCTTCCCAATCAACTTTGAAATTTGAACATTCAGTCAATTTTCTGAAGCCTGGGGTTTTCTCTGTGTGTTCTGAAGCCTTTTGAGCTGCACTGAAAACATCAAACAGGCCTCAACAGTGACATCTGCTAGCAAATTGTTATCTTTACCTACCTCACAGTCCACTGGAAAATCAGGCACTTGTTTGAGACAGAAAACAACTACAGGTCTCAGCTAGCATGAGAGTCAGAACACAATCGCCTAATGTACAGGGTGAGTGTGTGTGTGTGTGTGTGTGTGTGTGTGTGTGTGAGTTATCTTGTAGCGAATGATAAACATACTGATTAGTGGGAATGGGGGGGATTAGAAGTAGCCTCCTGACTTCCGTGGCTTCATGAATTATGCTGTGCTGGATGGATTTCTGTACATCCTACACTGAAGTTCTTTGTTTGGTCATTTTGTCAGAACTATGGCAACTCTTGTGCTTATGTCAAACAGTAGAATTAATATCTACATGTTGAATATAGTGGGGCTCACTCACCTCTTTTGCTTTCTTCAGTATGTTCACCCACTGACTAAGAGCCAAGGGAAAAAAAAAAGGTAAAACCATACATACTGTACATACATGCATACTGTACACACACATATAAGATATACATACATAAAGTCTCTGTTTATTCATTCAAGCATGTTTCAACCTGTTACATGGAACACCTTTTCTTAATTGTAGAGAAACACAATAACAATGCAAGACAAGACAAGACAACAAGATGACAGGAGTCAGATTTGAACTCAGGTCCTCCTGTATAAGGTAAGCGCATGGTCTAATGTACTCTATGCACTAACTGACTAGTACTAGAGGTACTCAAAGGTTTTATTTGCAAGGACCCCTTTAAATGGAACCAAGGACCCCCTCAAATGGAACCAAAATGCACCCGTAATTTGAACTCATAGTTCAAGACATGTTATAATTTAGAGATAGCTCTTTATGTATTTCTGGAAGTCTTAACTGACTTTCCAGGTCCGTGCCAGGAATGGAATTATGACAAAAATGTCATAACCATAACCCTAACCATCCCGCCAGCATAACGGTGACCCCTGCTCACTGACCTGCAGATCTCGGCCGTGTCAGCCAGCAGCAGCAGGTACTTATCGTGGGGTAGGAGCAGGGCGAAACAGCAGTCGCGCTGTCCGCCGGTGGGCAGCCTGGGCAGGTCCAGGATGGTTGAGCCTTCTGCAATCGTTTCACAGCTGTGTAAGGTCACCAGCTGGTCAGGAGGGGACGATTCGTCGCGGCACACGAGCAGGCTGCCGTCAGCCGTCAGGAGGAGGAACCTCTTCTTCCACTGTTTGAAGATGAACCCCCCTGGAGGACAGGAGGCAATCGGGGAGGAGCAGCGAATAATAGGCAATAGGGAGAGAACGAGGGGGGAAATGATAAAAGGTTTTAAAATTGTTCATCTCCTGGTCAGCCGGGGTGCCTGATGGAGGAAAGGAACTGGCTGGAATAATGTGTTCCTTCCTTCCGGGGGAAATCCCCTCTGGTTGGAATAATGAGTTCCTAAAATACCGGGGGTTTCCCTTGCGTGTCAGGTGATAAGGAACGTGCGGTCTGGTCACTCCTCATGCCTTCAAGGAAGCATGAGCTCAGTTTGGGGCTCTCCCCAGGCGGCAGAGGGAGAGTACCTAGCAGCCAGCCTGGATCACAGCTTCTTAGGCAACTGGCACTGGGTGAAATATGGGTTAGAAAATCGGGGGAGTTGCAAATAAGTTTTGTTTAAACTTTACATATAGTGCGTTTGGTGGCAGAGGCCAAGCAAAACAATGGATTTGTGGCCATCAAGTTGTTCAATTCCCTTGACCAGCTGGGGAAATGACGGTTGAAAACAGTGCTCACTGATTGGTTATTTTTGGTGAAGGGATTTGGTGTTGTGAGAAGAAACCAATGTGGGCTAGCTAGCAAGGATATACTTCTCGGGGACCCTGGTCAACAAAGCATGTAATGTTTATAATGTGGTTAAATTAACACAGGAGTTTGCTGTGCTGTAAACACACCCGGGCAAAAAAAAAAAGGTTAAAGTCAGGTCATGAGATAACCATATCATTGTTGTGCACAAACAGTCGACACAGTGATTACCGCTTGGGAACACATACAGTGCAGTGCCATTGGAAGCATCTCTGGATTAAAGCATTGTATCCTGCCATTCTTGCTGCCACGATGATTACAGAAAGTCAGATGATTGCAGAAGATCAAGAGTATCGGGGCCGACAGCGGCTCAGGAGGTACCGCAGCTGTCTGGGTGGGAACCAGCGCCTTCTAGTAGGAGAGTTACGATATTGAGGGGTCAGAAACCAGAGCAGAGCACCGTGCACGAGACTACAGAGATTCGTCTATGAGTGCAGTCCCAGTCCTAACTGTCATTGGGAGTACATTGTTTTCAACGAAAACGGCGCAATAAGAGCTATTTTAGGTACGTATGCAAAAAGACAACTGTTTTAAAGTATTGTTCAGTCACGGCTAGAGTCTCTGTAATGTTTATGTTGTAGTATTATTAAAGGACAACTAAAATAAAGTCATTAAAGCTGGATTAAATAACTGATTAAATAACTTTCTGCATACTCCTACCCCCCGCTGTTATCGCGATAATCTTTGCTTTTCAGTGAATTCTCGCGATATCGCCTGCTTTGAAACCAGTTTCAATCAGAACTAACACTTTCAAGACGTCAATATAATTATATATCATTTGCAAATCATGTGACAAAGTATCCGAAATCAACCTCCAGAAGGCATTCTTTAATTTGCCTGCATCGATAGTTTGTTTACGAGGTCACCGCCATTAATACATGATGTTTTCGTGCCTTCTTTGCTGGTGCCTGATTAAATCCATAGAGTCCCATTCATATTCATCGACTTCCGGTTTTCCGAGTGCACTCAAACGGCTTCTACATCAGCGCTGCTGCTCCTCCAGCACCGCCATTGCCCTGACGCACAGGAGTGAACGTGAATATCGCAACTCTCCCCTAGAAGGCTCTGGTGGGAACCAGCTCCTCCAGGCCTTAGTGTTTGTCCTTGACAACCCCACTCCAACTAAAGGCAGGAAGGTGGGCAGATCTGCAGGGTCGCCTCTGCAGCCGTCGAAGTGTGAGAATATTGGAACTTTGTATAAAGGGGCTACTGTGTGTTCATAGTTTATTAAAGGATCCCTGTTAAGGACAGCCTCTAGTCTTCCTGGAACCCTGAACAAAGCAAATGGTAGCATTAAAAGACTAACTGATAATTTCTGTCATTTATGCCAGATGGTCACGTCCATGCGAGGCGTTTTATTGTGAGCAAATTGTAATTGTTTTAAAGTCGGGTTTTGTAGCTGACGACCAGATTACAGTGCAGAGGGCAGTATACTAAATTTAGGTGGACAGCCTGGTGACGCGAGGTCATACTACATTAGACAGAACCAAATAATAAATAACTTATTTCATGTGGAGGGAGCTATGATGTCTTTGGAAGAAGATATAGAATACAAGCTATAGACATGCACTTGCCACCATGTTGTCTGTTGTATTGTAAGGCAACCTATTTATGCCGAAAATGGTTACTCTTCAGGATTCAAATTCAAGCAAAAGTATCAGATCAATTTTTTTGAGCATGTGCGCAACCATGATGCATTGCATACCCGCATAGTACAATCTGAACCTATGCACAACCTATCACACCTATGTGTATAATGTACCCACCCAGACGAGACAGACCTGCAAAACAGGTATGCTAATAATGGGCTGTTGATGAACAGCTTACACAACATCAACATCTGAATCCCAATAATGACAAGCAGTACATTACAGTAGGCTTAGCCTAGTCTAGCCCTCAATGATTTTGGCCTTGGGGGGCGGGGTGTCGTGGGATCCACACGGCGGAAGTGCTGCGCTCTGATTTGATCTCACTAACGTGTCGTCATCTCCGACCCCTCCCACGCCCGTCCACTGCTGTTCTACGTCACATCATTTAGAGCGACGCCCACCCCGGAAGGTTGACACCCCCCTCAAGGCCACTTTCCAACGCGCGTTAGTCCAGGCTTTCCGTTTTCGCGCAAGGCGAACGAAAATGAAAGCCTGGGTGTCGAGGCTACAGTAGGCTCAATTACAAACTCATGGATACTCTGGACTTGTCACCAATCTGTGAACTCTAGTTGATGTCACAGTATGGGGTGCAAATGCTGATTTTGACAGCATTTTTTAAATTAAATTAATAGTAAATACAAAGACATATTTAGTTTAGTAAATGTTAGTCTAGTATATACAGTATAGTGTATATATATATATGCTAATGACACAAGCTTGTGTCGTTAGCTTGTTGATCTGCCATTGTCAAAGTGCAACACCCGAGTGCAACCAAACCAAACATACAGACCTGAAATGACTACTGGATCTTTTCTCATACTATTCTAGTCTACTTTTACGTAGCTTTGTTTTTATTTAGATGCTGTCAGTGAACAAAAGGTAGTCGCTGAACCTTTTTCATCATAGTTTTAGTCTAAATGTTACAGAATGATTGAACAGAAGGCCAGAATAAGGCCCCTGGTTTTGAAAGAACATACCTACACTATAGATCCTAACAAGCATGCTGTAAAGAAAACAGACACTATAATTTAGGTGCCAATTCGTTTATAACGTGTAGGGTACTGGCAAGAGGGCAAAGAAGCAATGGATATCTCACCATACATGCGGAGGGTCCCAAGGTGTATGGTTGCGATGCTCATGCTAGCAGGCAGCCAGTCTCCACATGCAGCGGTGTGCCGAGATGAAACACCAGATGGATGTAAAGTAGAGTATGAGGCTGAATGTGTGTTTTAATACTTAAGAATAATCCCTGGTCAGAGGGGATGTTCCACAGTCAGAGCTGCATTTCAGCAGCTTGGCGGCCTACTCTGAACCAGAGTGGATAGAAAACAACGTTTATCCAGTACCATCAACCATTGCATAACCAACAGTAAGACACAGTTCACCTCAATTTCATGTCATAATTATTATTGTAAGGTTTTATTCTTGCACAAAATACAAGGCACGTTCATGGTGCTCCCAGGCTTAAAACAGCACTGATGAATAAGAACAAATAATTTAAACGAAATAAGCACACCTCCATGAATAACAACAAACAGCATAAACCTACAGCATAGACTAATTAAATACAATGGCAACATTACCTACTGTAATGTTTGCACATAACTACCATCTAAAATGAGTTACAGGCACTTCAGGTTCGCATACTCTGTCGATGGCGTGCAATTAATTCAAATGCACTTCATGGCATCTCATACAGAAACAAAACAATGTTTCAATCTTCAGTAGTATAGCTATGTGGAGGGGAAGTCACCACTCTGTCACTTTGCCATGTTTTCTAAATCCAATGAATAAAAAATAAATAAAATAAATACAGACACTACTGATAAAAAAAAGTCATTCAAATCCTGTAGAGAAAATTATGAGTTAAGGCTGCTGTTTTGATCTTGTCATAAGTAACATGTAACAAGTGTCTGTATACCAGTGAGCAAGAACCTGTCTTCAGTACAGCAGGCAGGCCTCTAGGACTAGGTCTTCCTTCAGTCTCTGAATTGTTTCTCAAATCTGATCTTTAGGCCTGAATGTCCCCACTGTTATTTGCCAGGGATCAAAACGGTGTATTCAGACATAGTCGATGTGTCTGCATCAGCTGCTGTGGTAACAACATGACATGTCTCTGTCGGGTGGAAACCTCAAATAATGTTCAAATCTGTTATTTTGGGCATACAAGCTTGCAGATCTGCTACTTTTGAGGCTTTTGTGTGAAGCAGTATAATGGCATTTGGACGTGGTACCGCATTAATAAAAAAAAATCTCACACACAAATTGGAATATGGAGATAGGAGGTTTCTGCCCGACAGCAACGTTAAGCCCAAATCACACCAATGACTCGCCATCAACCAACCACAGTGCTGGCACCAGGAGTTGCTAGAGCCCCTCCAACCCCCCCAAGCATGTCATCAAAGTCCTGCAAGCTTTGAACTGACCAGACTGGACTTTCCGTTCCAGAAAGAAAGGCTTGTTGCAAGGAGTTGCGTGTAGTCGCATTGGTGTGGTTTGGGCCTTACACTGTTGTACGACGTTGCTGCTTGCTGGAAATATTTTTGTTTTTTAGGGGGGGTAGTCGATGTAAACATTCAGTAGCTTAGATATCACGTCTCCAGGTAGGGACGGACGGCTAGGACAGCTGGTCCTCATATGTCTTCCTGAAACAGTCTCCTGCTGGGAAAAAGTCCCAACATCTCTCCTGGTACATCTTCCACACATAGGATTCCTACAGCATAGGGAGAAACATTTATTTTTAATTTATTATATTAAAGGCTGATGGAAAAACAAATGACAAATAGAGGGACCTTGAACACTGAAGATGAGGGAACCACTGGAAGAGAAAATATTACTTTCAACTTATTTTTCAATCAAGCTTTTTAAAGGAACACTTCACATTTTGTATCTGTCCTCACTTGTGATCACAAAAATGAACACCAATGTTCGTCAGTCTGCCTCTAAAATCGAATTTAACTCTTTGACAGATTAGCAGAAAAGCTAGGCTCGCTCCCATTAGGTTCAATAGTAACTAAATCATTTATAGAAAATCCACTGTTTTGAAGTTGTGCAAATGAATGAGCTCCAAAGACAGCTTAAGGTGTCTACTTTAAGGGAAGAAATAAAATCAGTTGATATGTTTCAGTTTTTTTTTAATACATTTGACAAAGCAGCCCGTATTTTCACATTTCACTGTTTCCAGGGCTCATTCAGAGATAAATGCATTTAAAGTTATACAATTTATCATTTATTAATGATAGTTGTAAAGTGTGTGAGGTGTTTTGGGGGTTTTGTAGTGTAATCACCACTTAAAGGACTTCATCAGGTGGTGTGCAGTGAGTTAATGAGCTTGTTAATAAAACAAAACCCAAAACGACTTTTTGGGTGATAAACAGACAACAGAATAATCAATCACCCAAAAAGTCGTGGTAAAACAGTCTGCCTCTAAGGAGTTAAATGTAAATCATCTGAGCTACTGTGGTGTAACGGACTGACCTGGCCGGTGTGTTCCGTTTCATCTTTGTTGATTAGGTACATTAAGAAGAACCTGGAGAAGAAACGCAGGTTTAATGTCATGTCATTTTTATATATAACAATTACAGATATATAGATTTGATGTGACGCACCGCTGGAGTTGATTGTACTGAATTCACTAGTAATACCAACACATATAAGTTATACCACGTCTTTTAACACTGTCTTCAGTGTTAGTGGGCAGAAAAGAGAAATAACCACCTGAGAGGATGAGGGTGGAGAATAGCTGATTGTTTCCCAGTCTTATCCTCTCACCACAGGAATGTGGAGAAGAGCAACAGGCTCAGGGAGGTGAGGGTCTCAAGGTCCTTCCGCCCTTATCTCTGATTATTAAACGGCTTGGTTGAATGTGTGATATCTCAGAGGTCTGCTATTTTTCAATAATGATCGCTGCTATCAATAACAAGCCGGCAGAAACAACACCTGAATCAAACAACTAACCCTTAAGGACCTTTCAAGACATGAAATCATTTGTGGGCAGTTGTTTCTGGCTGTAGTAGCAACAAAACAAGTTTTTCGGCAATTTAGAAAATGTTGCTAGAACCAGTCTCACATGTGAACTTGTGTTAAACTAGCAATCTGCAGTGGCATTTTTACCATATTATTCAACAGGACAATCATGTAAACAAACTCATTTTACAGCTTAACAGTACACTAAAGAATATGTTCTGATGTTCTGAGCATTTGAGGTGAGAAGCAGGTATGCAGTAAGATAATACTGTTTAATATTGAATCAATACTTCAACCAGTTTTGCAAGCCAAGCTTTTGGGGCTGTATGCACCTTATACTGCTTATAGTTCTTTACTGTAAGCAATTCAATCTTGCCCTAGCTTCAACAACCTTGTAGGCTTATGCAAACTCAAAACATGTAATTTAGATAGCATATTTAGATACTCTTCATAGTTTCAAGGTTATTGTACGTATATTTTACTGTTAGACTGATTATAGGTTCTTGTAAATCCTTGTTGACAAGCTGAAAACACATCACTTCATGTGACATTCTGAGCTTGTGGATCTGTTACTTTTGACTAAAGTAGAGCATTTGGCATTCCTTCCTTGCCGCGTATGCATCCATGCGTCAACAGGTGAACGAGAGAGGTGAGAGATGTGTTATACTGACATGTAATTGGCCAGGTTGTGTTCATCCATTGTATGGGTCTCGAAGCCATGTGGTGTGGTGTCAAAGTAGTCGCTTCCAATCCCACAGATGAAGCATTTAGTCTGCAACATATGAACACATCATTCATTAAGAGGACAGAGTACCATGCCGTTTAGCTTAGGCTACCACGTTTAGCTTAGGCTACTGTAGCAATTAAACCACTGTGGGTCTCAATGGATCCACATGGACCAGATTTCTGAGTTAAATAATAAAAGAGGACCCAGTATAGTTCAACTAGTGTATTAAATTGCAAGACTGACAGAGAAATAAATGTTATACCTCCATGTCCTCCTTGACTTGCTCCTGTTGGTCTCTCAATTCTCCAAAGGCATCAATGATCAGACCTTTAAACCACAACATACATAACAGAGGTGTGTGAAGGATTCTGTGCACTTATACAGTATCTCTGCTGGGCTTTTAAGAAAGAAGATATTTTTACTCCAAATTCACAGTAAACCACGACCCATTCTTAGGCAACACGACGAATATACAGTAGGATTCCAATTTGTGGTTTCAAAGGGGATATACAACTGCCAGAATGTATAGAGTCATACACCGAACAAAACTCAGTTGAAGAAAAATAAATAAATGGCAAATTTAAACGTTGTCTCAGTGCTGAATATATCAGACTTGTCGGTAGCTTATACTGGAGATTAAAGCTAAACAGAATCTCACAACTGAAAATGTTACCATGTTAAAACATTTAACAAAATACGGTATGTATCTTGTCCCTGTGGCTCGATATACTGCAAAGTATGAACCAGGTAAAGGAATCACACATTGAGGATTCAACCTGTGCTTTTATGGAATCTCAAATTATGCTGTTATGGAAAATGGCTTTGAACATATTTGCTAGTTTGACCACCTCAAACGGTCTAATCTAATCTAATAAAAACAAAAAAAAAGAAGGAAGAAGAAGAAAAAAAAAAGAAAATCCAAAACATCTTAAAATAGATGGTAGAATCTGCCCCACCAAACACCATGTCATTCCAAACTACCCAAGATATTTCAAATTAGAGTGCTTTTATTTAAAATGATTTGAAACACTACTACTGCTACTACATAACTAACTACAGTTGTGTCACCACTAAACCAACGGCAATTCATCATTGAAAACATCATTGAAAACATACAGTAAAACTCTGAGTCAGACCTTTATGCATGCTTTGCTGCGCGTCTGTTGCAACTTCAACAACAACTGATATCATTAGTGATGCTTACTTGCCTAATAAAAGTCCTGTAACTGAAAATGGTATGGGTGCGACTTCATGAAGCCGCCCTCATACTATTTTCTCATGCCCCCCGATTGGGAAATGTTACATCCGCCCCTGACTGCATATTTGTTAAACTACCAATACTTAACTACACTTGAGTCCACACATGCAAGGTCGCAAAGAATGTCCCTGAGGGCAAGGCGTTAATTCCTACAGGGCCTGGCTGAAATGTTTCTGGGGTCACTTACGTGATGCTTAAAGTTAAAATATGTGAGAAAACACAGATTCCAGTGCCCTGACTGACTACCAATGACCCTTGACTCTTTCTCCTGATTACGGAAGATTAGCAGCAGACCTATAATAACAAAGTATTGTTTTGCTAAAACTAAGACATTGAAAGGCTGATACATTCATTCACTGAAAACCGTCACCTAAAACCTCTATCCTTATGTATTATGCAGTGTAGTGGTTCTTCTCAGACAGTTTTCATTCCAAGGATGCCCAATACAGAGTGTACAAATGGACCCCTAAGGATCAATTTAAAACCACCCCAAGGAACTCCTGCCCAACATATGAGCCAATTACAACATAATTTAGCCATAGCCTAAAACAGATATAATTTGAACTTTTTTGTCTAGCTGTTTCGTACCCCTGTTCCTGTATTTCTGTATTGTACTGTGTTGTCCCTGAGTAATGCAATGTGCTTTAAAGTCTACCTGCATTGTTTTTTGTATGGACTACAGATATAAATGAGCATCTTTGCTAAATCCGGTGCATTTACATTACGTTGATATACATTGTTAACTAATATGCAGCATCAATAAACAAAGTCAAATGAAAGTCCCTGGACGGACCCCACATTGAAAAGCCACCATGTGCGTGTTTGTGCGTCGTATCTCACCCTGGATGATGGCCAGAAGGATGACAATGACAAAGAAGAAGAAGGTTATATCAAACACCACCCGGTAGAGTTCGTATTCGTCACCGGCAGGATCCTCGATCTCATCTCCTATGCCACCGCCGGCTCGAACTCCAACGTACATGTGGAAAAGGTAGCACTAGTAAAAATAACATGAAACAGAACAAGATGTGAAGAATCCATGCCTTGTTGGTGCACAGCAAAGTCCATGGAAATCCAGCCAGTAATGTTTGAAATATTCACCACTCACATAATCGCATTATCATATCAGTATTTTAAATTTATTGTGAAATTGTAGAGCTGCATGTCTTGATACCACTTAAATCTGGTGTGATTGGTCAAAACAGACCTCTAATGAATGTACACTTTTCATTGGATACCAAATTTTTCTGCCAGAAACAGCTGATCTACAAGTTTTTTTGGGGTGGGGGGAAGGATGTTCCGCCCCAGAATTATGCACCTGGGGTTCAACTGCTAAACAAAAGTAACATTTTTAACATCACAATAATATTGTAAATCGCAACGTCTTTGGCAATTCTCATGGCATGACTCACGGTCATCATGTCGTCACACTTCATGTCCGGTTCATCTTCGTCCTCGCTTTTGTTATAAAACTTGCGGAAGAAGTTGAAGGCGATCACAGTGTACAGGTAGACCACCACCGCCAGCAGACCCACCGTCATCATCAACTAGCAGCAACACAGAGACGTTGCATTCATTACACAGAATTAATTCACAGAAAGTACAAAATAATAGTGACATGTACTTCACACGTAAATAATCCAACTGTTAACATATACAATATATTAATATACCATTGCGTAGCCAAATAATACTATATTATAGATACTAAAACTAATACTATTATATATAGTTAAAATAAGCTCATATAAATCAATTTGCCACATGCTCCTTTGTATGGCTAAAAATTATTTAAAAATGTGGAACAATTCTGCCCAAAGTAGGACAAGTTAAACCTAAACCTGAGAGCTTGACATGTACATTTATTAACTAACTGTATGAGTATACCGATCAACGCCTACAGTAACAGAAAATGGTGTTCATGTACAATGCACCAGTATACTAGAAAGGAGAAGTGCAGTCTATTATTTTTTGCTTTATTGGCTGTTAGATAAGGTAAATCATTCCGTGGGCCTAGTTATAAACACTGCTTGACAAATAATTACAGTATAAATAAAGTCACTCGCACAGAGAAAGCTTTATTGTTAAGTTCTCACTGTCAAACATCTATGCCCAACTCAACCAGTTCAGTGCTACGCTACTGTAAACTCATTATTGCCCCATAATCTAGTAGTCAAATATTCTCTTTTATTTTTCCATACTTATTCACACTGTCCTTCACATACTTAGGAGGAAGTTAAGAACCATATTCCGAATATGCATGTGTCGTCCCATATATTCTACATGAAAATGCAGTAAAATCTGGAGTGCTGACTATAAAATAAAATGTTCTCCGTAGCTTTGTTGAAAGATTGCACGTTGTCAGACCTGTGTTCCATTGTGTGTGACTGAGGACAGGATGGTGCGAAGAGTCTTAACGCCCATGGCGATGTCAAGCAGATGGCAGGCAAAGAAGAAATTGTTGTAGTGCCCAAGGATAGACATCACCAAGTACCAGCACAGATACAGGAATGTCTGTGACGAGAAACAAAAACATTGTATTTTCTCCATGGAGAATAACCCAACATTTCTTAAAATGGTATCATATAAGCATTGTGGTCCAAAAATAAACAAACTGTGATATTGTCAGGGAGGTGTCTCTGTATCGATTAAGTAGTCAGTCAGTCAGACAGACAATCAATCAGTCAGTCATCTTTTGTTAGTTTGTTTCTAGCAAAAAAGTTGATTCTTCATATCCATAGGTCTATCGGTTCCCACGGACACAATATACTGTATATTACATTATATTATAATATACTTTAAATCACATTTGTTAGTGATTTACAAAGTTTATATTACCACTTGTATTGTAGAGACTAGTCAGCCACTCAAATATCCATCATTCCCATGTCTATTGGTAAATCACACCATTTAATTCATTTTGATTTGAATACACAACAGACGGTTATTATCTTACGCCATCTGTAAACACCACACCAAATTTCCAGATCTGGTACTTGATGTCGATTGATGTGATCCTGTGAAGACACAACAAGGAATCCCAGTCATCAAACATCCTCATATTCTGTGCCAATGGCGCCTTGTGACGAGCTACGTTGGCACTTCAATAAATAGCTTTGCTGTTGAGCAGAAATATAGTATCTCGTTGTTTTGAAGTTCACTTTGTAAATAAATTCATGCAAGAGTGCCGCACAGTAGTAGTGAAAATAGCCATTCTACAAGTTCACAAGGCAACCCTGAATGAAATTTAAATAATTATTTATTTATATAAACAATTATTTAAATAATAATGCGTTTGATATGGACATAGGAGGTTTTCACCCGCCATCAGTGTCATACTGTACCAGGTGAATATGGAGTTGTCTGGTTCCTCCTGTTTCTTCTCGTGTGACTGCTGGCTGACATCCAGGGAGGCCAGGTCCACTCCCAGGAGCTCTGCTATCCTCTCCCTACCGTAGATGTCACCGTACTTATCCAGAACCTAAAGATTATGGCCATTATCAAATCTAGAGTAGGGCTTTTCAACAGATGGTCCCTGAGAGGATTCACTGTTTACACTATCAGGAGTTAAAATATTCATCATCTGAATTAGCCCAAGTCTACACAACTAGAGAATGTAGAAGGTTAAAGGTATATTTTTTTTTGATCTGTTTGACTGTTTTGTTTCCCAAATCCAGCCTGCAGGTATTTTGGACAAAAGCAAAAGAAATCTTTAGTTTTCGGGTCTGTGGGGCTAAAATGTCCTCAAATGATCTGTCTGTGGCTCAAATTCTGTTATGAAAAAGGTTGAAAACCAATGTCTTGAGGGATTGTAGGCACTAAGAGGTCTCTAGGACTGTGGTTTGTACATTTTGGAGTACTGAATCAACCAACAGTACTACAACAACAAACAGAAATCCTGTGGCGTGAATGTGAACATTTCAAAATGATCTTACCTTCCGCTTGACAAACTTGTCCCAGTAGTTGTTTGGAAAAGAGCTGGTAAAACAAGATAAAAAAAAGCTATTTTGTTTGTGTGCTTTGTGTGTTGACTAAATTGTGTCTGCAAATATGCTTGATAATTGACAATAAAGATAAATGTTAAGATAATTGTTAATAAAGATAATTGTTTCAATGTTTACTGTTTCAACTGAATGTTCTATATTTAACTATGTAACCGAAGGTTCTTAGTCTATCAGGGATATACAGTATACTACTGGTATGTAACTTAATGTTCTTAGTCTATTAGGGACTATGTAACCGGAGATTACATAGTTACATAAAGTTACAAAAAGGGCTATAAATCACTTCACATCTCAAAAGCATTTGCAGACAGAATGTCATGACAATGTCAAATCAATCGATCAATACGCCTAATTGAAATCTCCAGGAGAGGCCTGTTGTGTTTCAACAGGCTTCTCTTGACTGTAGAGTATTTATTTCATTGTTACTTACGGTGCGTTCAGGATCAGTCTGTCCCACTGGCCCTTGATATCATCATCTTCAGGTTGCTCCGTAATGTACAGACCATCAAACTCCAGCTTTCTGGCAAGTTCCTTCTCTCTCTTAAAGATCACCAGTGGAATCTGGGGAAGACAATGCACTCAAATGAGTGTTCATAAGACTGTTGAAAGTATCCCAAGTGCATTGTGTGCACTCTGATCATCACCTAAATGTGATATAGCACAACATTAAAGGAGAACTCCAACCCAAAAGTATTTTTTACTTCATTTTTTTTACTTAGCTACTTAGTTATTTTGGTGTAGTTGTTATTTTGAGATTTTGTCTGTATTTCTTAATGGTCGTTTCACCTACCCCAAAATAAAATTAAAATGGGGCTAATGAGTGTTGTTCAGGTTCACATATTTACATACCTCCAAAATGCATTTTTTGCTATATAATGTCTCTCCACCATGTCAATAGTGTGTTGACGTCATACTTTCACTTTTGATTCAACAGTGGTTCAGCTATAAACCGTGTGCCATGCCCCCACCCTTTGGGAAAGCGGAATCACTGTTGAAACAAAAGTGAAAGTGAAAGTGTGAGTGTTAACACACTACTGACATGGTGGAGAGACAATATATAGCAAAAAAACAAGCATTTTGGAGAGATGAACAACACCCAGTAGCCCCATTCTAAGCTTATTTTGGGGTTGAGAAACAGCTAATAAGCAGTGTCTTCACAAAATAACAACTGGACCACTTTTTTATTAAATGGAGTTGGCACAACGTATGTTCAGGAGGAAGACCACGCTTCCGAAATAAAGACCGTTGACTCCACCCACAGCCCACTACGTTCCTAGCCTCCTCCAGGCACCAGCCACGCAACGCTTCCTCCTTCCACGCCTCCACTCGGCGCCATGGTAACCGATCATCGCTCCACCCTCGTCACTCCCAGTAGCGTCGCTACCATGGCAACCACCAAGCTCCACCCTATCTCCGCCCTCAATTTCAATAAGGGAAGAGTATATATGCCTACCTGCTTCTCCCTTCAGTTGTGCATCGTATCTCGTACCCCACCCTCCCTCCCTTTCCTCACACCAACTCTATTCTCTAGTTTCAGGTTCCAGATGGGGGTCTCGGATCGGAGGCACAGCAGGTCTCGCGTCGAACGTACTGCCTCCGATCATCCACAGAGGCGTCCTTCCTAGGCAGAAGGACACTTCACTCCTCAGACCCCAGGCCAAACTCTCAGGGTCTTGCACCCCCTCCCTGGAGCCTTGGCCCCCCTTCACATTCATCCTCCGTCTCACCCCCCCTGGCTCACTTCCGTTGCACCACTTCATCCTCGCCTCTCCCCCCTCTCCTCACCCATCCATCCTCATCCTCCCCCCTTCCCTCACCCCGTACCTCTCCTATCCATGACATTAATGCATTTATCCTATCTGCCTTTCAATGTTTCTTCTTTTCTAAATAAAATGTCAAAAGGTGTTTATGTGAATGCGTGGTCTGTCACTAGTGAACTGCAAATAAAGTAAAAAAAAAAAAAAGAAAAAAAAAAAAACTTTTTGTGTGGAATTCTCCTTTAAAGAGACAAGAGGTAGAAGGCATTCCAGATCCAACATCAATGTTGGATCTGGTTCTTCATGTCTACAGTATGTGTTAAAGTATGCCCCCCGCCTTCCCCCTTTTTCTTTTTTCACCAGTGGACTGTTAGCTGGAAAAAAGCACTACTAATGGAAACATTTTGTTATTCTACCTTGAGGCAGTTGTAGCCAATGATACAGATGAAGGAGATGATGGTGTGCAGGATTGAGATGAAGTACATGGTGGGCTTCATGTATCCAGTGCTCTCTTCCAGGTAGAAGTAAACGGGGCCCTCTTCCTCGTCGTCCTCCCCTCCCTCGTCCATGCCTCCAGAGCCCTCGTCCCCCTCCTCTCCCGATCCCTCAAACAACCCGGAGCCTTCGAACATCCCACTGCCCTCGAACATCCCCGAACCTTCCATGAACTCCTCCTCTCCCTCAGGCGGGCTGTCAGAAACCTGTCCAGAGCACATTGGGTAGATGAGGTGGTGTCCTAGCCAGGGCTATAGAACAGTTGCCCCTGCCTCCTCTTCTTTTGGTGTGTTTTTCAGCAATTCTACACAATAGCATTAATGTCTTCATAAAAGACAGACACAATGTACAGTACATAGTCATATGACATGCCCTCAGTCAGTACAACGTACTGTACACTAAACAATACCATTCACAAATAGTTATTAACCTTGTAGAATAGCAGAACGAAGTTCAGGGCAAATGCGAGGAACAGAGCCAGAAAACGGAGGTTGTAGAAGTTTCTTGAGAGGTAGTTCTAAAAAAAGAAACAAACAATATAAAATGTCATGTCTGTTAGCCAACATTTAGATTGTACTAATGGTACTGAGGAAGTGGCACCACGAGGAAGAGAGACCATTGACTCACCATTAATTTATTCCTCTGGACATCCAGTTCGGCCCA
The DNA here is from genome assembly GCA_039105355.1 of Benthosema pterotum. Lineage (NCBI taxonomy): Eukaryota > Metazoa > Chordata > Actinopteri > Myctophiformes > Myctophidae > Benthosema > Benthosema pterotum. The sequence goes on from CM076975.1 coordinate 17,380,008, forward strand.
AATTTGAAATCCTTCTTCCTTCTTTGGCTTCTTTTCCTTCTTGGGTGCCACTTTCTTTGGTGCTTCTTCTTGATCTTTGGTCACAGATTCTTTCTCGGTTTTCTCTCCAGCTTCAACACTAAAGAGAACATACCATCAGGGCCGGATCTAGGCGTGGGCATGGGGGGGCAATGCCCGCTTAAAGATATTTCAAATTAAAGTGCTTATATTTGATTTGAAACACTACTACTGCTACGAACTAACTAAAATTGTGGCACCACTAAACCAACACCATTCCATCATTCCAAACAGAAAACTCTCTGAGTCAGACCTTTAACTTCATGCAGCATGCATGAAGTTAAAGGTCTGTTGCGTGTCTGTTGCAACTTCAACAACTGATGTTATTATTGATGCTTACTTGCCTATAAGTCACACAGCGCTGAATGAAGTAGAAGCATACTGCTGAATCAGCTAGAAACTGTAAAACTGAAAACAAGTAGATTCTTACTCTGCTTTCTCTGGTTCTGGAGGTGGTTCCACTACGACAGGAGGTTCGGGAGGCTTCTGGCTAGCATCAGCTTCCTCTGGTTGCTGCAAACAAAGAACAGCATCTAACTAGAAAAGTGCCCTTCTGGGCACAGGTCTCCACCAGGCCAGTTCAGGTTGTGGCCTCCTGGTGGCGCTATAATATGCCAATGTTAAAAGGGTTCCATTTCTTCGTATGACTTTAGCATTGAGATGATTTGAGGCATTTTGTCCAAAAATGTGTTTCGCAAATGTTCACCTGTTGGTGGCGCTGTAACAAGCCATTGTGAAAAGAGTGGATATTAGAGAGAATATTTTTCTCAGCCTAGTATTTTAGTGTGTTAAAGATTTTATATAAATTGCCTGCTGTTCGTCATGTTTTTAAAATCGGCCTCCTGGTGGCGCTATAACATAGCGTTGTCGGAAATTTGGGGCAGAGGTTCATGGGTGGCATCCAGGGAGTCTGTGTGTAAATTCTGGCATTGATCGGGTTAACGGTTTGGGAGATTAGCTGGTAACAGACGGACACACATACAGATTTTTGCACAAAGATGCCAAAAATCGGCCTTGTGGTGGCGCTCTAACAGGCCGTTGTGAGAAATTTGAGGCAGAGGTTCATGGTTGGCATCCAGGGAATGTGTGTGTAAATTTTGGCATCGATCGAGTTAATGGTTTGGGAGATTAGCTGCTAACAGACAGACACACGCACAGATTTTTGCCAAAAAAAATGCAAAAGTCGGCCTCCTGGTGGCGCTATAATAGGCCCTGGCCAAAAATTTGGAACAGAGGTTCATGGTTGGCATCCAGGGAGTGTGTGTGTAAATTTTGGCATCGATCGGGTTAATGGTTTGGGAGATTAGCTGCTAACAGACAGACACACGCACAGATTTTTGCCAAAAAATTGCAAAAGTCGGTCTCCTGGTGGCGCTATAATAGGCCCTGGCCAAAAATTTGGAGCAGAGGTTCATGGTTGGCATCCAGGGAGTGTGTGTGTAAATTTTGGCAGCGATCGGGTAAACGGCGCCGGAGATTACTTGTTAACAGACGGACGGACACACACACACACGGACGGACGGACGGACACACGGACGGAGGGTGAAACATATTCTCCACCATGCCTCCGGCCTGGTGGAGACAAAGAACAGAATCTAATGATTACATTCACACAGGACATTGAGTTAGAATACACATGCCGGTGAAAACTATTCAATGGCAGTCAAGAGAAATCACTGTGTTTTTTTAATCCAATGATTTTCTAATACGTTTTTTTCACCCATTGCCAATTACCTAATGTGATCCTGGGTAAAGGTCTCAACGGTCCTGAAAATTAAGGCCCGGCCCTAACTGGGCCCTAACAGTTCAGGCCCTAGGCCCGGCCCGACTAAATGGAATAGATTTTAGGTCCTACCCGGCCCTAAACTGTCGGGTTTGGGCAAAATTTGAAAATTCGAGATTAAAAATGAAATGGTAATCAGCACCATTTTCATAATAGCTAAATACAGAAAATAACTAGTATTCTTACTCTAATAAAATAATTCAATATATATTATTTTTTCATGGGGGCCCAAGGCCCTACCCGGCCCTACTGATTAGCATAGATTTTAGGCCCGACCCGGCCATAAATGTCGGGTGGGGCCTGTTTGGGTTCGTTCCTGGTCGGGTTCGGGCAGACTTTGAGAACTCTAATCCTGGGCTCTACACACCCTTCGCCAAACTGGAGAGGCAGCGGACTGGCCTCATGCTTCCTTCATTGCATGAGTAGTCCATGCTGCCTTCTGTTCCCCTGACAGGGGGAGTTTCCTGGTTGAACGTAGCACATAGAAGGACCACGTTATTCCAACCAGGTCCCGTCCCCTCCATTTTGCGCCCTGGCTGGCCAGGGGGAGGCGGTTTAGAGACCACGATTACTGAATGTTTTTGTGAGGGTATCTACCCTCGGGGACACAGGGAGAACATGCAAACTCCACATAGAAAGGCCCTTTCGCCTTCGAGAAATCACTACACTACAGGTTTCTTTGAACACAGAAGCTACAGATAGCAATGACAGTGACTTGTGCCTGTACCTTTTTCCTTTTCGTGATGGGCGTTCCTTCTGGAGTGGGAGGCTCGATAGTCGCCTCTATTCCCATGTCTCCGAGTCCACCTGGAGCATCAAACCCTGTCACCCGGCCGCCCTCCTTCTCTTGCGAGTCCTCGTCCTCCTCCTCCCCATCCCCGGTCTCCCCGGCCTCCGTCACCCCTCCCCCTCCCTCCTGCTCCTCCCCCGTCCTGGGCTCCCCCGGCAGGTCGCCGTGCACGTCGTCCTGCGTGGGGTCCGGCATGCTGGCCAGGATCTCCGTCACCGTGATGTTCTTGGCCCCCTCCACCAGGCCGCCGCCGAACAGGGTCTGCCAGATGAGCATGAATATCCCCTTGCACACGCTGTAGATGAAGTGCAGGATGCCCACCAGGATGGTCCAGAAGAACACCGACAGGGCCACCACGATCTCCTTGACGGTCATCTTCCTCACCCGGCGGTACTGCCGGCGCAGATTGCGGAAAGTGAAGATGCCGAGGAAGCTCAGCATGCTGTTGATGAAGTCGGCGAAGGCCGAGCTGGACTCGGGCGGCAGCTCCTCTTCGTTGTTCTCCTCGTCTCCTCCTCCCGGCGCTCCCTCCGCTGCTCCGCTCTCCGCTGGCTCGTCGTCCTCCTCCTCTTTCCCCTCCTCTTCCACCTCCGAGATCTGCGAGGCGATGTTCATCTCGAAGATGGTGTCCTCGCAGAAGTTGACGAACATCTCCATCTTCTCTGACTCGCCCCCCTCGTTGACGACGTCGAAGATGAACTGTCGCTTGGACTCTCGGACTTGGGGCATCTCCCATTGCCTGCGGTTCACCTCAGAGATCTCGAAGTAGATGCGCTCGATCTTCCTGCTGGCGCCCATGATCTCGATGCGGCCCAGGAACGGGCGGAAGTAGTTCATCACGTTCTCTGCTTGCTCCACGAAGTTCTGCAGCCTGGTGTCGTGGGGCACATGCTCCGACAGGTTGGTGAGCAGCACGGCGATGTTGAAGCCGATGTCCTTGGCCGGCTCCTGGAAGCGGTTGGCGAACTCGTCGTAGTTGATCATGTCGTTCTCGTCCGCCTCCGAGCACGACAGCAGGAACTGGATCTCGGAAGGGGTGTATTGTTTCTGGCTGTCCATGGCCTTCTGGAAGTCCTTCTTGGAGATCAGCCCCCGGGGGTCCGTGACGTAGTCGCGGAACGCGTCGGACACCACGATGTCCTTCAGCTTGAGGAACATGTCAAAGAACTTTAGGATCATCTCCACGTTGCTGGAGGACTCCACCAACATGTCCACCATCTGACGGGCAATGGTGCCGTTCACAATGTTTCCTGTGCAACACACACAGAAAGATTAGTACAGTACAGCAATAGGTTGAAACCTCCCCCTCCACGCATTTACACTTCATTTGTATAACTATTACAGTGCAGATGATTCTTTGAATTAATATCTATAACACAAAGCCTTGATTAGTTTTCTAAAACCTTTCCTAGGAATGATCCTACAGTACGTCAGCAGTATCAAAAAATACTCTACCCTCCAACAGGGAAAGCAGCATGACAACCATATCTTTCTGAAGGTCAAGAAGCTCCTTCAGCAGACCAATTTGACTGGAGTCCTATAGCAGAACACACAGGATATTACAATGACAATAGCTAGCCTTTTGGGTGGGAATGGGATGCACAGGGAAGGTGACATTGTAGACAACAGTGTATCACACAGAGGGGTGTTTGAAATCTGAGGAAATCTGATTTTGTATGAGGCGAAGGTTACATACAAAGGTTTTAAATCATTAAATCATGCGTGTGACTTACAGTATATAGCCAACCTGAGAAGCTTGGTATTTGTGCATTTATTCAAAGGACAACTTCACACATTTGAAATCCATCTTCATATAATTGTTCCACTATTGCTTTTGTATAAGTTTCCCCGAACAGTTGAGTATAAGTCCTAATTAAATTAGGACTTTTTCAAAGTGGGAAAACAAATTTTGTTTTCCCACTTTGAAAACATAAAGAAATAAATATAAAAATACATAGATTAAAACCAACAAATCTAAGAAAGCCTCAGTTTAGCGATGTGGACAGTTCAGAAACCAGCCTACCATTGACGCCATCTATAGGATGGTTTTGTCATGTCAAACAATTTCAGTGCATATCTTCCAGAAAGAGAAAGGCGTAAAAAAGGAATAGTTTATAAAATCTTGAGATCCTCATCTTAGTCATCTATGATGTCACTGATAGGAATGTTTCTCCATTGTCCATCCCGCCAGTGAGACTCATATAGTGAGTAGACGCCATCTTACTGCATAACAAGCATTAGTGATTACCAATTATGTTATGAAGATATGGTTGAAAATAGGTGAAGTGTTCCTTTAATAATTGTTGTATTAACAAGTTAGATGATTCAGAAATTTAACAAACATTCTTTACCCAGTCAGACTTTCATTTAACAAGTGTAATTAATCACAATAATGCTACTGTATGTACTGTACATCGTAGTCCTCATGAATAGCATTGTCAAAACTGGCATAGATGTTACAATGCAGTTGGCATCAAACACAAAATGACTACTGTTCACTACTGTATGACACTTTTCAATAGATGTTCTACAGTATATCAATGCAATATGAAGGACCTTTGATCATATTCACCATCGGATGTGACTGATCCCTTTCTTAAATACAGTTCAATGTTTAATGGAGTTTGAAGAAATCAAAACAACATCTTTGCCCTTGAGATCATAAAAATTGTTGCAGTCAGACAAAATTCTCCCACATTTGTTCTTGCAAATTAATGCCCTACCGCATTGTGTTGCACAACAGTAGTGAAAATAAATCCAAAAGCTCCTGACAGCAACAAAATAATGTAATATTCTACAAGTAGAAGTGTTGTATCCAACTGTAAGTTTAACCCAATTAGTCAGAATTAGTCTGAAATAACACACCACAAATGAAACGTCTTCAAGCATCTTCCCTCTGGTTACTTATTAATGATGATATGAAAGAGGGAGAGTCAACATCGGACATCAATCACACCAAATGAGTGTAACATTAAAACATATATTTCAACACTGGAGGTTAAAGATAAGGCAACAGATAGGGGAAATCCTCTGATATTTACTAGTCCATATCAAAAGAACAATTTTGTATAATTATACAGAAATTATTAAGAATTCACTAAGTATTAAATAATGTGCCAGAATGCAATTGGAGAGACATCGAAATCCACCAGAAACGATATACCTGGCCACAACGTGGTGCAAATTGGTGCAAATAGTGACCGACTATAATTGCAACCTGGTCACGAATACTTCCTGGTTATAACTAGTTTATAGGTAGGGTTTTATAACCCTAAGCCTAAACATAACCCTTATCTGTGCCCTGCCTTTAAAAAGCAGATCCTTTTCTCAGAAGATCTTGTAGTCTTGTGAATTTATGCATAAGGAACTGGTTCATAGTGATATGATAACAGTGGTCAATGCAGTAATGTCCTGATATAGCTTTTCATATGTTGTGAAAAATATTTTGTGATATTCACTGAACCATACCCATACGGTATGTAAATAATGTATACATTTGATTGTTCAAACACTGCATTCATTACAACTTTAAAAGGCAAATGCATAACAAACAAACTGAGAAAAGAATCTGAAGTTGAAGTACAGCCAGTAAACAGTAACACCATATCACGTCAATAGATAAATAAAATGAATACCTACTTTACCCTTCATTGACCATGTGAAAGACAGTTTAAATAAATATGTAAATATTTATAGGTTTTTGTGAACAGGTTAAAATAAAACACTATTACATTTCAAAATACTCTTTCACATTTTATCTTTCTTTCAGTATTGCATTTGTTTTCTTATGTCATCTAATAATATTTTATTTGATATACAACATACCAGAACATCACATTTTACTGTTCAGAATAAAGGCTTGCTTTGGAATACAGGGAGAATGTGCATGGTAGGACTGGTAATATTAAAAAGAAAGTAAGAACTTGCAAGACACTTTAAGATGTATTTATTTTTGTGTCTATTTCCATCTTACTATGCCACAATTAAATGTTTTATTCGAAATGCAATGGCATTCTAATCCAGTAAAAAAATCCCTTTGAAAATAAAATAGTGCGCAAGGTTAGATTAATGCCATCAGCGTAGACAGGGTTCAAGTTTGCTTTGCAGATTGCCGATCCAGTCTAGTGCCTACCTGGTCCAAAAATTAAATTTCTGGTCTCTGTCGCAGTGCTATTGTTCCAAGCAAAATGCAACATGGAACCGGTGGATGTTTTTTCAAGTACTCCTCAAAATAGTTTGTTTTGTATGTTAAGGTTGTTTTTATACTCTTAACTTAGGCTACTCAGTTTGACATTCATGCGGCTGAACAACAATAACACTGCTGCACAAACCGGACACTGAATGTTTAGAGTAGACAGGCTCTAGGCCAGACCACACCGGTTAATTCAGAATAGAAAGCAGCCTTTCCAAAAGGTACTGCCAGAAAGCCTTGTGACGCGGCAGGGTTACCGTCAGCGCGTTCAGCCTGGACAGTCAGTATGTTACCAAGCTACCAAGGAAGATGACAGCAGCAGATGCAACAATCATCACCCATGGCATGGCCATATCTAAGATATACTGTACCGTATGGTCAGACTCAATGAAGGGAAGAGGATTTCTTACGGGCTGACATGTTCTCTTTGTCTGCCATGAGGGAATGACATTTTTACAAAAATTCTCAAATTTGCCCTCAAATTTGACATTTTCTTCAAGACGATATAACGTTAATTGACATTTCACTTTCAATACTTTGCGGGTTTAATTACTTCATAATTGGTGTAGCACAGTATTTGAAAGGGTGCACTTACCAACCTGATAATAATTGTATGCATGTGCGTGATGCCCGTGTGCACATGCAGGATATCGAGTGGGTAAACGATTGATTTCTCCACATTTCCATGAGCTCATACTCATAGCACATAACAAGAGGTTTTGTATGCATCAAACGTGATTTCCTCAGTCATTCCAGGCTACAAACTACTATAACTACTGTTACTACTGTTTACATGGTCAAACGGGGACTTGTTTGACACATGTCGCGTTTCTGAGTTAATAGTACGTTTACACAGCACAGCTGTTGCACATTATCATTTTTAATGCAAAAATCAATGTTTTCTAAAAGATGCACAGCATAACCCTATAGAGTGGAGAAGTCACATGGTGGTCCCGGAAGCATTTTGTCCATTTTCTTTGTACAGTGCAGTATGCAACATACAGATTTTAATATTTACTGGCATTAACAATGGTTCCACACATTTGATCCATCCTGAAATTTAGGTCACACGTAGATTGGAAGGACTAAGTACTGTATATCTGAGGTTTAAAACATTAAAAATACAATCACAGTTGATATCATTTGACTTCACAAATAGATACTGCTGTTATTGTAATTGTTTCTATTGATTTGTAAACCCAGGACCAAAACTGAATGTGGAAAACCACGCTGAAACCAGCCCATAATAAAATCTGTGAAAAATGAATTGTCAAAATACCTGTGAGAACAGGAAGAAACCATGTGGCTTAGCTCTATGCACAAACGCTTGCAACTGCAGGCTGGTGAGTATTCTGTGCGTGCATATTGGCAGCCACTAAGACAAAATGTTTGAGGGTGTTCAATAGACTACTGGGCCAGCAGAAATACACGTGACATTTCCTCATCCGTGTGGAATAAAACATACTTAGAATTAACAGTATGCTGTGAATGCTACACATTTAATTTTGGGGCGAATGCTCTGTCCTCATATTAAGGAAACACAAACATTTCACTTTCCTGTGAGTCCGTTTTACTCATTCCACAGAAGCATCTCCCACAAAAGTTCAGAAAAACATTGCCAGGTATAAATAAAGGCTTCTCTCCAAAATAGCCAATGTTGATTGGCTATTTTAATAATTTAATGTGTTTGACAATAACGATAGCGTTGCTAGATAGAAATGGTTAAACTGCCATGGAACAATGAAAAATGAATTAAACATTAATTGTTTGTGTTTCCTTAATATTGTTTACTGTGGTCAGTCAGTTGACAGGTGAGGGTCAGTGTGTGCTTCATTGAGCTCGTACCTGCGCCAGTTTCATCATCATGTGAGCGAACACGTGGAGGAAGCCTACCACAGCGTCCCACAGCCTGCTGTGAGCCAGAGACTGCTGGTTCAGTGTGCATGGGCCCTGCATGGGCACAAGGGTTACAAGTTACAGTTTAGGCATTTATAAGAAGCCCTTAATCCAGAGAGATTCATATCTCATCACAAAACACGGTAATGATGGGAAACGGTCATCTAGGATCCCACCGTAAGTAGTTCGGGCATCAGTCTAACAGCAGCATATCCGTACACTGAAACAATAAAACACTTAAGATGCCAGATCAATAATAAAATGGACCCCCTATGTTTTTATTGGTATTGTCAAATAAAGCTGTTATTAACCGCTGGAAGTATCCAATGTGTTTCTTTTGTTGATGAGCATACTTATTGCGATTTGGCTATGTCGCTGTGTTGGTTATCTGCAGCCTATTAAGCAGTAGATTCTGAACATTTATTTCATATTGTACATACTTCAGAGCAGTGGTGCATGGGCTTTTGTGGTGCAAATGGTAACCAAATGTTAAATGCCAAATGGTAAAAATGTCCCAAATGCGTTGTATAATTTGTTTTGAAAAATCCTATCTTAGCATATGCTAAAACAAGGGTCAACAGGCTAAACAATGGTGTTAAAAAAAAAAAAAAAAAACTCAATTTACCTGAATGTACTCAGTCAGGCTGTTGAAAATCTGTTTTGCCACCGTCATTGCTTTAGAGAAATTCTTCTTCCCTGGGTCGTCAATGATGTCTTTGCCCGAGTAGTACCAGTAAAAATCACTGATGGACTCCTGTTGCACAGTGCAAAACATAGAGATGTGTGGAAATTACATGAGGTTGCGGCATATTTTACACTGGATGCCCATAACATACTGCAAAATTGACTTAGTGGACAAAATACAAATTCACAGTGTGCCCACTGTATCAACAAGCACGTCGGCGTTTAGTGCACCTGTAATCGAAGCAGGTAATCTACTGTGCAGATGATGACGTTGATGATAGTCGTACAGCCAGTCTGTGTACGAAGGTAGTTCTGGAAATCTGCAATAGAGAACAGTGTGAAAAGTTGTGAGCCGTAACATTTGAAATGCTGCACAGCTACTGTGAACGGCGACGTTTGATCGCATAATTACGTTTCCTGCACGCCTCCAGGGGCGGATGTAACATTTCCCAATTGGTGGCGCAAGATCGCCTGTGGCGATCTTGTTAAGGGATCAAGCAGTCCACGAAGTGGACCTTGATCCCTTCTTGTTTTTGTCTCTTTTTTCCTCCTTCCACCAGAAATAGCTGTTCTGGCTGAACCGTGCAGTCGGTTTTCGCGAAAATTGGTAATCTGGTAGAGGGTGATGCCAAACGGTGATGATGCGAAGCCTGTGACCACTGGTCAAATGGTGGCGCTATAGCACTCAACTGAAATTGCAAACTTTAAACACTCATAACTCATGAACTGCTCGACTCTCAGAAATGTAACTTATATTCACTTATGCGTCTGCTTATGCCGAACAACTTTTGTATTCTTACTTTTGACCTCTGACCTTTAGATGAACCGCCATCTTGAATTATATGTAAAACAGTTAAAATGTCTCTTCTACAATCTTTGATCAAAATGCATAACAATGACCTACACATGAACTTTGAAGCCATACAAACATGAAATGGGTGTGAATTTTGTTTTCAGTGAAAAAAATGATGTTTTTACGAGCCAATGAAAATTGCTTGTTTGTGAAAATTCTTCTATTATCCCTAATCTACACATGCAAAGTAATCTGTTTATGAGATTTTACAGTTTGGTAGAGGGGGATGCCAAATAGCAGCAAAACCAGTCTTACTCCAATTGCTCAAATGGGGGCGCTATAACAATTCTTTGAAACTGAAACATTTGAAAAACCATAACTCGGGCCTCGTTTGGCCAAAAATCATGGGACTTGTTTCTACATGTTCCTTGATTCATGTGGAACACATCTGTAACATTGACCGGTAAGCTCCACCCCCAGAGTGTCTGCCATTTTAAGCAGTTTGAAAAATGCTCATGCCTGATTTTCTGGCTGGATTTTTGATTTGCACAACAAATGTTTGTTGTACAAGCCGGTTTGCATTTTTTGTACACACCATCACTGTGTTTGTGTGTAGACGTAAAGTACTTCTGTGGCCTGCCGCACCGAGGACAGCCATCGTCAGTGTGTTAATCTCGCGTTAATTTTTTTGACGCCATTAACGCACGGCTGTGTTAACACGAGATTAATGCATTAATGCGTTAACGCATTAACGTGTTAACGCCAACACCTTTAATATATATAAATATATGTGTTTTTTTTTTTTCAGGCTAGCTAGATTGCATTGCATTGTGGGTCCTTTAGGTCGTGGGCCGTGGTTTCAAAAAGGTTGGAAACCACTGCTATAAAGCACAAAGCACTGCATCGTTCTAATCTTTTCTGACTGAAATTCGAACAATTTAGCTGTATCATTCCAATTTCAAACTGTATCGTTCCATTTTTAGTCTGAGATTAGTAAACTGTATTGTTCTAATTTCACACTGTATCATTCCAATTTTACTCAGAGAGTAGTAAACTACATCGTTCCAATTTCAAGCTGTATTGTTCCAATATTAGTGAGAGATTATTAAACTATCATTTCAATTTTAAGATGTATCGTTCCAATTTTAGTCAGAGAATAGTACACTATATTGTTTCAATTACAAACTGTATCGTTCCATTTTTAGATTAGTAAACTGTATTGCGACAATTTCAAACTGTATCATTCCAATATTAGTCAGAGATTATTAAACTGTATCGTTCCAATTTTAAGCTGTATCGTTCCACTTTTAATTAGAGATTATTAAACTATCATTTCAATTCCAAGCTCTATTTTAATTATATTCCTCTGGTTGTACAACAATGGGAACTGATGTAGACACACACACACACCAGAGATGGAGCACTCATTAGAGCTGCATGGTGCTTGCTATACAAGCAGGTGTGAAAACCGTTTTGTACAACGCTATGTACCATGGTGTAGTTGCCAACGGGGTCGGGAGTTGGACGGAACGAGGGCGCCTGCTGGCTGAAGCCCATACTGCATCGCAGTGTGCAGTATGGGGGGGCCATACTGCACCGCAGTGTGCAGTGTGGGGGGGCCATACTGCACCGCAGTGTGCAGTGTGGGGGGGCCATACTGCACCGAAATGTGCAGTATGGGGGGGCCATACTGCACCGCAGTGTGCAGTGTGGGGGGGCCATACTGCACCGCAGTGTGCAGTGTGCAGTGTGGGGGGGCCATACTGCACCGCAGTGTGCAGTATGGGGGGGGGCATACTGTACTGCAGTATGGGGGGGGGCATACTGTACTGCAGTATGGGGGGGGGCATACTGTACTGCAGTATGGGGGGGGGGGGCATACTGCACCGCAGTGTGCAGTATGGGGGGGGGCTGCGGGGGGCAAGTGACAATATGGGGGGGAGCTGCGGGGGGCAAGCGACAACGGCAACCACACTTTGCAATTTTTAAATTGCGAATATTCTAGTTTCCATTTGTCACTTTGACCACTAAGCTCCACCCTCTGACTGCTGAATTGTGCATATTGTTCATATTGCTTACTGCTTGGTGGCGTGTTGTTGGGTTGTTTCATTGATGACAACAACTAAGCAAATCATTGTGCCAGGATAGCTCAGTCGGTAGGGTGCCTGACTTCGGAACACAAGATTGAGGGTTCAAGTCCCACTGCTGACAATACAAAGTCTGAGTCTCCAAAAACCCTGCTGTGTTTCCACAATCACATGATGTATTTCTTCCATGTTTCTATGGCTTATTTGTGCATATTTAAGGAGCGGTAGTGGCTCAGAGGTAGAGTAACCGGATGGTAACCACAAGGTTGCCGGTTCGATCCCGGGCTCCTGCAGAGTTAGTGTCGATGTGTCCCTGTCCCACTGCCATCAGTGTATGAATGTGTGTGTGAATGGGTGAATGTGATGCACAATCTATGTAAAGCGCCTTGGATAAAGGCGCTATATAAATGCACCATTTACCATTTACCAAGCAGTCCACTGAATGTGTGTGTTGTTTCCAGTACGTCTTGTGTCTGTTGGGTAGCCTCATTGGTAGAGCGCATGACTTGGAAATGAGAGTTCCTGGGTTCAAATCCCGGCACGGACACCTAGTAATATGAGTCAATCATGCACAATCTCATGTGGTCTTCTACATCTAAGTTCATGGTTCTATGTGTAACCCAGGGTAAAACTCAATGTAATGGTGGTTGTCACCATTCGGCCATGTTGTGTTTTGTCACTATTCGGCCATGTTGTCACTAATGACAGTTCACAGCTCAGTTCACCACTCACTCACAGCTCACCAATCATTTACTCATTCACCAAATCAGTGGCCTTGTGGTTAGAGTGTCCGCCCTGAGACTGGGAGGCCGGGGTTCGATTCCCGGCCGGGTCATACCAAAGGCTCTAAAAACGGGATCCAATGCCTCCCTGCTTGGCACTCAGCATCAAGGGATGGATTGGGGGTAAGACCCTGTGTCATACTAGCGTCATGTCCAGAGGGTGTACTTGTACATCAAGCTGCCTCATGCTACAGAAACAGGAGATAGGCACCTGCCCTATGGGCCTCATGGCTGGGCAAGGCTGTTTGACTGTCACTATTCGGCCATGTTGTCACTAATGACAGTTCATAGCTCAGTTCACCACTCACTCACAGCTCACCAATCATTCACTCAGTCACACCAGATTACAATGTGAGTCAGTCTCACACATAATTACCTGATGTATTTCTGAAGTTCAGGCTCCCATGTTTCTATGGCTTATTTGTGCGTATTGTTCTTACTCCTTATTGCTGCTTGCTTGATCCCGTTTTATTGCTGCTTGCAGCTATATTTGTTGTTGAAGTTGCAATCGACATGCAGCATGCATAAAGCTAAAGGTCTGACTCAGAGAGTTTTCTGTTTTCAATGATGAAATGCTGTTGTATAGTGGTGCCACAACTGTAGTTAGTTAGTAGCAGAAGGAGTGTTTCAAATCATTTTAGATATAAGCACTTTAATGTTTGGTGGGGCAGTTAGGGCATTTAGGGGGGCATTGCCCCCCCATGCCCATGCTTAAATCCGCCCCTGCACGACTCTCACCGTTATTGTGGCCCTCACAAAGCAGCTGCAGGAACCGGAAGAGGTCGCATGTGAACTCATCGTCCGCCATCACCTTCTCACCTGAACGTAATGGAAAGGAAAACATCAAAGCACCTTGCCAAAATGATGGCGTGGTCAAAATGAAACAAGAGGTCAAAATTAACAACACTCTGTGTTGTTAATTGAGAGTGTACTAATGTAGCAAATTTGTGATTTGGTTACATTTGTACAAATGGCAAATTTAACACAGACTCGTGTGCATCCAATGGTGAACAAGCAAGTGCAAGTTTAGGGGCTCCAAATCATAAAGAGCTGGCAAGGTATAAAACACAATGCATTCTCACAACAGGCCAAGCAGACTCAAAACAAGAGAAGACAAAGCAAGACACATTGAACACTGAAACATGGCAGCTGCCCTGATGTGTAAACTTTAAGCATACACATTTGAAGCTGCAAGTTTATTTATTAATCATCAATACAGTGAACGTATTGATGATTAATGTTTTAATGTGTAGAGGAGTGGAAGTAAATTAACTGAAAATGAGGAACACTCAACTAAATTAAATACCTCTAAGTTATAGATACACATTGTTTCAAACAGTAACATTCACACTGATTTAAAACATGGTATCTGCTCCTGATAATAAGATTATTTGCTTGCTATTAAATGCCTGGCATAGGTTGACCATTGTAATGTGTAAATACAATTTGCAAAGAAAGCGGTTAATCAAGTAGGAATAGCACTGTATAAAACAGTCATAATACACCGATATCAACATGTAGAGATACAAGGGACAATTCCACATGACTGGAGGTGACAAAACAACATTTATAGCAGACACACACACACAAACACAGACAAGCAAGCAAGCCATGCAGGCAGCACGGACCTCCACTCCTCTAATGAGACACTATGAAGAGGCAGACGGGTTGTGGCAATGTCCAAGGAAGTTAAAGAATGAGATATGTGTGCTACGCCCAAAGGAAATATGGAATTGATTCTTTAGTCCTTCAGCTATTGTTGAGATGAGGTTATTGTGGTGATGAGCTGAGGACACGAATCACAGTGAGTGATCGTGCAGTGAAACACATGTTGCCAACATGCTGATGTTGGCAACCATGTTTAGTGATGATGAGAATGGATTCACTGTGAATGGCTGGATGAAATTAAGTTTCAAGTTATTTTGAAATGTGTTTGTCAGATGAATGAATATACTGTATATATGAAATATAACATTTTTCAGGGTGCAATAATTTAAATCATTACAGCGACACCTATGTTTTTCCCGTCCGCTTACAGCTGACAACATACATTTTATACATTTAAAATTGTCTGGAACATTTTTTACATGGACAGTGGCAACCAATCCCCTCTTGGCGGAATCTCAGCATAAGAAAGAAAAGGAGATGAAATGACAGGGGGGACAGTGGAGAGAAAGAGGAAGAAAAAGAAGAGAAAGGTAAATAAACAGATGGACAGAAATGTAATTTACCCCGATCTAGGTTCATGTCTGATGGCCATGAAAGGAAGGACAAGGAAGGAAGAGGAGGAGGAAGAGGAGGAGGAGGCAGTGATCGTGGGGAGGGGAGAGAGGTCGGTCAGTGTGTGGACAACAGTAGAGGACTAGGACATGGGAAGGGTGAAGATTAACCACGGTGAACGGTCATTAATTCAACCCCGAAACAGCGTAAAGTTTTTTGTCAACTTTCAGAGTTCAATTAATGTTCCGCATTTCACCGTGCAGGTACAAAAAAAAAAGAAAAAAAAATGCACTGTGGGTCAAATGCCGATCTGGAAAAGCCCAATTAGACATTAAACTAACAACACACAAATTATAAAACAAACGTATACTGTAAAATATTCCCTGAAATGCCAATTCAAAGTGTTAGAGTGATGCGGCAGACACGGTACGTGGACAAGAGTTAAATGAACCGGTTAAGGACAGTGGCAGTAGAACCAAGAACCAACCTAAATCCGCATATGTAGATAATCAAATAATCGAGTCATGTTTTATTTTTGTATTTTTGACAACAAATCGACAGCATTTTTTGTTGAATAATGGATCGTGGTGTACAAAAATAGGGAACATGCAGTACCTGATCGACAAGCTCACAACATGTCGCACATTGGTGACATTCACATTGTTTTAATTGCCATTGAGGCAAAAGTTTTTAAAATAATTGAATTTAAATAAGTAATTAAATAAATATAATTAATATATAATATTAATATCAATAATGCATATGTTAAATAAGTCCTATTACCCAGCCACATACTGTCCGCTTGTATCCTTCAGTTGTAGCCTGATTACTGTGTGATCCATACCCCATAAACCTTCAGGATAGGACATGACTCATTCAACAACAATTAAAAGTCACAACGGAAAACACTTCCAGTTTGCATAAATATCTGATCTGGCATTCAGCATTACATGTCAAGTGAAAATTGTTTTATTGTATGTTCAAAAAGCTGGAGAGATGGGGAGATCCCAGTTACTATAACGTACAACCATTAAAGATACTGGAGTCTGGTGGTGACTTACTTGTGCCTTCCTCTGACACCATGCCCAGGCCTTCTGCCTTGTTCTGCCTCTCAAAGGCATTCAGATCCAGGACACTGTGCACATCACAAATATACAATAAGGCGCACATACTGTAATGCAGTGCAGATTTCGAGTAGATCAGATGAGCTATTAAGCTATTATGTGTAGTATAAAATCAACTTTTAGAGAATTGGAAGCTGACCAGCATGTCTGCATCAAAGCCTGGATGCTGAGAAAAAATCCCACATCTTTCTTATCCTTCAGGTATTCCAGCATTTTCTGCAAAGAACGACGCCCACCGTTAGTACCGGATCATATGAGATACAAGATTGCTTGTGAAGGAACTCTTGCACACCATCTCATATCTGGAAAACTGATTGTCAATAACATGCAGTGGTTTAAACTATTTGTACTCCATTGATGTTATACACCAGACTGTACATACCCGTTGCACTTCACTGTTGCCACCATTCAGGATGGAAATGCCTAACTTGAGGGTAGCAGACACCATGGGGCCGGTCTCGCCTATATACGACATAAAGTGACAGATAGGGTTACGTAAAGCACTAAATATCACAAGCGCACATTGTTGCGCTGACAACTTACACGAGAAAATTCAGCACTTGCAAAACCTCCCGAGACACAAGAATACAGTGATCGATACCAAGAAAGACAACATCTTGCATATCACATCCAGTGGTGTAAAGTAGCAAGTACTTAAATAGAATTTTGAGGTACAGTAACTGTATTTAACTTTGCCCAGGAAAGCAGACTGAGCAATACAGAAAATCCCAGATACCATCATATGCCAATGTAATATTGCACATAGTGCCTTAAGTGTGCCTTACCTTTGCAGGCGCTGATCATTTGCAGGACCATCTCGGCAGCGCCACGGTTATGAAGCCTGGACTGCTGGTACAGCAGTCTTTGTTTCTCCATTTCTTTTTCCTATGTTAAGCATAACCACTGTGTAAGTGTCCCTGCAGTTTGCAATTAAATCTCCACATGAATGGATAGAACAGAACCTCTTATGTCATCTTGGACATTTGATTTCAACCCATCAGACCCTTTACCCGTTTCTTCAGGGAATGGGCCATTTGGATTGGCAATCCGATCCCACATTTAAAGGTGCCGATTTGAAGAATGTTTCCCGTTCTATCCATTCATGTTCAGTAATACCTCAACCACACTTGCTCACACATGACATCTGACTGGGTACCTTCGAATCAATATGCTGTAAAATCCTGAGTGTTACTTTAACCAATACTTAACCAGTTACTTGTCCATTTGGATCCATATGACTATATCTATGCTGCTCAGAGTTAAATTAACACACAGGGTTGTACAGGGTACCAAATAATTTTCCTTTGCAAGGAAAGATTTGTTAATGGCTTGTTTATTTATGACTCATGGCAAATTTTCCTGCAGGATGTTTAAATGTTAATTTATGGCTTAGTTCACTTTTTCTCTCTCTGCTAGCCAAAGCTCTCTTGCTACAGTTACAGTAAGTATTTGTTTGTTGCACTATTATTATTGTTGGTGCTATCTACCTGTCACTCACACACATTCTCTCATTCCAGGTTATTAGTCTTCGGAATCGTTAACGACTACGTCTTTACGTTTGCTGGTTGGGAGCAAACGTATTGACTACAGCAAATAGCCCTGAATGGCCTTGCATATGGTGGTAGAAGACCTTGCAAAGGACCATACAGCTTACCGAGGTGTCTTCATCGACGCTACACTGACTTACACTGTGTCAAAGTCATTTCACCAGCACTTGGGCTTAAAGAAATGATTTGGCGGATTCATGTGCTGGAGAGAATACAGCACTACCAAATCAACTTTTCTTTGATTTTTTTTAACATAATATTCAATCTACTGTAGGAGGAAGAGAGTTGATCCGTTGGCAAAACAAAGCGTTTGTATTTACATTGTTATAGCTAATCCATACATTGCAAAATCACGAGTGTTGAGAGTAAAATGAACACTAAGGATTTTGCAACAGAGAATTCCACTGTCAGTGTCCAACATCAATACACATTTGCAGCCCTTTTAAGGGCCGAACCACCCACCCCACACCACCCCACCACCCACTCCCACCCCACCACCCACGTATGCCTGGCCAAGGACAACCCGCTATGTGTTAAATGCGGTTGGACCTCATATTTGGAATTCAGTCAAAATGGCACCTACTACGTGCTGTATCTGTTGTCACTACTGTATGCGAGACTTGCAGACTGTCGTTTTCCCAAGAATCCATCTATGTGAATGAAGGCTAAGGAAGCTTTCTTTGTGGTGTATTCTATGCTGGCTTTCACTGTAGTCTGTCAGTAACCTATAGGTGAGTTAGGAGAGGGGACATGCGTTAGTAGCATTCGGTTAATACAAATGAATATGTTATGATTATGAAACAGTGGTGGAAACAGAGGGCTGGACAGACAGGACAAACTAAACATGGACAAGTGTCGTGGTTATTCAGTAGACGCGGTGTCAGGGTTAAATCACATTTCAAGAAAGGGCAAGTTCATTTCATTTATGCTTTGAATGAAGTTTGGTGGTATCCATTATGGCATTTTCAGAGTTCTGCCCTGACCCATGTAAATACATTAAAACATACAGGCAAATAATTGTCCTGCAAAAAGTTCCTTGTAGATGCACATTCAGGGTGCCAAAACCATTCATTATATTCACCCAATTATTTCAGGAAGGCCAAGGAAAGGACACTTCTATGTAAAAAAAAAAAAAAAAAAAAAAAAAGTACGGTACTGTGAACATTATAACTCACAATTAAATAAATATTAAAACATCACACTGTATGAATTTAGCCTGACTAATATTTAGCTATTAATAGTGTGACCAAAGCTAGTTGGTTTTCTACATGCTCCCCAGGCTGAACACTGAAAACAGGTGCCATAGATGCAGGACAAACTGTTAACTACTTAAATGTTCGAATAAAGTTAGTTAAGCTAAATGATTTATTTAGAATCATTTAGCTAGCAGTGCATGTTTACAGTGTCATTATGCAAATTATACAATGCACATACACTACTGATCGATGATGACAAAAGTCAACAACTATTCAATCTGAGAATTCATTGGCATAACCAAAGAAAAACAGTGCCCTGTTTGATGTCAGTCAACAGTCTGTCTCAGAAAACTATTTGACTGAGCTATTAGTCAGACACTTTAGTTTGGAGGTTAATCTAATGAAGGACAGATCATCATATTTGAGGAGTGGCAATAAAAAGGAGTACTGTATTATTGCCGCTCACTCCAACAGGCTGGGATGTCCCAATGATGACCAAATGAGCACTGTGTGATATACGGTCAATAGTATCATTCAAACCCACACAGAAATGAAGCAACATATTAGAAGCTCAAAATATTCAATTTTACCTTCAAGCCTGAGCCATACTTGTGGTGGAATGTTTTTTTTTTTTTCGTTAGTTCAAGTTTTGCCACAGAAATACAAAATGAGTGTAGAATAACATTAACAGAAACCATATGACCATAACAGGTCTGTAACCGTGAGAGCCTACAAATGTGTCGACAAAATGTGTACATTCCCAGAGTTATGCAAAGAAAACATTTGGCAACCACTAGTACTTGTTTGGTCTCCTAATGTAACATAGTAGTGATAGTAAAATGCTACATACAAGGCCCATGTACAGACATATTGATGACCCATGTTTTCGTGGGTGTTTTTGGTGTGTGAAAACCAACACAAAGCAGGCTTTTACTCCTCCAACATGGTGGCGTTCCCTTCCTCGTTGTGTCGGCAACATAAAACACAGCATGCATCCGTTCAAAAACATCATATACGCAAGGCATACAGTATAGCATGCCTCTGTTTCAACAACACGCTGCACAAACACAAGGAACAACAGCATGCAGGCACAGAGGACATGACGACACAGACCGACATGGACAGGAGGGACGAGGAGGGAGAGAGATAAAGAAGAAAGAGGTGGTTATGGAAAGGAGATAATGGTGGGTGGATAATGAGGTCACTCGATGCGTAGAGAGCTACCACTCCAGTGTGTGTTCCCGGTTCCCTGCCCCTTCCACGCCCATTACCAGTTCTGACTGTCGCACCTCAAAGGACATCTCATCCTCAGCCTTTTCCAACTCATTTTCCTCCTCCCCTTCGTCCTCCTCACCCATATGGCAACTCTGAAACGCACACAGGCACGCACACACACAGTTATGCTAGGAAAGCCCTGGTCTGCCCGGCAACACAGGTTGATTGACACTAGTACAGGGACAATTGATACAGCCAGCTGATTGGCTGCCTCTCTGCTGCCCCCCCAATAATTATGATTAGGTGCAGCTTGCATGCTCTACTCAGTCAGTTCTCAGTTGTTTGACCTGAGGAGCAGCAGTGTTTTTCTTTCTCTCTGACTGTGCGAGTTATTGACCTACAAAGTAAGTGTCGAATTGTTTGATACATTGTATGGTGCTTTCTTATGTTATATTGCCGTCATGTTGTGAATATTGAGGCATGTTTTGAATATGCTAATGTTTGTATAATTTATGTTGAATTGTATATTTGATGGCTATGCTGTACCGAATGTATAATTGTTTGAACTGTATTTTGCTTTACATGAGAAATGTTTTGTGATTGTTTGATGATTATGATGATACTAAGAGACTGTTTTATTTTGTATTTTGTAGACCGCACTACGCACTGCACACTGTGCACAACGCACTCCTCTGTACCACTGCACATTGAAAGTAAAGACACTCAAACCAAGCTCCTCATCTCCTGTGATTCTCTGACCGGAATCCATCCATAAGTGTTCCAGCTCTACTCTAGCACCTTTTCTGAGGCCCCTAGTCCTCTAGTTCATGGTCCTTCGAGCCGGATAGAGCTACAACAACGCTATGGATCCTGCAACCCAAGATGTCGCCGAGGCAGCTACGCGTCCCCGCAGAGAGCTACACCCTCCTCAACACCTGAGTGACTTCGAAGTGGGCTACACACCTCAGACCCGAGATCAACCTCCAAAGGCTCCATCCCACACATCAGAACGTCGGGCTGGCGAGACGGGGTCCCCATCTCAGATGAGTGAGCGCTCACATCGGTCACACACTTCAGGGATTCAGGTCGGTGAGCCAAAGCCTCCTTCTGTGAAGAGTGCACACTCTCAACGCGAGTCCCTTGAGCAAGCTAAGGCCTTATCTGACAAGAGCTCACACCGCAAGTCCTCACACCATTCAGAGCCCAAAGCTAATTCCGCCCAGCTCTCATGTCGTGAGTCCTCACACATCTCAAAGGCCAAGTCAGCCACGAGCTCAGGCCCTCGTCGGTCCTCTGCTAGCGCAGATGCTCGACGCGCTCTGACACCAGTACAGGAAGCAATTCTCGAAGAGAATATTCAGCGTCTGGAGCTGGAGCAATTACAGCAACAGCTGGTGGAAGACACCAGAGCTGATATGGAGTGTAAGCACCTCCAACGCATGCAGCAGGAAGCACAAGATGCACGAGAGGCTATAGCTAAACGTATTGACAGACAAAGGCGACTGAAGAAGAAGGAGAACGAACTACAGGTGGCCCAGCTAGTTACCTCCCTCCTTCAAGAGTCAGCGAGGGATGAACGTGGTAGCCGTGCATCGACCACAAGTAGCTTCAGGCCTTTACCAAGCACAAGTGCTCTACCTTCTGACTCAGCAGCACTGCAGCATACAGTAGCTCCACAGAGCAGTCAGCGTCTCTCTGCTGCACACCCAGTTTCTGAACTTTCAGCTACAGCTGCATCCTTCATACCTGCTCTCACCCAGCAACTGCCTCCTCGATTTCCTGTTAGTACTGCTGTGTTGCATCCCACATCACAAACAATACACTACTCCCATCCAACTGCTGCAGCATTCCAAGCCCCGGTTGTGTCTTCCCGCACCCAGCAGCTGTCGCCTGCTCAAACTGCTGTGAGCAATGCAGCAGTGTACCCGCCAACACAACCACTATCTTTCCCTGCAGCACCCGCTGTGACGTCGCATGCAAGCAAAGCCTTCTCAGCGCACTCTAGGCTTCCCCCTGAGTTACACCAGGTCTCAGCGTTGGGGCACGATATCCCGACCCAGCAGTATCACGCCACTGTACCAGCAGTACAGAATCCGTCCTTTGGTGTGCATACGCCCATCGCAGATCCAGGTTCAATGATGCCAGTCATCCCGCCTTATGGTATTCCCCAAACCATGCTTCCAGTCTTTGAGCGCGACCGTGAAAGTGACTTCGCTCTCCTCAAGATGGCCTTGGATAACCTGACAAGCGGTCACGGGTACTTGACCGAACAGTACAAGTACCAACTCCTTCTTGGTCACTTGAAGCTTCCCAGCGCTCTCCGCCTGGCAAAGGCCTACATGTACGACCCCGCACCGTACACTGCCGCTTTGCAAGCACTGCAAGACAAATATGGTCAACCCCGGCAACTTGTCCAATCAGAGCTAGGTGCAATCCTTAATGCACCTTCCATCCAATTCAATGACTCTGAAGCATTCGACTCCTTTGCCCTGTCCATCCAGTCATTGGTGGGCATGCTTGGGACGCTGGAAGGACCTAATGGCTATGAGTTGCGATGTGGGTCACATGTTGACAGGCTCCTGACCAAGATGCCCCCATCTTACAGAGATGGATTCATCGAATTCTGTCTGAGTCGTGGTATTCTCAGGACAGGCTATGACCAGACGTACACTCTGTCTGACCTGGCAACTTGGCTCCAGATGAAGTCACAGGCTAAGCGTCTATCCAGCCGAGCTGCAGCGCTCTATCGGTGCGATGCCCCCAACTTCAACTCCAAACCAGCCAACTCCAAGGCAGCTAAGAAGGATAATCGCACCGCACCCAAGGAGAAGACCACAACCATACTTCTCAACGCTGAGGACGTTGCCAGACCTTCAGAGCCTGCTCAGCCTGGTTCGTCAGAGTCTACACGCAAGTCGACTTTCAAGTCCAAACCGTATTGTCCTTATTGCGACAATAAAGAACACTTCATGAATAACTGCGCTGACTTCAAGATGTTGTCTACCAACCAGGTGGTGAAGTGGATCCAAGATGGTAACCGGTGCTGGAAGTGTGGCCGTAACCACGCAGCAGATGCGTGTACTCTGAAGCGCCCTTGCAAAACGTGTAAGGAACAGCACCTCACCATCTTACACGACTCCGTCCAGCAGACCCAAACCAGCGTCCGCTTTGTGACTACACCACCCACAAGAATCTACCTCGACCGGCCAAACCGCCCACATCAGGTCATGCTGAAGGTCATCAAGGTAATCTTGCGGCACGGAGATCAAAGCATGGAGACGTATGCTGTGCTAGATGACGGCTCAGAGCGAAGCATCATACTATCTCAAGCTGTGCAGAACCTGAACCTTCCCCGAGAGCCAGAGACTCTTCACCTGCAGACGGTTCAGCAGACGGTTGAACAACTCCAGGGCAGCTCTGTATCCTTTGATGTTTCTCCACTGTGCATGCCTTCCGAGAGGTACCGGATCCACCAGGCCTTCACTGCTAACAGTCTGAGCCTGGCACAACACTCCTACCCCATAGCTGCACTACAGAAGCGCTACAAGCACCTCCGTGGCCTGCCCTTACCACCGATCGACCAAGCTAAGCCTCTGCTTCTGATAGGTTCAGACATGCCACATCTCTTGGCCCCTATACAGCCAATACGTGCAGGTCCACTGGGAGGTCCTATCGCCATTTGTACCCGACTAGGTTGGTCACTCCAGGGTCCTACCAGTATTGTCCAAGACACGTCTAACACACAGTGCCTTCACATCTCCACTGCATCTCCAGCTACCGAGCTCTTCAAGAACGTGGAGTGCCTTTGGCAAGTAGACGCTCTCCCTTATGTGAACCAGAAGGCAGCCACCCGCTCAAAGCAGGACCAGCAAGCTATCGCCATGCTACAAGCATCCACCACTAGAGTCGAGATCGATGGAATCCAGCGATATGCTACTCCCCTGCTCCGGCGTTCCAACGCTACCTACCTTCATGCTCCTAAGGAAGCTGTGCTGCCGTGCCTCCGCAGCACTGAGAGGCGACTTGCCAAGGACCTGAAGCGAGCAGAGGTCTACTGCAATGAGATTCGGAAACTGGAGACGGCTGGCTACGTGTCAAAGATACCCCCTGCTGAAGTCGACCAGTCTACAGAATCATGGTACCTTCCACACCACATGGTGAACCACAATGGGAAGGACAGAATTGTATTCAATTGTTCATTCCAGTATCAGGGCTTGTCCCTTAATGACCTCCTGCTTCCCGGACCGACCCTCGGACCAAGCCTACTCGGTGTCCTCATCCGGTTCCGTCAACACTCGGTGGCAGTGAGTGGAGACATCAAAGGAATGTTTCACCAGATCCGCCTACTGCCCGGTGACAAGCCAGTCCTGCGCTTTATCTGGAGAGACATGGAGAGGGAGCAGGAACCGAGCGTCTACGAGTGGCAGGTACTTCCCTTTGGGACGACGTGCAGTCCCTGCTGCGCTATTTACGCCCTCCAACGACACGCTCAAGACAGTGCAGAGGGCAATCCTGCTCTCACCGAGACAGTTGAGCAGTCATTCTATGTTGACAACTGTCTTCACAGCACCTACTCTGCCGACGAGGCCAAAGGTCTAGTTGACGACCTCCGCAAGCACCTACAGTCGGGAGGTTTTGAAGTCCGGCAATGGGCGAGCAATGTGCCCAAGGTCGTCGAACACCTCCCACCTGAGGCCCGCTCTGAAAGCAGCGAACTATGGCTCTCCAAATCCAGTAACGACCTTCAAGAGCCTACCTTAGGCCTACGTTGGAATTGCCTCAACGACACCTTGGGGTACAAGCATCGTCCCGTGGAGACTTCATCACCTACCTTGAGGAACCTCTACCGAGTACTTGCCTGCCAGTACGACCCTCTCGGCTATATCCTGCCATTCACCACAAGGGCTAAGGTCCTCATCCAAGACCTGTGGAAGGAGGGGGTTGGCTGGGATGAGGTGATCCGACCTCAAAGTCTACTCGACCAGTGGCGTTCCTGGGAACAAGAGATTCCTCACCTTCAACAACTGGAGTTTCCTCGAGCGTACGCCCCACCACAAGCTGACACTTCTACAGTCACCAGAGACCTCCACGTCTTTTGCGATGCGTCCGAGCGGGCATACGGCTCTGTTGCCTACATGAGGACCGTGGATGACCAACAGAAAGTCCACGTTTCCTTTGTACTCGCTAGGTCTCGGGTGGCCCCCCGCAAGCAGTTGTCAATGCCACGCCTGGAGTTGAGTGCTGCCCTCACAGGTGCTCAGCTTGCTGGCGTACTCCAAGCCGAACTCACTGTGCCCATCCAGCGAGTTGTCCTGTGGTCTGACTCCACTACTGTTCTACATTGGATTAAGTCAGAGTCCTGTAGGTACAAGGTGTTCGTGGGCACCCGAGTGGCGGAGATCCAGAATCTGACCGCGCCTGACAGCTGGAGATATGTGACCTCCGCGTCAAATCCCGCAGATGACATCACTCGGGGTCTTACCCTCGAGGAGTTGGCACAACCACACCGATGGCACATGGGACCAGAGTTCCTCTACTTACCTGAAGATCAATGGCCTGCCATGCCCTCGACTGAACCAGATTCCGAAGACGGTGAGCTGAGGAAATCTGCCATGATTGGTAATGTGACCATCTCTTCCGTTCCCCAGTTACCTGCCATCCAAGACTTCTCTTCCTGGAAAGATCTCATCCAAGCAACAGCCAGGAGCCTTCACGGGGCGGCTGATCCTGACTCTGCAGATCAACTCGAGGCAGCAGACTACCTGAAAGCTGAGAGGGCCCTCATCCAGCGTGCCCAGATGGATTCGTTCCCCGAGGAGGTCAAGGCCCTTAAGTCCAATCGGGCACTTCCCTCTGACAGTCGGCTTGGTTCGTTAGCCCCAGAATATGACCCGGTCACAGGCCTCCTCAGAGTTGGAGGTAGGCTACGCAGAGCAGAGAACCTGGAGATTGACGCCATCCATCCGATTGTGTTGGATCCAAAGCATCCCCTGACGAAACTGCTCATTCAAGATTATGACCAGACCCTTCTCCACCCTGGGCCAGAGCGAGTACTTGCCGAACTACGCCGTACATACTGGGTCCTGCGTGGGAGAGAAGCGATCCGCAAGCATCAGCACTCCTGCAGAGAATGCCAGCTGTGGCGAGCAAAGCCTGACATTCCCAAGATGGCAGACCTTCCTCCTTCTCGCTTACGCCTCTACAAACCTCCGTTCTATTCCACTGGAGTGGACTGCTTCGGACCATTCCACGTGAAGATAGGACGCCGTAACGAGAAGAGATGGGGAATTGTGTTCAAGTGCATGACTACCCGTTGCATTCATCTTGACCTCCTGGAAAGTTTGGACACTGATGCTTTCCTGATGTCTTTGAGACGATTCATCTCACGTCGAGGCACTCCGTTCGAAATCCTTTGCGACAATGGTACCAACTTTGTCGGAGGGGACAGAGAACTGCAAGACTCGTTCGCCGAGATGGCGCCAAGACTGAAGGAACAGTTGTCCAAGCAGAAGATCACGTTTCGCTTCAACCCTCCAAGTGCGCCGCACTTTGGTGGAACGTGGGAGAGAGAGGTGAAGTCGGTGAAGACTGCCCTCAAGGTCATCCTTAAGGACCAGACGGTGTCCGAGACCGTACTCCGGACAGTCCTCATTGAAGTGGAGGGTATCATGAACGCCAAGCCACTGGGCTACCTCTCGTCTGACGTGGCGGACCCAGATCCCATCACTCCGAACATCCTCATCATGGGACGCCGGGATTCGTCCCTGCCACAAGCTGTCTACGACTCCAGTGATCTCCTTGGGAAGCGTCGCTGGAGACACAGTCAAGTACTGGCTGACCATTTCTGGTCCACATTCATTCGCCACTACTTACCAGGACTACAAGAGAGACAGAAGTGGAGGAAGGACGGCAAGGAGCTGTCCGTTGGTCAGGTGGCCCTCGTCGTGGACCCGCAACTCCCTCGGGCCCTCTGGCCTGTCGGGAGGATCACACAGACGTATCCGGGAGCTGATGGACGCATCCGCACCGCATCGGTACAGGTGAAAGACAAGATTTACCTGCGCCCTGTATCTCGCCTGGTACAACTACCTTGTCTTCCTGATGAGGAGGACCCTTGATAGACTTTCCTGTTTATGTGCAAATGTTTGTGTATACATTTGGGGGCGGCTGTGTAGGAAAGCCCTGGTCTGCCCGGCAACACAGGTTGATTGACACTAGTACAGGGACAATTGATACAGCCAGCTGATTGGCTGCCTCTCTGCTGCCCCCCCAATAATTATGATTAGGTGCAGCTTGCATGCTCTACTCAGTCAGTTCTCAGTTGTTTGACCTGAGGAGCAGCAGTGTTTTTCTTTCTCTCTGACTGTGCGAGTTATTGACCTACAAAGTAAGTGTCGAATTGTTTGATACATTGTATGGTGCTTTCTTATGTTATATTGCCGTCATGTTGTGAATATTGAGGCATGTTTTGAATATGCTAATGTTTGTATAATTTATGTTGAATTGTATATTTGATGGCTATGCTGTACCGAATGTATAATTGTTTGAACTGTATTTTGCTTTACATGAGAAATGTTTTGTGATTGTTTGATGATTATGATGATACTAAGAGACTGTTTTATTTTGTATTTTTGTAGACCGCACTACGCACTGCACACTGTGCACAACGCACTCCTCTGTACCACTGCACATTGAAAGTAAAGACACTCAAACCAAGCTCCTCATCTCCTGTGATTCTCTGATCGGAATCCATCCATAAGTGTTCCAGCTCTACTCTAGCACCTTTTCTGAGGCCCCTAGTCCTCTAGTTCAGTTATGCTCAGTAATCTGCAGTATATCTGCAGATATGAGAGTTTCGCGATTCTGATGATACCGTTCACATCTCAATGATGAATTTTGAAGGTAACAGAAACACAAAGCAAGTGTAAATCAGCAGCTGGAACTTCCAGGTCGGCCAGCAGACATTATCCCTGGAGCATCATATTTTCATAGGCAAAAATATGGAGATGTATGTGAACTTATACGATGAAGACTCACCTTTGCCATAATATCTGAGTATGCCATATATAGGTGATCTGTATCAAGTTTGCTGCAACGAGAGTGAAAACAAATGTCAACAAAAGGGAAATGTATCTGTTCATGTGGGTCTTTAACTCTGTTAAAGCTATATTTTAAAGTCTTTCTAAACAATATGCCAACTGTGATCAAGATATTCTATGATGCATTCCATAGAAATATAGATTTCACTTATTACAATACATGTTTCTGTTTCGTGTTAGATTTCAGTTTAGTAAAAGTAGATTTAGTTTTAGAAAATGACATAAGTTTTAGTTTTGTATCCTTTTAGTTTCAGTCTTGGGTTTAGTTAGCCTTGATTTATGGAAACTGAAAAGGTTGGATGAAATAATTCATGACATCAGATATGATTGTGAAAGCTGCTTTAGTTTTACTTAGTTATGTTCATTGTTATGGTATGTATCCAATTATTGTATTGTTTTAGTTTAGCTATCATCCCCTGCCACACAGTTAAGCTACTACGTTGAGAGTCTAAACTAGTTGAACCTCTTTTCCGTTAAAGCAGTGCGGCTGAAATGCAAAATGAGTTGGTGAAGGGGATCGGGTTTGGTTTCTGTCTTCTCCTCTTCATCTCCTTCCTCTTGATCCATGGCTTTCTGAGATACAAGGATAAAGACAACAGCAGCACAGTAAAAACCTGAGGGTTCACTTCACCCCCAGAGGGTACTTAAAGGGGAATTTCACCCATTTTTAACATTTTTTCTGAGAGTGTACAAATGCAACCAAATGAAGCCTAACAGGTTCATTTGGTTCCATTTGCACGCTCTCAGAAAAAAAGAAGCATCTAAAGAAATTAACATGGTGAAAATACATCTTGATGATGTCATCATCACCATGTTAGTGGTTTTCTTCAGGCCTCCATTTCTTGGGAACACAGAATGGGGGAACTTTTTTATCACATCCACCCAGCACCTCTAGGGTATATTAATGGCATATTAGAATGTTGAAAATGGCTGGACTTCCCCTTTAAGGGTACATTGATACCCTCTCCTATTATAGTTATAAATCTATAAACTGATATTCTACTTTGAGGTTTAATCTGGGCAGGACAGTGAATGAGACACATGTCTATTACTGAGCATTTGCACATGAGCACATACGGTTGGGTCAAGTGGAGTTGGTCAGGAACCAACAGCTTGTCTGTATATTACTGGGAAGATCCCAGACTTTTATTTGATTAAAGATAAATGCATAGGATGACTTTTTATTTAATGATAACGTCCTGATGTACTGCATGTGACAAAAATATCAAAAATATTTGTCTATTTTTTGTGTGTCCCACCTTCTCATGTGCAACCACTGACATTTCACAAGCACCACGGTTGTATAATAATGATATAAAGTAGTTTTATGCATTACAGCAACCACTTTACTTTACTACCTACTTTACTTAACTCGCTTTAGACTAAGTTTAGAGGGGCCATTGGAATATTGCTGGAGCATTGTTAAGCTAGAGATTCCAGATGAAGTAAAATGACACAAAGTGAACTCACAGATAGGTCATCTATCATCCGGTCTTCAAAGGAGTATCCCTCTGTGTGGATCCAGTTACGTTTGTATCCCTCCAGGAACATGTTGGAAGCTCTGTGCCTGTGTTGGAAGAGAACGCATGGACGAGCATAATCAATCAGTGTTGCCAACTGCCAAAATCCAAAATGCACTAGTGGCACTTCCAAAATGCACTAGAATGCGCTAGATGCTTGCCTGGAAGGGAATATGACCATTAAATGACCGTTAGTCTTCTACATTCTCTAGTTGGGTAGATTTGGGCTAATTCACATGATGAATATTTTAACTCTTGAGAGCGTAAAAATGAAACCAAATGGACCCGCAAGGGTCCATTTGGTTTCATTTTTACGCTCTCAAAGAGTTACATCTGGTTAACCAACTATCCATCATTTAGCCTGGAGACCAAAACCACTGTCATAGGAGGAAAAATGGTGAAAAATGGGGCTTTTATCTCTGGCGCCTGTCAATCAATTTCCCCCCCAACTCACCAGTCAAAAAGCACTAGACTTTCCGTTAGGAGTTTTTCACTAATTTTGGCACTAGGGGGGTCTGGAAAAGAGCTAAATATAGTGACAAATGCGCCAAGTTGGCAACACTGTAATCAATATACAGCACATAATTATCTTTGAGTCTTTCATGCATTTTTAAACATACAGTATACTGGTTTGGCATTCAGAGCCTCTGTGAGGGAGAAACAATACAGCCAGTGGTGGAGTTGCAGTGCATTGATTTATAATCCTAAAAATCTACATGCAATATTCAGCACACATATTAAGCGTCAAAGTCCAATCCAATGTATTCATACTGTAATTGCGAACGCAGTGGGGCAGAACGTGTCTGTCTGCCTGCATCTGTCACACACCCTCCATTTGGGTATGCCTGTCAAAGAACTCCATATATAGGCATAAATGGGACACAGACATATTATATGGGCGGGGCACACAATTCCAACTTGCATCGTTCCAAGTTGGCCAATGCATTCGCTCCTGCGTAAATCGCAGAGGCGAATGTTGTACCTTTGAAATTTTTAGTTACTAGTTTGTAGCTTAAGATTACCATTACAAATCACACTAATCCCTTATCCCATCCATGTACAAATACAATATATATGGGCCATTTTGTACTGAAGAGCAGATCTACAAGCCCACAGTGTGCTGTGAGGCAAGGCGTTGTGATAGTTTCATTTCAGTAAAAGAAGTGGGTGGTGTACCTTGGTATGTTGTAGAGTGGTGTCATCCTGAAGCAGGCCACCACTGCCCTGCGTCTCTGCTTGGACAGCAGTTTGTGCCACACCATCATCTTGGACTTGAAGGGCCGCTCCGTCTAAACCAGCAGAGTTTTATAGTGTTAAGTTTTACTGTTTTTTTAGATAAAGACAGACAGAGAGAGAGAGAGAGAGAGAGAGAGAGAGAGAGAGAGAGAGAGAGAGAGAGAGAGAGAGAGCACGCAATAATCCACCAATAGGTGGGTTGCTATGAGTCTAGTGACAATGTGAAGAAACCAAATATTTAAAAAGGAAAATATTCATGGACAATCACCTTATGTGGTGTCATTCAAATTAATTTTGATATGGCACAATCAGGGGCGGATCTACGGGTGGTATGCATGGGCACGTATAGGCCCAGGCATTTATGAAGTCGGCCCAGGTACGAAAATAACTCAGTCAGCCAATAGCTGAGATGCACTGCCTGTCTGATACTGCAGTGCACAATGCTGTGAGCAGTGCTGAGCTGCATCAGTCATAAGTACACAAGTGAGTGAAGAGAAGGGGAAAAAAAGTTTGGTGCGGGGATCGATCGCTTGAGGGGGGAGCTGCAGCAGCAGCTCCACCGACTAACCAGAACAACATAGAGAAGTAAGCTACAGTAACCTACAGCACAGCTAATTCACCTATCGGACACTCCAGAGAGAGAGAGAGAGAGAGAGACTCTTCACTATCAAGATAATCTAAATCAAACATGGCACTTGATTTCAAAAATATTACAGCCACATACCCACACATTTTGGACTGTACGTCAGTTATTTTTGCATGCTTTTTGCGTGCTGGATGACAAGGTAATCCGACCCTGTTGGGTGTTGCTGTTTCGGTGTTGGGCGACTATGTTGGCTACTCACCACTTCAATGTGGTAAAGGACAGCGGACACCTCCTGCACTCTCTTCACAACCTTCTGTGGGGCGTCGGCATCCTCGGCCTTCCCTGCCATCTCCTTGTACAGAGCCATTTGCCAGCGCATGGATGGGTTGTCAACCTACGCACACAAACAATCAGGGACACTGACCAGCTCTGCCCACAATCCCCTGGAACTGTCTGTGCACTGTCTGTACACAGTGCAGACCCTGTGGACTAATATTAGTCTTGTCTATATTATAAACAAGTAGACTACAACTGTCAAAGAAACAGATGTTCATAATGTGTAATACAAACTATATGCCAAAAGCAGAACTGTCTAAGTAATTAAACATTTTCCTTTCTACTAATTCACAACAATCCTTACAGATGCCCTGAAATGAAAAATATGCCCCCATCATTGTCTAAGACACACACAGCTTGTGATTTGCTATAACAAATGTAATTTTTAAACATAATATTTCTACCTGTATGTTCTTATCGTCCAGATTTAATCTAAAAGCCACATTTGAAAAGCTGGAACTTACAGATCCACCCCATTACCTTGCCCTGAAGATGAAGGTTGTTCTGCAAGAACTCGCGCACTTCTTCATCAGTGTCTCTCTGTGAGTAAAACAACCTTTCGGTGATCATCACAACTTAAAGACAAACAATGCGAGCATGCTGGTTACTATTATAAATACATTTTAAAGTTATTAATTTTAAGAAGTCATTCTTACAGCTTCGAATTCACTGGCAGATCCAAATTAATAAAGATCACATTCCTGTCAAGTCATTAGTGTTACACTTGCACACCATTTTCTTCCGAAACAAATACTTGTTGGTGTTTATTCAAGGGCAGAAAAAGTCTACCAAAGAGTATCGGATCTTGGCCAAGTTGATCAGCTCCTGGTCGGCAGGTGAGCACATGTTGAGGCCGATGGGAAGCATCTTTTTCAGGGCGGCCACAATGAGCGACGTCTGCACAGAGTAACGGTCTCCCCGTTTCTTCTTCTTGGTACGTTCCGTGTCTGAGCCGCCACCCTGGGAGAGAGAGAATAGAGGACCAAGAAGAGCCATTCACGCTTTCTTATGAAGCGCCAGGGGGGGGGAAACAAAACAACAAACACCGTGTGCGAGGTGAACATACCAACAGCAAACACTGCGTTGCATTGAACACACTACAGTCTCGATTCAATGCCAGGCAAAGTCATTTCCACTACCACAGACAAAAGGCCTCATCAAAAATGAAACCAACCAGCGCTACTACAGCATAATGCTCAGCATGGCTACCTATGACACTTCCATGGCACAAAGTGCAATTCAAGTTGGGAGAAAAAGGGAGCCTGCAAAACAACCAGATAGACACGCACACATCTAAAGCCTACTAGGATGGGTGCTTGACCAAGACCAGTGACGGTGTGAGGATAAAAAGAGTCCGTACACCAATTCATTGTTCTCATCAGGCTCTGTAAACCCACACTTGAGGGCATTCATTGGTGTGTGGACTCTTTTTATTCTTACAACTCATTCTATTTTCCACATCACACACACAATAATGCTGGACGAAGAATGTCGACAAAATACCTCTCCACTCGACTGCTGTGTAAGAATGGAAAACAGCAAACGTTAACATGGTAAAAAAAAAATACCTGTGCAAATACATTGTAATTATCTCAAATAACGATTCGTTGCTATGACAAATGCTTCGCTCGGGACCCAAGATCATACTCATTGATGTTCTTCTCTTCAAGGACTCATGACTTGCTGTGTTCTATTGACATTGTCCTACCTTTTGGTAAAGGAAGGATAGACACACATACACACGCACACACAAAGTCAGAAACTCCTTCATAACACCGGCAGTGTATGAAGAACTATCCAGCTCACTATGAGACGGGTAAACAAAATGCTAAACAAGTGAAAGTGCAGCAGATCTGCTTGAGGATGCACATTATTCTGTCTCCAGACCCCAGACCTGATCCAGTAGGATGGTCTTCCCTCACATTTACCTCCCCTCATACTGTAGATGGTTTTCATATCAGCTTTCTGCTTCCCCGCAAAAACAACCAACAGCAACCAGCAGGAACAGCATAGGGAGTGGGTCAGTGTGTCTGCAACTGTTGACAATTTCTCCAAGGTTCATATCGGTCTATACCGATTTCTGATATATATATTACATTGTTCATACAGTATATTATTATTATATATTACATAGATAAATATTGAACTCATTGCTGTTTTTTTTTTAATTTATTTTTCAAGTAAAGAAACAACCGCTAAAAATCTGCAACCAGAATCAGTTACTGTATAACAGTCTTTACTGTACAACTACTGTAATATTTGTATCAATCGATTTGTCTGTGAAATGAATGGGTCACTGGGTATCTCTCATACATTTCAATATTGTGCATCCCTAATTATTTTCTAAGCAACAAATGGCTTTTTAGTTCAGCTGGACGTGTATAATGATATCTCAACTCAAGCAAGTAAACAGCCTAATTTTCTTGCCAGAATGAATGAGTGGCTTCCTTGAAAAAACTAAACACTAAAGCACTAATGTATATCAATATAGTATAATAGGATTTAACTTGTTGGCAAAGTCCTCTAAAGTCATACAATCTAAATTCTGCACTGTAGAAGGAAAAAACGTAGGGTGCCAGTGCCCAGTACAGAGACCAAGCACACGACTGGAGGTTACTGTTGGTTGCCTTTGTAAGGGCAGAGTTGACAAACATCAATATCCCTCTGAGCTCTGGCTAGTAAGGAGTGGGCATACAGCAGAAATGGTGAGGGCAAAACTGGGAAATGTATGGCTTTGGTCAAGGGGTTGGTTGGAAGGGATCATTCTTTTAGCAGCAGAACAGGAAATCCGTGCTTGTACAATCCATTGTAGCGTCGATGCACCCGGCATTCCACATAAAAAGCAAATCAGATAAAAAATAAAATAAAATAAAAGACAGCCCTCTACGAATGTGCATACTGCCAGGTGTGAGTTAAATTATCAAAGCGACAGACACAGCAGCTGGTGAGAAGTTAAACATGTCATGCATGCAGCGTTGGGGAGTGACAAGAGCTACATTGCCGACATTACATGTTTAGATTCACACCGATGGGAGGCAGTTACTGTAACCATTCAGAAGAATGCAGATAAACACACGGCTAGGCCCTAAGAGTGGTGTGTGGGATACGTCCCTGTGCTCG
Source organism: Benthosema pterotum (assembly GCA_039105355.1). NCBI lineage: Eukaryota > Metazoa > Chordata > Actinopteri > Myctophiformes > Myctophidae > Benthosema > Benthosema pterotum. Next base: position 17,415,271 of record CM076975.1, read on the forward strand.
CCTCACTGCACTCCTGACCTGTTCCTGTGAGGGTACAATTACTGTTCTGTTATCTGCACGGCTCAGGCCTGCGCCGCGGCCTGGTGCATGACTCCATACAGACATTCTTACAGCTTTTTTCCTGTCAAGGATCTCCAATTTACTATGCTTAATAATAAATAGGCCGCATACACCTCCCCCATAAGTCTATTTGCACACTTCCAGAGTTGATTTAGTTACAATTACATTATCACATTTCAACCAGGCATCCATATTTTGTCATTGTCCCAGCAAAAATAAATAATAATAATAATAATAATAATTCAATTAAATAATAATAATAATAATAATAATAATAATAATAATAATAATTCAATTGTATTTTGAATATTTCTCTAAAGTAGAGGGATTACAAGCTTTCAACACATTGAGAGCTTGTAGATGTTCTAGTTTTGCTGTGACAACAGGTCTACCTGGAGATTTTGGCTTGTCTGGTAGTGTGCCTTGGGCACAAGACATTTGAAAAACACTATGCGTTCACAATGCACTTGTAGACAGTTGACATTGTGAGGGTTGTGCATAGTTCTCTGTATTGGTCATGCCGATCAAGCGTTAAGATTTCGGTCCAGAGAGTGGAGATAACAAGATGACTGCACAGTGACCGAAGCCTCACAATAACAGGAGAGGAGCAGCTCTGCAAATAGAATCAAATCCTTTGGCAGATATATGTGGTGAAGGAGTGGGGGTTGACAATTTAAACTTTCAACGCTGCATCTAAATGTGTGTATTCTTTCAAACATGCCTATTGCCTAGTGTTGTGTGCATGTGCTGTGCATGTGAGATATGACTCCAAGCAGCGTCAGCGAAACTGCACACCAGTTCCGGTGTGGTATGAAAGGCTATACAGTAGCTTAGAGGAAAGGAGGGCGCAAAGAGCATTTTCTCCTCTTGCAATCAATTCTGGAGTCATGTTATTGAATACATGTCAAGGAGTGTTGTCTGCATCAAAAAACTGGCTGACAGTTAAATTTCAGCACCAGGTCATGTGTTAGCTTGGTGTGTGTGTGAGAAAGGCAGGGGGGTCTTTGTGAAGGAATCTGAACCATGGCAATGGTTCCACACAATTTCCAGGGGAGATATAGCCTACTGTATGAAGACATGAGCACAGTGAGGAAGACTAATGTTATCCTCTAGTAGAGGCAAAATGAAAACACTAAAAGCTGCAATACAGTAAAAAGAAAGAAAGAAAACAAAAGAAAACAAAAAAAGCAAAATCTAGATTTCAATCAACCTTTCACAAGAAAAAAAGAAACCCAAAATGAAACCAACAACATGGCAAAAAGACAAGACGACTCCAATCCAACTATTGATCAAACTAAAGAGCAAACTCCAGTGGCAGGATGATGGCACTGCGCTCTCACCACAGGCCTGAGGCCCCTTGGTGGAAGATCCCAGTGCCATGAGCCCCCCGTTCTACAGCAGAGTTCTTTCATCAAGCGCCCATCCAGACTCCCCCCCTCACACACTGGCAGGACGCGAGGGGCACCACCCGCTGGCTAGGGGGGGCGGGGAGGGGGGTATCTGCCCTGTCGTCCAGTGTTGATATTGTACGGGGAAACGGGTCTCTCTCTCTCCTTGTTTTTGTGTGTTACAGTTACAGTCATTGCAGAAGTCAGTGATTTTGAAGCTAAAACTGCACCAGGAAGAGCTGAGAGTAAAATATTTTTTGTGTTAGTTGTATGAACGGCTTCTACATTGGCTACAGCTGTATCAATAAACTTACTGTATGTGTATATTTGTGTAAAATGTAGCAGTGCTTTAAACAAAAAAAATCTTGAATCGATGGTACTTGTGTATTTGCTTGCTTTTAACCCTGTCCTTACTATATATCTCTGGTATCTGAGCTGAATTAATATGTACTATAACTACAATATTTAGTTGTTGGCAACATGGTCACCCACAATCCAAGATTGTGCATAACCGTCCAACAAGCATGGCCCTATGAAGGCAATAGTGCCAAAGTAACTGGATCCAAACAACATGTTGGTGACTCCTGTGAAAGTAAAAAAAAAAAAAAAAAAAATCAAGCCAGGATTTTTATCTCCTATTCCTGGAAGTAAGTGTGTACAGTATATACACAGGTATATATATATATATATATATATATATATATATATATATATATATATATATATATATATATATATATATATATATAGCGATGACAAACTCTGGACTGAGTTCTTTTTCCGCTGCTGGTGACGGATTGCAAGGTATTAGCCGATAAGCAGATACAGCTGCTTGTACAAAGAAAGTATTTGTCACCAGTGGCTGGATTTGGTTTGCCGCGTCATGCTTTTCTGAGCGGAACGCGCTGCTGATGCACTATAGTGCGTGTGTGTGTGTGTGTGGTTGGGAGGAGGAGGGGGGGATCTGATGTGCCAGTGTGCTGGAGGGGTTGATGAAAAGCTCCCCCCAGGGTGAGGTGCCATGCGGACAGCACAGCGGGCGTGCAGGGAACAAAGTCTAACCTCTGAGTCCCCGCCCTGGAAAACCCAGCATCAATGCAACAGAGGAGAGAACAAGGGGGGGACAAGTCAAAAAATAAAGAATCACATTGAAAACAGCTGCTCTAACACAATCAGTAATAGAATATTATAATGGACACTTTTACTTTACATTGATCCCATTTCGGTGCGTTGATCGGTGTGTTACTTCAATTCACTTCACTAATCAATGTTTCATTTTGTTTTTTAGTCATCATACAGATGGATGCATTGTTGAATTAGACAGATAAGATGATGACCAATAAAGGTGTGGGCTAATTATCTATCTTTGCCTACCCTAGTCAATGCAACATAAACAGATAAAACAAGAAATAAAGTAATAACACTCTTACACCATTGCAAGTACACACGTTAATACTGTGATGGTATGTGTTGCACCATAGTTATCATAGTGCAATCTAGCCTGTACATAGTTACTGTACACAATATCAAGACATACCTACAGTATAACACTACCAGAATGAGACCACTGTAATGTAAATTGTAAACTGGACTAAATCTGAACAACGTACAGTATTCTAAGTGAATATTGTTCTCAGCTGTGGTCCTGTTAACTCAAGACTATTCAATGTGGCCTATTTTAGCAGTGTTCAATTGCATTCCCCTGGTGTTTGACACAAATACAAACTATGCAAACCAGTCCTTTGACAGTCGTGCGTGTCCACAGGGCCAGAGCTGAGAACCACAGGAACAAAGTAATGACGGCCTAAAAGGTCTACAGATGCCAACGGTACCTGGTAAAGAGGGAGCCTCTCTGTCTTGGCTTGCATAGTTGGATTAATTTAAAAAAAGGTACAACGACACTATAAGGCTTGAGACACACAGAAATGCTAGCAGTCTTGTATTGAGTTGTGATTGAATTGTACTGTAAATCTACAAACTGTTAATACAAATTTCAATCAATCAATCAAATAATTAGCATTGTCTGCATTTATAGGACTACATAACACACCTGATATGGTTCAAATAATTACAGTGAGATCCAATAGCAACCAACGGCTGCTATTGGGTTGCAGCCTGGTCGTGACTAGTTTTTTATTAGTCGCAAGCAGGGTTCTTACCAGTCACCACTAGATTCTGGTCACGACTAGTTGCTTATGGTCGTGAGTAGTAAGCAACTGGTCTAGTGCTAAAGTAACTAGACCAGGTTGAAACCAGCAACTAGCCACGACCAGAAGGTAGGTTACAACCTTGTCGAAAATAGTAAGCAACTACAACGTAGTTGTGACCTGGTCGCGACCAGGTCAATACATTTTAACAGTGATTTCTTTTAAATCTGCTAAATAAAATGCTTAGAATTGATACCAATTCCATACCGATAATTTCCCTTGCAAGCAATATGATACAATGTCAAACAATACGATAATTGCTGTTTACATAACAAGTTACTTTGATATTTTCTTTAATTAAATTGATATTCTGATACAGTTTCTAGATCGTTACACCCCTAGGAAAAAAATCCAGGACAGTGAATACACAAAAATGTACAATATGACACTCACACAGCTACATCCTGAGTCTTATAGGGATATTTCATTTTCAAATAATATATATAACATAAATATGTTTTTAAAAAGTAATGTAAAAAAATCACAGCGCCCTCTTACATTAGAATGTCTTTCTAATGTGTATTGCTTATTTAAAAAATATATTTTTAGTTTAATTTATTTTAAAGTGAAATATGCCTTTATTTAAATTGAACACTGAATGTGTGAAATTACACTTGATATTTTACTGTATTGTCATCATACCACGTGAGAAAACATTTACATCTTTTCTAGGAGTGGCTCACCTTGCTCATCTTGCTCTTGCTGTCAGCGGTGAGGAATGACATGTTATTGATCTCATTCATCACCACAAAGTTCTGCTCCTCTCGCTTGAAATTCTGAGAAAACACAAGTGCAGGGAAAGAGAGACAGAGAGACAGAGAGAGAGAGAGAGAGAGAGAGAGAGAGAGAGAGAGAGAGAGAGAGAGAGAGAGAGAGAGAGAGAGAGAGAGAGAGAGAGGAGAGAGAGAGAAAGTCAGAGACAGAGAACATGGGGTCAACAGCACGTGTCGGGGGCAAAAGGAAATTATTTAGTCGGACAAACAGGGGAAATGCTAGGATAACATAACCACTGATGATCATCAGATGTGATCAACCCACTACTTTACCCACCCACCATCCCCCAGAAGACATACCGGTAACCCTTAGTATAGATGCCACCTTCTCAGCCAAACAGTGAATATTTACTCACATGGGACTTGGACCAGAATATGAATACTTCTCCCACCATTCGAAACAGCTCTTCAGCATCTGGGTCTGGGCAGGTCAACCACCTTGCTCTGTCATAGGACAAAAAAATAATAATAATATTAATCACAGCCTCACCATTGGTCATTTTTGCTATTATGGCAACCATGCTTGCTGCATTGATCAAATTTCTCATCGTCTTTGTGACTACATAGGGCAAGCTAATAGTTTTTCGTTCAATAAAACAATTCATGGAATGAAAACCTAAATGTCTCCGTAAAACCGTGCTTTACCCATTTTTTTCAATGAGAAAATGCTCAGTGGATTGAGTCAGTGTGCACATGAGTTAATTGCATTAAATTTTTTAATCAGATTAATCAACAAAATTAATTTAAGTACAGTAATTAACTTGTTATTCTCAACAGCCTTAGTACCTACATACCAAGCTTATACTTTATTTACATTTTATAAAATCATCCATTACAATCAAGGCCTGACAAATTTGGACAAACACATAGGCAGACAATGTTCTGGCTGGTTTCCATAGTAAGAGTTGACTGTTTTCGCAACCGAAAACATGATTAACCCTTAGTGTATTGAACGCGTTTTGGTGTTCTAAGCATTATGTTTTAACTATTGAAAAATAGCAGATCTACAAGCTCATAGCGCACCACTGAGTGGCGCGCTATGAGCTTGTATCTCTGCTATTTTTGAAAAATCGTGAAAACGTGGTGCAAATATTATGTTATTCAGAAACTAGAAATCTAGACAGGATGGGTTAATGGGTTAAATGCAATGTTCAAAGCAGTCAGAGCTGCTCTGCGTGCACAGAGTACCTGTTGTTGTCCACGTAGCGGATGAGCAGAGGGTACAGGGCGTACAGGTCCCTGCAGAGCACGGCGAACTCGTCCCGTATGGTGCCGTCCTCCTCGTCGCACTCTGACTTGCCCTCCATGCGCAGGTGGTCCTCCTCCGCCACCACCTTGCCGGTGCGCTTCTTCAGCTTCTCCATGGTGGGGATGAAGTGGGACTTGAGCATCTCTGGCTTGGCGCGGCTCACGATGGGCTGCGAGAACACTGCCATGATGGAGAGCGTTGTGCCATGGAGTGTTAGATTAATCTAGAATTGAAAGTGGGCAAGTAGGCCTATACAATACAGACCTATACATGTGAACCAGATTTTAGACCCTTTAAGACTCACAGAGTATGTTAGACTGGGCAGCATTCTATTTCAGGTGTGTAAAAAGGTCTTGAACGGATGGTAACATGATGTAAATTTCAAAAGAACATTCTGTGTACATCTCAGGCCAGGTGCTGGATATCAGGCAATTGCTCGCTTACTCGTGTTCTAGGCACTAGAGCGAGTGCCCAGTCCGACACTGGGCACTCCCTGTGGTGGTTTGGAACATGTGTGTCGAATTTGAAGTCGGTGGGGCGAAACAATTATCGAGTTATGTGAATTACAGACGTATACACAGACAGAGACGCTGTGCCTTGATAGATTAGATAAAATTGATATAAAGAAGTGATCCTGCAAAATGTGCAGTTTCTGCTAAATCTTAGTTCTTGGATGTTGTTCTTTAAGCCCTAAGTTCTGCAACATGCAACTCCTTGGGTCCTTTTAATGCATTTTGGTTTGAGGCTGATTCTAAAAAGTTTTCTGAAAAACCTCAAATGTAAAATGTATATGGTATTGGGAGCATTAAATAAGTACGTTTTTATACTGTACATACAGAACCCCAAAAGGACTTCCCAGGTCAGAATCGTAGGGGTGAGCCTACAAAAAGTGGCTCCTGCCAACATAGTGGGTCTACAGTATGTGTCTGTCTTTGTGTACTGAACGCGTTTTGGTGTTTTTAAGCAGTTGAAAAATAGCAGATCTACAAGCTTGTAGTTCTGCAGATCTACAAGCTTGTAGTTCTGCTATTTTTGAAAAAATTATGAAAAGCATCAGAAACTACAATCTGATCAGGACACAATGGGTTAAAGGCGGTCCCTCACCGGCCAGCCTCTTCATCCAGGAGGCCTCGTCGATGCCCAGGTTATTGACCACGATCTTCATGATGCTGCCCAGCAGCTGGTTGAGGTGCTCCGAGGTGACGGCGGTGCAGATGCGGCCCTCCATCTCGGGGAAGCACTCCAGGCCCCTCTCCCACCAGCGGGGCAGGTAGTTGCACAGCATGGGAAGCGTGATCTCTATGACGTGGGGCATCTCGGTGTAGCGCGCCCCCGACTCGGCCAGGTCTCCGATCTCCTTCAGCAGGGTGTCCAGCTCCGGGATGTCCGGACACAGCTCCTGGACCTCGTTGGGAAGGCCCAGGACTTCAGGGAAACGCCGACGGCAGGGGGGAGAAAGAGAGGTTTTGTCGAGGACGAACGACTGAGTGACTCAAAATAGTGCCGCACACATTTCATGTGCCTTATTTTAATTGTAATAAATGCTCACAACTGTGTGTACTACTCACTCGAGCCTTCTTATGAATTATATTGCATTTTACCTTTCATGTACACACTTTCTGTCTCTTTCAATCAAATATTTTGTGAGTAGCTGTTTCTGTTTGAAACAGAGTAATTTAAAACATTATATAACATTTTTTGTAGGTGTCTTTACACCTAGAAAATATGAAAAATAGACAAAAATTAGAAAACCAATGAGCCCTTCACCAAGTCCCTCCCCAATCCGTCCCACGTTAGAAGAGGAAGCTGACCAGGAAAGCTTCGCCTGGATAGCAACAGTTGCTAAAGTATTAGCAGTATTAGTTGATAAAGTATTAGGTTGGGGTTTAGAGAAGGGCTCATTTCATGAGCATGACAGAAAACGTGTGCATATCAGTGTTATTTTTATATTCAGTTGTTTTCTATTTATGTGGTATTGTACTTGTGTGGTAACTTCCAGCAGAAACAAATATAACATTTCCCAATCGGGGGGGGAAGGAGAAAGGGTATGGGTGCGGCTTCATCGCACCCGTACCATTTTTGGTTACAGGGCTTTTATTAGGCAATTAAGCATCAATAATATCAGTTGTTGTTGAAGTTGCAACAGACAAGCATGAAGCTAAAGGTCTGACTTAGAGAGTTCTCTGTTTTTAATGATGAAATGCTGTTGGTTTAGTGGTGCCACAACTATAGTTAGTAGCAGTAATAGTGTTTCAAATCATTTTAAATATAGGCACTTGAAATTTGAAATATCTTGGGTGGTTTGCATGCCACCGTGTTCGGTGCGGCAGACTGGGCATTTAGGGGGGCATTGCCTGCCCATGCCCATGCCTAGATCTGCCCCTGGGTTCCAGCACAGTAAACAGGAAATGATAATCTAAGTGTTTGCTCACTGGCCCGTTCCCTGGGTGTCTTGGTGGTGTACACAGAGAAGGCGTTGAACTCGTTCAGATGGGGCTCCAGGAAGGCCACCGGCATGGCAGCGGCAAGGTGAGCCAGGCATTCTCCCACAGCCGGCCTCTGCCTAGGAAGTTATGCAAGAAAATCAAGTCACACACATGTGAGATTGGAAGTGCCATTTTTTGCAGATTTTTGAGGGCATGAATAAGACAAGTGTTACAAGTCCGTAGACTTGGCTGCCATTGTGCCACATGACCCAAAGCCAGAAGTTGAATACTGTGTCCATACATAATACAGTCTCTCTGATGTACATCTGATGCAAATATCTGTCCAACATACAGTATAAAAAGGCTGACACCATACAGTAATCTGATGAGTGTTAAACTTACAAATGTGAGTAAAAGAGGGATTTGGAATGACAAGCAAGTGTAGTACTAGTATGACTGCGGAACAGAAACTAAATTCTCAGCAACGTGGGTTACCATGGCAAGATAACAATATAACAGTAACACTTTTCATATGCAACTTGGGACTCACCTCTCGACATGTGGATTTTTCACGCTTCCCATGGAGTAGATGCTGCACATGATACGATAGCATGACATCTGGAGATCATCCACTGGATACATGCAACAGAGACAGCGTTTTGTTATACCAGGAGAAAGAGTAACTGGCTGTTCATGACGCCAAGCACTAAGTGTTGGTTCACTGAGGGTGACTGGACTCACGTATGACATCATCTCCAAACAGGTGCTGAGCGATGTGGTCGAAGAGGGAGGTGAGAACCGGGAGAAGGGCAATGGTGGTGTAGTTAATGTTCTGGGAAACTCCTTTCACTTGCTTTAAAAAAAGAAGCAGAAAATCATTCAAAATTCAGTCTTGCTTATAATGTCACAAAACAAGTATACAAATATTAAAAACATCAATGTGGTGTCTACCAACACTCTACTTGCCTCCCAACTTGCCAGACTTTCATTCACAAATATCGTTGAGTCACTGGCATAGTAGTCTTCAGTCAAGGTGTATTATCGCAACCTCAATGTCTTCACATATTGCAGTTAATATAAAACACATTATTCAGGCACATTTCAGCCACCATTAGGACCATGTAACGTCATCACCCAGCAATGCTAGATCATTGAGCTTGACTTAACCTCTTTAACACCAACTATCTGGGTTGGACATTTACCATAAACGGTAGCTCTAAACTCACAAAGTGAGCTGCCGTATAAGGACTTTTAGAAAATTACCAATGGTTCAAGAGGTTGAGTTAATTATGCTAACAAATTCACCTTTGACCTGTACCAATGGGGCCAGTGGCCCCTAGTGTAAATCCCCACATCATCCCATAGTCTGTTACAAAATAATATTCTAATAATAGATTCAAAGAGACAGAGTGCCCTGGCATTCATCTAGAATTCCTAGATCTAACTTGGGGTTCAAGTGAAGACAACTGGCCCAGATCTGAAGGTCTGATCTGATGCCTGCTCCTGAGTTTGTCAAATGATTAACCAGCCGTCTATAGTGCGTAACGATTTTCATACCATTGGCTTGAAGTAATGCCCACTTGTAAATATCTGAGTGGCTAGGGAACCAAATGGGAGAATGCTGGGAGAATTGGAACACTTTGCCCATGTACACAACTGCAATAGCTAATGGATATTCTGGCCCAACTGAACTCCACTAAACATACAATGCATCAGAAAAGCATTACAGATCCCGGACCCCTACTAGCTACTACTAGACACACTGGCGGTCAGGAAGAATGAATTAGAGCACAATTGTCTGTAATGTAAAAGTGTGCATTAGGTGGTAGACTGAGTACTAGTGAGCCAGTTTTAGAGGTTGTAAACAAAAGGGAAAAAAGAAAAAAAAGAAGAAGAAAAAAAAAAAAAACGACACAAAGGCAATTCTAGGTCAAGCAACAATGAAATGTTAAGAATTTAAATAAGAAGCCTAGTGCAAGTGGGGCCTGGGAACCATATGGCTGGGGGCACTGGTGGCCTAGTGGTTAAGTCACATATAATGACAAGCAACCTATGACCTTTGATGCCTGTCACTCTGTTTTACAAGTAGTTTGACATGGGTGTCTTTGTGGTGTAGTCCAGGGGTAGGCAACCTTTTTCAGACATGGGTAAGAACATCAGATTCCAAATGACTAATTAAATAAAACTACTGCACCTGATTTCCTTTAGACACTTTGCCCAGTTTGAGATTTTCCACCATCTTCTCAATGTCATCAGCGGCACTCTCAAAGAATGATCGCAACCCCGCCTTCACAATCTCAGGCCCAGATTTCATCACTGTCCTATAAAATCATAAATAATAAAAATAAATCCATGTCTGCTTGTCTGCTATAGTGATCTACAGCATAAAGCAAAACATTTTTTACCTGGCATCCAATGATCGTGCCAGAATGTGAAGACAGTTAACAATCGCCGAGGCATCCGTTCCTGCAATGACATCGACCACAGACCATAAACAACAAGCGCAGGTCAGTGTAGTTTAGTATAGGTGTGAGTCACCTCTTATACTGTAGTACAACAGGCTATCATAGTCAAGAGCACAAACATTCTGTGTGACAGCAGACGTCTTACCAAATAGAGAAACTCTGTGTCTCACCAGAGCGGACATTTTAACGAAGATACTATAGAAATAAAGAAGGAAAGGAAAGGTAAGCAAAGAAAAGGAAACGAAACAAAGCGAAAGGGAAAGGAAGGGAAAGGAAAAACATCAAAGTAAAATGAGCTAAACTACTGTTTTTTATTTTGTGTCTAATATAATACCTGGCAATCATCTCCTTTTCCTTATTGGAGGAATGGCCTCCACTCCCCAGAACCTTGGCAGGCGTGGACAGGAAGTACAGACAGTGGTTCTTAAAGTACTGGTTGATCAGAGGCAACAAGATCTGAAAGAAGAAAATACTTGGACGTGAGATGCAACCTGCTGTGAGCCGGTAGATCTGCTGTGCTCGGGTGTTCTTGATGTAGCCATGCATTAGTGCATAATTTTGCCTTTACTATCACAGGAATGAACTGCCCTGTCAGCCCACAATATTTGTCGGCAAGCCGGTTCAACTCTCACCTTAGCAAAGAACTTTATTTCCTGCTCATGGGGAGACTTCTCCACCCGTCCACTGCTTACAACAGCCTCTGAACAACACATGGGAAACAGACATTATATCATGCACACGCACTCATACTCAGACATCATAGTCCATTCCGTGGCCTACCGGCAAACAAAGCTTGGGCAATGCTGCCGATTCCCCTATTCTATCCCTGTGATTGTATTGTACTTAAGAAATTCACATCTCAGTTGCATGTACTGTACACAAATATGCGTCTGTAAGTTTCTAGTCAAGAATACCGAGATGAGCAATGAACTCCTGAGCGATCTCCATCCACTTCAACAGCTTCTGCAGGAAACCATACGCAAACCTCTTTTCAATGGACGAGATGTCGGACTCCATGTCTTTCAGGCCCCTGAAATTAAATTAATTAAATGAGCCGTAGCAATCACTATTATGAGTGTGTTATACGAGGTGGACATTTGATGAAAAATGAAGCAAAACACTGCGTTGTAAATAATTTTAGATAGGCATAAGAAAGTATAATGTGCAATACAACAATATTATAAAAGAGAGAACTACGAAGTAAACCTACTGCAGAAAAAAACAAAAGCTGATGATGATAAAAAAGGTATTCACACTGATAAAAAGAGACAATCCGGCACTCAAAAAGTCAACAAGGAAAGCCTCTGTTAAATTAAAAAGGCAACTGCCAACATGACCATTAACTGGTCTTCATCCAGGCAAAGATGCCAACCAATCACAAATTCTAGACCAAGACAAATCACCAAGTAAGTCAATTAAAGGAGCATTCAGTGATTTGGAAAAACCCTGGTCCACCCCGGTAACAAGATGAGCACACTTTACAGTGGAGGTAAGTGCAACAGGCCAACAGCACATGCACCAAGGTACGCCCCCACTCAATCATGATTGGAGGAAGGCTGCCCCTTTCATGACATCCTGCCCTTTCCTGCCCCTTTCCTGACATTGCCCGTGGTCCCCATTTTCCTCACAGCCTATTCAAAAATGATTGATACAGTATAAAGACTATTATGTTGCGGACAAAGCCAACCCGTGACAAATCATGACAAAAACACACAAATGTTTTGGGGCAATCAAATCATGTATGTAAGAAGAAAAACAAAACAAAGTGTTGTATTCTGCATTTTTTTCTTCTTGCTAATTACATATTGTATGATAATTGTTGTGTTTGTTATCATGATTCGTCACGACCCGAGTGGGCTTTGTCCGCAGCGTAATTGTCTTTATATAAATCATTTCCGTATAGTCTATGAGGAAAATGTATGGGGAAATCATTTCTGAACCACGGACGACGCCATGAAAGGGGAGGGACTGCTCAGCTCTATAGTAGGGAGGATTATCAAAAAAGGGGAAAAGTGATATTAGAATTAATTTAGTAATCACTGAATATACCTTTAATATTGAACAATTATATTTTATCAGTCTTTTGCAAAGATAATGCAAGAACTACAGGAAATGGCATTTTGAGTTTTTTAAATTAAGGGCTTGTGGAACAGAATGAACAGCATGTCAGCTGATGTTTAGAGATGTTGAGGCTGATGTTATCTATGGCTTTTGTTACATACTGTTGTACTGTAGGAGACACTATGACATAACCGCTTTCATTCAATCAGCCAGAGCTGCAATTTTGCAGTTGAATTTGTATTGTATAATAATCAGCTTACATAATATGTAACTCACTCTAATCATATGTGGATTATGTAAATGGAAGGAATCGTGTTGTCATCCATGACTACTATATTGTCTTGGTGCATACTAAAATTACACAGTGTGCACTAACCCTCAGTGACAAGACTGTTTTATATAACAAATTTAGAGTTGATTCCCTGTGAATTGATATGACATTCCCATCACTTTAATGGCCTCAATCTACCATAATGAATCAACACGGTGCGGTTGATGATATAAGCATGTTGTTCGTCCAATCCACCAGGCATGCAAGAGCTGATTTGAATTACTTCCAACATTATCAGCTTTAATGTAACTCATTCTAATCACACTTTGATCATTTGAGCAGCAACAATGCTACCATCTGCTGGATGAAAAATATCCAAACAAAAATGGACCATAATATGTCCATCTATTGTAGCAATATTTACTGTACCCAGTGTTGGGTATCGTTACTTTATAAACTAACGACGTTAGGTTATTGGACTACTGCCCCCTAAAACTAATCTCGTTAAGTTACAAGTTACTTTCTATAAAAAGTAACGTAATAGATTATTTTCCGTTATTTTCCGTTCCTGAACACAATTAAAATACTCTCTTTTCTCTTTGTTTTTAACGTATGCACAATTTAGTTGCATTGTATTGCAACACAGTATCACAGGAAAAAGTCAAATAGTGACTTTTTTCCAGACCCCACATAAAGTCACTATTTGACTTTCCAAAGTCAAATAGTGACTTTCTGAAGAGGGCGTGGCTTTCCTTTTGTCTTGCAAAAAAAATAAAAAATGCATCAAAACAGTAGCGGCACTGATTCGAACCGCCAACCTACTGACTACTGGCCAACCTGCTTTACCTCCTGAGCCACCGCGCCCCCTGCTGATTTCAGCATAGTTTTACTGAGATTAGGGTTAGGCATAGTTTTACTGAGGTTAGCGATAGTTTTACTGAGGTTAAGTTTAGGCATAGTTTTACTAAGGTTATGGTTAAGTTTAGGCATAGTTTTACTGAGGTTAGGTTTAGGGTTAGAGTTAGGGTTAGGCATAGTTTTACTACGCCTAACCATAATATCAGTAAAACTATGCCCAAATCAGCAGGGGGCGCGGTGGCTCAGGAGGTAAAGCAGGTTGGCCAGTAGTCAGTAGGTTGGCGGTTCGAATCAGTGCCGCTACTGTTTTGATGCATTTTTTATTTTTTTTGCAAGACAAAAGGAAAGCCACGCCCTCTTCAGAAAGTCACTATTTGACTTTGGAAAGTCAAATAGTGACTTTATGTGGGGTCTGGAAAAAAGTCACTATTTGACTTTTGACATGTGATACTGGGTTGTGTATTACCAGTGCATTAGTCGCACTCCACGTTGCGCACATGGAAACCACCACCAACAACAACAATACTGACAACATGTCACCCACTATGAACTAGGTTGCTACAAAGTAGGCTATGCATCTCAGATGCACAGTAAGCCTACAGACAATATTATGTTGTACGCGGTACAACCAGTCCTCTCCACACTGCGCGATGACAACACAACCAGCTCTGCAGGTCAGGCTGCAGACCTGCAGGCTTCTCAATCTCTTCCCATCGTAACCCAGCCTATGAACAAGACAGTAGTATAAGACAAGGCACGGCGGCCAAACAATGAATTAAACATTACTCACCTAATAACGCAGCCAGAGTTTATAGCCGATTCCCAATCGCGTGTTAATCCAAAAATTAATCCAAAGTGTACAGCGTCATTGTTTACAAGACTTTTAGCAAGTCGCGCCTACAGTAGCTGTGTCACTATGCAAGCAGCCAGCGGACTTCCTCTTCCTCGTCCTTTCAAAATAAAAGATTCATACTAGAGTATAACTAGACACTAGCTAGACAGTAGGTTTACTTTTATTTCTTAGGCGGACTTACAGGATGTGCAGACAGAAAATGTAAACTACGCACATCACTCGCAGAAGGATGAAGCCACAACGCGCAGTCGGCTTATTCTACCATAACAGAAGGAGGAATATAGACTACAACACCGGGCAATCTCAAGAAAATGAATTGCGACGAACTATAGTAACGAGTTACTTTTTTGGAAATGTAACTAAGTAACTAACTACTAAATTGCAAAAATAACTCGTTAGGTTACTCCGTTACTAATAAAACTAATCTGATTAGGTAACGTCGTTATTGATAACGGCGTTATCCCCATCACTGACTGTACCTGCACTTCACTTCACTACACTAAAGGAGGAAAATTACCTATTTTCTCACATCTACAATTATTAAGAAACAAAAACATAATTTAACAGTCCCACAAATGGGAAAACATGATCTAGTTACAAGCGCATGTTGATAATCATCATGGGTAAAATATTCATAAAATACACACACCATCTTAACCACTTTCCCTTTTCAAGATGTTTCAACAATAGCAGATCTACAAGCTACAAAGCATCTCCCGCAAATGCCGGTAGCTTGTAGATACTTTGTACGCTACTTTTTGCACGGCACTTCATTCAAAAGCTGTTCATTTATTATAATGTGAAGATACAAGGTTTCTGCCGGATGCCACACCAATAACATCCAGGTTGGCAGAAGCATGTCATCATCATCATCACCTGGTGACAGCGTATCCATTCAGTTGAAGGAATTTGAGCAGCTCGTGGGATTTCTCTCGATCGCGTGCCTTTTCCTTTGCAGTCAGCGTGTCGTACGGCACCAGCAAGGGGTGAGTGCCTCCTCCTACACACAGTGAGCAGGAAAACACATTCAGAAACATCACAAAACTCCATAACAGTATGGGTGTTGTATACAGTACGTAAGTCAGTGGTTCTCAAACAAATCGATCTGTATTTGGCCATGGATTCACTTCTGAAAAGAAATTGTGTCAGAGAGCCCCAATGAGAAGATGTGCTGTTAAAAATTACTGTGAAACATTATTCCGAAGCACGTCATTGCCTTACTTGTAATGTGATGTGACAATAAAGATTGATTCTTATGCTTGAGATGTGTTGAGTTGTGAAGGTGCTCAAACTTTCTTTGTTTTGCTGGGGACCCACACAAGGGACTCAATGAGGGTCCCTGGACAACACTCGAGAACCACTGCTGTAAACATTATATATCCAAGTCTTTTCATTTCACTTTTTAGTTTATTATTGAATCAAAACCTTTAGATTGCAGCTCCATTTTCTTCTTCCTTCCCCAGGTGTTGTGATAATTCTCTGCCAGCTGCTCAGCCATAGACTGGGAACCCAGACAAAAACAGCACCAAATGTCAAATTGAACATGTTAAGGAACCCAAAAGCATTAAAGACAATGTCACCAAACTAGGAATCTGTCAGGTGGACAGACCTGCAGGTCTCTTGACAGAGCCATGTGGGAGATTTCAATGGGCTGGGGACTGTAGCCATGGCTGGGGTCATATGTAGCCTGAAAATAGGAAAACACAGGACCATCAATACAGAGCAGATAAAACACAGGAGGACAACACAGGAAAACACAGGACAATACAGAACAGATATCAACTGAATTGAACTGGTAGAGGGTTGATGTTTGTACATTATAATATCTACGTTACTGTACAATACAGTGGAATCCAGACTGCTAATCACATGAACCCTGCCTGGGCACACCCTGGCGCTGGGTGTAATTTTGAGACTATGAACGGTAGTTGCGGAAGTTGCTAACAGTAGTTGTGGAAGTTACTGTATTTACAGTCTCCATCGAAACAACCCTGTTCAGTCCTCACTAGCGTCTTGACTTGTTCACTCTTATTTTCAGAAAAAATGATTTTTTTGACGAACAAAGCAGTTATAGAAGTGCACACGATTCCAACTTTTAAACCTTTACAACAGACTTTGTGAGCACAAAGGGAAAAATAAAGTTAAGTCAACAGTCCAGATTGTGCAGTGAAAGTGAAAGTACTGTACCTGTGCAGTTTGCGAGATCTTCCGAGTAGATGCTGGCTGCTTCTTCTTCTCTGGGTCATCATCCTCCCTGGCCTTGTCAAGAGTCCACTCCCAAGCCAGCATGGCTTTGATGGATTCTTTGATGGGCCAACGGTAGATCTCTTTGTCCTACCGCAGGAAAATACACAACATCAGACACCAACATGGAATGGAGCAATGACGGATCAGAAATCACCAATGCACACCATCTTTGCGTCCTCACCTTCTCGGAGAACGTTTTATACGGTCGAAGCATGGGGTGCGTTTTTGCATTTTCATCCAGCACCTCTCCATAGGACCAGTTATTCTGAATCTGAAATGATGACATGTTTGGCATTTTATACATGTATCAGCTATACAAACAGTACTCTACTCTAATACCACAACACTGTTGGTATCACTAGTAAAGAATGTTTGAGAATCACTGAAATACAATTATTACATTTCTACGTTGTATATAATCAAGGGCATGAAAGGGGAATATCTTAAATGAAGATACTGTATCTTATACAGACCACTATTAATGCTGTATGTTGTCAACCTATCAGTGCAAACAACCAGCAAACCTAAACCCTAAGACCAACCTTTTCAAAGGCCCACTTGTCATGTGTGTATTCAGCATATTTGTTGATGAAGGGGTCCAACCTCTCAGGGATGATGGTACTGTAATTTAATTGGAAGCAGAATTACAGTGTACAGTAAGTCAATGTATGTATCCTACAGTATATTCCCTAGACAATTGTACTGAACAAAAGCATTTCTTCACAGTACTAAATCTTTAGGAAGATCTCACTTGGTGGTTTCTACTGGTTTGGGGTCAAAGTTCCCCTCTGCATCAACCGAGGCCTTCTTCTCTGTCTTGGATGAGTAGCTGGCATCAACGTAGTCCGGAGGTATCGCTCCAGCTATGGAGCAGATGCACGGCATGGCGATTTTGAATATTTCTGCATCGAATTTCTGAAATCACATTAGCCACAAGTTACAGGTTATATTATATATGAAATATGATTATTTGTTATAAAGTTCAGGCTCTCTTCCTTTGATTCTGAGTAATGCTTGTAGAGTGTTTGGTCAGTAACAGAAACAGAGGTCGGCCCATCTTTTCAACTCTTTAGTATGGTAAATTTAACATTTATTTTCAGGTTTTATATACAATTCTAAAGTGTTCCACTTCAAATTTGGTCTATTCAAGTTCAAGTTCAAGTCTTTATTAGTGTCCCCGTGGGGCAATTTGTTTTACAGCACAGTAGTATTGGCCTAAAACACAAAAAAGTACATACAAGACAAAAGTGGAACATCATGACAGTACACGAGACCTGGACACAAAGTTCACTTGCGTGAGTGCACATTTATAGATGAAATCACAATAATGCTAAGCTGCTGTATTATGTTAATTAATCAAGGTATGGCATATTAATAAAGAGGTTCACACCTTGTGTGCCAGCGACTCAAAGATTCCCCAGAACAGTTTGCGAGTCAAGTGCAGCTCCTCCTCTGATGACACCCCGAAGTTAGCCCAGCCGTTAGGCAGGCAGTAATACTTCCAACAGCGCTCGTAGTGATTGGTCAACAGCTGCATGGTATGAAGACAACATCAATCACATTTTCCACATCCAACAATTTTAACCATGGCATTCTAGTGTGAGGGCATTTTAAGACAATATGCAAATACAACATTTAACCATCTGTAGATAATCTAAGACCATTTCTAGAATATTTTGTGACTCAGTGGTGAGTGACTTGCAGGATCGATCTTGCAGACAATATAACAACCACACAACTAAAGGCGTCCTACCTTCAGTGGCATTTTAGCGTACTCGTTGAGAATTGGCACATCGAATACAAGCCGCCTCAGCAGGTGCTGGAGCATGGATGGACGCAGGTGTCTAAGAAAAAAGATACTTCCTTCATTAAATCAACGTCATGTGGGATCTGCAGCAGCATCAAAGTCAGTTGAATCATCTATTGTCTATTTGAAAACAGCCGATCTGCAAGCTCTCCAAAATCGGGGATCGGACCTCATCAATAGTCAGGCATTGATTGAACTCCGGTGAGGTCCGACATGAGCTCACACTCACTTGCACAAAGCCATGAGGCACTCCTCAATGATGTCTCTCTGGGCCTTGGTGAAGGCTCGTCCGCGGGACAGCCGGTAGATGGTGTGTAACATGGAGTCTATCATGATGGCTCTGTGGTCGCTGCCGGCGAAGAGCGGGGCGCACTTGGTGATGAGCGGCAGCACAGCAGAGCACAGGTAGCGGTTCAGGGCTAGGGCCATCTCTGTCGTACTGAAGGCAACCTGTTACAAACATGTATTTAAAGGTAATATAGGCAACTTTTTAGCCAAAGCCACGGACCACTATTTCATGCCATTTTAGCCCCACATACCCCAAAAATAAAGATTACTTGCTTTGTCCACAATTCCATGCTGGTTTTTCGGTGAAAACAAAAACAGT
Source organism: Benthosema pterotum (assembly GCA_039105355.1). NCBI lineage: Eukaryota > Metazoa > Chordata > Actinopteri > Myctophiformes > Myctophidae > Benthosema > Benthosema pterotum. The sequence goes on from CM076975.1 coordinate 17,434,543, forward strand.
CAAACATACTGATCAAAATGACCATTAATCTTCTACATTCTCTAGTTGTGTAGACTTGGGCTAATTCAGATGATGAATATTTGAACTCTTGAGAGTGTAAACATGAAACCAAATGAACCCGCAGGTGTCCATTTGGTTCAATTTTTACACTCTCAAAGAGTTACATCTGGTTAATCAACTTTCCATCATTTAGTGGAATCATCTCAGGAACCACTGGTGGTCCTCGGAGGTACTGTAGTCAACAGTAAAAGGTTTGAGAACTACTGTCTCACCGTGTCCAGAGAGGCGGCAGCCCTCATGTCCGGCAGGAAGCCCACTTCCAACACGTGCAGCAGGAAGTCCTGGTTCTCGATGCCGTACACTCTGTCCAGGAACAGCACCATGGGAGCCTTGTGGTCCGGCACGAAACTGGCTGACATCTTTGGCTCGATGATGCTGTTGTCTGCACGTCATCACCACACAGGACACGCACATAAGGAACAGGTTGATTGTCAAAGACTGAAATGAAACGGAGCCAGATCTAGGCATGAGCAAGGGGAGGGGGCAATGCTCCCCTAAATGCCCTGACTGCCGCACCAAAAACTTTGAGTCAGACCTTTAGCTTCATGCATGCTACTGATGTTAAACACACTTACTGCCGCCATTATTACTGGATTTCCAAGCTAGTGCCACGGCGAAATCAAGTAAATTCGGTAAAAAGCCATTATTTTGAAGCTCAGATCTCCTAAACAGGATGTGCTGTTTCTGTTATGCTGAGTCTGTTGTCTTGCCTAATCGGTCATCTGGCGATCTGCCCATATACATCCGGGTCACAAGTCAGGAAGAGCCGTGTAGCGCTAGTTGATTCACCAATGCGACAACCCCATTCAGAGCGAAAACACAGGAGAGCCGTTTGAATGCATTGGATTGAATGGGAGTGAATGGGGACAAAAAAAAGAGTTGTCGCTCAATTCTGTTCCAAATGAAAGTGAGCAACGGGATCATCATCAGACGATGCGCTCGGACTAATAGTTTGATTAAAGAATGAAATCTACATTTCGTCGTTATCTGCACCTTCGTCGTTTTTGGCATAGCGGACCGAGCACAACGCGATCGACAACCGCGTTTTTGGATCGGAATGAGTTAATATTGATGCTTACTTGCCTAATGTAAGTCTTGTAACCGAAAATGGTATGGGTGCGACTTCATCGCACCCATACCGCACAGCGCCACGGGCAATGAAGCCGCCCCCATACCATTTTCTTCTGCCCCCCCCCCAAATGGGAATTGTTGCATCCGGGCCCTACAATGAAATAGTGCTTCCTGAAAAGCTGAAAGCAAGATCTTTCCTTGTGTAAACAACCATGTTCTGTGAGGTCAGTGGTGAAACTTTCAACACTTGTTGCAGGTTACCTGGAGATGAATCTTGGATTCCCCTCTGTTTTCTTGATACACTAATAAGGGCTCCATTTTCGTTACCATCTAAACCCCTTATCCTTATATATATATATATATATTTTTTTTTTGAAAAACTTTTTGGAATAGTTCAATGTGCCAATCTATTGACACATTGTGAGCTTGTAGACTGACCATTTAAACTATTGATTTTTTTTTAATTGTTTAAAAAGGCAAAGAAGTTAAGGGATAAGGGGTTTAGCGGTGATGAAAATGGAGCCCTAAATATCTGCCTGCTATTTCTGCCCAATGTGTGGCCAAGAACAGAGATGCTATTGTAAGGATTGTATTGCATTGTAAGGACATTAAAGGTGTTTAACTACATTTGTGGTCCACAGCGTACCTTTCCCAAAAGCAGGAATCTGAACGGGGAGGCTGATGACCCCCACCAGGTCCTCAATGGGAACCAGGGAGCGCAGGATGGCTCTGATCCTCAGAGCCTCACCCTTTCCAGCCTGGATCAACTGTAACACCAAACACCACAACATTTAACGGATCAGCTGCAACACCAAACACACTCGCTTTGGTTGCAAGTGCAATGTCACATGAATGAATGCTTATTTCAAACATTACAAATAAAAAAACAAAAATATACAGTATGTAAAAAAGTAAAAGACAAAAAGCAACACAAAATTTACAATGTGTTAAAAGAAAATCATAACTAGTTAAAACAAGTAAAACAAATGTAATACACATACTGTATACTGTACATCGAAAAGGAGGAGAATGACGCCTATCTAGTTCTACCCCTATTTATGGTATTTCAAAAGTTTCCATTTATATATCCATTTATCTAATATTTTTACATAGTGGGTTTTGCCACCAGATTTTAATTTCCACTTTGACTGTTTTCATTGCAGCTCAAAAGCCTTCCAAAACCCACAGAAAACACCAGACCACAGAAAATCTGCTGAATGTTCAAAGTTCATAACCTGGCTCAGCCCTGAATCAACACCTTAAAAAATACTAGCTTATTTTTTCCCTGTGATTCAAGGACTGGCTTCCCTGCCTTTGGGGCTGTTTTTGCGGGTTGGAAATCCAATCCCAGCACCTGATTGGCCAACAGCCCTGTCAATCACTTTCACCCCAACGTTGTTGTGGGACCCCAACGCCCCAACGTGCTTTCCCAATATTCTTAGGGGTTCATCCCTGTTAGAAAAACCAGCACGATTTCCATGCTGGTCTTTGCTGGTCTAAGTTGGTCTAGCTGGTGGTTTATGCTGGTCTTTGCTGGTCTAGCTGGTGGACCAGCTACAAAACACAACATACGCTGTTTTTGCTGGGATGCTGGTTTATGCTGATCTAAGCTGGTTTAGCCGGTGTTTGTGATATGTTTTTTTTTTCTGTTCACTTTTTCATGTGAAAGGCATGGTGAAACATAAGAGAAGGGTATCTAAGTTGCTGCACTTAATGAATCACCTGTATCAGTTGCAAGTTCCCAAGGTTTGCCCCACCAATACACCATGGGAGAGGGCAGAGGAAACGACGATCTGTTATGATGACCGGAATATATTGTGGGACATAGGCATAGAGGAGAGGTGTAGGTGTCATCTGACTACCGGGCCACAAGGGGGTAGGCACAGAATAGTTGGTGGGGACTAAACTGTGTGGTTGAAACAGAGAAGTCTGCTCGTACTGCAGTCTGCCTAGTGGGACTTCTAATCTTAGTAGGTTCCTTTCAAACCTCATCTCCTTGGGCATGGTGGCTTCTGGCTTTCGCACCGCCCAGTGTTCCCTCCAATTGGTCACTTGATACAGCTCTGGCTCTGCTCCCAGTACACCGACGACAAAGTAGAACTCTGTGTTGTAGCGGTTCTCTCTGGCGTGTTTGAGTTCATTGCGTGTCGCAACGAATCTGGCCTGCTGGTAACTGACTTCTTTGGTTGCCTTGACCTCGATGTATTGTATACCTCCGGCATGGTGGACCACTTTGATGTCATATGGCTGACCAAGCTCCTGTCCGCTGTTCATCCACGTGACAGTGGCACGGTCGCCATAGAATGTTTTTAGAAAGAGCCAGGCCCACTCCTCCCCCCTTTTGCCCACGGCACTCTCTTTCAGTGAGTCCTTAATGATACTTGTATCCATTTTTCTCAAATTGAACAGTGTGGGTTGATGTGGTCCATGTCCATTCAATGGACGCCCATGGATGTGGTTGGGTAGCATGCTGCTCTCAGAAATGTGTGTACTTTTTCTTTAGGTGGTGACGTTAACTGAAGTTGGGGAACTTGGGGACTCTCCCTTTATACTGCAGTTAGCTACAGTTTCCAATGTGATGTCATCGCTGACATCACTGACATCAACTGACATCAGCGTGAGCCAGCCATAAACATGCCCATGTATGGGCATCCCAACCCAGTTAGGTTTGCAGGCATATCCAAATATGGAGTTAAGTATGTTTGCTCATATATGGGTATGCCTAGTTTGTGGAGTTATATGGAGTGTGTGACGCATGCCTATCACCAACGAGGAGATGATGAGGAGGAAGAGAGGGAGGCCAAAGAAGATGTGGAGACAGACAGCTCAGGAGGACCTCAGAGAGATGGGTGTCAGCTGGCATAGAGCAAGAAGGCTCCCCAGAGACCGGAGCAAACGGAGAAGACTCGTCGCCCAATTTTCCAATAGGAACGGGAGGAACTAAGTCTAACTAAGTAAGACACGTGTCCAAATATGGAGTGTGACAAAGGGACAGTCACCAACGTGCCGTCATCAACCGACACAACTACTGACTGTTGGTGGGCCCATACATGGACATGCTCACTTGTGTGTTCACATTTGTGTCCCAAAACATTAACTTTTCATTTTAACTGTAGCCTGTGTTCCAGTGGAGTCGCACCGCTCACTTCACATGGGTGTGATAAAAAAAAAAATAGTGTTACAGGTTGGCTGTGTGATATACTGAATACTGTTATTTTAATGTGTGATATATGTAAGGGATAACACCCGACGAACCGGTGATTTGTTTCCTAATAACTAGTCAGTTAGTTAGGAAACAAATCACCAGTTCGAAGGGTGTTATCCCGCTTATTACATGGCTTACGTCAGTGGTTTTCAACCTTTGTCCGAGGACCACCAGCGGTCCTTGAGAGGGTTCCAGGTGGTCCCCAGGCTAAATTCAAGCTGAATGGCAACGGCATGTAAACAACCAAATACATAGCTAACCAAATGGACCCGCTAACGGCGTGCTGGAACTAAATGCAGAAGCGCAGCGCGGATTGATATGAACACAGCTGTTTGGACTTTGGGGACCTTGATTATGCAGCGGTCCAATATAGAGCGGTGAATTATAGTGTAATATGTTACTGGCTCACGTGACCAGAACGCTGGCTTCTGATTGGAGCATTCATTCAAGCCATGTAATAAACATAGTGAATGCTGTCTCGTTCATATACTCCACATAAACTAATGTCATGCATATAGTATTTATGACCAGTGAAAGCTGTCTTTCTACAGGACGTTACCCACATGCATCTCTGGAGCGCAGCGCCCCAGCAGGTCAATGAGGGCGGAGTAGAAGGACATGATGGCGTTCCCCAGGTGGACCTTGTTCTCCTCATGCTGCTCCTCTCCTCCAAACCTACAGAAGAACAACACATACAGCAGGGGTTCCCAAACCTTTTCATTACAAGGACCCTCAGTTTGACATGCAATAGGTGATGGACGCCGATTCCATATATTATTTTATTTATTCTCTGAGACCCTAAAGGCTCTTTCAGAGTCTGGAATTTCGGTGCCCACCGCGACCACCGCTCAGAGCACCGCACCGCGCGCTATTATATAGTCTGTCACCACCGCTATTTCGTACCACTAGCAGCACCTCGCCCTCCCTCCCCTGTTCTCCTCGCGTCCATTGTTGTTTATTTTCCCCTCTGCTTTTCTCTACTTCCTACCTCAATTATAATAAATTCTGCTGCTTTTATGTTTATTTCGTATTCTGTTTATGTCATTGTGTCTATCATTGAATCCCTTCGTTCTCCTCCTGGCCGTCGTGCTGTGGTGTGTTTTCTTTTCTTTCTTTTTTTTTTACCAGCTGGCAGCCGTTAAAAACAAGTACTGGAACCACCGCGGTGCGGTGGTTAGTAAAATCCGAGCGGAGGGCTGGGAGGTGCGGTGGTAGCAGTGGTATGACGTCATATTGTAGGAAACGGTGGTCGCCTGTGGTCGCGGTGGCCACCGAAAATCCATCTCTGAATAGGCCCTAATCGACAATGTCAAATTTTCCTAATTTTCTCCCTGGCACGAGAGGCCAAGCACCTTCCTCTTCCTGTTAAAGAGATTCCAGCGATGGAAGAAACTGTAGTCACTCATTGTTAATAGTATTTTAAGTAGATAACTGCAGCACAATTAGAAATTTGCAATCTGAGCAAACTGTCAAAGTAAAGCAGTGATCCTTACATGGGAAAGCGCCTGTCTTTCTTCACGCTGGGCCCATCTCTGGCAGGATCCTCTGATATCTTGATGGCCTCTTCGATGGCAGCCAGCAGACCGTTGCCTCCCTCTCCTCTCAGTGCAGGGCCAAAGCACTCAGGCCGCCGAATCAGCAGGCGTACCACTACGTTGGCATTCTCCTCTACGCTCTCTCCTACAGGGGGGCAAAGAACCAAGTATTTATCATGGTTTTCTGGGAAGAACATTCATCAAAATCGGTCAATCTACTCACTGTGGCATTGCACATCGGCTACTCTAGGAAAAGAGATCGGGTGTTGGGAGGAAAAAGGAGTGGACCAAGTAGAGCTGATTCTCGGCAGGATTATTTGGTTTAAGTGGTGATCATATTCTACATCAACTGACCGTTGACAAACACAGCAAAGCGAAGGAAGTCCAGGTACTTCTCTCCACCACAAGGGTTCCATCCAATGTCGGGGTAGCCCTTAGACAGCAGCATTGGGCAGCTCTGAAGCCCACACCCCGCTAGATACTTCACCACCTGGAGAATTAGAATGAGTGAACAAATGACCAAGCCACAGGGCACTGTACATGGGTATCTAGAACTATGACTGAAAAAAAAAAACAGTTTAACCTGCTTTTTGGAAATTTGACAACAATCTATCTTAATTTGAATCGATCAATACAAGTGCATTGTGTTTTACCATCTCCAGGTCCTGCTCTTGCAGAGCCAATGCAAGCTCGTTGTTGTCGATGCAAGACGCCGCAGCTACGTCCAGCGGGGTAGAGCCGCGCATCCCTGAAAACAGTACAAATAGTCACACCACACACGTCCACCAACACCATTCATAATTCACCCCACAACAGCAGAGATTGTACAGTATATTGGCTGTTTGCAAGCAATATATGGCTTAAGTGGTTAAGAAAGTTCTCACCGAGACCAATGCCACTGTTCTGCAGCAGGTAGCTGAGGTGGTCAAACATGGAGCGCTGGTTCTGGCGACTGATGCGACAGAAGTAGCACAGGAAACGACAGCAGTTGGTCACCATGCGGGGGAACCTGATCTCCTGCAGATGGACAAATTGTACTGTATAACACCACACATGTTTATAACATGTTTATAACACATGTATGCATGTATGTACATACATACTGTACATACAATATTTTGCGGGGGCATTTCTGCCTTTGATAGTGCAGTGGAGATAGATGGGAAACGGGCAGAGAATTCTATGGTTTGGGAACTGCACTTTGATGAGTAAGTTGAGTTGTAAAGGCGAGAAAGCAAGACAAGTGAGTACCTTGGAATCACCACCGCCCAACACGTTGACCATCACCTCCATGACGGTCTCATGCATGCCCAGAGCTCGCATCAGGTTGGGGTGCTGGTAGAACACTTTGTTACTCATGATGTTCCTAGAGTGAACACAAGATGACTGTGTTTAATGTTATACTATTGAACTTATTTTTAGTTTTTTCTAGTAGAACTTATTTCAAGTGTCACGAGGATCATGCAGCCTTCATTTATCAGCTGAAATTGTGTATAAACAACAGCGCTACATGTCACCCAAAATACTCAAAAGAAGGATGTTGCACAATGTGATGCACGTTTCTCTGGGTAACTATGTTACACAGTAATAGTATGTCTATATTCAGTTACACACATTTATACGGATATGGATTTGAAGGCAAACACAAATATAAATTGGGTGTTGCATGCCTCATAAAATACTGACATACCCTTCCCTGTCCTAGGATTAAGTAAGAATAGCCTTCCTCTGCTGTGGCGTTTCAACTTCCATGCTGCCATCAATTCACATCATTTTCTAGACATAGTTTAAGCCATGTATCCTTCACATGTATACATAATTTCACCAGTAACCACCTGAACCCTAGCCTAGTGTCCCTGTAATTTTCCTACTACTAATGAAATGCATTTGAGTCTGGTGAAATTACCCTTTTATGTGATTTATTTTTGTAAGATGCAATGGGTCTCGACTCAAGCAGTTTAAAAGGATGTCTTGTGATGCGAGAGGAGCCCCTGAATTAGCAGAGATATCGGTTATAAAACTACAGAAAATGTTTGAATACCAACCCAATGCTTTGAATCATGAGCCTTTCCTCCTCTGGACCCATTTGGACAATGAGCAGAGAGCGGATCTGTGCCAGACACTCCAGCAGCTCCATGGTGTCCACGATGGAAACGGCATTGATGGTGTAGGCCTTGGGAAGGGCCCGGATGAGCTCCCCCAGCCCGTCGTACTGCCTGTGGAGCAAGCTGAACATCATGCGGACCAGCTCTGGGTTCTGGATGAACGACTCCTGGGCCCAGTGGATCATAGTGTGGGAAATCAGCTCTTGTAACGTGCCTGATAGACAAGAAGAACAATTTAACGGCAGTGTTACAGTAACCCGTTGCTACAGTATAGGCTTGGTTCAGAACTGGATAAGATTGGTTCGGATTGCTCCCAGTTCTACAACAGTACAAAGGTTCCAAGAATCTAGAATGGATCCAATTCTAGAAGCAAGTGTTTCTTTTTGGTAGAAAGGAGGCGCCTGAGTGTTAATTAGAGCTTTGCTGGGTGAGTGTAATCCTAAAAGCAAACATCTTAACCCCCAGCCTGAAGAGGAAATGAAGCTTTAAAGCTTTAAAACTTGAACAAGTCTATGGAGATTTTCTATTTCACATTTCCTTGCAGTCCTACTACTACATGCTTTACAGATTTCATGATCATAAAGTGAATTTATCAACAGTCATCATATATTTGCACTTCAGTTGTGTACATGTAGAGGGAGGGCATGCACGAGTGCTGTGCAAATATCACACAGGATATGGCAAACTCACTGGGTTTCTTCTCTTCCTCTGGCTCTGGCTCCACCTCTACCTTCTTCTGGCGGAACTTCTTCACCTTGTCCAGCAGGCGGAGCATTCGTCCTCGAAGAGAGTTGTCCACTACCTCCTCATGCTCCTCTTCCTCAATGTGTACACCTGAGAGAGGGAGAACAAATACCACCTTAACTCCACCACTGGAGAGGTCACAGATTTCACTGCATACTTGATGAATCATTGCACAGGTCGGTCACATTCACTTACCGGTAAATGTATTTAAACTTTTGTGGCTGCACTGGGTCTCAAAGCGGTGTCTATTGATCTATGGAACCTCTGGGTTCTTTGACAGTGTTCCAAATGGACTCTTATAGGTCTATAACTTTCCTTGTTGTGGCGATGCTTGAAATTAAACAGTGTGCAAACAACTCTTGTTGTTGTGCAAAAATTGCTAGTCAAGCCATGCCAAATAATGCATTTAGAAGCATGCGGTATAAGTGTAAAGGACTAACCGCAGTGGGCCAATAGGTCATTGTGAAACACGATCATAGCGTCTCGGACTTCATCGGGTACTGCGCATTCCTCGTCCTCAGGACAGTTCTTGAAATTCATGAGCATGTTCACCTACAGGCACACAAAATGGGACAAGTCATTTTCCATTATACAAATACCGCATTACTAATGGCAGCATGGTGTACACTACAGCAGTGTAGGCAAGTAAATAAGCAAAATAAAATAAATAAGCAAAGCAAAACAAAGTAGGTTTTACAACTATATACTTACAACATGGGACTAGAACTTTCAAAAGGGACAGAAAAGGATTAGCTGTACAGTACAGAGTACAGTACCTGTTCCTGAGGTGGGGAGCGAAACTCTCGTGTTTTGCGGGCAGTCTCTGCCGCCGACATGGTGAACGCCATCATAAGCTCATTGTAACGCAGCCTCTGGTTAGCCTGGATCTTGCTGACAAACTTTTCAGAGAAGGCGATGATCGCTTCCACTCTGTGCCGCAGTTCACAGTCGCAGAAATACTGAAGAAGTGTGCACATCTAATAACCAGAGGATGTTAAGAATAGTATTATAATTATTATTGGAAAATATTATTAAATGGACACTTCATCCAAACATATTGTCGTGAAGATTTGTCAAATTTTATATATTTGATATTATCAATACACTTCCTTCTCACTAATACAAAACTTGTATAGAGCCCCCTTGTGACGTCGCCCAAAATGTGTATCTTGCCGTTTTTTACTTCTTGCTAATTAGATATTAAGTGATAATATTGTGGTGGTTGTGGATGATTTGTCATGACCCGAGTTGGCTTTGTCCGTGGCGCAATCGTGTTTATATTAAGCATTTTCAAAAAGTCTATGAGGAAAATGAATGAGGATTGTATGGATTTCCTATGGAAATGCAATCTGTATGTGGTACAGTGGTGCGCTCTAGGGGTGACGAAATGTAACACAGCAGCTACATCATCTTTTATATTTACGTTTATTTACATTTATAATCTTCCATTTTTTTGTATTGCATTATAAGTGTGTACTTATGTTTATATGCCAGTGTGGTTTTCATGATGTATAGCATGTGTGAAAGATAATTTTGCCTGTTATGAGCATATGCTTGTGCAATAACATATTTGTGCAGTCATGTCTTGCATCAGTCAGTGGTATTCAGTGCGCATGCGCAGAGGCTCAGTAGTTGAGGGTAGATTCGAGTAGAATCAGTAGTTGCATTTGGTTGGAGTCGCTGTGACATCGATGAGGCTATTGGTAAGAGCTAGTACTGCTGCAAAAGTGTTATAACCGTGAAACATGTTTATTGTATATTTAGCAGATTATGTTTGTAGTTGTATACACTGGTATTGATGGCGTGCTATATTTGTTTTCTTTCTGTTTACAGTAAAATTACCTACTGCTACAGCTGCAATTTGCTACAACACCATTGTTACCACGTTGGCAGAGGGTTAGCCATCGTGTGTAAACTAGCAACGGACTGGCCTATAGTTTTTATGTGAAACGTGTAGCTTAGGGAATGTGTGTACTTGTGTGAGTGTGTTCTCTATTTTTTATATAAAAACAACAAAATCCAGTTTCGTTGTGGTGTGAGTGTTCATTGCTTAAGTTGGAGCTGAGTAATTGCAAAGTGTATAGTCGATTCACAGCAAACCCTTTCCGAGGGAAATTATTTGGTAAACATCTAGCCAAGTAATATCGGAACAAGGATTCCATTCCTGAAACACGGTGACGTCATGAAAGGGGCGAGACTGCCCAGCTCTATTAGAGAGCCTGTATATCTGCTACTTTGACCAAATGTTTGCCTAGTATTTTCACTGAAGGTTGAGTAGATGTGGTTAAAAGGTGAAGGCCATCTGATCCACACCTGCAGTTTGACCGACTCCGGCAGCTTCATCTGAAACAGCCCTTCCTCCACCACCTCCTTCTTGGCCTCGCCTCCCGTCGCCTCGCCCGCCTTGGCCTCTTTCTCCGTCTCGTCCGCTCCCTTCTCCCCGTTCACTTTGTCCTCCTTCTCCGCCGCCTGCTCCTCCTCCTCCAGCTCCGTGGCTTCAGCCTCCTCCAGCTCTTCGTCCTCAAACTCCTCCTCTTCGTCTACCTCCCCCACGCCTTCGTCCTCTACGTCCTCCTCATACTCGTCCTCCGACACCTCCGTCCTCTTCGCGGCTTCCTTCGAGATGGTCTGCGTGATATGTGTTAGGGAAGAAAAGAAACAAAGAAAAACGTTTGTTAAAAAAGTTAAAACCTCTATATTGAGCACCTTAACACTCCAAAACAGTGGTTTTCAACCAGTGGTCCCCGGCTAAATGATGGACCAAATGGACCCTTAGAGATCTGTAACTCCTGAGATCGAAAAATGATATTAATGATAATTTTACACTCTCAAGAGTTAAATTATATTTAAACATCTACATTACTTCATTTTCTAATTACTTAATTTTCAATAATCTACACATTTAGAAAATGTAGAAGAATTGTTATTTTGACCAACTTTTTTGGCAGTTTATTTCCCCTAAACTGTTGACACAAACTTGAAAATCCTTAGTTTTGGGTCAGATAGGCTAAACTCAACATCAAATGGTGGTCCTCCGTGGCTAACATGCAGAATAAATAGTGGGCCCTGGTATGAAAAAGGTTGAAAACCCTTGCTCTAAAAGCAATTATTATCAGAAGAACCATTTAACACCAACGTTAACCAAAACATACCACCCAGGCGGCCTCTCACCTGCGCTCCTTTCAGGGCTAAAGGCTTGGGTCCTTTCTGGACTCCCTTGGCCTCAGGCTCTGGCAGGGCGTTGGGGTGCGGCATCTGCTCCTCCTCCTCCCCGGTGTTGAAGACCCGCGGCTCGATGAGCTTCAGGATGTGCTTGACGTCGTTGTCGTCGAACACGCCCATGATGAGCAGCGTGCTGCAGAGCTTGAGGATGGGCACGAAGTGGAACTCCACGCTGCCGCCCACGGGGTCCCGCATGGCCTGGCCCCCGTCCTGCACCGCCTCCGTCAGCATGATCAGGGCCTTGGACTTCAGAACCTAAAAGGCGGTTTAAAAACGTTAAAGGTTGTGACCCTGACTGCTCGTCCTGACCCCTGAGAAAGGTGTCACAGGTTCGACTCTCACTCGAGTCAACCTTTCTGTATTGTATTGTAACGTGTTTTGGTGTTCTAGCCATTATGTTATACTTTAGAAATTGAAAAATAGTAGAATAGACATAAAGCAAACAAACATATTTAACTCAAACCTTTGCTTCTGGGGATCCCTAAAACATGGTTTCAGATGGGGGTCCGCAGCCAAATATAGATAATTCTGGGGGTCCTTGGCATGAAATATGTTTCATGCCAAGGACCCCCAGAAACGAGAATCCCCTGAAACGAGAATCTAGCATCAGAAACTAGAATCTAGTGTCGGAAACTAGAATCTATGGTGGAAACTAGATCTATCACCGGGAACTGGAATCTAGCGCCGGGAACTAGAATCTAGCATCGGGAACTAGAATCTAGCGTCGGGAACTAGAATCTAGCATCGGGAACTAGAATCTAGCATCGGGAACTAGAATCTAGCGTCAGGACACAATGGGTTACTTACCTCCAAGGGGATGACGGGACTCAGGGTGTAGATGTCAGGGTTAGTTCCCACGAAGCCCGTGGAGGAGAAGTGGAGCTTGGGGCGCAGGCAGGTGGTGAGCCCCACGCCGGGCAGCGCGTGGGCCTTCTCCTCGTCCGAGTACAGGTTGATGCTGCGCGTCTCGTCCGTCATCGGCACGATGAACTCCTTGTTGGTCCCCAGGCGGCCCCTCTTGGCTGACTCCAGGTGCATGCTGATGAGCAGGTCGTAGAAGCCACTGCGCATGGGCCCGGGCAGGTAGGTGTCCTCGATGGCGTAGAACAGCTGCGACTCGTCCACGTGGCTGCAGAGCGCGTGCGCCACGCGGTTGTTGCCCAGCGCGCACACCGAGCCGTACAGCTTCAGGGTGTGGTAGTGGAACTTCAGCAGGTCCATGCGCTCCGACAGCTCCAGGATGTCGATGCAGCTGAGGAGAGAAGGAGGGGAAAAAGGGGCGATAATTTAGACGACAAAGAAAAGGTGTTTTGAAAGGGAGTAGGTTGCTGGCTGTTTTACCCACTGTTTCAATCCACTGTGGCAAACAACCCTGAAACAGCTAGGTAAATCAGCCAACAACCCACAACCTTTCATGGTAAGTTACGCTTCTACCACTTTTTACATATAAATGAACAAAACAAAACTTGCAAGGTTACAACCGTTCTGAGCCGCTCATTTGCATCTAATAGACCTTTCAGTAAGCCCCTCCCCAAACTGCTATGGTCCAATCACAGCTAAGCATAACATGTGACAAACCTCTCCACCAATAGCTTTCTTATATGATAAAATACACCAATAGCTTTCTTATATATAAAAAAAAATCCACTGCAATAGGGCATGCCTTGTTGATGGATGTAGAAGATACTGTGAAGGTCTGGTTTTTAATGTGTAATGTCCATGATATTTACATTGGAATGAGTGAGGCCGGCTGGAAAATATCCTAGCCTTGGGTGGACACTGGGGAGAGGGCGGGATGTACTGAAAGGTCTATTTGCATGATAACGCATCCTGTTCTATCATTCTGAGCTGTTGGCGGCTCATTTACATCTAATTTGCCTCAGGGTATTTGGAAGTTCTGAGGGCCGTGGTCCTATTTTCCACTCTTTTAAGCCAATCACAATCCAGTATTTGAACACGTGACTCGTGAAAGAATTCTGACCGGTTCTCCTCGGGGATGTGCAGGGCCATCATGGTGAGGGGCTCCCGACACTCCACCATCCAGCCCAGTCTCTCGTTGACGCGCGCAACCTCCGGCGCCAGGAAGTGGTTGGGCATTCGGCTCCAGATGACCGGCGTCAGCATCTGGACGTCGAGGCGCGGCGGACACTGTGGTACGGGGTTCCTGCGCTCGCTCCTGAACATGGCCGCCGAGATCGGCATGATGTTCTGGTGGGATGTGAGGAAAAACACCATGAGTAAAGGCATGCATCCGTACATGCAGGTTGTTTGAAATAGTACAGAAAGAGTCATGAAAATTTTTATCCCATTGAAGAAAACTCTATTTGAATTTTTATGGCTAAGAAGCATCACCTGAAAAAGTGAAAAATGTACCACAGGGTGCGAGAAAATTAAATTGAAAACAATAAAATTGCGACAGACCTTGAGCTTGCCTAGATCTACTTGAACCATGTTCTGACTGGTGGGCTGGACGAACACGGCAGGGAACAGCTTGGTGTGGGGTTCCACCTGCAAGGAAAAATCATTGCATGTTTATCTAGTCAGGTCGAGTTCTCAGCTACGACTTACTTAATTACTTAAACCCTAGAGACTACGTGGGCAGTGGGCCCTCAAAGCTCCATCCATGGTCCCATAATTTGGTCCCTCTACACCAGATCTACTTGCCAACATTTTTTTGTTTGCCTATTTTCACCAAATGTTTGCTTACTATGACATGCCCAGAAAATGGACAGCTCTCCTAACCTGGTAGAATGCGTTGATCTCTTTGCCGTTGGCGGTGAATGTCATGAGTCCTGTGTCCAGGTCAATGAGACAGCCAATCACAAAGTCCTCCTGGCTGACCCGGGTCTGCTGGGAGCTACTGAACTCACCGCCCCACACCATGTAGCAGTTACTGCGCTTTATGCTAGACAAAGAAAGGAACCCATAGGATATTTCATATTTAGGAATCATCTGTATTAATACTAAGAACCACCACACAGGAAATGCATAACTAAATAGTTTGAATACCGGTATATCTTGAACATACTGTATTTGTATGGCAGGTTCTGAATTATCTACAAAGTGCTATAATGTTTTTTTTTTTTGTTGCTTTCTTTTACACAAAACTTATATTTTTTATTTAATGCCAACAGGCAGGACTTGCTCCGAGTAACGGCTAATCTCTCTTTTTTGCGTATTTCCCATATAATAGTATAAAGATAATATTTTGTAAAACTACAGTACCTGTCATGAATGTTTCCCTTGTCGTCGCCCACAGTGACGGTGACATTTCTCACTTTGTGCATGTCAAAGTGGCTGTCGAACATGTGGTAGTCAGGTGTTATCCAGCCCACCCACACGCCACCCGGTTCCTGTCCCGCAATGATCCTCACCGAATAGTAGTACTGGCAACAAAGGATGAGAATAAATCCTTAAACATTATATACAGGGTCATTTCAATAGACTTGACTGTACTGTAAACCTATATAGAATATACCAGTTTTCACAGTGTGTGTGTGGGGGGGTTGGGGGGTAGGGGGTTCAGTTGTTCAGACCTTCATGCCTGATGAAGGTCTGTACTGTCAAAAAAAATGCTCAATAACAATAATTCTGTAAGTTGAAACAATGTGTGGGATCCCTTTTTTCTACTTCTCCAGTTCCACCTATCCAGTGCACCTGTCTCCTGTATTCTTCTAACATTATCACACATCAAACCACGATAGACCTACTGTAGTGGTGTTGAGGATTATGTCGACATCGTCGCGGTCATCTGGCACCACATCGTCCACCAGGCGGGGCACCAGGATGGCAGGGGGTGGCGTTATCACCGCCTTCTTGGCCTTGAACAGGAACCTGGACATCAAAAGGGACAGACACACCACAGGCCACCCCGACATGCTCAATGAGGGATTCTAGAGGTCCCAGATTTCACCATTATCAAACTGCTACAGAGGCTTCTTTGCACCTTGTTTTTTAAGTGGCCAAAACATTTTCCATTCATATATACCAGTGGTTTTCAAACCAGTGGTCCGGGGACCACCAGTGGTCCCTGAGAGAGTTCCAGGTGCTCCCCAGTTAAGTGATGGGACAGTTTGTTAAGCAGATGTAACTCTTTGAGAGTGTAAAAATGAAACCAAATGGACCCTTGCGGGTCCATTTGGTTTCGAGTTTACACTCTCAACAGTTGGTTAGTCAGCATCTGAATTACCCCAAGTCTAACAACTAGAGAATGTAGTAGATTAATGGTCAATTTAATCTATATGTTTATATGTTTGACTGTTTTGTTTTCCAAATCCAGCCTGGTATTGTGGACAAAACCAAAATAAATCTTTAGTTTTGGGATCTGTGGGGCTACAATGTCCCCAAATAGTGGTCCGTGGCTAAAATTCTGAATAAATGGAGGGCCCTGGGATCAAAAGGGTTGAAAACCACTGATATATATAAGAGTAACAAGTGTGGATGTCCAGCTCTAAAAACTTCCTTTGAACCTAAACAAAGCGACAATAAATCCATTACGAACCCTTTCTTCTTGCTCTTCTCCGTGGAGGCATCCTTTTCGTTCTCTCCGTTCTTGAGCGCTTGAACCTCCTTGGGTACGGAGGGTTCCTTCTTGTCCTCCTCCAGCTCTCTGCGGGTCGCGGCCGACTTCAGCACCTCGAAGTCCGAGTTGGGGTCCATCTCCAGCACCTCGTCCTCGGGGACCGTCATGGTGCGGGTGAAGGGCGTGGCGCCCGCCGTCACCTTGAAGGTCTCGTGGAACTCCACAGGCATGCTGAGCCGGAAGAACAGGAGGTCCGTGTTGGCGTTCTGCGAGCCGAAGGTCTTGTGGGTGACCTTCAGGCAGGGGGCGCTGTCCACCGTGCCGTCCATGCGAGTCACCTTGGGGGACACAAAGGGAAAAAAATCAGGGGCGGATCTAGGCATAGGTATGGGTGGGTGGGTGGGGGGGGGGGGGGGGGGGGATGCCCCCCTAAATGCCCAGTCTGCCCCACCAAACACGATGGCATGCAAAACAACCCAAGATATCTCAAATTAAGTGCCTATATTTAAAAATGATTTGAAACACTACTACTGCTACTGACTAACTACAGCAGTGGCACCACTAAACCAACAGCATTTCATCATTGAAAACAGAAAAGTCAGCTAAAGTCAGACCTTTAGCTTTATGCATGCTGTGTGTCTGTAACTTCAACAACAACAGATGTTATTATTGATACTTAATTGCCTAATAAAAGTGCTGTAACCAAAAATGGTATAGGTGCAGCTTCTTCGCCCGTGGCATGGAAATTAGTATGGAAATTAGTATCCCTTGGGTGAATATTCAAAGAAAATGTTTACAAGCTCAGAAGCTCTGGACAAATTCAATTCCTACAGACTGATTGCTTGACATTAAAGGGGAACTCCCCCCATTTTCAACATTCTACTATGTCATTACCTTAGTGTTGTGCGGACATGATAAAAAAAAGCCCCTTGTTATAAAAATAATAATAATAATAAGTTGAAAAAAAGCTGCGATAACGTGACATTAAAATTGAGCTGAGGTAAGTTGGGAACAGCTGAATTTCATGTAGGGATTAGATTTTTTGCGTCTTGTGTGCAATGAAACCATTCACTCCATTGCATTGTACCTCGATGTGTGAGTGGTCGGCGGGCACAGGGATGAACTGGGGCAGGCTCTTGCTGAACCACATGGTGATGTCCCTCTTCATGTTGATGGCGAAGGGTTCGAATCCCTCCTGCAGGCCACATATGGTGAAGTAACGCAGGCTGCTGACGTTCTGGCCCAGGTTGATTCTGCCAATCTGAGACATACCCAGACTGCACACAGGAATGAAGCCTGGGGGATGCAACAGCAGCAGCACGCACATACAGTACGCATTGGAAAGAAGTCATTACAGGAATTACAACTATAACCATCAATTTGAGGAGTTGTACGTTGTAGCAGGTTTTATATTCTATATCAGTGGTTTTCAACCAGTGGTCCCTGAGAGGATTCCAAGTGGTCCCCAGCTAAATGATGAGTTGGTAACCAAATGGAACCTTATAGAGCTGTGACTGAAACTGAAACTGTAAATATGAAATCAAATGGACCCGTAAGGGTCCATTTGGTTTCATTTTACAATCTCAAGAATTAAATCATGTCTGAATTACTTAATTTTCAAGAATCTACACATTTAGAAAATGTAGAAGAATTGTTATTTTGACCAACACTTTGCCAAATCCAAAATTGTGGACACAAACTTGAAAAGAGAGAGAGAGAGAGATGGATATCTCTATATGCGTCTATCTGCCTAAGTGAAACTATGGGTGAGCCAGGGTGGGTGCCGACCCCCAGCGTGTATATATAGTTTGTTTTTACCTGATCTGTTCCATATTTGTCTTGTTTAAGACCAGAGACCGATTCTACAAAAGCCTTTTCAATCACACACTTTTCAAAAATGTTGTGAGCACTAGCTGTGAGCTTATGAATCTACTAATATTGAATAGAAAACACAAAAAATTTAAAATGCCACAGATGTCTTAATGGGTATAAAAGTAACAGTATTGGAGAGACACTGTTTCCGCCTGACAAGACACTATATTACCGAACAGACCGCCATGACATAGAAGAGTACGCCGTCGCTCACCCTCTCCAATCTCTATGTCCTTAAAGGCCATCTCTGAGCCGGAGTCGCTGATCAGCATTTCGCCGTTGAGGGTGAACATGATGTTCATCTCTGTGAGGTCGATCATGCAGCCAACCACGTCCCCGGACAGCCACTGGCGACCGAACGACTCGTTGCCCACATGCCAGCGCTGAGCCTAAGATACACACAAGTAAAACTTGAGGACTGCCGCACTTCCCAAGCCATTTTATTATGACGGTGTTTACCTACAGTATAACGATACAGATGTTATTATTAAAGGGGAATTCCATCCATTTTCAACATTTTTTCTGAGAGCGTACAAATGCAACCAAATGAACCCTAACGGGTTCATTTGGTTCCATTTGTACGCTCTCAGAAAAAAGAAGCGTCTAAAGAAATCCATTAACATGGTGAAAATACATCTTGATGATGTCATCAAGATGTTTCACCATGTTAGTGGTTTTCTTCAGACCTCCATTTCTTGGGAACACAGAATGGGGGAACTTTTTTATCATGTCCACCCAGCACCTCTAGGGTATACTAATGACATAATTAGAATGTTGAAAATGTGTGGACTTCCCCTTTAATGACAAAACAGAGATGCCAAATCAAAGTGGTCGGATGACTACTCCTACCTTGTAGCCGTTGAAGACGTAGGCCAGCTCGTCCGCGCCCAGCTCAGTGTCGGCGCGGACGGAGGGCCGGGCCCAGCCCACTCTCATCTCCCCGACGGTCACCGCCTCAAACTCAAAGTACCACTTCCCCTGGGTCACGGCGTAGGACTTCTCCGCCCGGAACACTCGGATCTTGTCATCGCGGCCATTTCCTGGCCCGTGGCCGCCTGCCAGGTTGCACATAAGTGGGAGCATTATGAGACCAAAGGAAAAGTCGTGGCTCTTTTCATGTCAAGGACGCCCCAAAATGACAAGCCTTATGGATCTTAGTGAAAACGTTCCATGTTGTATATGATATACTTTTGGCATTTATTTTTCAAATGGCAGGAGGATATATTTTCAAATGAGCCTGAGAGTGAATTACAGAGTGGGCACCTCAGTGTTAAATTGGCTATTGTTCCCCAAATTTTAACATAAAATAAATAGTAAATTATATATGGAGGCTCAAGAATGCGTCAGTAAGTCTAATATTTCTAACTGCTGCTCTAATTGCTGCAAATTGCTAAAAAAAAAACTGTATATCCAGTCATTCTGAGGCATAAACAATACATTTAGGATAAACTACAATTGCACTCTGACAAGTGCCAACTTAAGCATTGCACGCAAGTAGGTTATGGCCTACTTGTGCATAAGCAGAGCGAGTGACAAGAGAGCAAGAACCTCGGCATCTCCAGGAAATAATACTTATGATACTACTTTGAGATATTCTTAGATATAATTAAATTCAAAGATATCCTAATTACATCACCAACGTCATCACCTAAACCAGCAAATTGGAGTCCAATCTCATCCACACTTTCCATCACTTTTGTCTGGACATGTCTGGACATGGGTGGTATACAGGAAAAGCCTGTATACCACAGGCTTTTCATACCGACAGATGTCCAGGACCAGGTTATATGGATACTCAAAGGATTTACAAACATCTATTGCATAACCGGATGGGAAGTAACCGGATGGGACATCATGTAAGTCAATACATCATCATGGTGATCAATAATAATTAGTGTGGGTCCTATAGTGTAACCGGACTATTGTTATTGTGTCACTTTATTCTTGTTCCTAGAGTAACCTTTTTTCCCAATATGGACACACCAGACATCAATGAAGATCAGTGCTGCCAGGCAACCGTTTTGGTTGTGTCTGAACTCACATGGACATATATAGAAATGCCTGATATCTGCACTAATCGGTGTATGGACAGGAACCCATAAATTACCTCTGTCGTGTGTGATGGCAGATTGGGTCAACAGGGGAGAGAGCACAAGGTTTTATGTGCTGCAGTAGAGTCCTAAAGTTAGTAAGCAAAAGGATGTTTACAGAGATGGACGAAGGAATACCCGAGCTCCATCTCACTCGATGCGAACGAAGAAGCACAGAAGAGATGCATAAAAGAAATGGAACAACGAAGCCTGAACACGATCAAAGCAAGCTTGACGAGGAGATGGAGATGGATGGAAATGAAAGAGCCAGGCATAAAATTCAAATGTATACTTCTTTTACAAGACTATGGGAGGATTATATGAATGAAACAAGTGAACGAATGGCCAAACTTGAAGACAATCAAAGTGAGATTAAAGAAGAGTTGGGATTAAAAAACGACAGAATAGTCGAGCTTGAACAAACTCAAAGAGAACTTAAGGAAGACAATGAACGTCTGAAGAGCTTAATCAAAGAGAGAGGCGATGCTGTTAATGACTCGACGCTCCCAAGGCAAGCGAAAGGTCCGGAGCAGTCAAGCAGAGATGCTGTTCCGGCTGAAGAGGAGCTGCATTGCAGGGCCAGCAGCCTTCCGAGCGAAGCGCTAATTAAACCGAATGACCAGGAATTGCTGGAAGAACAGATGGAAGAGACGACGGTGAGAGCAGAGGTACCGGGCAGCCTTCAAGAGCTGAGGTTAGCCAAGAATGACAGCAACCCCGATGCTGAACTACACAGTCTTCAGTGCCAAGTGGATGGGGCTCAGATCGATCCGACGGAGAAGAACAGGATTATAAAGGAGCGGGTGAAGCAGTTGATAGAGTTAACAGAGGAGTCTTCCAGTACGATAGTGGTGGTCCAGTACCTAAAGAGTCAGCAGGGGAGCATGGAGGGGGAGGCTGCATGTGGTACATTTTGCAGCCTTTTAGCCGGAACCGAGGAATTTGCTCAACAAACCCCCATGATAAAGGATGAGGTCGAAGTCCTGCCCTCTTCAGACATGGAAGTGGATTGTCCATCAGAAAGGGACAGCTCGAAGGGCGAGGAGGAACCAGATGAGACAAAACTTGAGAATCCAGTTCAGAGTAGATTACCACAGGCTGAGGTCAATAGGTCACAAGACAATGGTAAAAGCACATGGTGGAGGGTGATTCGGACCCTTGCGGCTGGAATCTTCATCCTGGGTATCATTGGATTTGTGGTTGTCGCGTCTGTTATAGTCGCCGTGGTCAGCATTTCCTCTGCAAGCTACTGCCACAACTCTAACACGGTCTGGACCCCACTCCGCTCTCTGATACCATCTTGTAAAGTGACCTACACTAGCCCGCCACCTATATAGCCAATATGAGACACGCTTCTAATTCAGCCTGCATCTGACAGCCTTTTCTGCCTGCTTTACTCTCGGATTCGTCCATTCACAACCCACTACATGCACGTTCCATACAAAGACCAGCTTCATGCAAAAGACAGTCTTCCTACATGTTTCACAATTTCACAATCCTTACAAGTTAAGCTACCAGCCCTATTACGAACCATTAAATCAATGCACGCGCATCGTTTCCATCCGGACCGAGTTTCAGACACACATGACGTCACCAGGCTTCAGAGTAGATGTAGATATAGATGCCGCCAAAACAAAGAACCAACGATCTATTCTCTATAAGGACGGGAGTCAACAATAACAATCGTATATAAAATATAAAATTATTTAGAATAAAGCAATATAAAGAAAATATAAAACAGACAGATATTATTTTAAAATCACACCTGTGTGAAGTGAGTGTTACAATTCCGGGTGGGGGTCCCTGGAAGTCCCATATTTCCCAGGTATACCTACCGGTACACAGTATAAGGGCCTGATATTGCATGGCATCAGACATGCATTTTGGCATGTCTGAGTATTGATTATGATAATGTGGGATTCACTTGAATCCACATTATCAGTTCAAGCTAATCCCACACCTACCTGCTGTCACCGTTAGATCTCCTTATAATTGTTGTTTTTGCTTCTCTTTTTTTTTTCTTTATTGCTCTACTTGCTGCATTCCATGTCATGAAGGTGTTAAAACGTACTGCTCTCCTGGTCGGGTGGTTCTATGTTGTATCCGTAGCCCAGGAGCGTGCGGACAGCAGCACACACAGTCTCTCTGTTGGTCTTTTTGGTCTTCTCATCCAGCAGGTTGTACGGGACCAGACGTGGATTGCGCTTGTTCATTATGTCCTATATGAGGACAACAAAAAAAAAACACATGATTGTGTACATAATAATGATTAATGAATAATAATCCTGGCTAAGGAAGCAAAGCTTCATCAAACGAATCAATGAAATTGGAATGAATTGATTTACAATCAATCCTTATTTTGGCCATAAAAATGTAATTGTATATCTGATTTTAGATTGTAGATCTGCTAGTCCTAGTACTCTGAAATTGTTGTGTGACAAAGCAACGCTTAATTGATTTAATATTAAACTAACTTAAACTTAAACACATGTCTCCACCGTCTTGGGTCAGGGTGAAACATAGTCACCACCACCAGTAATAGTCACCACCGGTGACTGTTACGTCACCCGCAGGGTGATGTACAGACGCGTTTGTCCGGACGGGTGAACGGACTGACGGATCACCACCATGCTGTTACGTCACCTGCAGGGTGATGTAACAGACACGCAGGTGGGACGGACGGACGGATGGGATGGACGGACGGATGGGATGGACGGACGGACAGGGGGGCAAAAGTAGTCACCACCTTACGGTGGAGACAAGAATCAATTATTAATATTAATCTAATATTATATTAGATATGTACTTGCACTTCAAGTATATATACTTGAATCAAAGTGTAATATGTTACAGGGCTTGACACTAACACTTGCCCGCTTGCCCGGGGCAAGTAAAAAAAATGGTCGGGCAAGTGAAGACTGCTACCTGGTTGCCCGATCGGGCAAGTGTGCAACTTGAAACCAAATGGAGTGTAAAAAGAGTGTAAAAAGAGTGTAAAAATGAAACCAAATGGACTTCATTTGTACGTTCTCAAGAGTTACATCTGCAAAATTTACAATATATTTTTTGGGGGAAAGTGCATGAGCTGAGGGCAAGTAGAACCTGACTTGCACTTGCCCGATGGGCAAGTGCCTCCGAGACCTTAGTGTCAACCCCAGAGTAATATTGTTACACCACATTTTCTGGAAAAGGTAATATTACGGTAATAGGTAGTATCTAATTCGATACTTGATTTATTATAACTGTGTCGAAAGAAAATACCCCTAGATTAGTAAATTAAAATTAAAAACTTACCAATAGAATTCAATAATTGATATTAAATAGTAAGATAATAAATTGTTACAGTGTATCACTAATGTGTGGTTGTGCACTCCCAAATACATATTACTCATCTCAGTACAGCACGGTTTCTTGGTGTCTTCATAATGAACCTCTGCCTAACATTAGACCAGTGGTCCATGATTACGCAAAAGACAAATATCAGGTCTCCCTGGGATCCAAACTAGTCCCTTAGTGAAAATAGCAGATATACAGGCTCACAACATTTCACTTCATGCCACATAGTGAGCTTATAGATCCACTATTTTCACTTCCTCTTTCACATTTGTTACATTTGTGGATTGTTGAATTGAATTCATTTTTAATGTTTAGAAAAGGAAGGTTATATTTAATCTAAAATCATTATGCAACCCACAATTGGGAACTGACCCACTGTTTGGTGCACTAGCCTATATCATTAAGTAAAATGGTTGTATTGCAGAACCAGAGACAATGTAGCCAGGAGTTTACCTGTACAATACTGTAGGTCCATCCCTGTCGAACGCGGTCTCTTGCCCAGACGTTGTGCCCATTTTCTGCCAGTCTCTCCACCAGAGTGTTCTGATTAGGGGTCAGCTTGACGTGGTTGAGATCCAGAGGGGCTGGCTTATACCCGCTGCTCTGCATGTACCTGTGAGGATAACACAGTGCTTATACCCGCTGCTCAGTGCATGTACCCGCTGCTCTCCATATTAAATGCTTGCAATCTGTCTCAGATTGTTGCTTTGCCCACAAGAATAAGTCTAGGTAGTGATGGTGTTATCTCTGAGACATGCATTGACCATATTTATACAAATGCTACTGAACATTGCTCAAAGGCCATTTCTGTTCCTGTAGGTTTTAGTGACCATAACATAATAGCTGTCACTAGATATACAAAGGTGCCAAAACCTAAAGCTAAAATTATTTTGACACGGTCCTATAAGAGATTTAATGAAAATGCATTTATTGACGAAATATCAAGGATAAATTGGAATATGGTATGCAGTGTGGCTGACCCTGAAGCTGCACTGGAGTTATTTATGTCATTATATATGAATGTGGTAAACAAATATGCTCCTTTAAAAAGGTTTATGGTCAAAAATAGGTCTGCCCCATGGCTTGATCAGAGTCTTAGGTCTCTAATGACTGAGAGAGACATGGCCAAAAAAGCATCAGTGAGTTCTGGATTAATGGAGGACAGACAAAGGTACTGTTCTTTGCGTAATAAGGTTACAAAACTAAACAAGGTGAAAAAAAGGGAGTATTACAAACAAAGGTTATATGATGCAAGACATGATACCAAGCAAATATGGAATGTTTTAAATGAAATCATGGGCCGTAAGACTACTGAATGCACACCCTTAGTGGAATCAAATGGACTTGTTCTCACTAAGCCAGGTGATATTGCAAACCATTTTAATGATTATTTTGTGGGCAAAGTGACTAAATTGAGGCAGGCTATGAATATGTCAGACAACAAAATATCAAATGACTGTATTAAGAATATTATTATGAAAGATAAATGTTGTGAATTTGAATTTCATCAGGTTGATGTCATTGAGGTGGAGCGGCTACTCTGCTCTCTTCCTGACAGTAAATTAGCTGGCTTAGATAACCTAGATAGTAAATTGCTTAGAATGTCTGCTGCTATAATAGCACCTCCCATCTGTCATATATTTAACAGGTGTCTAGATGTGGGCCTATTTCCTAAAAATTGGAAGGAGGCGAAGGTAATTCCTTTACCTAAGGATGCTAAATCTGCTTTTAATGAGGGAAATTCTAGGCCTATAAGTATTTTACCTATTCTGAGCAAAATAATGGAAAAGTTGGTGCATGCACAACTGCAATCGTATTTTCTGTCGAACAACCTTGCAACAGACTCTCAACATGCTTATAGAGCTGGCCATTCTACATCTACTGCCTTGATAGAAATGACTGATGATTGGCTTAGAGCTTTCGATAATTCTATGTTGGTGGGAGCCGTACTATTAGATTTTAGTGCAGCATTTGATGTTCTCGACCATTCTCTACTGGTTGAGAAACTTAAATGTTATGGTTTTAATGATTCTGCAATTAAGTGGATACAAAGTTATTTGTCTTTCAGATCACAGAGGGTTTATCTAAATGGCAGTCTGTCCGATAGCAGACGCTTGGAGTGTGGCGTTCCCCAGGGAAGCTGCTTAGGACCTTTGCTCTACTCAATATTTACTTACGACTTGTCTTGGGCTACAAAAAATGCTACTACAGTCCTTTATGCTGATGATTCAACATTATATTACGCTGCACCAACATGCAATGTACTTAATGAGGTCTTGAGCAGAGAACTGAAAGTTGTGCATGACTGGGTAATTTGCAATAGACTTGCCCTGAACATCTCTAAGACTAAATGTATGGTGCTGGGTACAAGGCATAAACTAGCTAATAGACCAAGGCTTGATTTAGAGTTGTGTAACTTGGCAGTTCAACAAGTTGAATGTACTAAACTCCTTGGAGTGATGATAGACTGTACCCTGTCTTGGTCAAACCATATTAATTATATCGTTTCAAAAATGGGAAGAGCAATTGGTATTTCCAGGAAATGTGGTTCTTGTGTGCCTCGACCCCTTTTATGTCAGATTGTTCAGAGTTTAGTGTTGTGTCATCTTGACTACTGCCCCACTGTGTGGTCATCTGCTGCTAGTGGTGATCTGAGGAAGCTCCAGGTTGTCCAGAATAGAGCAGCACGGTTAGTCCTGGGCTGCTCAGCAAGGTCTAATGTGAGCCACATGCATGCCAGCCTGTCTTGGCTTACAGTAGAGAAGAGGTTGTCTTTTAATACACTTGTATTGCTCAGGTCCGTAATTATCAGTTCAACGCCTGTTTTTATTCATAGACAAATAGTCTGTCACAATTCTGTACATGACCATAACACAAGAGGGTCAAATAATCTTGTACTACCTAGCCCCAAAACCAATTCTTTAAAGAAATCGTTTATTTACAGATCATTAACTCTCTGGAATAACCTGCCTCAAAACCTTCGCAATACATGTTTCAGTAAATTGACTTTTAAAAATAAGCTGAAGTTGCATCTCTCACTGTAAATTGTAACTTCTTTCCGTATTTCTTCATCATGCTTTTTTAACAACTTGTAATTCTTTTTAACATGGTTGTTTTATTCTGTATTTTACTGATTGATTCACGTTGTATTTTGTAATTGTATTTTGTATATCTTTTATGTGGACCCCAGGAAGATTAGCTGGTTGCCACGGCACCAGCTAATGGGGATCCTTAATAAAAATCAAAATCAAAAAATGTACCTGTGAGGATAACACAGTGCTTAATATACCCGCTGCTCTGCATGTACCTGTGAGGATAACACAGTGCTTATACCCGCTGCTCTGCATATATCTGTGAGGACAACAGTTCTTATACCTACTGCTCTGTATGTAGCTATGAGGATAACACAGTTATCATACCAGCTGCTCTGTATGTACTGTAAATAATGAGGACAACAATTCTTATAGATCTAAATGTAACAGACAATAAAAGTTTGCATAATTATGCAGTCTTTTGGTTTGTGCCATTTGGCTGATTATGTTGAAAACTATGCATTAGCATAATTGCATTGATTTTTTTTTCTGTAGGGTCTCAAACACTTCTCATCACTTCTAAATGTAACTGAGGGTAAACAGACAGATAGATGAAGTTGTGTCTGTCGGTTGTATACTTGTATTCTGGGACTCACGTTTTGGGGAGTTTGATCCTTTTCAGATTCTCTTCTGCTTTCTCGTCTCCCATTCCTACATGACAGCCCAGTGCCAGAAGGGTCCTTCACATACACACGAGGACATAGATATTTTGCGTTTTAGTGTCATTTGAATTAACTAACTGGAATAATATTTAGGGAAACTAAACGTTATCAATAAATTCCAGCATTGACAAGACATAATAATAGAGGAAGAAAAAGGTTTTAAACAGGAAAATAAACATGTTTAAGGGGTAAATGAAGGCTTACTTGAGTGTCTCTCCTGACATTGCTAAGTTATAATTCTTCTCAGGGTCAGGCAGACTCTGGAAATCCACCAGGCATGGGTGCAGCTTCTTGTTGTCATCACGGAACTTGATATGAAAGTGACAAGATTAGATTCAAATCTGATTTGTATGCTTCATTGTGCCGTGAAATTGGCAATTGAAAAGCGGCCATCTTCAGACTTTTGTTTTTGCAAACCGTTAATAAAGTATTCAATCAAAGTAGATTGGTAGACTGGCTATTTTTCAGTAAGGACTCTCATGTATTCTGTTCTGTATGTTAGGGGATCTGTCTGCATCTCGACCTGCACATTTATTTTCCATTCTCTGATGTTGGGGCAAAATCAACACTCACCGCTCCATACGTCCATCCTTGTTCGATGCGAGTCACAGCCCAGAGCTCGTGGCTGTTTTCTGCCAACTTCTCTCGAATGCGCTCCAGGTGGGGAGGAAGTACAATCTGGAAGTACAAGGATAAAAAGCTTAGAATGGAATTTTTTCAGTCTAAATAGACAAACAAATCTACAAGCTCACTACAACTACACGTTAGGCCAGAGGGTTTTCAACAGGTGGTCAGGGGACCACCAGTGGTCCCTGAGAGGGTTCCAGGTGGTCCCCAGCTATGTTGGTTAACCAGATGTAACTCTTGAGAAATGAAACCAAATAGACCCGCAAGGGTCCATTTGGTTTCATTTTTACGCTCTCAAGAGTTAAAATATTCATCATGTGAATTAGTCATAACTCATAAATCTACACAACTAGAAGATTAATGGTCATGGACAGAAGCAAAGGAAATCTTTAGTTTTTGGGGGGTCTGTGGGGCTAAAATGTCATCAAATGGTGGCCCATGGCTCAAATGCTGAATAAATGGTGGTCCCTGGGATGAAAAAGGTTGAAAACCCCTGCATTAGGCTGCTTTATATTGATCCGATATTATTTTAATATCTATGATGCAGTGGTTCCCACAGATGGTAGATTGCGATCAACCAGCTGTTCACAAAGGCTGTGTGAACAACTGGGTTTAGTTTTTACCTGCACTGTGTCCACGGGGCAGGGAGTGAAGGCAGTGTGTGACAGGGACTGAGTGGGTCCTAGAAGGTTCCTCACGCCCTCAGAGTCGTGCTTGTATTCCTTGATGGGCTCGATCCGCAGGCGGTCCCTGGGCAGCACCGCCTCGTAGGCCGGAGCATAACCCGGCGGCGGGAGGAACTTAAAATCCCCGTGCCGACCGCCAAGGAGAAAGCGGAGCCTGAGGGAGCAGGAGGGTAGACACGTGGTTTGTGTTCACAATTTACGAGAGATAACTGGCCAAACGTTGCAAATAACAATTCTTCTACATTTTCTAATTGTGTAGATTCTTGAAAAATTAAGTAATTCAGATATTTAAAATATAATTTAACTCTTGAGTTACAGGTCATTTGGTTGCTAACTGTACATCATTTAGCTAGGGAAGGCTGAAAACCTCTGAACTATAATGTATCAATCCAATCCTATTTTTAGCAAGTTAAATTGTGACCCGAGTTTCTGGTAATCCACGTTTACACGCTGAGGTTCGAGTCCTGACAACCTTTGCTGTGTCACATCCCCATTTCCTGTCTGATTACTGTTCATCTGTCAATAATTGTAAATGAGGTCGTTAGCAAACAATAGCTCAACACTACACACAGTGAGCTTTTAGGTTGGCTATAGTACAGCACTGATTTATTTCGAAACATCAATAGATGAAACCTGGCGAGATACACTACCAGGTTCCTGCCCTACAGCGATGACATCAGTTAAAACAAAGGCAGAGGTACCTGATGCCAGCGGAGAAGCTGACCGCGGGGAAGAAGAGGCTGTCCAGGTTGAAGTTCTCGAACATGCCCTGCACGGGGTGTCCGTTGATGCGGAAGGAGATGCTGGGAACGCTCAGGTCCAGGCAGCAGCTCACCACGTCCTCTGCAGCCAGGATGTGCTGGTTGGGCGTGGAGACGTGGCGCGGAACGCGCCCTGTGGAGGACACAAGGGTCACAGTGTGTTACAAAGTAAAGGGGGGCGAGAGAACACCGAACTAGGGATGGGATAATACGATGAATACAGGTCACGATTGTTGTGGTAAAGATATATACAGTACATATTTTGGTTCATAATTTTTAACCCACGATTTTGCAACTTATTTTTTTCATCCAGTGTCAATTATCTAATGTAATCCTGGGCGCTACACCTCCCCTGCACAACCTGATAAGATAATTATGATTAACAATATTATTGCTACCCTCTAGCCTAGAGTATAGAGGGTTTAGTGGTACATAATGTGAGTCCTTAAACTCCTATAGTGATGAATAGAAATCTCTACAATACGATTATTGTTAGTGCATATTATCAAAACACTAACGATTATCATCTTCTCCTTAAATTGAACCAAACAATTTAATTGAAAGTAAAAATCAACCAATAATTATGCATATCAAAACGATGGTACCAGTCCTTTAAAAAAAAGGTTGATGAACCAGTGCTTCACCTGTCCACAGGTGGAGACCATCGAAGCCGTAGGAGTAGAGGTCGTCACCCACTCCGTTGCACCCCCAGCCCTCCCCTCCTCCAGGGTAGGGGCTGTAGCCCTCGGTCAGAGCCCAGCCCACACGCAGGTGGAAGGGCTGAGCGGTCAGGAAGGGCTCCACGTGGTCCACCATCACCTCGAAATACCACTTCTTATACTGCGTGGAGCCTTCGCACGTTCCGAGGAAGATGTTGGGCCTCATACTGAAGAGAAAATCCATAGTATGTAGATTAGCTTTTAGCTTAGATTTAGCTTTAGATTAGCGATTAGCTTTTGTTTTTATCTTGGACATTTTAGTAGTCATTGCGGATGCAGGGAGCCCTTACTATGAAGCAAAATATGTGTCTGTGTGTCATGTTGTGCTGACACCACCTGCCACCAGAGGGGGCAGTTACACCACAGGGAAAATTTCAGAATGACTTCAAATACACAGTTGCAGTGTGTTGTGGCTGTCTGTCACAATAATAACCACAGCGACAAACTGTGGTCGCCTCCACATACACGCATCCTAGTTGTTTTTTAATAGATGGTATGCTTTTTTTTGATCGACTCCTTGCAGTAGATCATGTTGTTAATACAAAATGCTACACAAATGTTCTATGTCTCCCTTTGGATGTTTTGGCTATTAAAATTGGTGCAAGTAGACCTGTCAGTTCCAGAACTCTCCACTGTGGACAAGAAATAGTTTCAGAAGAATATGGCTTTGCTACAGCTCAAATCCGATTGGACGGAGTGCCTGTGATTCTAGGGGCTCTGCCCATCCTGTCCTGGCTGAGAGAAGTGTTGGGAATTTTACAGCCCAGAGTCACCTCACATACAGTATAGTCTGCCCTGCAGCTCGCATGCAAGATAGAACCTTCACATACTGAAAAATTGCTTTCTTTCTTTCTGCTCAGAATGAAGTGTCCACTGATTATTCTGCTGTATGTGGGACTACTGTACCAAATCTCGAGTGCTGTCCTCATGGATAAACTGGCAGACAGCAAACTTTGTGGGGATGCTGAGTGTTCATGTAAGTCAAAAGATGAAGAAGTAGTGGCAGAGGGGTATGTGCAATTTACATAAACAACTATGAATGAGGTTCAAATAAAGAGGTGTTATTCTTCACCTGTGTATATTCTTATAGTGTTGCTGGCACATCCAAATTGCCATTGGGCTTTAATGTTTTGTGTGCTTTCTCAGATGTCATCTCCATAGCCACGGCTTTAGATGACTTCCAGGCTACGGACTGCAGATTCATAAACATCAAGAGGGGACAAATGGTGTATGTGTATTCTAAACTAGCCCCAGCAGATGGCGCCGGAGTCTTTTGGTCTGGAAGTGTAGGTGCCAATGTATTTATTTAATGTACCCAGCAATAAAGATAAAGACATCTTTATTACACTTACATGCACAGAGCAACACATTGTAAACTTGTAGATCTGCTATTACCGGTGCACGGCACCACGCACAACAGATTATATCAAGTACCTCAGGGCTTACATAAGCCACTCTCTGGGAAGCTGTTTGAAAGGTTGTATTATTTTCATTGGAAGGTATACAGTGAGCGTTATGTGGACCAGATGGGCATCGTCGGGTACTTCCCTTCCACAGTGGTGAATGAGACACAGACATTCACCAAGGACACGGTTACAGTCCCCACCACCGTGAGTAGAGTGCAAGTTTGTCTCTAATACCATAGGCTGCCAATGTTTGGATTCATATCACCAATAATGGGACAGCAGAGTAGGCAGTCATTTCAGATTTTTTCATCATATGTTGTTGTTTTACAGTTTGCTTTGCCTTTCTTGCAGAACATGGACTTCTACTGTGACTGAATTTAACGCAAGACCAAACATGTACTTCTTCACTCTCAAATGAATCACAGATATGATTATGTTACAGGCTGTGTAATATTATACTTTCTTGTTGACCTTAATTGTGTATTTACATATTAAATTAGTGATTTTTGTTATCAGAGAGTCTTTTCTCAATAAAGCCCCTTTCATCTTACCAAAAATGACAATCACTGTTTGAAAACTGAATATGAATGTCAATCAATTATGACATGATTTTAACGCTACTTCCGTAATCCTTTTTGACATGCTCAAGCACCTGCTGTCGTGCCGTATATGTCCTGGGCACATTGCAGACACGCTCCCTGTGGTGCATGTGGCCAACTGCACCACATTCCACAGGACTGGAATGTCTGTGTTGACTTATTTTGCCACTGAAGTAGCTTCACTCATCTGTGAACGATCCTGTTTACAGCTGACCCACAGTCAGTGGTGGAAGAGGCACTCTTTCAGGTAGTTTAAGTAGGCAAATAAACCAACTTAATGCCATGTCTCAGGTTGTGAGCTTGGTGGAGTGCATTTAAGTCAGACCTCCCCTTAGTCCAAACTGTGCTATGGTTACAAATCACCTATGATGCTGGTCACACATTAATAATATAAATGCAAAGTAACTGCCTACTGAGTTACTGCAAAATAACTCAGTAGGCATGAATTTTATACAGTAGGAAGTGAAGTGGAGTAAAACAGGATAAACTGTGTCCATGTAAAGTAAAAGTACTTGAATACACCACTGCTCGCAGTACCTGGTGACATAATTGATGATGTTGGTTTGAAGCAGGAGGTCTCGACCCGGTAGCAGATTCTCTGTGATGAGGTTCTGATTGGATCGCACAGCCACTCCGTTGCACACGCATAGGGAGCACAACACATCCAGTACCTGCACAGCACAGAGAGAGATATGTTCAATATGTAGAAACCCGACACGGTCGTTACCACACCTTCACCTGGCATCCATGCATCAATTGGGCATTAATGGCATGCCTGCATTGCTGTAGGAACAAGTTTCATAGTGGGTGCAAGTGCATATCCAAAAGCTCATAAGCTTTGGAGAATGAACATTAGGCTTCCTTGTGTGATAACTTAATACAATTTAATACCAAGTATAAAATAGGGAATTTATTGATGAAAACAAAGATGAAACATGAGAGGTTTATGCTCGATAGCAAACAATATACAAACATGGTGTTATTTTATTGCTGTTGCTGTTTTACTTTATTCAGAATTAATGTTTGATTTGTTTAATAATGTATTATTATGCTTCACGTTACTATAACGATCTTAAGAGAATTAACCTTGTGATTGCGTCCGTGCTTATCAAGGAGAGAGATGATGGACTTGATGTGGTTCTCCTGGATGATGTTCAGGACTTCTGGACTCTCAATCAGAACACAATAAAGCACCTCCAGGATGCCTGCGGGAAGAAACACGTGCCCGGGAGAGTATTTACATCACGATTAATGTTAATTATACATAATAAAACACATACCAAAACTTAGGGGCTCCACAATGAAGGTGGGAGGTAAACTTGGTGAGGAAGAGAGGGGACGAGGTTGGCCCCTGAATGTAAACATCTTTTGGTATTGCAGCTGATTTAGTTAAATTCATGGTGGATCACCCCTTTAACATTCTGATAGAATGTTACAAGTAAGTAAGTAGCCTTGCCAGGCCATGATGTCAGGAGGCCCAGCTGAGCCATTGAGGCCCATATACTGTAGGTCAGGAGCCTATCTCCTGTTTCTGTAGCGTGAGGCAGCTTGATGTACAAGTACACCCCCTGGACATGACGCTAGTATATCGCAGGGACTTACCCCCAATCCATCCCTTGATGCTAAGTGCCAAGCAGGGAGGCATTGGGTCCCATTTTTTAGAGTCTTTGGTATGACCCGGCCGGGAATCGAACCCCGACCTCCCAGTCTCAGGGCGGACACTCTAACCACAAGGCCACTGAGCTGGTCAGAATGTTACAAATAGAACCAAAATTGACTTCATAAGGGTATATTTGGTAAACGTAAGTAAATATAAAACATATAAAAGTATTCAGCAAGTACAGTAATTTAGTTACTTCACACAATAGAAAGTAACTGTACCTGAAGACGCTTCCAATCGGTCCAACTTGCTGACCAGCCAGTCGAGGTTATCGCAAAAGAGAGCACAGTTTGCACGATTCCCTCTGATCAGGGAAGCTTAGAATGGAGACACAAACAACTGTTTAGCAACTTTAGTTACAACCACAAAACCTGATGTAGCAACTACAGACTGCGGTTCATTTGCTTGACATATTGTTGTTGCTGTTATGCCTTTTTTTTTGTATGCATTGAGAGGAGATATTTTAATCATCGTTTTTATTTTACAAGCTCATGTTCATAAGCATACTATTATACAGTATGTATTGTGTTCACACATAAATATTAGATGACGAGCACATACCCAACAGCTCATACAGTAGATTGACTATTTCCTTCCAGGACTCCGCAGCCTCCTCCCCTACAAATTCAGAGAAGTGTGCTGCTGTGTTGTAGACATTGAGCCGATCAACAGAATCCAGTACAAGTGTGATCATTCCCTGTTTAGAGGACAACACAACATTGGCAATGTGTTGAAGAGAGCAGGATATTTTCATTAAAAATGAATCTGAAATATATTAGACTATTACATAGGCCTTGCTGCCTATAGTGGTTGAAGCACTTGCCATGAACAGGGTTCCAATTTAAACTTTATGGGCTTTATGGGATTAATGTCCTACTTTTCTTTCTACAGTGATATACAAAAGAAGTAGATGCTACTTCTGAATTTGAATCCTTAAATCCTTTGAATCTTCAAAAGTAGTTGTACATAACCTGTTTTGTACCTCTACCTGATGCTATGCGTGAACGATGACCGACCTTTTGAAGAATATATTGAGGAATTGAGGAACGTTATTTGAAATAAGAAACAGACTTGACGACAACCCTCAGCACTTTTACTTTAAACTGTGTCCAGTTTTTCCATTTTCCACCTTTTCATCTGAGAACCACTGGTTGAGGGTCTCCCATGCTATAGGCTACACACCCATGGTTTTCCAGAGGAGGGCACCTTAAATGGTGACCAAGTGATAGTGACCAACCTCCTCTTGGAAGAGGTTCTGTCTGTTCTTGAGAGATCGCAGCTTGGACTGTTTCTCCTCGTGCTCCAGCTCCTCCTCAGGCGGTCGGAAGTAGAAGATGAGGTCCTGCAGGGAGAGAACGATGGCGTCCATGGGCAGAGAAGGAGCGCTGGACGACTTGTTCTTCCCGCTCAGAGCATCCAAAGACCTAGACGACACGACAGGGGAGAAGAACAACACCATCAGCATCACATGTTTGGGATATTACGTCTTCATTTATCACATGCATACAGCTGAAGTAAAGATAACAGTGGAAAAGAAGGCAGTTGATAAATAAATAAATCTCTGATAAATAAATCTAAGATGTCCCACACACTTTCTGGAACTGGACCAAAACATTTTTGTGTCGGTAGATAGTCTTTCATCAGCACAGCAGGATTATTATAGTTATGGACTTTTCATTTTAGTTTAGTTTTAGTTAGTTTTTACTCTTTCTTTTTTAATTTAGTTAGTTTTTTTAATTAGTTTTTAGGGTGCATTTGCTAGTTTTTATTTAGTTTTTATTTTTGTAAAAAGTTTTAGTTTTAGTTACTTTTAGTTTAGTTTCAGTTTTTTTTTTTTCATACCATCCTTTTTTGTACTTTGTTTTGTAACCAAGTGTGTGTGAAAAATGGGTATCCTGTAGCAACGACCAAAATGAACGGATTATATTGGTGAACGCCCGACTGACCGAACGGTTCACTAATATGACAATGCACAACACTAGTAGAATGTGAAAGCCTTAGAGTACAAACACAGAGTTAGAGAGTTACATACACTCTGCTCACTTCATGGAGTCAGTAAAATAGCTCTTCTGCATAGACTTCTATTGAGAATAGGGGCAAGGACAACAAATAGGGATAATCAGAGTCTATGGGCTTGCACAGTACATAAACCATGTGACCAGCCTGTTTTTGGCCCCTCAATGTCGCAACTCTTATACTAGATGGATGTTCTGTGGCATAAATCCGTGCTACATGCTGCCGTCTCGTATCATATGATGCTGAAAACTCTTGTAAAAAGTTTAGAAAAGGTTTATATTATAAATTTCACATATAGTCATATACATATTGATTAAAAAAAAGGATAACTAAGGGTATTTTGTTTTTATTTATTTGTAGTTTCTATTAGTTAGTTTAGTTAACTATGAAAACCCTGCAGCACAGTCCAGGCAGACAGTGTGCAGGGGACTCCTTCCTTGATGCCATTATCAGAGATGCTCTTCTGAACATATGCAGGATATACAGTACAGTAAGATAAAAACGTAAGGAGCTTATAGCTAGAAAACAGAACTACAGAACTAGTCAGACTAGTCTTAATTCACTGAGTACACAGTATGTAGACAGGGAATGGAGATGAGATATTCAAGTGCATCTGATGGGGAGTGACGTACTGTAGCTGTAGATGAGGTAATGCCAGTTAGTCTACCAGCTACCAGCCTCCTTGATGGATTTTGATTGGCAGCCAACGTTTCTGCATATTCACCTATCATTATTATAGTTGTGCTGTGGACCACTACATTCTTTTAATGACATTCATTCAGAATTATCATCATAGTTCTTAGCCTGAGCGGAAAGCTCAAGACAAGACTTTAGAATTTAAGAATTTAAGGGCAAAGGACATTCATCACAGGCTAAAGGCTGTGGGCATAAGTAGGTACTTGATGAACTGGTTGAAGAGGCCGAAGGTGCTGTAGATCATTCTAGCAGCCTGCTGCTCTTCTGTCTGGGAGCGAGCCACTGTGAGAGCGTCGTCCATGTGACCCTCTTTATGAAGGATGGCCTGAGAAGAAACAAACACATTATATGCACAAACAAACAGCGTAACACTACGAGCGAAGGTTGTCAGTGGGAATGTAGGACCATAGTTGTATTGGGTAGGTCCCATCACATCAAGCCGTCAACGTGTGTCACTGTGTGATTGTGAAGAAAGTCAGTTTTGTGAGTCACAATCTAGTCTTCGCCCTCGAGTCCTGAGACAAGTCCAAAGTAAAGCTTGTCAAATTTCAGGTGAGGTCAAACACTTAAAAGTTTTGTTTTTACTCCCAAAAAAGACCTAGATTTTGGTAAATCAAGTTTTGTTTCGAGTGCCAATTAATAAGTAAAGATTTAAATAAATAATGAGTATTTTCACACTTGGTGTTATTTTTTTGAACAAGGTTTCTCCTAGTCCAACAAGACGTACCGCTTATACTGAACTTATATTTCCTCTTTGAAGACCCGGTTTAACCCCACCCTGCTGAAATATGTGACAGTCGTGTGCCCGAACGTAAATCATTGTGGTTTGTTTATTAACAGAGGTCAGACTAGCGGTATGTAGGCCACGTATTTAAAGACCTCCATGTAAGCTATGACGTCCAGATGGTCACATATTTCAGTGGGACACCAATTTGATCGTAACACTGTCATGCTGTAGTGAGTGTGAGTGGCCAATATTTGGGGTCTTGGAATTTGTTGTCACTGATGGGATTTCTAAAATCGAATCTAGAGACCATAAGACAAATCTGGGAACGCAATGCTAAAAATAAGGAAAAACATTATCCTATTCTGTTTGAATTTGAATGTGTACTTGAGAGATTAATCTAATACCAATAATATTGATTATTGATTATAATTTCATTATTTGTGAAGCCAAAGTTATTTAATTTTAAACTCAGATTTATCGTTATAGTTGATCATATAAAATCAATTTGAATTTCTATTGCGTTGACTGATATAGTTTTTGTGTTATTATTATTTTTTTTTAAAACACACTGTTGATTTTTCAATAAATGTAAAAGTAATCGAATGATTACTTTGCATGCTTACCTTCCTCTTTAGAGGGCCCAGGCGTGCTGCCTTTGCATCCACAGCAGCATAGGTTAACCAGAGGCCAGTACAAACGTGCTGTACAAAGCACATGGACTCCCCGTACTTGATCTCTGGGGTGCCCATACCTTCCACATCTCGCTTCTGAGCCACTTCAATCTTTTCCTGCAGTTGGGGGGAAAAAATAAAATGTATCAGACACGATTTCTGTGCTCGGACAGCCAGACAGATCCAGCCAATCAGACACATTATGAGAAAGTGTCTTGGTTGTTATACAGTAGGTGTTTTTTGCATTACCGCAGATTATGAACTCTTAAAAATGTACCTATAATGTTTTACTTTATTTAAATCAAACAGATTTTCTCGCTACAACTGGTCCTGTTGTGGCAATAACCTTTGAAATCCTGAAGCAGAAAGCAGACATCTTGGAGTTGGCCTTCTCTGGGTCGACCACCAGCAGACCCTTCTCCTCGTCCAGACAGAGGTAACGGCCCGTTGTTATGTGACGTATCCTGAAAGACTGCCCCCACTTAATGTGGCTGCTGCTCCACCTGCACAGTAAGCAACACAAATACCAATAAAATTACTTACTGTTACTATAGGATTTTTTGTCAGGAGGCCGCTGACATCTAGTTGTGAATACAGTGAGTGAGATTACTATGTAAGACAGGCAGAATTGTCTGTGTGTCTGTCTGTGCGTTTGTCACACACTCCATATTGCCTGACCCAAATACTGTATGGAAAATCCAACTGTTCAACAGTTGAGTTGTGCTGAACATTTT
Organism: Benthosema pterotum; assembly: GCA_039105355.1. Lineage (NCBI taxonomy): Eukaryota > Metazoa > Chordata > Actinopteri > Myctophiformes > Myctophidae > Benthosema > Benthosema pterotum. Next base: position 17,473,361 of record CM076975.1, read on the forward strand.
TTCTACGCAATGTGTAGAAATACAGCAATAGAACATATGGAGCGCTGTGCGACCCCGTGGATCCGTAATGTCATTTTGAAGACAGCTAAAGAAACATATATATTATTGATACACACATACAGGATGGTATGATTACTATACAAATATACCATACTAAGATGCTCAAAGCTCTTTAATGAATCAAACGTATGTGATAATTGGCTTTAAATGAGCTTTACTCACGCAATACGAAGGGGTTCAAGCCTCCACAGTGACCGTGCCTGACTGCACACAGCACCTCCCTCATAATGAGCAATTCTGAAAAGAAAACACCATATCGTACGTTATACAGCTTTGTCTTTTCCCTCGTGGTTTATGTTCTGTGTGTGTATGAGAGGCTGTCACCTCCGCTGGTCATCTCCTTGGTCCGCTGATGGGATGGCCAAACATTCATCCATGTGACCGTGGAACAGTCGTAGCACATAACCTCCGATCAGAAAGCCTGGACAGTACAGACGATTAAAAATGGATTTAAAATGTTGCACTTCATTTCTTACATTTAAAAGAAGCATGCCGGGTCTGGCACGCTGACTAGGCCTTTGACTGGACACTGTATATCTGATAGTACTGGAGACCATTTTTCCATATTGTGGTTTGTTTAATTTCTAGGAAGCCATTTGGTTCCATTAATTTACAGTAATACTCAAGAGAGAATAAAATAGGCAGGCAAATCCAACACTGTGGCTCTTTTTGTTGCAATGCAGTGAATTGAAAATGTTCTGCTACAAGGAACCAATTTGACGCCTGTATGGCTCATATTATTTGCCATGAAAATAACTGAATGCAAAGGGGTGTAAGGGGAAATCATTATGTTTGTAGTACAAACATAATGATTTCATAATGATAAAGTGAACTGAACTACCTTCAGCCAGCTCACAGCCAGACATCACAGGGTTCATAGTCCACAGGGTCTGCATGAAGGACGCGTCCACCATGAGGTCCCCGCTGGCATAGGAGAGATGCTGGACGATGATGGAGAATCAATCAATCAATGACAGCCTGTATCCAACATGAACTCTATTATATCAGTCTATAGCGTGAAGGATGCATTGCCGCCTGGGCACGAGGAATTCAATTGTTAATTGGTTTCTGAGGTCTTATAATAATCACATTCACTCTGCCATCCCTATTTGGGACATACAGTATATGCAAAAGAAACTAAAAATTCAAACATTCAAACATTCATTTGAAAATTACTTTTACTCAGCAAAAGATCGAACTTGAAACCACCTTGACACGAGTACCGTCTCAGTGGAGCTTCAAGCAATGCTAAATAAAGTCACATTTTCAGCATCACCACATCTGGAGGACACAGAAACAGTTCTGCTTTGCTGAAATATCCAGCTTGAAGTTACCAGGTATCTCTCAGAGGACACGCTGACGAGAATGAGGTCATCTCCCACCCTGACTTTCTCTCCCTCCGACCTCTGCTTGGAAGCTGGATGGATGGTCCACCAACATGCCTCCCCTGAAGAAGACACATTAATATTACACAGGTGCCTACAGTATCTTGTTTGTTATGCTTATGTCTGAAGGACCGCAGCTCTGTGGTGCAACAGAGATAGTTTTGCAGCAAACTGGCAAAAGTTGTTTATCTAAAAAGCTCACAAACTTCACATCACAATATATTGTGAGCTTGTGGATGTTTTTAGCATTATCTGCTGTACTTACCTGTAGAGTCTTCCTGCAAGCCCACGTCGAAAGCCAGCTTGTCTGTCAGTGAGCGTGAAGTGGTGAGACAGCACAGATACTGTAGTAGGATGAGAGCATACACTGTACTGTGACAATGGCATTCAACTGAATCACTGTCAACATTAAATTTAAATTATTATTTATTATTCATGTTTTTTTTTTATTTCAATGTCCACTAAGCCTTACATGTATTAACACCCGGTAAGTTATTCGATCCAGTATTTAGATATTTGTTTTATCTGCTCTGCACCCTTCCTATACAAAACTGAAGTAACTTCATTCTATACATATACTACGTTGTACATACATCCCCCCCACCCCCTCCCATTTAATAACTTCTTTAATTTATTTTTAAATTATTATTTTGGGTGAAAAGCCTCAGGGAAAGAACAAGGATTCCAAACCATCTCTCCAAAAACAAGATGGAAGAAAAAAGGGATGTTTGTTTTTGATTCACCTAATCTAACATGAAGTAAAAGGAGTTTGAAGTTACCCTGGGTATGTACTGTATAGGAAGGCAATGGGGCATATAATCAGGTATCTACGGTAAATACTGAATCGAGCAACATAAAAACTTTACTGTTACAGTTCTATTCAGTGTAGCACTGCGGTGGCAGGAAGGTCTTAATGTTGAACGCCCTTTATTATTACAGAAACAAAAACAGATTTGAAGCCAACAACAACATGTACCGTAGAATCTCCTTATCCGAAACCCAGAGTGTCTATGACCAATTGCCTATATCTGGCCACATGGGCATGTACGGTAAGAGTCAGTATGATGTGGCTCACTGGTGGGACACCATCAGTGAGCAGGGAGTGTTGGGCACTCAATAAATACAGTACAATGTGTGCTTACCATGCTGGAGTGTACATGTTTCAGCAGGATGGCATGACCATACAGCAGCGTGCGACTGCCTCCTCCTTGTGATGACTGGCAGAGCAGGAGAGACAAAGTCAGCAAGAACAAAGTCACTCAGAACTGTCTCAGAGTGTCTATCAACAGTCTATCTGTCAATGGCTATTTTGAGCTTCCTTTCCACTCATTAGAACCTGTATTAATTTAAAGTAGTTAAACTTAATGTGCTGTATTTTTTTATCATTTACAGGTATATTGAATACACTCCCGCCAATAAGAGTGAGAACACATACCCATTTGTCCAGATCGACAGCCTGTCAGCAGGTGGATGAGCGAGGGCGAGTTGTATGTGGGAACATGGAGGAAAACAAAGGGAAGTTAAATAAAAGAATTAGAAAAAACAAGTAGACTGACACTCATTCATTTTTTAATGATAGTGATTCAGAGGTGGAGCCAAGCCAGGTTAAGAAACACTGGAATTTCATCTCTTGAATATACAGTAGTATGCCCGGCCCTATACAAACACAAACCATATTAGCCACAATTTCAATCAAGCTTAAATGCCATTAATAAGGCTTAACAATTCCATATAGAAAATACCTGTACTATACATACATTACAAAAAAAAACATATGATCTACATTTGTGCTTTGGTTGGATGGGAGATATACTTTGAAAGCAAAATCTATCCAGTTAAATTCATAGTTATTATGGTTCATTTATTTGTAACTGAGAGTCAAGATCTTCACTGTTACTATCACAAAAGCCAAAAACAAAGATTTCTGCCCGTCTCTTACCTCATCCACAGACGTGTTGGACAGCATCTCCTGTAAGGCCCGCACGGACAGAGACTGCTCCAGGATGAAGCAACAGATCGCCAAGTCTGGAGGGACATTCTACAACACAGCACATCCAGGCACACAAGTGACACACGTAAAAATATATAATGAAGCATTTTAGTTTTGTGGAACAATATTGCTGGTTATTTCTAGGGCTAGGATTTGGTTAAAGGTAGGGTAAGTGATTTGAAATTCATGGTGTAGTACCAGCCTGGTGCACTAGGGGCCCCCAAAAGTAGCTACACTATGTGAACCTGCTGCTCGATCCACCCTCCACCTGGGGAACTTTTATTAGCTCCTCTGCTAACGTGGGGGAGGGGGAAACTCCATATATGGTCTGCACACCTTATAATAGAGCATTTTAACAGAAAAATATTTTGGGGGGATGATATCTGACAAAAGTGAAATCACTTCCCCTACCTTTAAGAAAAGGCTTTGTAATTAATTGATCAAAATTAACCCCTGTTTAATCACATATAAATTTCCTGTCCTAGTGTATTAAAGGATCTCTTCACCAGTTTCAACATATGTTCATATAATTGTCCTCACTAATGTACATGATAAAATACCACTATGTTCTTCTATACAGTCTGTGTCTCACAAGAGGCCTCAGTCTTCCAGTGACATCATTGACACATTTTTTTAAACAATATTTCTTTGAAAAAAATATTCATAATTTTATTATCGGGAGAACAATGGCTTCATTTCTCGCATTGCAACTTTTCAGGAAAATAAAGCATTCAGTTTCTATTAGCTTTTATTCTGCATCAATGATGCAGACAGGTTTCTGAACAGCCCACAGCCCTCCTGTGAGACACAGACCAAGTAGAAAAGCGGTCCTCTAAGTATTAAGGGTCCTATACCATTCATACTGAGTGCATGGTATCATTGTCATACCTGAGCATTGGAGGTTGTCTCCAGGAAACAGAGGCGATTCCCAAAGCCCTCGCAGGACAGACATAGCTTTATCTGCTCTTTTAAAATGGACGCAGTGCATTGGAGCACAACCTGGTCATCCTGCAAATAGAACAACACGTTGAATTCATGTTAATGGGTTTAACAGAATAAATAATCAGAACAATCTGGGTTTATACATCAAATACTGGATAGTATGTTAAGGTCATAATCTTGTTGTTATTGGTGCAGGATACTGAGGCTGAGGATTTTCCTGCAGAGACTTGCATTTAAGAACAGTATATGCAAATTTACTTCCCACTCTAACTTGGCAGGATTGTCAAATACCTTTATATCAACCTTAAACTTTATTATGATCTATAGTGCCCACTACCACGTAACTTTTCACATTCAACACCTCATAACTTTGATAGATTGGCCCTTACTATATAAACATTTTATTTGACAGAGAAGCTGCACATAATGAATTTTGAATAAGGTCTTCAGACGTCTTGCATGGCTCGGCCCTGGCTACCATTTTAAAAAAATGTCCTGGCGATTCAGTTCTGGTGAATGAAATGAGTGGCAGGCTATCAGACGTTGTTATGGGGAACCACATTTTTGCCCAGATGTAACACAACACAATGCATGAGAAAATATCTGTACACTTGCTAAAAGGGTACCCAACTTGAGTCACTTGTAATTGGATGTTACAGCTTCTTCATTGAGTGTGAATGATTTTACTATAAGTAACATGTTAAATGCAAAACATTTGAACCATAACAGGGAAAGTTTAGGTTTCCCAGTCCCAGTCCAACTAGTGGCGTGCCGAGTACACAAACGACAAACATACAGACGACCTCACAAAGTTCACAAACTTCATTATAAAAAGGGACAACAATCAGAGAGTCCAGACAACACTGCGCCGTAGTGCAGCAAAGCATGATGGAGTGTCTTGATACATTTTCATGGACATTGTGTAAGAACAGGCAGCTGCTCCTTCTCACTTAGCAGCTCTCATTCCTCCATCTATTCTTTGTTGCCACTCACTAGCCTCACACTAATCTCTCGGCCCCTCGGCCCCTGCCTAACCAGCCGCCCCTCTATTTCAGGCCTCTGCACCTGCTGTTAACACATTCCCCTCCGGAAAGCACCAGATATCTGAGATCAAGGCGGCAGAGAAACACAGTGGGCATGATGGGCATCGTTGCTCAGCTTCCATAATGCAATTACTCAGATTGCTGATGTAGGGAATCTACTGCTCATAATCTCTTGTTGAATAAACTTCACTCATCTTCAATAAACTGAGCATGGCGGCGCCATATTCAGTGAGGTTTGTTTTCTTTGGAAACATATTTGTACTCGCAGTGTGATACAATTTGTAATCAAAGGTTTACGGCCACTGCTTCACATCATTAGCTCGTACTCGGGTGTCAAAGGATGTGTCATGCGAAGCTGTGCTCGTAGTTGGAGCTTTGTGAAAATAGATTGTGAGATTGTGTGCCAAATGTGCTACCTTTACACACTCTGAATTACACATTGGTGCTAAGGATCATAGTGTGTAGGTGATGTTTAAGGACAATTGGCCAAAAATCACACTTGTGAAATGTAAAGTGAAGGGCACCTGGTAATGTTTCTAAAGCCATAATAATATCTTTATAATAATAATAATATAATAATACATTATTTATGCAAAAATCTATGACCTCATGAAAAGCTGGCGATTGGTACAGTATGAATGTGTGGAGCGGCATGGGACAGGAACAGAACAATTGCCAGCTATATTTCTTTACAAGCAGAATGTGAATCACTTTTCAAGGTCGACTGGTGGAGGTCAGCCAGCAGTGGTGGAGTACATTTACTTGAGTACTGTGAGTGCAGGTATTTGTACTTTAGTCAAGTAATTAGAATTTCCAATACTTTTACTTCTACTACATAACAGATCAAGTAGTGTACTTTTACTCTACATACTACATTTGTCAAAACTTGTGTTACAATAGTTACTTTGTAGATTTTGATTATTATTATTAGAAAACAAGCTCTGTACATATGCATTTTGAAAATAGCCGATCTGTTGTGATGCAACTCTATTTTTATTTTGAGTACATTTTCATGCAAATACTCACTCATGTGCATTTTTCATTCCTGACTTTTACTTGAAATCAAGCACAGGTTGCAGTATTAATACTAGCTTTATTAAAGTAAAAAATGTACTTTTCTTTCCACCAATAATTACTAATTTATGTAGATGACTAAAGAGTTATTGGAACGTAGTATACAGAGTGACGTAGATTGTCGTTGGGGCCAAAAGAGTGCCTGGTTTTGCCAAGTCATTGGTGATACCATTCCATCCCATTAAAAGGAGACACCATGAATTTAAAAGCAAATGTAATATTTAATATTTTCTCAGTGCTATTTGGGTGCGGTAACAGAAATGTCCATAAAAAACAATGCCACCCCCCTCCTCAGTGCTTCCTCGTGCCCAACCTCATTGTTATTCCCTGTCTCAATAGAATATGCATGATCTGCTTGGTTTCTTTGAGAAGGGGTGTACCATACCAAAGGGTGGAGAAAAAAGTTAAAATTGGAATTTTAGTGACATCGCTAAATAGTCTTGGGCAATATACCGGTATTACCGTTTATCGCGATATTGGAAATCAATACAGAATAATATCGTTGGGTCTATAAAAAATATCGAATACCGAATATCGTCAAATACCAACATTACACTTTATTCTATTCAAATATGCGCGTGTGACTGAGTATGTGACTTTTAATTGTAACTATACAAACAATTTTCATGATACACACATGCCTAAAATAGCCCTTATTTTGGCTAGGCTTTTTGGAAACAATGTATTTCCAACTCCAGTTTTTCCCTATTTAGGCTGCTTGAACAGCAGAGTGCTCAGTTTCTGACCCCTCAATGTCGCAATTCTGTGAACTGGCTGGTGGAACGTGTCCGCCCCCGATTGCATGCCATTGCCATCTAGTGGTCAATATCGGTAATATTAAATATCGAGCTAATAAACACGTTATCAATACCGATATTAAAAAATCAATACCGCCCAAGACTATCGCTAAATAGGAAAATCTGAGAGTGCCCATTCATGCGCCACCATTCAGACACACCAGAAACGTTGAATCTTAAAATTCAGGTTGGCTCCCTTTTAAAGAAACATTAAAGAACAGTTTCAATCCCTACATCATCCACTATGTCCTGTTGCAAGAGTGCTTGAAACAAAACGCTGAACCCCTGACCACTTGAACCCAACCTTCCCTATTCTGTGCACGTCATAACAGGCTAACGTCTCACGAAAATAGGCAATCTACAAGTCACCTTGCAACGTGGTGTGAGCTTGTAGCTCACCTATTTTCAGTGAAGAGATTATGAGTCGAAGGGAAATAAGGAGGGAGACAAGTATAGACCCGTGGGGGACACCCATGCAGTCAAAGGATTGAGGATTAAATGGTTTGAGTGTCCACTAGCAAGTACTGTATGTATTGTGCACTCTGCGTGGTTGGTTAGCAACTAGCAATGGTAAATAAATAACCACATGCCATACCAGAACCCTTACAATGATCCTGTCAATGGAAAATCTTGCATGTCAATGCAAAAACATGCATGTTATGGTGAATCTCTTCAACACTATATATTTTTATAGTCTAAATGAGTTCCATCTTGGACTGAAGTAAACAGGTGTTTCAAACGGGCAGAGCATTAAACGTGCTAATCTCCAGCCTGCAAATAAATATAGAACGCAGTGGCAGGTTCAGAATGAACTGGTCAGTCTTGACCACATCTTGACATTGATTACAATGGTTCTTCTGGGTGAGAGTAATACATGTTTCTAGTGCATAATGTGTACTTTGTTAAGGTACACTATAGTATGTACAGTATCTTTCCTCTTATACCCAGTGAATTGAACCTGGTTACATACTCAAATGATGTAAACCATTGAGTTACACCTGCCTAAATGTAATCTTATGAATATAAAATATATAGTAGGATTCTGTAATGCTGTTTAATGTCAATGTTGCTGTATTTTAATTTAATCAATAAACCTGTTATGATGTTTCATCCTATAATAAATATTAACAATTTTACTTGCAAAACTGCTAAGACATTTTCACAACATGAAATACTTTACTCAGTCACTATGAGGAGAAATTCTCAGATAATTTAATGTTGGAAGAGAGAATTTAAGGTTTGTGAAAAGAGAATTTAAAGTTTGTGGACAGTAATTAAAAGCTGGATGTTGAAGAGACTAGCAGCCCTTAAAAAATAAATTGACATATTGAATATATGTCATCTTGAATAAATGTGGAATGACAACACTTTCACGTATTCTTGGATTGGACATACACATCTCTGGTGGATTGATAATGATACGGTAATTCACTCACAACATTCCATTCACCCTATGACTAGGGAGAATTGGCACACACGGAGCTGTGTGCCAATTCGGAGTGTGTGTGTGTGTGTGTGTGTGTGTGTGTGTGTGTGTGTGTGTGTGTGTGTACTATGCGTGTGGTAACGGTCTTAGATTTGTGGCAGGGAGCTATAAACAGACACGCTCTTGTATGTTTCAGTGGTGACTGATACATATACACAGTACACACACATATATCAAATGTTTCACACTCCACATGCATGTGTAATGCTGCTTGATAATACTCTTGACATACTGCCTGGAACCTTATTCTAGCTCACCTCTCAGGATTAGACTACAATATGTCATGATTTTTTAATCATGGTTATTATTTAATGCTACCGTACATGACCCAAAGGAGCAATAATGAAATACTCTAGACATTGTATTTGCAATTTCACAAGCCATTCAATCATGGCAAATTAAACAGAGCAGATTAAACTTTATCTTAATTTTGTATTTGTAACCATGTTTGGAAAAACGCTGCAAATAAAACAAAAGAAATTTGAATTCCATGCAAGTACAGCTGTGCCAGTCATTTATAGGTGACATACATTCTTTACCTGTAAATGTGCAAGTTTAACTACTTGCACATTTACAGATAAAGTTATGGAGACTAAGGTTTGACCTAAATGTGAGAATAGCCACAGAAGCCAGAGTCGGCTATCATACTGTACATTGCTTGCATATGTGCGCTTCTAGATTTAGAGTCAACAAATATCAGTCAATTAATAGTGTTTCTTTTTTATTCTCAACTATCTATAACAATATGTCATGGCAATACCTTCGGAGCATTAAGAGACAGTGATGGGGGTGCAGGAAAAAAAGAAATCCTTTTATTAATAATGTGGGAATAAGTAAGAATAAGGTGACAATATTGCCACAAAATATTCACAAAATATTTACACAGCGATATTTCACAGCGAAAATATTTTTGGGATAATACAGCCATCAGTAATGTCTATAAATAGACAAAGTGGGTAAAGCAAATGGGAGTCAAGTCAGAAAACACTCTGCAGCTGCAGCTTTTGAAGTACAAACACAAGAAAATCCCAGATGATCAAGTCTCATTGTATTACCCAGCCACCCTCGGTCGTTGGAAAGAGTCTTCTAATTTACTGTATATACCAGTAAATCATAACAACCATAATCATGACAATCATGACAAAACCATGTAGAAGAACTTCAATGCAGAACAAGGGCAGAACCATCCCAAAATCAGCTAACATTTGAAAGTACGGTAGTAGCGTGCAAATCTAACAATAAAATCAATATGACCTAGGGATTCAACAGTCTATAAAATGAATGGATCTAGGAGGATATGTTCTGTTGCAACCCTTTTTTCTGTACCCACTTCTGCCTCTGCTGGCTTCTATTGTGTGCGTGTGCATCTGTCTCTCCCAATCGACTTCATTATCACTATTGCAAAAATACAGTACAGTATTATGGAGATCTTTGAACTCTCACAAAGTGGTGCATATCACGCATAGAGACTGGCCTCCCAGTACTCTGACAGTAGGTACTGATGTCATAGCAGTGCCAGCACATAGTATTATGACAACCTGACAACGGGTGTGACACGAGCAGGATGAAACATGATACAACTTTTTTACGTCTTGGCTCCTCAGAGGCAGGCAGTGCAGCAGAGGTGGTCTTCTGACTCACTGTCTGTCCACGACTAATCTCACAAACCACCGAACCCATCAGCGCTAAATCTCTTGTGCATGCTGACAACAGCCCGAGGACGTCGCTCCATTTTTGAGCAGAGCTAACTGCTCCAACATGTTTCCTCCTATTGCCAGCGTTGTGTGTTTGTGCACGATTTTTGTAATCTCACAAACCACCAAACCCATCGGCGCTAAATCTCTTGTGCATGCTGACAACAGCCCGAGGACGTCGCTCCATTTTTGAGCAGTGCTAACTGCTCCAACATGTTTGCTCCTATTGCCAGCGTTGTGTGTTTGTGCACCATTTTTGAGATGATCTGGTTGGCTGAGCACAGAATGAGATGTTATGATAGATGTATGACTATAAGTGCTCTATTTTCATTACGTGCTAAACTTCTTATGCTTAACCCCCCCCTCTTTTAACTAAACCTACAAACTCACGTTTACTTAAAGGGGAATTGCTCCCATTTTCAACATTTTTTCTGAGAGTGTACAAATGCAACCAAATAAACCCTGACGGGTTCATTTGGTTCCATTTGTACGCTCTCAGAGAAAAGAAGCGTCTAAAGAAATCCATTAACATGGTGAAGATGTTTCACCATGTTAGTTAGTGGTTTTCTTCAAACCTCTAGGGTATACTAATAACATTAGAATGTTGAAAATGGGTGGAGTTTCCCTTTAATTACATCACCATTACATCACCACCCCAACTGACCAATCAGAGTACCCCGAGGCACTACCAACCTCCGACTGCCATCGCTTAACTGCCCGCTCTACTCACGCAAGTAAATAGTAAAAAAGGCAAGGTTAGGCATAAGGGATTTAGCAAGTCGTGAAAATGGAGCCCTAAGACTATATGTGTGTATATATTTATATGGGATAGTCACTGTGAATTAAAGTTAAAATGAAATACACCCATGTGAAGTGAAGGGTGTTCTTATCATGATAGATGATGTAAATGTCTATTTGCTCAGACACTATGCTGTAACATTCTCCATCCATTGTCAGTGGGAATGTAGGTTTATGTAGGGCAAAGGTTGTGAACACACACTAAAGGTCACACCTGTGTGAAGTGAGGGGTGCTCTATCATGTTACAACATTTATTGCAACATAATTAGTTGTTAGCGAAACCCTTTGTTTAAGTGATAAAACAACCACTCATTTCTCACTGTCAATGGCATTTTTAAAACAAATCTTGTTGAAAAACAAGATTTCAACAAGAACAGGGTGCTGGCCAGGCCAGCACCCTGCAAAGTATCATTGCAAAGTTGCCTGAGCATGTATATAGACCTCTCTGGCAGCACTGGCTATGCTTTGCTATGTGGATGGAAGACCAATCATTCCCCACAGAGATTCCTTTGGTTGTTTTGGGATTCAAACTGGCAACCATCCAGTAACAAGTTTCTATTACAACAAAACACCGCACAATAGTTTAACTCAGAGTCCAATAAAGTTCAGTCAGGATTCTACTCCACCATGAGGACCATACAGATCATACATACCATGTTGATGTACACAGACATGTACCGTATATGAATAAATTCACAATAAAACAATGTATCCCAATATCTTGGGACACTGCAGTCGACAACCAAACAGTAACATGAAATACACTCTGGTCAGTGTATAAATAGATAACAATGGTGTCAAACCAGCCAGCTGTCCATGTCTATCACTATTCTCCATAGTCTGTCTGAAGGAAATGACAAATGCAAGAGTCTGCCATGCACAATCCGCCATTCAATATTATAAATAAACTATTTTTATACTCTGTGACTGGACAAGTTTACCACAATATAACATCACGAGAGCTGTTATGATCTTGAAAACATTTCCCCCTATGGGATTCATCTGACAACGTGATTCATTCATGTAATTCCAACAATCGGCATCATGTTTCGGTAAAAGTCAATTCTGCATTGCTTACCGTGCGCAAGAACTGGATCTCTTCCTCCCCATCTGCGCCTTCAGCCATGGCAGCAATAGAAGCATTAGACACCACACACACTGAGAGATGGGCACAACGTCTAGCTGTGTCTCAAGGCGTCCCAGTGGCAGTGTGCAAGCTGAGTGACATTGAAGGACAATGTTGTCGTGAGGGGGTGAGGGGTTGGCTGCCCTGAAGGGCAATAATATGAGTTTAGCCGGTGCGTGCCTCTCTGTCTGGCAGGCTATGTGTTATGACATGCAGAGAGGAGTGACCGTTCACTTCTGCTCATCACAGCATATAAAAAGAAAAGGAACTCATGTCAATCAAGTGGGACAGCATGGCACCAATGAGTATCTCGTTCGGATAGCGCATGTCCAGCTTGTGACATCAGTCATTTGTGACAATGGCGTATATATTCAGTACGTTTTGAAATATTTAATTTAAAGATAGGGGAAGTGATTTCACTTTTGTCAGATATCACCCAAAAAATATGTTTTTCTGTTAAAATGCTCTATTATAAGGTGTGGAAACCATATATGGAGTTTCCCCCTCCCCCACGTTAGCAGAGGAGCTAATAAAAGTTCCCCAGGTGGTAGCGAATTCTCCTCCAATCAGGATCGAGCAGCAGGTTCACATAGTGTAGCTACTGTTTGGCGCCCCTAGTGCACCAGGCTGGTACTACACCATGAATTTCAAATCACTTACCCTACCTTTAAAAAACTCAATGCAACAACATGCCTACTGTGGGGGAGTCTGGGAATGGATAGATCTCATCTACAGTATAGATCAATTTGAATAGTCTCAAACATGACAGAGCAGCAAAAAAAGACAAAAAGGTGTCTAGGACAAAATCAGACCATTATTAAACCATTGTGGTGGTATCTACCATGTTAATGATGATCAGGTTGGATACTAGTACAGTCAAGTACTAGCATATAGAGTACAGTCAAACCTGCATGCTAGTAAAGACTGTGTGACATGTCCTGCATCAGAATTGCTTGCTAAGTTTGCACAAAATCCTACAGTACAGTATATGTTACCTTTTGTCTCTTTATGTGCTCTAACACAATTTTATTGTTTATTGTTTATTATGTATTACTTATACCTGTGATAACAAAATTATACAACAATGGATTCTATGACATTTTATTTTTGAGCAACCAAGAAAAAAGTCCAAAAAAGATATAAATTGACATGACATAAAAAGAAATCCTACCAGATGATCTCAGTTGTAGGTCATGTACAGAGACGTGGCGCTGAACTTGGCATACGACTTGATGACCTTGTTCACGGCCTCCAGGAAGTCCTTCTCGGTGGCGATCTTCCTGCGAGCGCGGATGGCGAACATACCGGCCTCTGTGCACACGCTGCGGATCTCGGCGCCCGTGCTGTTGGGGCAGAGGCGGGCCAGCAGCTCAAAGCGAATGTCCCTGTCCACGCTCATGGAGCGTGCGTGGATCTTGAAGATGTGTGTGCGCCCCTCCAGGTCCGGCAGGCCAAACTCGATCTTGCGGTCGAGGCGGCCAGGACGGACCAGGGCCGGGTCCAGGGTGTCCGGCCGGTTGGTGGCCATCAGCACCTTGATGTTGCCGCGCGGGTCGAAGCCATCCAGCTGGTTGATGAGCTCCAGCATGGTCCTCTGGACCTCGTTGTCCCCGCCGGCGCCGTCGTCGAAGCGGGCGCCCCCTATGGCGTCAACCTCGTCGAAGAAGATCAGGCAGGCCTTCTTGGTCCTGGCCATCTCGAAGAGCTCGCGCACCATCCTGGCCCCCTCGCCCACGTACTTCTGCACCAGCTCAGAGCCGATGACGCGGATGAAGCAGGCGTCCGTGCGGTTGGCCACGGCGCGGGCGCAGAGGGTCTTCCCAGTGCCGGGGGGTCCGAAGAGCAGCACACCCTTGGGGGGCTCGATGCCCAGGTTCACAAATCTCTCGGGGTGGAGCAATGGGGTCTCGACCACCTCCCTGAGCTTCTCGATCTGCTCTTTGCATCCGCCCACGTCGCTGTACGTCACGTCGGGCTTTTCCTCCACCTGCATCATCGTCACGGTCGGGTCGATCTTGGGAGGCAGGGGAATGTGGATCTGGTATTTGTTCCTATCCACGCCGACTCTCATGCCTTCCTCGATGTCATTAGGAGCGACCTGGTCACTCAGGCTCACCACAAACTTGGCAAACTGCCGGACACTGATCATGTATTTTGCGTCTTCCGTGTCTGGATTGATGATCATGGTGCATCTTGCCACGTGCAGAGGCTGCTCGCTCTGAAGGGTTTGTTTGTCGGCCGGCAGGTCCCACAGTGCTGGAGGAGCCAGGCCCGTGTCTGACTCCTTGATGCCTTGGATCTCATTGATGTTTTTGAGCAACAGCTGAATGTCATCTTCCACTTGTTTAATCTGTCGGAAGTATGTGCTCTGGCCGTAGGTTTTCAACAAGGCAATCTCTCCTTCGTCCAAAGTTCTAATAGGACCATCGTCTGTTTTCTTTTCTTCTTTGACCTTTCTCTGATCGCTGCCCAAATGGTCTGGCATACTTAATGTATTCAGAAAACAATTATCTAATTTCAATGAAGATCTGCTGCTACTCTGCAGAATTACACGACAGGTCTTTATGTATGTCTCACAGTGTTGTATTAAAAAGTCCCTCAAGTTGCTAGACAGAACTTGATACTTTGCTTATATCACCTTTATATATGCTGACCAGAGCTCTCTGACATAACACAAAACACAAATGTCTAACAAAGCGTATGTGCATTCATTCTTACCTGTATACGTCACATGCAGATTGCCAAAAACAAATCACGCTTGTGTGAAGTGAGGGGCACTCACTGTAGCCGTCACATGACATGCATGTCTGTATGCATCAAAAGTCCATAGACTTGACGGCCATAACATAGCTGCTATTTCTTGATCAGCATTAAGATTTTGATCTTCATTTTGTACTCCTATTTAGGGCCCTGAAATTATGAGTGTCTATTTCAAAGACAGTGTTATTTTGACCGGGGGGGATCATATTTTGACAGCACAGACACTGTATTATGGGAGATTTATCTGTGAACTAAAATCTTCACCAATGTGTTTCTAATGGTTTCTAGCATATAGCATGTACTGCACTAAAACATTAAAATGCAATTCCCACGGGAAACTTTATAAGAACAGGTCTGGGTACTAGTCATAACCTATAGAAGGCAAAAAAATGTGCATTTCTTGCCATGATTTATGTAGCATGGTTTATGTAGCAAGTGACATGTCTAACTTTTTTTTCAGACAAAACACTTGTGTTTGGGCATAGCTGCTTTGGAAATGGCACTGTGGTGTGCTAAAGAAGGGCACATGAATAAACTCTCAACATGCTCTACAAGATGCTCTCTGGATAGCTGACGTCCAAGCTGCTTGTGTTTTTGACAAAAAGAATAGCAGAGTTGCTCCTAACCTTATCATTGCCCCTCTCTCCACAGTGATAGCATTCTTTGTGTGTTTACAAAGATTTGGAGGTCCCAAACTGCAACCAATGTGGACCTCTGTCTTCCTCTGGCCAGCCTGTGAAGAGAAATAATCAGAAATAATAATGACAATGTTAATGTATTTAAGTAGTAAGCCTGAAGACTGAGAAGTAAAATGATGTCAGAGTGTTAGTAGATGATTGCCTTTTTTAACTCATCTGGGAAGAAAAATTCAATTCACACACGTCCATTTTCAACCTAGTGGCCCTATTTTGAAAAATTATCTGGCAACCCATCCTGGGGTGACGTCATTGCCAAGTGCCCGGGTTATCATTCATTGATTCACTGTTGTACTGGTTGACGCGCTATTATTATTACCTCACTCTACTGCTTACTAAAGTTCATGATTGCAAGCTCTGGTAGTTGTTCCTTGCCTCAATACAACAACACGACATGGTGACAGAAGTGGACCTACTTTGAGCGAGAGTGCGCGGCAGAAAAGTGACTTTTAATCAATAAGTAAAAAAAAAAAAAAAAAAAAAGTACACACGGGCCGACATGAGCGACAACGAGGACGGCGGAGGAGCACCTGCAGCGGCAGCAGCCCAGGCGGCGGTGGCGGCACCTCCAATGGCGACGTTCACAATCAAACCACCGGAGCCATTCGACTTCGCGAAGCCACACGAGTGGGAGAAGTGGATAAGGCGGTTTGAACGTTTTCGACTGGCGAGCAACCTGAACTCCACCTCCGACGCTAACCAGGTGAATACACTGGTATATTGCATGGGGGACGAGGCTGACGACGTGCTACGGGGGCTGGATCTGACGGCCGAGCAGCGACAGCGGTATTCATCAGTCAAGCAAGGATTCGACAAGTTCTTCATCCCGAAGAAAAACGTCATATACGAACGCGCAAAGTTCAACAGGAGAGTACAGCAGCCTTCAGAGTCAGTGGACGTATTCATCACAGCACTGTACGCGCTAGCAGAGTTCTGTGAGTATGGCGATCTACATGATGCGCTCCTGAGGGACAGAATTGTGGTGGGAATCAAAGATTTAGCCCTGTCAGAGAGAATGCAGCTAGATAGGGATCTCACTCTAGCAAAAGCCATCACAATGGCCAGACAGTCTGAAGAAATTAAGAGGCAGCAGACTGATCTGAGAGACATAAGTGCCAGCAAGCCAGCCATGGATGCAATGCATTTCAAGAGGGGGAAACAAAACAAATTCAAAAACAAAGATCAGACACAGGGACAGCACAAAAACTGGAAAACTGACAAACCTGTGCAGAACAAAGCAGAAAATAGAGCATGTGGAAAATGTGGAAAGTCTCCCTCACACCCAGTTTCACAGTGCCCAGCTAAGAATGCAGACTGCCGCACCTGTGGCAAACGTGGCCATTATGGAAAAGTTTGTAGATCAAACAAAACTGTGCATGAAGTTGCAGAGGATGTGAATGAACTGTTCATAGGTGTATTGGCCTCTGGAGAGGACCCGTGGATGGCTGACATTAGCATTAGGGGCAGCAAAGTGTCCTTTAAAATAGACACCGGGGCAGACGTCACAGCTATCTCTGAACAAATGTATAATAGTGTCACGCACGCAGAAGGGGAGCTAGAAAAAGTCCTCAAACCACTGTACGGGCCGGGTGGTGTTAAGTTAACCGTCCTGGGGTCAGCCACAGAAACGCTCTCATACAAGGAGAGGAACATTACAGAGAGGGTCTTTGTAGTGAGAGGTCTACAGGTGCCACTGTTGAGTAGGGCAGCCTCAGTTAGCCTCAAGTTAGTGGCCAGAGTCGACGCTATAACCCAGGAGACAGTGAGGCAGGCATACCCTAAACTGTGTGACGGACTTGGGCTGGTCCAGAAGCCCTACACAATCAAACTCAAGCCTGACGCGCAGCCATTCTCCCTTAAAGTGCCACGTCGCGTCCCATTGCCACTCATGGGCAAAGTAAAGAAAGAGTTGGAACGGATGGAAAGTCTAGGGGTCATCAGCCGCATTGAACAACCTACAGACTGGTGTTGTGGCATGGTGGTCGCCCCCAAAAAGAACAAGGAGGACGTTCGCATTTGTGTGGACTTGACACCACTGAACGCGTCAGTGTGTCGCGAAAAATACATCCTTCCCTCTGTAGAGCAGACGCTAGGCATGCTCACAGGAGCACAGTTTTTCACAAAGCTGGATGCAAACATGGGATTCTGGCAGGTTCCCCTGGCCAAGGAATCGGCTCTCTACACCACATTCATCACGCCATTCGGGCGTTACCATTTCAACCGCCTGCCCTTCGGCATCTCTTCTGCCCCGGAACACTTTCAAAACATGATGGTGACTGAGGTCACATCTGGACTAGAGGGTGTAGTATGTCATATGGACGACATTCTGGTCTGGGGGGCTACAAAGCAGCAGCACGACGCCAGGACGCATGCTGTACTGGAGAGAGCGGAGAAAGCAGGTGTCACTCTCAACATGTCAAAATGTGAGTTCGGAAAGAGAGAGGTCAAGTTCCTCGGCTACATCATCTCAGCGGACGGCATGAGACCAGACCCAGACAAAACGAGAGCCGTGCAGGACATGAAGGAGCCCGCAAACGTGAGTGAGCTCAGAAGTTTTCTGGGTATGGTGAACCAGTTGGGGAAGTTCTTGCCTAACTTGGCTGAGAAGGACAAGGCACTGAGAGATCTGCTTTCCAAAAAGAACCAGTGGTGCTGGGGTCATGAACAACAGAAGGCTTTCTGCGGTCTCAAACAAGAGCTCTCCACCGCACCAGTTCTCCAGCTCTACGACCCTAACAAGCCACTGAAAATATCAGCAGACGCCTCGTCCTATGGGCTAGGCGCAGTGATGCTCCAGAAGGACAAAGAGGTGTGGTCTCCAGTAGCGTACGCTTCCAGGTCCCTGACTGACACAGAGCAGCGGTATGCGCAGCTGGAGAAGGAGGCGCTAGCACTGACGTGGGCCTGCGAAAGGTTTAGCGACTTCATCCTAGGCCTGCATTTCGAGCTTGAAACCGACCACAAACCACTCGTGAGTCTACTGGGTGGGCAGGCTCTGGACGCGCTGCCACCTAGGATACAGAGATTCCGGATGCGCTTAATGAGGTACTCCTACACAATCTCACACACACCAGGGAAGAGCCTCACAACTGCAGACACGCTCTCTCGTGCCCCACTCAAAGATGGAGTCCGGCGAGCGGAAAATGACCTGATGGAGGATACGAATATCTACGTTGACTCTGTGATGGACAACCTTCCTGTGAGCGACAAGTACCTAACAGAGCTTCAAGAAGAGTTGTGCGCGGACAGTGTCTGTGCCCAGGTCATGAAGTACTGTGTCGAGGGCTGGCCGGAAAAACGTCAGCTACACGGCCCAGTCAAGCACTACTGGCACGATAGAGCACACCTGAGTGTGCACAACGAACTGCTCCTGCGTGGACTGAGGTTAGTGATACCTGCTAGTATGAGAAACGATGTTCTTGACAAAATACATGTGGGTCACCAGGGGGTAGTTAAGTGCAGAGAACGTGCAGTTCAGACAGTGTGGTGGCCTGGTCTGAGCTCCCAAATAAAAGAGCTAGTGCTCAACTGCAGAGAGTGCATCAAAGAAAGGGTTAACCCCAGAGAACCACTTATGCCAACTACACTTCCAGATGGACCCTGGCAGAAGTTAGGTGCAGATCTATTCACCCTGAAAGACAAAACATACCTGCTAGTGGTGGATTATTTTTCCAGATATGTGGAAATAGCACTACTCAGCCCGACAAGGTCCACAGATGTGATAGTTCATCTGAAATCGATGTTCTCGCGCAACGGCATTCCGTTTCATTTGTTTTCGGATAATGGCCCTCAGTTCTCCGGACAGGAAATGAAGCAGTTCGCAGCTGACTACGGATTCGTGCACGTGACCAGCAGCCCGAAGTATCCGCAGGCCAACGGCGAGGCGGAGCGCGCAGTCCAAACGGTCAAGAACCTGCTCAAAAAGGCCAAAGATCCGTATCTTGCCCTCCTGGCCTACAGGGCCACTCCCCTGAGCAACGGCTACAGCCCCGCCGAGTTGCTTATGGGTCGTCGTCTTCGCACCACCTTACCCATCCTACCTGAAAGGCTGAAACCAGCTCTACCAGACCTGCAGGCCCTTCAGCACAAGGAGCGGGAGAAGCGACTGATGGATGCAAAGACTTTTGATCAGAGACACAGAGCGCGAGCTCTCACAAAACTGACACCTGGAGATCAGGTTTGGATTACTGACGCAAGGGCACAAGGAACTGTGACTTCCGCACACACCAGCCCACGATCCTATCTGGTGAGTGGACCACAAGGAACACTGCGGAGGAACCGTCAGCATCTCGTGCCTATGCCTGAGTCTCAGTACGTGGCTCAACCTGTGCAGGAGAACATTCCTCCTCGTACTCCTCCTCCTGGAACTCTGTCTCCACCTAAACTACCTCAGGTCACACCCAGTGGTGTGAGAACAAGGTCAGGCAGAGAAGTTAGGAAGCCACAGAGACTGGACCTATGAGAAACTAGAGAAAAAAAAGGTTTCCTTATGAGAATTGAAAAGCAACACAGAGAAACTGTTTTGTTGTTTTGGTTTTGAAGAGAAAAAAAAAAGGTGAAGTGATTTGTTTTTGTACTTGACCAGATGTGACATTTATGTTTATGTTTACAGTAAAGAAGAGACCCTAAACGAGTTCAGAAGAAAAAAAAAGAAGAAAATGACACTGATTTTGGGTTTTGCATTTGAATACTTTATTCCTGTGTTTATGGTGTTTGAAGGTATACTTTAAGTTTTTGCAAAGACAATTATTGAAAAGAAGTTAATGCTATTTGTTTCTGTAACTGAAAAAAAAAGACACAAAGGACACAAGTTTATTTTGCTGTTTGTTGAGTATTTTGCTGGTGGGGGTGAGAAGAAATGTTATTCTGTGATTTGAATTTTGAAATGTGATTTGAGTTCATGTTGCCTGATTATTCTGAATTATTCAAAGGTCTACCTGAAAAGAAAAGTGTGATTTGAAAAGACTTTATAACTACAGCTTTGGGACTTTTCAACCTCAGTAAGGGGGATGTGGTATAATGCAAAATTATCTGGCAACCCATCCTGGGGTGACGTCATTGCCAAGTGCCCGGGTTATCATTCATTCACTGTTGTACTGGTTGACGCGCTATTATTATTACCTCACTCTACTGCTTACTAAAGTTCATGATTGCAAGCTCTGGTAGTTGTTCCTTGCCTCAATACAACAACACGACACAACCTAGTGTCCCTATTTTGAAAATGCACATTCAGTAGTGATGTATTCAATATACTGTATATCTATTGCGATATATTAATCGAACATCTGGGCTACAGATATATTGATCGAGAGGCTGCTATATTTATATGGAAATAAACATCATGAATTATCTGGTGATCAGTGCTGACAAACGTACCTCTATAAGTATAATCGATATACAGTATATTGATAAATCAATATATCGATATATATGGTAATGTGGCCTCTGTATACATAACTATTGTGAGATTGCAAGCAATATTCACCACTAACATTCAGAAATAGGAAAAATAGTAGATACGCTACATTTCAATGGCCTTAAAAGAAAAGGGAGGTGTTATGTGAAAGGGTTAACTTGTAGGGTGGAGCATCGCAACAACTTGTTTAGTAAAGTGAAAGTACAGTATGTGAGAACACTTTTAGCACAACGACGACGCCAGCGAGTATTTCATCAGGCTTGTAACATTTGGTGAGTAAATTATCAAAGCTGAAATGTCAAATTTCAACACTTTCTTGACATTCATTTGCCTCAGATGTGTAGATGAATTTTGCATAGGTATAGAATGTACAGTAGATGTGTAGTGTGTCACAAACGCACCATGCATCCCATACAGTGTGGATTTGGTTTGATAATTTAATGTAGTTTTAAAATTCTACAATGTTAGTGGCACTGCTGTTCTTCAATGTAGGCTACAGTATTCCTACTTTTATGATTCTGTAATCGGCAAAGAATCAATTAAAAACTATCTGTACATTTCCAGTGTTTCACACTTTTACTTTTGTGTGTGTGTGTGTGTGTGTGTGTGTGTGTGTGTGTGTGTGTGTGTGTGTGTGTGTGTGTGTGTGTGTGTGTGTAGAAATGGATTCTGAGTGCAGTAGTCTCCTGACTGAAGCGCAGTTCCTATGTCCTATCTGTCTGGATGTGTTCACTCATCCAGTTACCACCACATGTGGACACAACTACTGCAAAGCATGTATCACAGATTACTGGGACTCTAATGATGCCTGTCAGTGTCCAATTTGTATGAAGGTTTTTGACAAAGCACCTGAGCTAAAAGTCAATACTTTCATATCAGAGATGGTTGCTCGGTTTAGAAAGTCAGTTCAAGTGAAACGGAATACCGGCAACGCAAACCGAGAACCTGCTAAACCAGATGAAGTCTCCTGTGACGTTTGTGCCGAGCCCAAGCCCAAGGCCCTGAAGTCATGTCTGGTATGCCTGGCCTCTTACTGCGAGGTACACCTGGAGCTTCATCAGAGAGTCACAGGGTTAAAACAACACAAACTAATCGACCCAGTAAATAACCTGGAAGACATGATGTGTAAGAAACATGACAGACCTCTGGAGCTGTTCTGTAAGACTGACTGCGTGTGTGTTTGTCGGTTCTGCACCGAGTCAGACCACATGTTGCATCAATTTGTATCTCTGAAAGAGGAATATGAAGAAAAGAAGGCTGAGCTGGAAAAGACAGATGCTGAAGTTCAGCAGATGATCCAGGAGAGACAGCTGAAGATTCAGGAGATCAACCGTGTAGCAGAGCTAAGCAAGAAAGCTGCAGCCAGTGAGATAGCGGACGGCGTGCAGGTATTCACTGCCCTGATGAGCTGTATTAAGAGAAGCCAAGCTGAGCTCGTTAATGCGATTCAAGAGAAGCAGAACGCAACAAAGAAACAGGCTGACGCCTTCATTAATGAATTGCAACAGGAAATCGCTGAGTTAGAGAAGAGAAGCGCCGGGCTGAGGCAACTTTCACACACTGAAGACCACGTCCATCTCCTCCGCAACTTTGCATCCATCCGTACACCACTACCCACCAAGGAATGGACAAAGGTTGATGTCAATCCGTCTTCACCTGTGGGGACTGTGAGGAGGGCACTGGCTCAGCTGGAGAAGATGCTTGGTAAAGAGATGGAGAATAAGCTGCGCGATGCTGAGCTGAA
This sequence comes from Benthosema pterotum, assembly GCA_039105355.1. Classification (NCBI taxonomy): domain Eukaryota; kingdom Metazoa; phylum Chordata; class Actinopteri; order Myctophiformes; family Myctophidae; genus Benthosema; species Benthosema pterotum. The sequence continues at coordinate 17,496,372 of CM076975.1, forward strand.
GAGGATCCAGCAGTATGCAGTGGACGTAACTCTGGACCCTGGTACGGCTCAGCGTAAACTCATCCTGTCTGAGGACGGAAAACAAGTGAAACACGGAGACCTGTGCAAGGATCTCCCAGACAACAAGGAGAGATTCTCCATTTGCCCCTCTGTCTTAGGAAAACAATGTTTCTCCTCGGGGAGATATTACTTCGAGGTTCAGGTTCAAGGAAAGACAGACTGGGCTTTGGGAGTCGCCCGAATGTCCATCAACAAGAAAGTGAAAATCACACTGTGCCCAAATAAGGGATATTGGACTATATGGTTGAGGAATGGAAGTGAGTATGAGGCTCTTGCTGACACTCCTGTCTACCTCCCTATGAGAGAAAAGCTCCAGAAAGTGGGAGTGTTTGTGGATTATGAAGAGGGTCTGGTCTCCTTTTATGATGTGGTGGCCAGACTTCACATCTACTCTTTCACCGGTTGTGGCTTCACTGAGAAACTCTTTCCATACTTTAGTCCACATTTTAACAAGGATGGTAAAAACTCTGCTCCTCTGATCATCTCTTCCGTCAATTACACAAATCAGCAGCTTTAGTATAATTTAAGACATGAAATTTGTCTGTATATGTGATGGTTAATTAATTGGATTATTTTCAGTCAACTGTATTCTACTGAATCACAATAACTTAACTTTACATGAAGTACAGCCTGCAAGGACTGCAAGTATTTCCCTGTGCCTGTATGTGAGAATTTTGTAAATAAATCATGTGTATTATTTCTTTACAATTTATGCATTATATTTTTGTCTGGCAATTGATATTTCACTTTCAAGCATATTTGAGGTCATTTCTAATGTTTACTCTGGCTTTTGAGCAGCCCCAACAGTTTTTTTATTGCTTTATTCAGTATTTAGACATTTGGTATTAATTATAAGACACATGAAACTTCTAAATTTCACCGTGATAAATGAACGTCTGTCCTTAGTTCTGTTGACTGGTTGCTCTTCTAATACGTGAGGGGCCATGAATTTTCAATTTTCCCAATTTCTTTCCATTCAACTTATGTATTTTTGGATTTTCCTTTCAATCACAACAAACAGTCATCAGAACCAAGGACACGTGTTTCTGATAATATATATTAAAATGGATTTTGAAGTCACTGATTTGTATATGAAAGGTGTGTCAGTGTCTGATAATATACACACACACACACACGCAGCATATATATATATATATATATATATATATATATATATATATATATATATATATATATATATATATATATATATATATATATATATATATATATATGTTGCTTAATATTGGGTTTGTATCCATCCAGCTACATTTAACGATAGTATAAAAAAGCAGCTCTCCTCTACTGTCCTGCGCCATGTTATAGTAAATGGGAAATGGTCTATCACTGTTCTGTAGTACTGTAACTCTATGGCTAGCCTGGTCTAGCCCTCAATGATTTTGGCCTTGGGGGGCGGGGTGTCGTGGGATCCACACGGCGGAAGTGCTGCGCTCTGATTTGATCTCACTAACGTGTCGTCATCTCCGGCCCCTCCCCCTCCCGTCCACTGCTGTTCTACGTCACATCATTTAGAGCGACGCCCACCCCGGAAGGTTGACTCCGCCCTCAAGGCCACTTTCCAACGTGCGTTAGTCCAGGCTTTCCGTTTTCGCGCAAGGCGAACGAAAATGAAAGCCTGGGTGTCGAGGCTACTCTATGGCTTGTACTGTAGTTGACTGTCGACATAAGTCGAGTGGGCCCAATCATTCACTACAGTAAGTACTATTCTTTAAAAAGCCATTGCTTTAATTACACTGTCAAATGGCTTAGATGCAGTACATGTGTGAACAGACATGGTGCACTTCTTACTCTAAATATACACAACGGTAGTCATGAGGCCAAAGTCAAAGTCATTTGCCTTCTCACCAAACCAATTGCAAATTGCTGTGTCAAGTTTTATTGTTTTTAAAATATAAACTGCACACAATTTGTGTACATCACATTTCTATCTAGTGCAGTGGCTCCCAAACTGGGGTCTGGCCAGGTATCCCTAGGGCCATTGAGTGTAGTTCTAGTGGGTTCCCACCTAGTTAGGAACCAAATGGACCTTTATTGATCCGTAACTGTACAAATGGAACCAAATGGAGTTAAATTAACTTTGATTCTACAGTATACATTGGGGTTCCGGGGAGAGCGTAGCCTAATTCACTTTATATTCTCTTTACGGGGGCCTTCTTTGGCAGTGGCATAGGCCAGAGCCTATGCCAGAGGAAACCAAATATGCACCAGTTCTGGACCAGGAAGTAGGTAGAAATGTACTCAGGCAACAACCCAGCTTTAACGATTTTAAATCCCTTTATTTTAGGCTATTTTGTAGTAATTGTATAACATAGGCATTTACAGAGTCTTTAGTTGTTAATGTACACTAGTACAGGTGACATGCTGCACACATGCCTAAAATAGCTCTTATTTGCGCCGCCCTCGTTGAAAACAATGTTTTCCCAACCCCAGTTTGTCCCTATTCGGGCTTCATGAACCGTTTGTGACACATCAATGTCGCAACTTTTCAACAAGATTGCTCTGGTTTAGGTAATTCAAACAGGTACAGTTTCCGTGGTCTAGCAATGAGTGCCAATGAGTGCCAATTTGGGGGTCATTAAATTGCATGGAAACGTTGGGGAACCACTGGCTGGTCTATAAATAAAACACCCTGGGGGGAAATGGTGTTTTTATTTTTACCTTCACCTGAAGTTCGGTGACCAAACTTTGGTCACTGACTCTGGAGTGGAGAGTGGGGAGTCCATTTGGTTCCTTCGGTGCCTCGCACAGCGCGCTGAGGGTTTCTTATTAGTTACTGGTCGATAATTCAAATGAAAGTTGGGACCCCCTTGAACTCCTTCAAGCAACTGGGGGTCCCCGACCCCGGAGCAGAGGTGACGAGACTCAGTACCAACCAGTGCCACATGACACTATGGTGCCACATCTCTGTTTCCAACCTGTAGACTGTAGAGGGCGCCAAAGTGCCTGCGAGGCAAATAGACATCCAATGGAAGAAGAAAACGGTCCGTCAGCCAAATCATTCCGACCTTTCCCCCAAATATTTGGTTTTATGCACACTTTGTACATAGCTGCAACATTTATGGTACAACCCAACACTTTCGGGGTAAAGTATTTTGTATTTATTGTATTTTACTCTCTATGCAAAACGCGTATTATTTACAGCTATGCGTGCACTGGCCGAAAGCGCTCCTTGTTATCTCTCTAAACAATGCTACTTGGATTGATTTGTTTTGCAGCTAATGCTAACTAGCCATTCATGTATAATTTAGTATTATCAACTGTAACTTTAAAAGTAATATAACATTTAACTGGGCTGAATGAATGAGTGTGTGGTGCAAAGCTGAATCCGTCCACGTTATGTTCTTGTGTTAATCGTGACAGTCAGGTTTCAGGGCTAGCATACACTATTGTAACATTGCATTAAGGTCAGGTTTGATGGAAATTTGACGTTTGTGTTGAGTGGTTCTCAAGGTGGTCCTCATCCAAGGGGGAGTTCCAAGCGGCCCCCCAGCTTTGGGTTAGGTTAGTACTCCAATATGGTTATTGGAGTATTTACCAACCCAAAGCTGGGGGTCTGTGTACAATACTGGACCAAATGACACACCATATCAGACCAAAGCATGTCCAACAGTACAAATGTGTCAGACTGGGATCCTAGAGATAATAACAATGTCAAATTGAGTGTCGTGGATATTAAAGAATATTAGATATTAAATATTAAAGAACTTGTGCAATCACGTCTCTTTAGGTTGACACAGCAGAGCAGAATCAATGGAAGCCCTTGCCCACATGCTAACGGACCCACTTGATCCAAGGGGAGGAAACGATGGGCCCATAATGGAGGACTGCATGTTGGGTGACTGTCGAGTGAGCCTGCCAGAGGACCTGCTTGAAGACGTGAGTCAAATCCTAGCCTTAGTTTGTGCAAACTGCTTGTTTTACAGAAACAGAATAAAAGTAACTTCATGTTAGTATTATTGAAAAATGTCGAGGGTGGGGTGAGTTTTGATGTAAACTGGGGAGTGCCCCGTCCCTTAGGGAGGGCACAGCAACTGTAAAGGCTTGATCACCACAGGTTCGGGTCAGATTTAGAGTCTTGGTTTGGTTACACATGTCAGTGGTTGCTGCATAGTAACATTTTGATTAACATCTGCCATCAGCCTGAAATCTTCTTCTCTGTGCTGAGTGAAAGCACATGGACTGAAGCCCTGTCAGAGGCCCAGAGGCAGCATCTTCGGCAGTTTCTGCCACAGTTCCCTGATGACAACGTTGCCGAGCAGAACGCCACCATCAGCAACCTGTTCAACGACAAGAACTTTGCCTTCGGAAATCCCCTCCACCTTGCACAAAAACTGTTCCGAGGTCTGCTATTTATTCATAATTATTTGCACCAATGTTAATATCACCCCAGTGTCCCAGCGTCATACAAATAATGCGTGCATGCTATTGCCTTTTCCTTCCAACTCAGATGGCCACTTCAACCCTGAGGTGGTCAGGTACAGACAGCTGTGTACCAAGTCCCAGAAGAAACGCCAGTTGCATTCACTGCAGCAGTATTACCATAAACTACTGAAGCAGATCCTTGTCTCCAGAAAGGTACTGTATGCCTGGACTACCTTCACTTTATTCAGTGCGGCAGTATTTTCTTTTTTTCAGCAGTAAACTATTAGAAAGACAGAAGTGTCAAGTTTGAGCCAGGGAAGTTTGCCTCACAGTAGCAGAACCAGTACTGCTTCTACTAAAAAGAATAAAATGGTGTGTCTAATGAAATGGGACGGATTGCTTGTATTTTGTGTTCTCCTAATAAAGGGGGCGTAATAAAGATGCTAGAGACAGAAAATGCTGCAACTCCACAGCTCAACACCACAAATACTTTTGTATCAAGAAAAGTGGCCTTCTAAACACTGTAACATCCCGAGTGTTGAACTCTACTAGTGTACAAATGTGTGTACATATCCATTTGAATACACAGGATTCACTGTCTCTAACTGGTCTGTACAATTAAACAAACATGAAATATGTCTAAATCTGTAATAGATCTTGACTTGATCTTGTTTATGTCCTTATGTTAAAGGAGCTTTTGGAGGTAGCTGTTCACAATGGGCTGGATGCTCCACTGAGACGTAAACTGCCAACTCGTACTCGTGCTGAGATGCAGGAACCAAGAGTCAGAAGAAGAACGAGTAAGATACTGAGAGAAGTCAAGATGGAGTGTGGGGACAGTAATGTTTCATCTGACGATGATGGTGAGCTCTTCTGCTTAACGTTGTGTTAGCTTTACTTAACAATGCATAATGTCTATCTATCTGTACACATGTGTATACCTCAAGACTTTATGTACAGTAGTTATTGATAAATCAAAAATTGTATTCACGGTATGCAGAATCGGTACATTTCAAACAAAAGCATGACTCAACACAGAACCTCTTACTGTAGGCTGTAAACCTGTTTACAGGGTCCACCATTTGAAATTCATGAGAGCCTTTTGAAACATACAAATATAGACTTCTCTAAAGACAGGATAAAAATATACCACACACTTCTATAAAGACAGGATATCATCATACAAACAAAGTTTTAAAAAAGTAAGCAGCTGCTGTGTTGCTCAGATCGTTCGCCCCATAATGGAACAATTCGATTTAGGTTGAAAAATTGTGAGTCTTTCCTTTCATGTCAAACATGTTTTGCATGTATTTTCAGATTCTTCATTGTGGCCTCCAGCTCCACCGTCACCTTCATCCCCCACAGCCACCATCTCTCTCAGGGTTCACCCCAGCCTCTGTACGCAGGACATGAAGACTACTGGTCAGTCATAACTTTTCAGTCCGCAAAAAAAGTTAAATGTGAAAATAGAGCCTGTTGATTGTATGTTGTCACAATGTGTGCGTCTTTCTTATGTAAAATCCTTAAACTGTCATTTTCCAAATGTGCAGATATGCTATATAGTGCTGTACTGTATATGCTGTCATCATACTGCAGCTCACGGATGAAGACTCATCTTTTGTTTTGTTTCTTCCCTTTCCAGAAAGGATGGAACTCGGAGAGCGTGACTTGAAAACTATGTTACAGAATCACAAGGAGAAGAGGAAAAGACAGCCAGTGAGTGGTCTCATTGTGCATTATTTATAGATCTGCGTTCTTAAATGAGAGCTTCTTAACCCAGGCGTCATTACGTTGTTTCCTATCATCTATGAATTTGGATCATGCATAGCGCAACCTCACAGTAGTTGTTCTAGTCTGCGATTTTTAAATTTAGTTTCAGTTTTAGTCCACTTTCAATCACCGGTTTTAGTTTTTATCCTATTTAGTCTAACTCGTCCTTTTTTCATTTAGTCTAGTTTTAGTCGACGAAAAGTAAAGCATTTTAGTTTTTATTTTAGTCCATGGAGCTATGATTTTATTAGTCTAGTTTTAGTCAACAAAAACGATTGTCATTTTAGTCTAGTTTTAGTCTAGTTTTAGTCAATTATTTTAGCCATTTACTAAAGATATTTTATAGCATTTTCTATCATCCTTTTGATAAAAATGACCATTTTAACAAATATGTTAAGCACCATGTATCAACTTGAATTTGCATGTTTATTTGGAATTAGAGTTGGGACTGGTTAGGATTTTATCAAGTCCGGGTCCTTATCGAGTCCGGGTCCTTATCGAGTCCGGGTCCGGACGGGACCCGCCGGGATTTATACTTGTATTATTATATAAGTACAAAATAAACAAACAAACAAAAAAAGGCACTTTATTGGCAGAAATAAAATAATTGTACTTTATAGTTATAGGTAGGCATGCAGGCATTACTGGTGGCAAATCATTCAAGTATACTTAAGGTACACTATTTTTCCCCTCTTTTGTTTAATTATGTCTCACAGACACATTATTCTCAAATAATAATAATCTAACTAGTGTACTAGTAATAATTCTTGCTACAGTTGTGTCAGACACAGCATGCTCTTATTTAGGGCTCAATGGGTAAGCAGAGCCATGCAAGATGTATGCCTTCTAAACAAAAAAATAGGCAAAAATCACCCCATGTAATTCCCAGACCAGTAGAGTATAAACAGAGTTACGACATCTCCATTCACTACCATGGAAAGGTCTAATGGCGGCTGCTCTACATAGACTTCTATTTATCTTATCTAGCGGGGCACTTTGTCCCTATTCAGGCAGCATGAACAGCGTCCGAGCGCCCGGTTTCTGACCCCTCAATGTCGCAACTTCGATATTAGATGGCTATTCCTGGCGACCGTCTCATTTACTGTACTGTACGTTGTCGTGCATTTAGTCTCTCTAAAGTTATATAAAATGTTATGCTTTATCGCACGTGTTTAATTGGACCTGCTTCCATGGAATACTGTAACTCTTGTTGGGGAATTGAGGATTTACTGGACCACATTTTTTGTGACAACGTGACAAACGCATGGAGTTTATAAGGAAGGCATGAGAGACAACCAGTCACTGGATGATTGTTGGACATCGCTTCCACTTTCAGTAAGAACATTTTTACATTTTGGACTAAGAGATTAAAGCAGGTGACATTTCAGCAAGTTTAAAAGAACGCTGATGCGCTAGGCCACTACAGTGCAACACACACACACACACACACACACACACACACACACACACACACACACACACACACACACACACACACACACACACACACACACACACACACACACACACACACACACACGTGGAGCAGCTGCTGCTCCGTCCGTCGCTGCTGCTGCTGCTGCTCTGAGCTCACTCAGCTCAGTGCATGTCCTTCGGTTGTTGTAAACCAAGCATTCGGTTTTATTCTGCGCATCTCCGTGCAAAGCATAGTTTATTTATGGTATCGCCCATGAAATATGAGGATTGAGGAAAATCTACGTGGCTTGTAGTAGTAGTGTTTACTATTATCCGCTGCAACCGCACTACTGTCCCGCTGTAAACTTGAAAGGAGGAGTGATTGTGGGGGAAGGGTGTGTTTGGTTAGATGCACGCTGACAATTGACCACAATGCCTGTATACAAAGTGATAGGTGACTGTGCTCCCGGACAGTCCCGGCGTATACTTCCGAACCCAGCGTGCAACTCATAGCAGTAAGCACGCAGCAGAGATACGATCATTATAATACAATTTTCGTATCGTTTTCGTTCGTGAACGAAAATGACAATATATTTTAGCTTAGTCCTTATTTTGTGAACTACATTTTCGTCTAGTCTTTATTAGTCAACGAAATTGCATATTGATTTAGTCCCAGTTATTGTTTATGCACGTGATTTTCGTTTAGTTTAGTCTCGTTTTCGTCCCGTGAAAAATGGTCGTTGACGAACACATTTCGTTTTAGTTTTCGTTGACGAATTTGGATCATGCATAGCGCAACCTCACAGCAGATACGTTTATGTCTACGTTTATGTTTAAGCAGTGACGTCATGTGGCAGCTACAGTGGCCCCTCACTTTACATGAGTTTGATTCTTTTGTATTGAGGAAGTCATTGGATTTAAAGGGGAAGATGTTTGCGCTTACTTGGATTTGTTCTTTTAGGATCATCCAGACCTGATGACTGCCGATATCCAACTTGGGGACATGATTTCAAGAGTAAATATTGGCCGGAAAGGCTCTGCTATGAGTGAGTAAATTAGCTCTTATTTTTTTACACTTGCCTTGTCTTGCATTTTCACATCTCTCTGGGTCTCCCTTTTGTGTGTTATGACCTCTCGTATTTAATGTGTGTCTGTCATTTATTCATTGTCCAGCACTGTTTGATCTAGCGCTGCCTAAGAAAAGGATTAAAGAGGAAAGGAGGAAGAAGAAGATGAGAACAATCAAAGTGGAAGCAGAGGATCCCTGTGAACCTCTTGGCCCTTCAGAGATCCCCACGCCACCTGCAAACCTTGTCCCTGCTCCACCCGATGACCCATCCACCCCGCTGGCCCACATCAAGGAAGAGTGAGTGTGTTGTAGTAATGTCCAGGCGCTCATACCAATAACCTACAGTAACTGGGATTGGTCAGTTTATGGATAACTAATTAACGCGCTACCCAGACCTTTGAAGCTTAATAACATTTTTTGTGTTTTTGCTGTGTCATGACAGGGTGATGGATGAGTCTCAGAACAGCCCCGCTGCTGTGGAGGAGATATCCATCAGTTTCTTCAACTTATTGGAGAGCATCTTGAAATCAGAAGTCCTGGCTAGTACATCAATGGTATTAGCCTTAAAAAGGAAATATCCGCAATTGCATAGTTCATTGTAGTGTATCTCATAAGAGACAGCAGCAGTCCACCTGGAGAAACGGGCGTGTGCATGTTTGAAACACTGAGGAAGGTCAGAGTGCCGAAACACATCTGTTTCTCCAGGTAGATTGTGTGTGAGAATATAAGCTGGAGTCTCTGAGTAGAGCATGCCTACACCTAAGGGGTCTATTAGCCAAGTTTCAGACATGAAGCAATCTGACTGGTCGAATTTTTATCATGCTTATAAACCCACCCACCACACACATCCCTCAAAGTGGGGTCTGAGGACCCCCGTAATCCTTGAGGGGGAGCAAAAGAAGTAGCAGTGTAGCCCCATTGTATTTTTCAGGTATTAGAAAATAGTCAATCTTTTATAATACATTCTTATTGCATATTTTTGAAACATATTGCTACATCGCCTCATGGGACTCCCTGGCAGCAAATCTTTTCAAATGTATATGTCGAAGTGTCCCTGACATTGAATGCCTAACAGCTCCTGCCGTGAATGCAGAAAAGTTTATTATTGTCTTCCGCAAGGAGCCAGTAAATGTACATACAATTGTTTCTGTCATGTTACACACATGACATCAGTAGGTGTTCTAGGGCTACAAACTGCTCACCCTCCTTTGAACTGTGTCTGTGTCTCAGTTAGAGGAGAGAGTTCAGGTATGGCAGTCCTCTCCAGCCAGTTCACTCAACGCATGGTTCTCATCCGCCTCCTGCTGGTCAGAAATGGTACTGCCAGCCCTGCAGTTCCTAGCAGGTGAAGCTAAAGGTGAGTGATTCCACTGCCTTTTAAAGATGAGATGAACCTTATTAATATCCTTCATTGATGTGGATCCACAGTTGAGTCATGGAGAATAGCAAACATTTCATGTAGTCTGCTACATGGTATTACAAACATCCAAGATACTGAGATGGGAAAGTAATGTTTGCCAAGTTTGACAATAAATATGCATATTGATTGCTTTTGTGTTTGTGGTTCAGATGGTATGATGGCTCTCCCCACTGGGTTCACTCCCTATGTGGAGTTTGGGGACCAGTCTCAGCAGTGGAAGTGGATAGGTAAGATGTTTTGCAGTAGCAGTCAATCATTTTTGTTTGTGTTTGATTATCCAAACCACATTTCAAATGGCATTCATTATAGTATGCTAACTTGGAATCCTGCTGTTTCTGTTTGGTTGGATTTTATATCATAGACAGATTTGTGAAATGTACCACTTGCAATGTACCCTTTTGAACATGCACATCATTGAAAGACTTGGCTTTGCTAAAAATGAGTGTTTCCAAAACTGATGACAAGATGGCCACGTTCTGAAAATAGTCAATTATATGAAGACACATTGATAATGTCTTTCAAGCTTTGCAATAGGTTTCTTGTGCAGGTGGCATGCCATTGTAGCTTTAGGGGGCTTTGCTGTACAACTTTGTTGAAGTTAGGAAATGATTGAACGGTTTTCTCATTTTGTAATGAACGGTTGTTAACATCCTGCAGGTCCTAGTCTGGATTCAGAGAAGGATCTTAATGCACTGTGTCAACTGTGGCTGGATTCCAAAGATCTGGTGATTAAGGTATGATTACCAGCGGGACCCTAATATAGACCAAACAACACCAATGTAACTAGCCCTTTCCAGACGGGAATCCATATTTGGATTCTGTACAGTATGTACAGTATTACAGAATAAACGTTTTTGATGCTGATATACAAATATTTGAAGTTTTTCAGAAACCTTAGGTCAGGCATAAATGGGCTAGTTACTCTGAAAAGTGTAGAGAAAAGCCCTTATGCATATCCACTGGTCTTTACTGGTACAGCAGGTAACCAGTGCAACAAAGAGAATTAGAAGTCCTGCACACTGTCTTCACTTATAGAAGTTGTCTACTCTGTTACAACATTTCGGTCTATTACAACATTAATCAGGCATGTATCCAAGATGATTTTCTCTGTATGTAATGTTTCTCAAAAAATAAAATGCACATCTTACTTTTCTTTTTGCCTTTTGAAGCTAAATTATTTTGTAATGAATACAAAATGTTTGAATGTCTTCCACAGACAGAAAGTGAAGAACTGGCTGAGATAGCATCCCCCACAACCAGAGTGTAAGAGTCATTTCTAAATTTACTTTAGATGACCTTGTAATTCACGCCGTTAAATACTCCTCTTCATTTAACAAATGCATGCTAATCTAAAGATTTTACTGTGTGTACACTGCAGTGGTCAAGTGCCTCACGATGTATACACTTGTATGGAGTAGACTTTGTTGTAGTTGTATCATGTTCAGTGTCAACTTTTGTCTTATATGTGTTTTATATTTGACTAATAAAGTAGTTGGACGGACTACGTGGTGAGACCCAGCACTGGAGATGAGAGACACGTCTTTCAAATCCAGGTTAGTTTTTGGCCAATGTTGAAAATTATCCATTACAGTCCACATACTGTACTTATGTAATTTCACGTGCATTGTTCTTGATTGGTTCAGACTTGGTATAAAGACCCCTACTAATTGCCGTATATGCGTTGTTTTGTCTATTAGGAACAACAGCGGTACGACCAGCCACACAAAGCCTTCCGGTTCAGGATGCACGGCTTTGAGTCGGTGGTGGGGCCTGTCAAAGGGGTGTTTGACAAGGAGATGTCTCTCAACAAAGCCAGGGAACACACACTGCTGCGTTCGGACCGTCCGGCCTACGTCACCATTCTCTCTCTGGGTTAGATACCTTTTTCCTGACATACAAATAATCTTTACCGCCCTATAGGTAGTCAAAGAACCACCTACTATAGTAGCAGTGGAAATGAGAAAATATATTACAAAACAGATTTAAACATCAAAAATATAGGAATCACCACCTCACAGAACTTTACTAACAATAACTCTATGGCTATGAATTCAAAGAACCCACCTTTGGATGCTAAATAAATGAAAACTGACAATAGTGACCACATTGCAGCCAAGCTTTAAATATTGTCATTTCACCGTTACTAGCAGTGTGTGTTTCTGACATGACCTTTCATTCTCTGCTGCAGTGCGGGATGCAGCAGCCAGACTGCCAAATGGAGAAGGAACCAGAGCTGAGATATGCGAGCTGTTGAAGGACTCCCAGTTTCTAGCACCAGATGTCACCAGTGCTCAGGTGTGGCAGTAGCACAATGGCACAGCTTGTACTCATGCTTACAAACCACTGGGATTATTACATTAATACTACACAATTATTGAAATACAGCAGACATAAAAACAACGCTTGCTCATTATACTGTATACTTAAAATGTTCTCAAAAATGCACAGCATGTACACAAGACTAGTGGAGTCGAAGCAAGTATTGGAAATACTTAGGTACTTGTCTGTTGACAGGTGAACACAGTGGTCAGTGGGGCTCTGGACCGACTTCACTATGAGAAAGACCCCTGTGTGAAGTACGACATCGGACGCAAGCTGTGGATCTACCTGCACCGAGATCGCAGTCAGGAGGAGTTTGGTGAGTTTAGTGATCTCACAATGACTGGAAATGGCACACTAAGATGACACTGAGACTGTTCCAACAATCCTCAGTTGTCCATTCGTCCTGTAATCCTATAAGTTGGTCCATGGCAGTGCAGTGCCTCTGTAACTAACTCCAACACTGGTCAATGTCTTTTCCTCTATCCAGAGAGGATCCATCAGGCTCAGGCTGCTGCAGCCAAAGCCAGAAAAGCCCTACAGCAAAAACCTAAACCTGCATCTAAGCCTGTGAGTCCTAATGGGTTTTAATCTTTTCTACATAAATGACACCTTTCACAACACATATTTTAATATCAACCTATCTACGTATAATATAGATATGATATCATACGTGATTTTGTAATATTACATAGGTCTATAAAGAAAGAGCAGGGGGATAATAGGGAGTAAAGTCTCTCTCTTGTCCAGAGACAAGCACTGGCAGTAGATAAGTCAAGGGTAAAATAGTCAAATGATAATTTAAAAATGTAATCCAAGCTTTATGTAAGTTGCACAAAAGATGGTTTATGCAATTTTACTATTTTCCTTTGGAAAGTAACTTGGTGTACAAGTGGTTGCGTGTTTAAATTCCCTGAGTTAAAAAAACACTTATTATATTTAATTCTAATATAATTATTATGTTACGGTATTTATTGTTTTTTCTTCATAGTGGTTCTCAAGCTTTACTTTACCTTGTAGAAGTCTGGCAGCAAGGAAGGAGGTGGTGGCAAAACCCCTGGTTCACTGGAGTCCGGACTGGATGCTTTGGGAACCAATCCCATGTCCCCGGCCCCAACCACGCCCACACCCAGCACACCTGGTACCCCCAAGTCACCGCTGGCCTCCACAGTCAGCACGCCCACAAAGACTGGAGTCCCAGATGCAGTCAAGTCCAGCCCAGGGTCTGTACATTGCAACAGTAGTCTTTATCCAGTCTGTATTTCATGTACAGTAGTGTTTTCCAACCATGCTTATATCAAGGCCCATCATTTATTCTGCATTTGAGCCATGGAGCACTATTTGATGAGATTTAGCTTTGCATACCCACGAGGGTCCATTACTATATTTAAAAAAAATATGTGTTTTTCCCTTTAATCAAGGACTTGGCTTTCTAGGGCAGTGTAGTTTTGAGTGATATTATAAGAGATTTATTTGAATATTGATATCAGTTGTTATACAGTATAGAATCACTTCCTCACAGAGACATGAATGAATGAGCCGGAGAGATGGTTGTATTACCAGAAAGTAAATGAAAACATTAATAAAAATATGGAAGTCAATGGGGTGATTCTGCCACCCACTCTTTGGAGAGTGGTTGGCTGTAATATAAAGTATAAAAGTGGCAGACTACCTGTATATGGTCTACAGTTGCTTTTGTCCATAGCACAGCTTGGTTTCTGAGGGCAGGAATTCTACACATCACAGCCCCAGACACCGTTTTCACTGCTCTGATGTATGACGATGATTAGACCTAACCGTCTTTTTTTCCATTTACCAAATATAAATTATCCATGTACCTATTAATGTCCTAGGGTTCTCCTGGTGTCCCCTCCCTCCATGCCCCAGCTGGGCACCATCTTGCCCAGCAGCCAGGCAGCTCCTCAGCCCACCACATCCCAGCAGCACGCGGCTCGCATAGTGAGCCACCTGGGAGGACACGGCTCTCTGCCTCAGGTGCGCGTGGTGTCGGCTCAGACCAGCACGGCGCCTCAGCAGGCCACACTGGTGCACCAGCCCCCTCACCAGATCAGGGTGCCGGTGTCAGTGGGCACCAAGGGGATTTCACAGGTAAGCAAATGTTATTTTCAGTGGTGACGGGCGGGTGCACGGATGGACACAAAGCAGTGCTAGAATACCTGCCCTTTTGCCCTCTGGACTGTGCCCTTTCGAAAGTTTGTTCTTTTGTACAGCTTTGCTAATTTTATTTTTGTTTGGACCGTGACACATGGTGACAACTACCAATTTTCTACTTTGGCAGTTCGATTAGCGACACACTGCTCCCTTTTTCACTTTCACAGTGTCATTAGGACAGTTGTTTTCTTTATAAAGTTTTGCCCAAAAATTTAGAATATATAATATGGCGGCCATTTTGAAGAGACAATCCTTACCATGGAATCACTTATCGAGTCTTCCAAGTTTGTACATCAATTGTTTGTGTTACATTTCTTGTTATATGTGAACACAAATAAAGATGTTAACTGTGTGTGTGCGCAGGCAGTGGTCTCCCTGCCTCTAAGGACTCAGTCTGCCAGCAGTCCAGTCCAGGCCTCGACCAGCCTGTCGGTGTCTGCTGTGTCAGTGGCTAAACCTCAGGCCGGCTCTCCTGGCAGCCCGGCCAACACCCCCTCATCCCCTGCCGTCCTGCAGGGAGTCACCGGCCAGAACATCAAACAGGTGCACAGATTTCTTACCTCTGAATGATATCTGATAGATGATCTGGAAAGATCTGCTTTATGTATCCCAGCCAGGGTGTTTTTATTGTAGGCATTTTGAGCAGGTTAGCATTAGTACATAGATCGGATACCAGGTGGTTTAGGCCCTGTCAACTCGTTGTAGATTATTGTTTTTAAACCAAGCTTTAAATGCTTGTGGGTGGGGCACACGCATATGCAATTTTGGGCCAAAACAAATCTTTTAAAAAACTCTTTTACCTGGCTATGTCATTTTAGTTACACTGTTGTTGCTGTTATGTCGATGGAGGGACTTTTGTAAACAGAGCCGTGTAGACAGAGATTTTCAATAACAAAATCATTTATAAAAAAAATCATAAAATCATTTATCTTACAATTAATTCGTGTGCATACTGACTCAACCCACTGCACATTTTCTCATTGAAAAAAAAAATGGGTAGAGCACGGTTTTACTGGGACATAGCTGTGTGTCTCCCTTTGACCAGAGTCATAGAGTATAGCTTGAGTGTTGTACAGAATTGGGGGTTTGTAGATCACCTATTTTGATAAATATTTAAAAGGTGAACAGATCTTTTTTTCACAGATTCTGTTTCTTTCCTAAATGTTCAAATCCTGTACAGGAAAACTTGGCATATTTTGGACATAGTTCAAATTAATCATGATTCAATTCATTTTGAAGCTGTGATTAATCTGATTTTTTTTATGTGTTTTATATTTTTATGTGTGCGCAAAACTACTGATGAAAATCTGTCTGACTCTGAACTCTATCCTTGTGCCTATGTGCCAGGTGTCCATCACAGGCCAGCTGGGGATGAAGACCCCGGGGACGGGGATCCCCATAACCGCCACCAACCTGCGCATCCAGGGCAAAGACGTCCTCCGTCTGCCCCCCTCCTCCATCACCACGGACGCCAAGGGCCAGACGGTGCTGCGCATCACCCCAGACATGATGGCCACCCTCGCCAAGTCCCCGGTCACCACGGTCAAGCTCAGCCCTGACTTCCTCACAAGGTCATTATTGCTAACTAAAGCGAAATATCATAAACTAAAATTAACTGATGTAAATTGAAATTTGAGAGAAAATTTATTTCTAACGGTTGTTTGTGAATGTGGTTGGAGTAACTAAATATATTTTTAAATGCTGTCTTTTGTTACATTTTTATTACACAATAGTTCCATACCTTTTTCAAGCCTGCACCTGACAATATAATAGTATAATCTAATCACAACCACCATTTAGGCATCCACTCTGAAAACAAATTAAAACTGAGTTGGGGAAAAAATATATATTTAAGAAGAACTTAAAGGTAGGGGAAGTGATTTGAAATTCATGGTGTAGTACCAGCCTGGTGCACTAGGGGCCGCCAACAGTAGCTACACTATGTGAACCTGCTGCTCGCTCCTGATTGGAGGAGAATTGTGGTGACCTGCGGAACTTTTATTAGCTCCTCTGCTAACGTGGGGGAGGGGGAAACTCCATATGTGGTTTCCACACCTTATAATAGAGCATTTTAACAGAAAAAACGTTTTTTTTGGGTGATATCTGACAAAAGTGAAATCACTTCCCCTACCTTTAAACTAAAATGGAAAAATCCCAGTGTAATGGTATTCTAACCAATGCATCCTCCTCATCAGTGCGACGAGTGGAGGAAAGAGCATCTCAGCCACTCTCCACGTCTCCACCCCGCCTCCACCGCTGCCCCGACACTCCTCCCCCACCTCCTCCTCTTCCTCCTCCTTCTCCTCCACCACAACGGTAGGCATGTCACAATTATTACTATAATCGCAATAAGCTCTATGTATAGACAATGCACTCCTGCTTTCTACTTTCGGGCCCATTCCCTACTTTCTTCACAGGTGCTAGCGATGATAATGGTGTGTTGTAAGCTTTCAGTTCAGCTATTTCCACTATTTTTTCATGTCCTTCTTTTTTTACTTTGTTTTTATTTCAGTTTAGGCAACTTCACAATTAAAAAAAAAACATTCCTTATATATATATATTTTTTTTTTACGCACATGCATGTCCTTCTTTGAAAGGGAAGAATACTGTATTTATATCTATTCATCTACTTCCTGTACAATTTGTGATCATTCACGAAGCCTGAAATTAAAATAAATAGTATATTCATCATTATGTCATCACAATTACAATCCTTGTGTGCTGATCACTGCGACAGCCCTTCACCACGGCGGCGGCCACCACCAGCGGCAGTGGGGACCCCTCGGCCGGCGCCAAGGCAGCGGTATCAGCAGGAGTGGTGGTCCCCGGCGGCTCGGCCCTGCTGAAGGCCACGGGGGACGCAGGGTCCATCCGCCTCATGCCCACGCTGGCCGTGACGCTGGCCGACCAGAAGAGCAGGACCTTCACCGTGTCGTCCTCAGACGCTGCCAAGGGTGCCACTCCAACTGGTAAAAATTGTAAAAAAAAAAAAAAAAAAAAAAAAAAAAAACGTAACCGCCCATTTACAATTATTTGAGATCATTTTTTAACAATATATTCATAGTTTTTTTGCTAGGTCACATAAGAGAGAATAATTAAGGACAGTTACAATACTCTCCACATCTGCGAATGATTGTTATTTTCAATATATATAGTACAAAACGACAAATGTTTTCCAGAAAACAGATCCTTGCAATACTTGGTTTGTCCAGCCTTTTCCATAATTTATACATATTTTATATAATTGGTTAGCAAAGCATACAAGGTATGCAATGTTGCAATATCAGTTACTCTTCTTTTCGCTTTTATAAGAAAGAATGAATCTATAAACAATTGCGTTTTATATATTGTATCTATCTGGCTAGAGACAGAGCAGAAAAATATTTGGACTAATTCTCCTGTATTTTCTATCACAATTCTTGCATATTTGCCTTGTTATTTGGGATAATCATGTTTATTTTGCATTTTCCATTCATCTTGATACATTTATCTGAATGATATTGCAAATAAATTATTAAATATGATACATTTTGGCTATACTACATGACTGTTTTTGATTATTGGTAAAAGCCATTGTCTCTAAACCAAAATGTCGTCATTGTGTCAGCTCTTACAGGTGCCGCAGCAGGAGGTACGACCATCCGCATCATGCCAGGTCTGGGTATGATCCCCCAGGGGAAGCAGCAGGGTCACGCCATCACAGTGACCACCGCTGGCAGCAAGCAGCCTGCGCTGTCGGCCGGCGTGGCGGCCATGGGCGGAGGCAAAGGGCTGGCGGTGGCGGCTTCCTGCGCCACACTGACGCTGGGGACCGCCACGGCCACCGTGCGGCAGGTGCCTGTCACTGCCACGGTGGTGACCACGCAAGCGGTGAGACTACAGTGGTTCATAAGCCTTTTAACTCATTTAGCGTGAATCACGCGATCGTCGTTTTCTTCTATATGCCACGGCTCAGGCCAGTGCATTCGGTAAAAACCCTTATTTTGAAGCGCCAGATCTCCAAAACAGTACGTGTGATAACGTCATGATGTTTCTGGAGTCTTCACTAACCTGTCCTCTCACGATCTGTGAAAAAAGTTTCGCGTCAAAAGTCAGGAAGTGACGTTTAGCCCTAGTTGATTTACCTGTGCGCCCACAACATTCCGGGGCAAAATCTCAGGGAATGCCATTTCTAATTCATTGGATAGAATGGGTGCCAAAGGGACAAAAAAGAAAATGGCCCCGCCCATACTGTCCCAAATGAAAGTCAACAACTGGATGATCGTCAGACGATGCTCTCGCACTAATAGATGGATTGAAGAAAGAAATCTACAAATTGTCGTGTTTTGCCCTACCGCGTGATTGGCGAGGTAGGGCAAAACTGCACTTATTCTATATCTACACTTTAAAATGCTCATGCTCGCTTAACTGTCAAACTAACATGTAACTAAATTGTACCGATACCATTAGTACACTCTAAGGCCCCTTTTCCACTGAGTTTGAAGTGGTTCAGTTATTTTTTTTTATTCCTGCCCTAATATTGAACTCGGTCCACTGAAAATGAATTGTTTCAGAACCCTAAAAGTTGTTTGGAGTTGAGCAGATCTCTGGCGAATTTGCAGATCAAAGTTACTCTGTACAATTCAGTCACTCTAGTGTCCTTATCTGGACTGAACATTCAACAAAGTTCTTAGGGTAGAGAGAAAATAGGGTTTGAAACCTCTGGCCATGTTACATTGTATGAAAAAGTCTGACCTTAAAATTACAATTTGATTCTTGGTATCCTCTTACAAATTACATTATGCTTGTATCAGGGACTGTGACAGAATGTTTTTTTTTTAGTAAAGAATTGTTTAGTGTCAGTGCTTAGTGTCATAACTGAGCAGTGCAGCACTTCATGCATGGGGAGAAACGTGACCTAATGCATGGGGAGAAACGTGACCTAAACCCTATGTGAGAGCACACAGTAAGCCCGTACATCAAGTTCTGCCTTGTCATCCTGTCAACAGGGGAAGTTACCTGCCCGGATCACAGTGCCGCTGTCTGTCCTCAACCAGCCACTGAAGAACAAGAGTGTCGTGACCTCTCCCATCATGAAAGGAAGCCTCAACACCAAGTGAGTTTCCAGGATTTAACACCTTTTTAGTTGTTTTTTTTCCCACCTCCCACCAGATCGGACTCTCGGGAGGGAGGTGCACTACAGACATTGTAGCTCATTTCAAAGTCATTAAGGGACTTTTAATCATTTTGACGCCGCCTTGCTTTCCTCCAAACAGCATCAGCAGTCTGGGGAGAAACATCATCCTGACCACCATGCCCGCTGGCACCAAGCTGATCGCTGGGAACAAGCCGGTCAGCTTCGTCACGGCCCAGCAACTACAGCAACTGCAGCAGCAAGGACAGGCCACACAGGTCAGTGTGCGAACACACACAGGCGCACAACACATATGCTCATTCCTACTCTTTTAGCAGATGGAAAACATTGCTGGTGTGGAGCTGCACAAGTACACGCCAAATAAGAAATGAATTAATCATGAATATACTGTATGTTGGCACAAATATTAGCACATCAGCAATATTAGATTCAAGTGTTTAGAAATAGTTGAAATGAGATTGTCAAAGTATATCAAAAGCAAAATTTACCAAAGAAATATTCTTTTTCCATTGGAATAGTAATGACCCCTCCCTTCAGTGTTGCAATGGCATTTTTTTCTATTTTGGTCTGTTTTAGATTTGATTTCGGCTTTTCCACCTTTATTGATAAATACAAGTGAAGATTGGCAGTAAAGAGGTGGAGAGAGAGACAGATGTCCGAGAGAGACATTCAGCAAAGGTTGTCAGACTCATCATAAATAGGACTTGAACAAGCAGCACGTTGTTGTGGCGTATGCATAGAGCTAGATCGGAATGTCGATCTGTTTGTGTGATTTCTTTTTTGGTGAGAATGGGCCGGACAGATATCTGGGCAAGTTGTCCTGTGTAGTGATCTCTGCCCTGTTTGCTGTCCCTCCTGGTAGGTGCGGATCCAGACCGTACAAGCACAGCAGCTCCAGCAGCATGTGGCCACCGGCTCCCCCAAGTCTGTTTCTACCGTCGTGGTCACGACGGCGTCCAAGAGCACCACGGATACTCCGCCTGCACCTCCGCAGTGATGACCTTCTCCTGCTCCTTCACAGTAATGACACCCAGTCAACCAGCACCGAAGCCTAGCCATAGTGCCCATTTCCAACGTGCATCGCAGTTTCATTTCACTTCACTGAGAGTGTATGCAAACAGAGCCAAATGCATTCCAAACCAATGTTTCACCGCCCGATGACGGGGATACCTGCCACTTTCAGTTGTTCATAATAGATCTTCGCAAACATATGAATAATTCTAGGTTGCCAAGCAACCGGTACAACCAGAAATTATTTTCCCATATTACATTTTTGGTCAAACCAAGCTTTATTCACTGGCACATAACTAACAAATCGATGATCGCGGTTACATTTCTTTTCTGGGTACAAGAAAAGAGAATGTCAATGCTCACATCCACAGAACAACAGTGATGCTATTTGTGAATGCGTGGATTGAACTCTGATGCAAGGTCTGCACTGATGCAACCGTTGTAATATTGCCATGCATTTCCTACTACACACAGTGTACATTCACTTTATTCTCTAAATCCCTACATGTGTATTTATGTGCTATGTCTTGCTAAATTGTCCCCTCCAAAGACAGACATTTTTCTTTCTGCAGTTCTAGGAAGTGTTGACTGTTATTTTATTTCGGAAAACAGATCGTCTGTGCTAATGTCAAGGAAAACTGCGTATGGGTCATATTATACAGCTACTATTGATAACTGGACTCATATTGAATAGTTTGCCCTGCTACCAAGTTAATTATACAATTAATCCATTTGCAAAATCTTTTTATAATGATCTTCATGTCTCAAAGATAAGTTATAACTGAAGTATTTTTGGACAACTGTAACAATTGAAGCATTCAGTACTGGATCAGGTCAGACAAGTGTTAGTACAAGTTATTTATATTAATATGTAAAATATTTCATATGTAAATGACTGGAAATGTGATCAGTGTCGCTTATTTTTTTGCGTTTGTTTAAAATCACTGACCCTCTTGATAAGAGATCACTTATTTGACTCTCATAACAACACCATAAATGCCGGCGGTTGCATTTAAACACACAACAAATGATATCTACATACATTGTATGTGCTTTTATTAATCAAATATATTACTTCTGAAATGTGCTTATGATCACATCATACAAAATAGACAGCCCTTTATATGTCAATGTACAGCAGCAAAATTGAAGAAAAGGAAAAAAAAAACGTAGAACTTATATGGAGTGTTTACTCTTCATCCGTGTCCTCGAGTAGAGCTTTCTGCGAACTTGAATTGCTGGACGTTTTCCTCATTCCAATCTCGATGTCCCTCCCTCGTCCAGAACATCTTTTCGCTGTGCTGTGGGAAAATATTTGCATTAATATAGTACAAATTAATATTCATAGTACAAATGTCACCAAAGCTTGTATCAATCGATTTTAATAATTTACAAGGTTTCCAGTTTCCACCCGACAGTGAGGAAGTCTCCATGGAAAATGCTTTAATTTGTTCAACATACAAAAATGTAAACTTATTCAAGAGGTGCTCATGGACCCCTGCCCCCCAATTTCACCTCACATAAAACAGAGTGGGATTATTGTGATTTTGAAGCAGTAAAATATTCTATAAACAGTAACACACACATTGTGCCTAACAGTGCCCCTCAGCTGTCCTAAACGCACTGTAAACCACAGCCTCTCGGGACTTACTGCTCTATAAATGTTTTATAGTGACAGATCCTGTAAATCATACAGCCTCACCCTGATGCACAAAGAGAAGAAGGATGTTTTTACCATACCACAGTGATTTGATGTTGGTATATCCATTATCTACGGCTTATAGGTCGTGACAAATTACATGACATCCACAGCTCTGACTGTGTGCGCTGGGTCTTATAGGTTAAATCGTTTATTTTGACCGCTTGAAAATGTATTTTTTCCCACACATCAATCTGCGTTTGTGAACTGACAAGCCAACCTAACAACCGAGGTTCTGCCACATTACTGTCAGTGTTTCCTGACCCTTATCTAATTGCATAGGACAAACCACATTGCAAGTGGACATGGTTTGGAAAATATATTCCAAGTATTTTGTAGAAATAATATATTCAGGGATACCACAATTACAACAATTGAAATTAAACACAGCAGAATGTCAGTTAGTCACAGTTCTGTACAAGAAAATTCAGATTGATATTTACATTTAAATGTAAAAAGTACTGCCATGTTCGTTTCACTAACCACATTGTTGATTTGAGGAACAGGATACTTACAGACTAACTGAGAAGGCAGTGATGCCAGTTATCAGTATGGCTGTGGCTACATGCCAGCAGAAGCACATTGTGACAAACATGATGTTGCTCATGTTACTTTCGTCCCACTCCGGTCCACTGAATGGGAACAGCACGAATCCAATCTAAAACAACACATTGCATAGGACAAACCGGTTAAAGGGGACATGTCGTTCTTGGGTCTCATGCATTAGAACATTTTAAAGTATCCCAAAATGTGTAGATTAAATATGTTCTAAAAACAAATAGTGAACTAACAAAAAAGCCTGCCCATACTCTACAGAATGTTAGTGTGTCCACATCTGTTTTGAAATGCTTGACTATTTTTGTCAAGATACACTGTTGTATAACATTTAAATTAGGCTAGATAAACTAATAACTAGCATGATAGTTATATAATTCCAATTACCTGGTAGAACCAGGAGCCTTGCAGGATGAAAAGGGAGGATTTGAGCATTTCCAGCACAATGTTGTCTCTGGAAAACACCTCCAGGAATGTAACAGCCGATCCACCGAACACAGCAAACAGCAGCAAGGAGTGGATGTGTGCGTCCAGGTGGGGGCGATGGCTCACATGGTAATAGAACAGAAACCCTGCAGTGTTGAGAGCATTGAATGTGAAAAACACTCATGGATGGCAAAGCACAAATAAATATTGGTTGGTCAGGGG
Source organism: Benthosema pterotum (assembly GCA_039105355.1). Taxonomy (NCBI): domain Eukaryota; kingdom Metazoa; phylum Chordata; class Actinopteri; order Myctophiformes; family Myctophidae; genus Benthosema; species Benthosema pterotum. Next base: position 17,520,028 of record CM076975.1, read on the forward strand.
TCATCATTGGGTCCTTAGTCCTTACACAGACAAATGTGTCTGTGGCAAGACTTGGCCTTGTTCGTGGAATCGTGGGACCATTTTGATATATGTTCTTATTTTGATCATAAGATCAGACTCTGTCAGTCTCCAGGTTTTCCTCTGAATACATATGACAGAGAATTACTATACCAAGGCCACTCGGACAGTGGTTATTTCAAGGAACCTATAACTCTTGAAAATGCACAAAATGGGTCCACTTGATTCCATTTGTACGCCCAAGAGTTGCAGAGTTACCAGTAAAGGCCATTTAAGGCTAATAGGTGTTTGTCAACTTGTTTGTCCATGGCAAAAAATAGAACTTTGACCGAAAATATACTGATACTGTACCTTCTATAAAGAGTGCCAAGGAGAGGGCGAGGCGGTCAAAACCAGGCGGCACTGATTTGCATTTGGTGCTGAGAACACCCGCGATTCCCGAGATTCCAAAGAACAAGTACATGGTGGCGTGCTGCCAGTTCATCAGCTTTACCCAGGAGCCGTTGTCCAGGAGGCGGGCGTGAGGGCCATCTACCACAAACTGCTCAACCATAATACCTGCCATGACAACAGGAGAGAAATGATTCAGGTATGGCATTAATTCACACACATGCATTCTGCTCTACAACATAATTGCAACCTTTATGGCAAGATAGCTTGCATGTATTTAACCATTTTCCCTCCCCATATTCTAAATTTAAATATGTAAATAAGCAGTGGCTATAAATAGGTCAGACTTGACTTGGCTGTCGGTTTCTATTGTCTGAGAGATGGAGCTTACCCACCTTCAGTAAATAACACCATGGTTACTGTCTATATGATTTCATATCATCCTTAGTGATGAATAGGATGACGTAATGGTGGAAGAAATGTACTGGTCTGTAACTACTACATTTAGCTTGACTATGTAATACTAGTGAAGCTACTGACGAGCAATCTTTCACAATCATTTGGCACGCCTGGCTGCCTTTACATTTTAGGCTGCGCACGTCATATTTTAAGGCTTGTGTTCAGTTTGAATCTCTAAAATGTAAATGTCATACTCACCAACAAATGCAGCAAACATTGCAATTCCTCCTTCAACGTATTCCATTTTGTTGAAGGAGGGTGGTAGCTTGTGTCTGCCTTTAGGCTGGTTGCTCCTCCAGTGGTGTTGGAGCGTGTGTTTCACTGTCAGCCACAAACCATACAGCAGGAAAAAGCTGCCAGGAATTGCATGTCCTCCAAAGTTGGCCATCTTCTTTATTTGCAGGCCTGAAACCAGTGAGAAAACCTCTGTCATCATCCAGATTCAGGCCCTTTCAACCTGGTGTCCCTAATTTGGGCAATATGTTATAGGTAGTAATAAGCTAGCTTTAAGTTTGTAGATCAGTGGTTTTCAACCTTTTTCATACCAGGGCCCACTATTTATGTACAATTTGAGCCACACACCACCATTTGATGACATTTTAGCCACACAGACCCCAAAACTAAAGATTTATTTTGCTTTTGTCCACAAACCCAGGCTGGATTTGGGAAACAAAACAGTCAAACATTCAGATCAGAGCGTAAACAATTTCATGTTTACACTCTCAAAGAGTTACATCCAGTTAACCTGTCCATCATTTAGCTTGGGAACCACCTGGAATCCTTTCAGGGACCACTGGTGGTCCCTGAACCACCTGTTGAGAACCACAGCTGTAGATTATATATTTGAGCTACTTGTTCATGGCGTATTTAAAATGGGTATAATCTTGGACTTAAAGGGTCACTTCATGCATTTCAACTTTCCCCTGCCATATACTGTAATTGTTCCTCAGTATTATTACTAATGCTACCGTTTCTAGCTTATAATTCTGTCTCAGTGAAGTTCTGTGGACAGTTCAGTTCCTCTTGTTTTATTATTGATGCAAGAACAAAGGCTTCCAATGGAAGCAATCATGGTATCTTTCCGAGAAAGGCTGTTGGTTGGAATCCCTGTTGATGTGTCATTAGTATGGTTCCTGAATGGCCTATAGCCCACAAATGAGATGCATTGTGAGTAGACGGAAACGGTTGTTATGTTCCTAGGAAATGTATACAAGGACATCGACGGGTTGACGGATGTTTTACTTGTTTGTTGCTTTTACTTTAAGACGATGACACAACCCGGATGCTGAACATGAGCCATGAGCCTTCAAGACTAGTTTGACAAGTTAGACCCCTATGGTCACCAGGCCGCCTACATACAATAACATTAACCACCTCCAAATTGTAACATAGATGGAGTAAAAAGGAGTGTGCTTGATTTTTTTTTTTTTTTTTTACAACAGACCCTAACTTCATTCACTTAGATTCATTATTCAGTTACAAAACAGAACAATGTGTTCTGGCTGAAGGTCCTCGGGTAAAAGTAACCTTCTGTAACCTCATTGTAATGATGGCATTCCCAATCCTGATCGATGTGGAAGGAAAATGAATGAAACAAACAAGATGTGACCATCCGAGCCTATATGACAAAAACCTTGTACTAGTCTCTCACCTTTACAAATTTTGAAATGATGCAGATAAAAAAAATCCCCAAAAGTGAAATTCAAGGTGCTCTCACATGAAAGAGTTTTGGTACAGATGATAATATAGGACAAGCTTTTAAACTGGACATTCCAGGTGAAAATCCTGTGATGATGATGATGATGATGATGATGTAAAATTCACAACATACTGTATGTGAATTTGGCTATTATTGTATTATGTATGTTTTAGAGCGAGTTATGGTTTCAAAGTTGGATTCTATTATCTTGCATACATGGTACTTGTACGTGAGAATAAACGTATTTTGGTTTGGCTTTCTTCAGATAATGTTACCAAGTATATGTAACCCTTGGTTTAGGGGGCCCTGGCCATATGGTGCTTTTTATATACATTACCCAGACTAATTCTCTGAAGCACTAAGTGTACTCATTTTTGTACTGATACTTTCCTCAGTCAACAGTAGAACCGGCTCTTTCTGGTATCCAAGTACCCTTGAGCAAGGCAATGAACTCCTAACTGCTCCCTGGTCAATATTTGCTCCTAATCACATGAACCCTCCAGTCCCTATTCTGGGCATGTCAGAATAGAATAACAATCAATTTCCAGGCCTATGTATGCCAAGTAGCCTACTTGGCGGCATAGCGCTTGGCTCATTTGCCAGGCTAAGTTCAAATGCAAATGAGCCAGAGTTCCATGGTAAAAGAGGGTGATACTGGCCACACAGGTTGAAAACAACACCATACAGCAACATACCATAGCAGAGGTGTGAAGCCTTTAGTATGTAGTATGCTCAGTATTGGGAAGGCTGAAGTCTGAGTGATTTATGGTAGTTTCTGTTCAAATAATTACAGCATCAGAAACATTGTAGTGTGGGTCGCTGCTACTGGCACTTTTCACCACTGGGTTAAGGGTTATATGTAAAACGAGTGGTGGTGAGTCGATTTTAAAAGTAGACATAATTGTACTGCACTTTATGAATGTCTCACAAGTGTGTTGATATAAAATCACCATTGTCAGCTGCTGTAGTCAGAGGTGTCATGGACATGTGGTCCAGGTAGGCTTATGTTTACAGAAGGCAGTATGTTCAGTTAAACTAGTTTTTCTTGACTAGTCACAGCTGGCTCGCTATATTAATTCAATTCAATTCCTTTCTATGCAATACTAATTTAATTTAATTTATTTGTTTAATTGGGAGGGACATCGATAAGCGCTACATACATAATAATGTAGAATTGAGGATCAAATGTAAATCTGTTAAAAGTTAGTTATAATAAATCTATAGTGTAAATATGTAACAATATTAGGATATTAAGATATAGGCCTATTAGGCATACAAAAATAAATCTGCCTTTATTGTTGTGTTTTTGTGGCTGTACTGGAAAGCAAGCAGATGAAGGAATAAACTTTAGGCTAAATTAATTTGTAATGCAGTTTTATGTTTGCGCAATGTCACACATTGTGTTTGCCACGGCATCAGCTAATGGATCATTTTCAAATACATTAGTATAGAAGATTGAAATCAAGAGGCCTTTAACTCAAACATTTAACTCAAATGTAAGTTTGAGTTCAAGTACACTCAGTCCAGTCTTTAGTTACAAATAATTGTGCTGTTAACTTCCTGAAAGACAGGTTATGGGGAAAGCTACATACCAAACATTATAACATAACCTTCAATTATATTTCCATTTCGGTCCAATGTGTCCATAACATCACATTCAAATATGCAGTCTAGTGCCAAATGCTAAACAAAAAATGTCCATACCTTATATGGTGTTGCTGCTTCCTAGATGGCAGTGCCCCTGTTCAAAGTGTGTGTATACAGTATGTGTGGGTGTGTGTCTTCCTGGTGGTGAGGTGAATGACATCTCCTGGGTCTGTGCTTGCCTACACACACACACACACACACCTACACCTGTTGTCAACCTGTGTGACATCATCATGTAAGCTCCGCCTCCAAGAAATTATCAGGGCTTTTCAAGCCGTCCTCTTTGGAGCAACTAAGCATGAGAATGAAGACAAACAATTGGGTATGGGGTTGCACCTGGTTTAATTATGCATTAGCTAGGATTAGAATGGTGTGACTATTTATGTCCTTAAATATTAAAAATTAATACTAAATAACAATAAAAACTCATAGGATTTACAGCACATCTGAGAAAAATGTAGATGATAGAATCTTACCCACTCCTTTAAAGTGTTTTTGTTTATTTTTGTTTTAGTCGCATAATGTATGTATCTGTAAAATGTATCTAATTTACCCACCCACAACTATAGAAGCAGTGAGCAGCCATGGTGACAGGGAGCATAAGAGTCTTTATCAGGGACACGCATGGACATGACTCATGGCTGACCAGGCCAGGCAGGTTGAAAGTGGTTCAAATAGACCCATCATCCACACACATGCCTTGTGTTGTATTATCCTACATGTTACTATTACAGATTGTGCACGAGTGGTATGGAACACAGAAGTGACTGTGACACTAGGGCACTAGGGTGCAACTGAGTTAATATATAAACTCACCCTGTGTGTGTTCAGGGAGAAGCAATCATATGTGGCCACTTTTGAAATGAACTTTGCACTTGCTTTAAAAAAAATGTTTTTATTGCAGCTATTATCAAGTTCAATCAACAATCACTCCTCAGTTACAACAGATGCAAATATTCAGCCTATAAAATGTCAAAGATGGTTATCAGTATGTATTTTTTAAAGCCCAATCTAACTTATCTTACGCTGCAGCTGTATTATTACCAAAATGTAAATGTCTAATGTTAGTCATTCTATCATGGGCTGATTTTTTTTTTCCAGGTGGCTCAGTTTTTTCAGGCAAAGGACCTCTATATGAAGCATAAGACCCCCACTGCATACACTGGTACTGTATAATATTTTGAAGCATTAATCCAAAGTTGTATTCCTAATGTAGTGGATTGATATTGTTGTATACTTTCATAGATTTTAATTGTTTTGGAGGGGCGGGTGGGGGGGTCACACAAACAGTGGGTTAGGGTTTGTCAATGGGTCACAAGTAAAATCACCATGTTTCAATTAATGTCAATAAAAAAAATAAATACCATTAACCATTAAAGTCAAATTGTTTTATAATATCACACAGAATAATTTCTTTTCTCTAAAGGGGTTTGGCATCGACGTTGTCACCAGAGGGTCGTCTTTGGCTTGTTCTTCACAGTAGGCCACCAAATCCTCTGCCGCTTTAGAAACCTGCGCAAAAGTGAGTGTACACATATAGTCACATTTATTTAAAGGTAGGGGAAGTGATTTGAAATTCATGGTGTAGTACCAGCCTGGTGCACTAGGGGCCCCCAAAAGTAGCTACACTATGTGAACCTGCTGCTCTCTCCTGATTGGAGGAGAATTGGTGGTGACCTGGGGAACTTTTATTAGCTCCTCTGCTAACGTGGGGGAGGGGGAAACTCCATATGTGGTTTCCACACCTTATAATAGAGCATTTTAACAGAAAAAAAATATTTTTTGGGTGATATCTGACAAAAGTGAAATCACTTCCCCTACCTTTAAAGATGTAAATTTCCTCTTATGCAATCAACCTGATCCTTGTTTCCTGTGCAAGTGGTGACATTTTACCATTGAACTACCAACTACTGTAATAGAACTGGCCTGCTTTCTCAGGAAGTAGATTTGTGTCAGATATTGTGTCTAGGTGAGACATATAGTAAAAAAAAAATCCTTTAGGATTCCAAGATTCCAAAAATCCTATGCAAGATTTTGGAACAAATCCTATTCTTATAGGATTAAGAAAATCTATTTTTGACACAATATAAATGTCTCAATAATAAGACCAGGGAGACAAAATACCATACACCATACCACCCTGATTGTAAGTTGTATTATACTAACAATAACAGTCTGGCAAATCAAACAAAGGACGATGAGGTGCTGACCAAGGCAGTTAATGAAGTTGATAAGGATAATGCATAGTTATTAGCCACGATGCAAACATTTATTCAAAGGAAACCAATGTTCGACAAAGTTTTCCTCAAGGTTTTTGAACATTGGCCTCCTATACTCTACAGATACAACATTACATTGTATTCATTAAGATAGGTTCAGAGCATTATAGTTAATGCGTTAATACTGGATTTTACTATGTGTGGGCTGATTTAGCTCTAGGCTACTTTGTTAATGCATCGACCAGTAAACCAGTAATTCTCGTTGAGGCGGCACTCAACGAGAATTACTGGTTTTCAACCATCTAAACTTCCATGACCTCCACTTTATAAACATCTGTCCACAAGGGGCCTATTCCAAGCCTCCTCCTTTTTTACACAAAGGGCCCTATTTTGATTGTCTCAAGTATCAGGTCTTATGACTTAAGTCAAAACTTGGAGGTGTGGCAAGGCTGTTTGGCTGTTTTGAGTGCCCAAACAGCATTGCCACACACCTTTTGTCTGATACTACATATAATTGTCTGTTCACAGTTTCAGTTACTATTTCTCAAGATCAGCCCTATTGCCTTAAATATGTAATGTTACAGATACATTCTCTGACCATCTCTCACCATCATCCTCTCTATGTTCACCTCCAGTTTCAGTTGTTCCACGGTCTTCCGGGCCTCTGCAATCTTGGCCATATTGTTGGACATGCTGACCCTTTACCCTGTGTCAGCGAATCTGTATCACAAGACAAGGTTGAAGTGATCATAAAGGTGTGTTACTATTTCAATGTGGTGACTTTGCAAGTTTGCATTTTCACTTTTTTGTATGCATGTTGTCAAACAGCAACAGAACAGTTTTACAACAGAACAGTTTAACACTCGTTTTATGATAGATTTGTCATTCTTCCAGCATTTGTTATGCTTTATTACATAGATTTAAGTTAGAAAATACTGCAAACCAAGAGTAGAGAGAGGAGAGACATCTAGGGGTTGGATTTAAACTCTCATAATGGCTCATAAGGAGCACTAACAGACTTACCTGCCACTCAGTTCAAAAGAACACTTTTGCTTAGGATTAAGGAAGATATACCGGTATTATAATGTTATATTATAATATATTTAATTCAGAAAACACAGCGACAGAGGAACCCACAAAGCTCTCTAAGGAAAGTGGTTGCACCACTTTAAAAAATAAGGTTCAGGTCCCCTCAGTAGGGCATTAAGGCCTTTTTCAGCTCACCCAGGCCCTCCAACCAACACTGTACATACAGTGTTCATTGTGTCGTTATTGCTGCATTAGCAGCCCCTGCTGGTTGGTCTGGTGCATATAGGGAGTACCTTCATGCTCCCCCACTGACACTGGTGCAAATAAACAGTTGGTGGTGATTCCATGTGTAAAGAGCCTCAGCACGCCTCCACTGTTGGTCTCAGGAGGTGTAGAATACTAGCCTACACTACACTACAGCATTGGGGAAACTGACAATAACAGAATTGCTGATTAAATTGGGTTCCATAGAAAAATGCTTTTTTCTCTTTCCAAACAAATAAAGGATGAAAGAATTAAGGTGCTGTGTAAGTCACATTATGTCAAACTCAAGGCTTGGAGGCCAAGCCTTTGGCCTGTGGGATGATATAGAACTGTCCCTCTGGTAAATTGCACAATGCAAATAACTGCATAACAATTGTTTTACTTTCTCAATGCAATTGATTTAATTTAACTTACTATGATAGCAGTGGTGAGGATCATAGATCCGATAAGTAGCATTTCTAATGTGAAAGGCTTATGAAATGGTTCTCCCTCCTGATAGGATGAAAAAGGTAACTACTTAAAATAATGTAGGCTACAGTTCTGTAACCCAGACACTTTGCCACTTTATTGCTGCTACAAATATCTTTGTTAGAATTTTGTTTTGCATGACCTTTCTGAGTTTCTAATAAATTAAACGGATGTATTGAAGGTCGCCACTGCCATGATGAAACTTTGTTTCAATATTCTTGTTATTACTCCTCGCTGGGTCTCAGCTGGCAGAGGGTGGGTCTCCGAGGAGGTGATGAGAGGGAGGCTGTTTCCCCCTGGGTTATCTATGCACTTAGCCTTTTTGTTTGTTCTTATGCTGTTCAGACTATTGTAACGTTTTGCACACTTACAATACAATATTTTCCTTTAGGAAAGACTTTTAAACATCAACACACTTAAAAACTACTACAATTCAAAACATATACACTTCTCTAACCCACCTATTCTGCTGCTCAATCTCTCAGACAGCACAGTCACTCATTCAAGGGATCCCTTGGAGAGCAGTAAAAATTTGTTTTTAATATATTTTGGCCATGCTTTCCGCAGCATTAATTAAAACTAATTTATATTTTATGTATACATTCATGCTATATGATCAGCTGACAAACAACATCTATCAGTGTATTAATCTCTCAACAGAGAGGTTGATGAAAAAAGAAAGAAAAAAAGAAATATCTACTTTGTGAAAGCTGATAATTAATTTCACTTACCGCAAGAACTGACAGCGACAGGAGTTCCTTGGAATGGAAGTGTGTGTGTTGCTGAACCTGCAGGTACCCTACATGCACTTGCACTTTCTAACGAAGTGAGATTAATTGCGGAGAAGAGGAGGGGAGGGCGTGAATAGGTTGCCTCCTCCACTAATTAGCTTTGGTTCTGCCCCATGTTGGGCTCCTGTGCAGGCAACATGTGGTGTGACCTTCCTTTCTCCACCCAGTCTATCACTTCTATTCAACTTTGATGAGTCCAGGGCAAGCTTGTGTTCTGAAACCGAGCGTTTACAATATTTCAATTGTGAATAATGAATATGGTATTATTTTTGGTTGAAATAAACTAACAATGGTATATTCTATATAAAAAGAAAAACAAAAAAAGAAAAAAAAAGTATTGCGAAGCTATTCAACTATACATTTTATACATATTAGTCACAATAGGCTATGGTGAGATAGAAACTCCTTATTAATGTCGGTACATAGGTACTATAGCACAGTGCTGCTCAAGAGAGCTAACAGCACCATGGAACTATAGCTGGAGCCTCGGGCTGTGAGAGGGGAGATCTCCAGAGAGAATGAAACTGTGTTCCATTTCACTTTAATTAATTTCCCCTTGAACGCTCACTCATTTGGGCTTTGAATTAGATAGTTACAGATATAGAGGCTCCTATAGGATGTCTGCGAATAATACACAACACAACATTTTCCACACGTTTTTTTAAAAAGTGCCTCAACCACACACACTTGCCTGTATATCACCATATCATATTATCTTTTGTATAAGTTATAACATTCTATTCTAATAGTCATCTGACAGTAATACCACTGGGACCATAGACTACACTACAGGACAATAATAGTACCATGACCTTTGGTTCAATGCAACATATCCAATACCATATGCTTCAGCAGTTTGGGGTTATACGGTCACGGGTTGATTACATGCGTGACGATTTCTCAGAGCATAAAGTATTGTGCTGTGTGCTGTTGTGCAAGTTGACCATGCATGTATCATTATTATTACACTGTATTTATCCTAACACATACAGTATATTAGTCACATGCTCACAAGCTTCATTGCGAATCATTTTGAGCTTGTAGATCTGATATTTTCAGTGAATGTATTGTTTAAGAGGGAAAGCAATGGGTTGAGTACAGACCCCTGGATGATTCTGGATAGTAAATAAGTACAGTATAAATAATGCCATATAATTCATAGACATACATAATGCTTTATAATGCTACCTGGGAAGGTATACAGGAACTGTATGTGGTGCTGTTTTGTATTAACAGGAAATGGCAAGGCATTGTACAAGACAGAGATCATGCTAGCAGTCTTCTATCAGACTGCTGGGTCATCACATGTCACTCAACAGCAAGGTTTAAAATGGGCCCTGTGGGGTTGAAGGTCAAATGCCATCATTTGTTTCACTGCATTAGCTCTTCCTTTCTTCCCTCCACATAAACCAAATCTCTGATGATGAAATGATATTGTCCATATAAGCTCATCATTGAGGGGCAGTCCCTCATTTTTGAATACAGCTCATAACTTTGCCTTGCATTATGAGCTTGTATGTTGGCTATTTTTGCAGAATGTTCACCCAAATCCCAACCGCATGCATTCACCATGCATTCTTGTCTCTTCCTCTCAAAAGCATATCCACGGTACACCCCCTACCCCCACCCCCTCCACACGCACACACACACACACACACACGCACACACACACGCACACACACACACACACACACACACACACACACACACACACACACACACACACACACACACACACACACACACACACACACACACACACACACTCAATATTAATAATATATGGCCCATGTCACAGCTTGTAGTAAGAGCAAAGAAGAGGGACTGTCATGCTGACTTGTTACCATGGTTAGTCTACATAATGGGTAGACTTGTGGTATTTTAATTGTTCGGCCTACCTACAGTTTCATTCAATCACTTAACCCATTTAGGCCTGACCTAAGGTTTCTGAAAAACTTGAAATATTTGTATATCAGCATCAAAAAAGTTTATTCTGTAATACTGTACATACTGTACAGAATCCAAATATGGATTCCCGTCACTTAATAATGCTCCGCAGGAGAAAGGGGGTGAGTGAGGGAAGTGTCATAACTAATACATAACTTGATTTGCATTGACCATGGCAAAGGATATCAATAATATTGAATAGTCTGCCTGCCACAGAATATTATTAAATATTTGGCTATTTTTGAATATCTGAATATTTTTGCAATAATGATTAATCTATTGAGACAATAGATTAATAATTATTGCAAAAAATGTAGGATACCATATTCAAAATGTAACCCACCTGAATGAGACCAGTAGATCAGCACTTTTTGCTATATATGTTTGAATTGAAATGTACTTGCAATAAAACAAAAAAAAACAAGACACAAGCAAAGGCTTGACTTCAGTTCTTTGAGGGAAAATAAATACTGATAATACATAGGCCTATATTTTTAAAATGTAGGCCTACCATATTCAAAATGTAAAAAATCTGACTTTAGAGTTAATAAGTTGTTATTATTATTATTATTATTATTATTATTCATAATGTAACACTTGCAATGAAAAATAATAAATAAATACGTTTTTAGAAAATATACAGCCCTCAACATATCCATAAGGAGAAGGAAGTGTTGATGACAGAAACCACTTATTTACACCCTTTCTTTTTCTTTGACAGTATTGACGTCTCCCTTTAACTTCTGAACCGCGCAAAGCCTCATGGTTGAGAGGGGAACACAGAACCTTTTTATAGAACCTTTTCTTATTGGGGAACATAGAATCTTTTTTTGAGTAGGGAACATATAGAACCTTTTTTTAGTGAGCGGGAGAACATACTGTAGAAGTTTTTTTTTGGAGTGGAGAACATAGAACCTGGGGAACATAGGGAACCCTTACAACCATAATAACATCATACCACGTTCATTGAAATACATTTTTCTTTTCGGCTACTGGAGACTTCACGCATAGAGGTAATACATCTAGGAGTTCACGCCCCTTCATCCTTCTTCAAATAAACTTAAGAAGATATTCAACAGCATTCAGGGATGTACCATCATTACTGAATGTGGTGTGGGCGTGTATAGTACGAACACAAAGCTGATTACCCTCTGAAATAAGATGTCTGTAAAGTGAATGCAAATTAAACATTCTTAAGGCTTAAATTGACATTGATCAGGTTTAACTTGTTAATAAAACGAGAGATGACTCCCGGAATTGCACTGGCGATGTTTTTCCCCTCCGGGAGCACATCATCATCATCATCATCATCATCCTCCTCGCATTTGAGCCGAAACCCCTCAAGTTAAACCAGTTACAACAAGACTGAATTACACAGGCAGAACAGAACAGAACGGCGTATTTCCACGTTCCTCATCAAAAAAGAAGAACCAGCCACTTGTCTGAAGTCTGCCCGGGCGCCGAGAGAAAGATTTTTTTTACATAACGTAATACGGGATTTGTGCCATGTTATATAATTTCATTCTGGGCACCATTTTCGAATTGTTGATGATATTAATGCTGGCAATTGTAGGCTTTCGATCTGCTGCGAGAAGAATGAGTGGGAGGTTGGAATGATAATACGAAGATGGCGAGCGGGGTTGGAAGTGAGTAACATTGTTAGTTCGCATGTGGGGGGGGAGAGAAGGAGAAAAAGATAGAGAGAATGCAGTCGCCGACACAGTTCTACCTGGTATTTATTGGCAACGTTGTGTAGCAAGTTCCTGCATGACTGACTCGACTGACTGCCACCGATTCATAGACTACAGTAAAGTGAATGGAAGAAGGTTCGGCGTGTCATGGGGACCCATGCTTGACAGCTCGCACGCAGCAACCGGAGCCATCTCGTATCAGGGGTTGCGACATTGAGTGGTCAGAAACTGAGCGCTCGAGCCCTGTGCATGCAACCCGAATCGGGACAAACTGGAGTTGGAAATGCATTGTTTTCAGCGACTGCGACGCAAATAAGAGCTATTTGGGGCATGAGTGCAACATGCTAACTGCTTTCAAGTACTGTACAGTAATGACTAATGCATTTCGTGGTGTTTATGCAGTACTGTCTGTTACTGTACATTGGCCTGTATTACTGGTCTGAGTCCAATGCATTTCTGCCTAGTTCCGGTCCAGGACTTGTCCCTATTTATTGTCCCCATTCTCAATAGAAGTCTATGTAGAAGAGCCGCCATTGGACTGGCCTCATGAAGTGAACCGGGTTTGCGCAACTCTGTCTGTTCTCCCAGGCTCTGGCACGCAGCAACGCAATAATAATGCATTGCCTGCTGCTATGTGTGCTATCAAAACGAAAACGAACCAATGCCATTCTGTAGCTATCGCTGTACCAATGCTAGTAGCATATCACTATACTGTCAGCTGACATTAAAACGTCAGTTGACAGACATATACAGTGTATTCAAACTTTGATAATGACAAAGGCCGGAAAGAAACCCTGGGTGGGAATGGATATGAATGGACAAGCATGTGGCGTCGATGATGATGATGATGATGATGCTTGTCAGTTTCCCAGTTCGTCTCCTGTTGCAGGGATGGATTTGGGTTTGATTTGATCTAACGTTTTGTTCCTGTTTTTCCTTCCCCAGAGCACAAGTTGCTTGCCATTGGACCAACTGAGCCATGGTCAGTGAGGGAGAAACTGTGTCTGGCCACATCTGTCATGAAAAGTGGAGACCAAAACTGGTACTGAATCAGTGTCAACTGTTAAGCCTAATGTTAATGAGGAATATATTATGTATCGGAGACAAATATAACATTGCACTGTGTGTGTGTGTGTGTGTGTGTGTGTGTGTGTGTGTGTGTGTGTGTGTGTGTGTGTGTGTGTATGTGTGTGTATGTGTGCATGCGGCAATATGGTATCGTTCAATTAAGAAATATCTTCCCCAAGCATAATTGTGCGTACCCCCGACACACACACACACACACACACACACACACACACACACACACACACACACACACACAATCATTGCATCCCTGAAAAATCTCAGTGTTCATTTATTTATAATTGTTTAGGTCTATTTGTACAGAGAGAGAGAGTGTGTATGTGTGTTGTGCAAGTGTGTTCACATTTGTGTAGCCTACTGCACTCTTAATGAAGGCTGACATTTCGTCATCTCAACAGGGTGTCTGTCAGTCGAGCCATCAAACCATTCGCCGAACCTGGGCGACCGCCTGATTGGTTCTCTCAAAAGGTATGTTTCTATTTGGGTACGTCGGTCAGACAAAATTAGAACCCACACACACCAACAGCAATGTAATAGGCTACCAAGGCTGCAGCTTTTAGTGTAAGCTTGGCTTGATAGCAAACGTACACAGCAGGTCTGTTGTGTGAAAAAATGTTGAATTCTTGTTGTTTTCTCCTACCTGTCGTAGCACTGTGCCTCGCAGTACTCTGAGCTGCTGGAAGTGACCGAAGCACCGAAGTGAGACAATTCTCATGCCTAATCTATAAAATCATCCTGTGATCATGTTGTTGCCAACCCAATTCAGTCCCACCCTCTGCAAGGGCACCGAAAGATTTCACCTTGCCCATAGATGTTCCATAATGTATTTATTTAAAGACCTCTGAGCTAAGGAAAATGTTGAGTTGACAATAAACAATGTTTTGGGGAGCTAAACAGATAATTAGAAAGAAAAGATGAAGATTAAGATAAAGATTAAGATAAAGATTAGTATGGCCCAAAAAAAATTGCTTTATTGTCATTGACAATAAATGTTTGATTTGTCACCTCAGTTGTCACCTTGGTGTCCCTGATTTTAGTATAAGGCTCAGGTATTTAAGTCAGTGTACTGCCCCATTAAAACCCATCTAGGCCTGCTGACAATAAATTCACTAACCACTGAATCTGTTGTCACCAGACGTAAACGCGGGGAGAAGGGTGAGGTGGTGGAGACGGTGGAGGATGTGATCGTCCGCCGGCTGACTGCAGAGAGGATTGAAGAGTTGAAGAAGTTGATCAGAGAAACGCAGGAGATGCACAGGTTGAGACAAATCCACATTATTAATCCATCTTACAACCTTCTTGATTTGGTAAACATCTTCTCAAAAACAGATCTTCGCTGTGGTAGTGTATCAATGTGAGGGTCCTTGATGATGTTTGAGAACAACTGCTTTTGGTCCTACAGCTCATTTTCAGGGTAGAATTAGTGGAAGTTTGGGAACAGTTTCATGAACAGTTTCACAACAGTGTCAATGAGTGTCAACTGTATGAGCTGGGGTTTGTTTCTGTACTTACAGAAAGCTGAAGAGAGAGGCTGAATTAACCCAAGCAGGCCATCTAGATTCCACACTGCAGGAGTTGTGGGACGACATTGTACAGTAAGAAACAACAGGAAGTTAATTAATTTGAAGATTTTGTCTTTCAGCCTGTATGAATCCTACTCATATATATCTGTTTAGGAAGAAGAAACAGGAGGAAGCTGAAGCGGAATTGAAAAGGAAGACCACAGATGCTGCCTATCAGGGTATTTTTTGTATTGGAACTAAAAAGAAAAAGATGTATATTATATTTTCTCAAGCAATTTTTTAAATAAATTTCTTTTATCTTTTTTGTAGTACCGGTATTTATCAGTATCATTCTATGTTGTACATTGTAACATTGTGAAAGCAGCTTTGGCTGGGTAAAGTTAACACAGCTGTGATCACTGAGCCCAGCTTCCTTACTGTCGCCCCTCCAGCCAGACAGATGCTAAAGAACATGCCAAAGCGACTGCCCAACGTTAGCGTACATTCACCTGCAGAGTGCCACTCGCCAGGGCTGGACTCATCCCCAGGGGACACACTACAGGGCCTGGACTTGTCCCCAGGAGACACGCTGCAGAGCCTGGCCGACGAGCCGGTCACCACCAAGAACGTGAGTCCCACCGTTCACTGAACCGAAGGCTGAGTTGTCGCTTATTCGAAAGCTTATCTTATTTGTTGAAAGATTAAGGAAGTATGAAAGCTAAGGAAAGCAGGTTGTTTCCCATCACTATGCACACTAGTATATATTACCACATAATAACGTCCCTATTACGTGCACATCATAATAGGAAGATATTCAAAAATAGGTGTGTAGAGCGGAAAAAGAAAGGGACCACAAGTAACCACATATACAGTATAATATATAAACCACTGAGGGTCAGCAGGCAACTAAGTATACAGTACATGGTTAAATACTAACTCACTGATATCATAATGTAGATTGTTACTGCCTAATGTCACATGGTACCTTTAAACAGAAACAATCCCTGTATGTACTTAATGCTTAAAATACAATATATCTGAGTTCTGTAATATCAGCTGCTTCAAATGCATGCTACAAAGGCCTCCCTCCGTCTGCACAGGCCTCAGGAACAGCAAGATTCATGGCTTTGGCTGAGCCTTCTGGAAATGGAGAGGTGGAGCACGGCTCTCTGCTGCTGGACGACTGCTTCCAGAAGAAGCTGCTGGTTCAGAAATCCACACCGCCACCATCTCCCCTGCTGTCAGAGCTCCTGAAGAAGGGCAGCCTCCTTCCGGCAAGTTCCTCTAGACTGGTATGACAGAGAGACGGACCTGTTCACGTCTAGTGACAGCTGCGGGCCGAGTACTGTTTAATTTTCTATCTGGCTCAATCCAATATATTTAAGAATCACAAAATATAAATCTTATCAGCACCCTAGTTATCGAGATCATATCGAATCGGTGAGTGAATTGTCCCACCCCTACTTTCATTAACTCACATCGACAGACAGTCAAAGTTCTCCGCTACTGTTTTTTGGGGGGAATGGGAGATCGGGAGGCCGGATCTTCGTAAGTAATATAAAATCTTTGGTTGCACTTCGCAGATCGGGGAAGCTGACGTTCCCCCTGGACATGTGACTGGAGCACATGACTTGCAGCTGGCTCTTTCAAGTCCCCCTGTCTCCCAGGCAACAGGTATGCATATGCAAATACACACACAAGCGCACACATGCACATATATACCAATGCACAAAAGCTTCCACGTTCAGACAAACAAACATGCACGAATGCATATGTGCAGGGATGCACCCGCATGTGCATGCATACACACAGACACACGTCATGTACAAACACTCGCACACATACACACATGGCACTATACATAGGGCTGTGCATGTCGTACATGAATGTGTGCATGTGTGCATGCATGGCTCGTGTGCATGCATGTGTGTGCTATCAATACAGATAGATGGTAGTATATTATCATTGCAGGTGCCCCCACGTTGTCTCGACTCCTGGAGGCTGGTCCCAGCCAGTTTTCTGTCCCTCTGGGTTTCCTGAACAGTCCAGACAACAGCTCCAGTGCTCCCCTCTCTGGTGCCACTACTCAGCCTGTAGACCCCCAAGCCTCAGGTCTGTCCTGTACCTCTATCCTTGATTTGTTTTTGAATCATGATTCACAGTGAGGATTTGATGAGCATGGAATTAAGATGATTTGATTGGCTGAGCAAAGTATGTACGTAACGTACCTTATGTTGCGTGCGTGTGTGTGTGTGCGTGTGTGTGTGTGTGTGTGTGTGTGTGTGGGTGCGTGCATGCAGAAGGGGGTGAGATGTCATCGCTGCCCTCTGGGTGTCAGCCTGTGGCTGGTGGTGAGAAGACTTGTGAGCTGAGTGAAGACGATGTCTCGACGTCCTACATGATGGGAGATGAGCTGGACCTGAAGACTGTGGGGGACATCATCGCCATCATCGAAGACAAGGTACGACACCAGACTGCTTGTGATCACCAAAGTAATGTCATGTCTTTCCTGTGCGAGTGCACAATGACAATTTCACTGCACCTTTTTTGTTTTCACTAGAATATTTTTAAATACTGATGCAGTGTAGCTGAAAGGTTGACCTTTCTGAACTGAAATTCAAGACTCATTAGTTGTACGATATGATAATATTTTTTCTCATCTCACTTTTAATTGTGTTTTGCGACACACACCAGTAGTCCTGCATGCAACACATAGTGGTATACACAAGATTACATACATAAAACCGCTCTACCAATGACAAAACCTTTAATTAAGTTTCAAAACCACATCCCACATCGCACCCATGTGAAGTGACATCACCTCATTTTCTTTCCCAACTTACATTTGTCGTCAATACTGTTTTACACAAACATGGAAAGCTGGGCATAGGAGGAGATGGCGCCCCTCAAGAAAACGAGTGTCTTTGCCTCCTCCCCACAGGGAGATGAGAACTCTGAGGCTCTGGACGCAGCCGCCGTGGAGGCGGCTCTGTCCCTGTGCGAGGAGAACGGCCACGCCCTGTCGGCCGCCTGGGAGGCAGAGGCCTTCAAGAGCCACGAGCCCCACGGCCCCGCCGCCGTCACGCACGCCTCCTCCCTCCTCCACGGCAGCCTGGTCGGCAAGACGGGACCCATGGAGATCCAGGGCATGTCTCTGGCTCCGTTCTCGCACTCGACGCCCGCGAGCGGCGTTCAAGAGGACGGCTGTCCCTCGGGGTACCCGTTGGGGATCCAGGGCCTTCCGCTACCCGCCGCCACCGCCTCCTCCTCCTCCCTGGGGGGGAACCACCGGACCGGCGGAGCCGAGGCTCCAGGGAGCGGAAAGGAGGGGCGCCGCGACAGACACGTCTCGCTGGACGTCGCTGTCCGTTGTGAGAGTGAGCACTGGGTGCGGCAGGAAGTAGAGAAGACGCCACGCGGAGGTACGTCAACACCGTTAACAGGAAAACAAACGTCTTAGTGCATTTGCTTCAGAAAAAAACAGACAAAAACGTGCTTTTGTTTTTGCATGGAACTATGCATTTTTGGCATAACCATTACCTCGTTCATTATTCGTCTTTACTGTCTTGGCAGACTCAGTATTAGAAGATAGCCCACTGACAGAAAGACGCTCCAAGGTACACCACCCGATGAGGACAGAGATAACGTGATGCCTGTAATTGTTGTTGTATTTGTAAAATGTAGCTTCTATGTGATTTTTTACTCCAGAGCTTAGTTGTGGACAGTTAAGATCCCAACGAGAGCATGCTTGTCTTTCCTCCTCCGTGTGTATGCACAGGGGGCCGGGGAGGGGGACAGTGGGGACAGGCAACTGGACGGGGAAGGAGAGAGGAGCATCTCGGGGAGTAAAGCGGAGGCAGCGGCGAGCAAGAGGCCGGAATCCTGCAAAGGAGGAGGAGGAGGAGTGGGTGCCGAAGCCAACGAGGAGGAGGAAGAAGAGGAGGAGGAAGGAGACGGGGCGGCGGAGGCCTTCCTGTCAGAGGCGGACGGGGAGGCGGAGCCGCCGGTCAGTGAGAGCGAGGACGGCTACAGCCTGCACACCACGGCCTCCTCGTCCCTGCAGCTCCACACCGCCGCGGACTCCGTCCCCAGCAGCCCCACCTCCTCACAGTTGTGAGTGCCACGCGACAACGCATGCACACACACACACACACACACACACACACACACACACACAAGCACACAAATGGTTTAAATTTGGCATGTGTTGTTGTTCATCACTGTCCTACAGCTCAATGAGCAGCGAGGACCAAGAGGCTATACAGGCTCAGAAGATCTGGAAAAAGGCCATTATGCTGGTGTGGCGCGCAGCAGCCAATCACAGGTGGGTTCACTTACAGAACACAGAACCAAAGTGGTTACAATGGTTTGATTGGATTACGATGGAAATTGCTTGATGTGATTAACTAACACACAATCTGTTTTTAGATACGCAAATGTGTTCCTGCAGCCTGTGACGGACGACATCGCTCCTGGATATCACAGTATTGTGTACAGGTGAGTGCATTTAGAGACCAATTTTGCAGTATGTGTGCTTTACCTTAGTGTTTTACTACTCGACTGCATCTCAGAGGAAATCACTTTAAACATTTGAAAATCTGGAACTTGTGTAATGCGTATTTCCTCCTTTTGGTTCATAAAGTACATTTTTGATACAAGCATATTTGTACTCAAATGCATTTTGAATCCCAGCCTTTTGCTCATAACAGAGCACACCACAGAATTGATATTTTGCTTGGTACATTCTGTACCAAGTGTTTAAGTTGTATTGAAAAATAGAAGGCATGTACTGTACACCTGCTATTTTGGGGGGGAAATCATAAAAAGACAGCACGAATCTTTGAATATTATATGTTTTTTCAGAGTAAACGTTTTGTACAATCTATAGTGTCGAGGCAAAATGGGTATCAAATGCTTGTCTTTCTTCCCACCACCGCCCACCTCCCCCAGGCCCATGGACCTGTCAACCATCAAGAAGAACATCGAGACGGGCCTGGTGCGCACCACCGCCGAGTTCCAGCGCGACATCATGCTGATGTTCCAGAACGCCGTCATGTACAACTCATCGGACCACGACGTGTTCCACATGGGCGTGGAGATGCAGCGCGACGTCCTGGAGCAGATCCAGCAGTTCCTGGCCACGCAGCTCATCATGCAGACGTCCTCCGATGACGCCCGGGGAGGAGCCGGCATCGGCGCCAAGAGCCTGAGAGGTGTGGGTCGCGAGGGCGCCGCGCGCAAGCAGGACCCCGCCGATAAGGTGACGGGACCCACCCTGCGGTCCACGCACTCGACTGCCTAGAATGGTCCTTTTTTTTCCAAATCCACCGCTTCACCGTCAAAGCGGGTGACGATACATGGTGCACTTCGCTACCATAATGAAGCTTGCTAAGAGACTCTGTCTCCATGCGCCATTCTTGACGTAAACAGATATATTTGTCAAATAGATTTATCTCTGTTACTCTTCCCAGATTGCGTGTTTGGTCAAAACTGGCAGATTCACAGATTTTATGAAGATGTCGATTAAGGAATACTGAAAATAGCTGAAATACTGAAAATAATCTATACTGAAAAAAAGAAAATCCGGAAAATAATCTAAAAGCTCACAGTGTGGCACAAAGCAATGTGTTTTGTGAGTGTGTAGAGGCAATGCGTTGTGCTGTAGATTTGCTATTTTCATTAGTTTGTGCCTGAGGACTGGTCTGTTTTGGGTCACATGCTAAAAGGTTTGGGAACCATGCTATAGAACGGGATGAACTGCATGTAAATGTAGAGCATTCTGTCTATTGCTCTATGCAGATCTTTCATTGCACAGCTTTGTTTTCTCTCAAACATTTTATCTTCCCCTCTAGTTCTCTGTCTGATTTGTGTATGTTGGTCATCTTACAGGACAGCGTGTCCATGGCATCTCCGGCCTTCCTTCTCTCTCTTTTTGTAAGTACCCGTCCGCAAGGCTTTGTCCTACAATCTGTTGTTCACTGTGATCTCCAAAGCATAACCACTGTCTACCAGGCCCATGGAACAGCCCTCCGTACCTCTGTTCATAATTACTGTCTCATAACTTCTATTAGATAGAAATAGGTCATCTTTTCATGTCTGATTGAACAATTACAAATGATTATAACTTATGGGGAACAAGAACATTAAAATAGAAGTTGTGTCATTCAGAAATTAGATATTTTATATAATAGCAGACGAATAGCTCAAATAATCAAATTTGCATTGATTGCAGTGTTGCCTTAAATTTGGTGTAATTAAACATGGCTATTCTCTCTCTCTCTCTGTCTGTGGCTATGCAGGATGGAGGCACTAGAGGTCGCCGTTGTGCCATTGAAGCTGATCTGAAGATGAAGAAGTGACTGCCTCTGGAGGCCTGAGCAGTATACAGTATGTCTGGTGTGTTCTCCACCCCCAATGGATTTTTAGTGAATAGCCGAATGTACCTGTGGATTTAAATGCACATGGATGTATCTTGTGCAATGAGGTGGAGAAGTCCAGTGTAATAGATTTCCTTGCAGTGTTAATGTGCAGTTTATGGTTGGATTCGAGACTTGCAGCAGTTAGGGGCTTGAGCCAATTGCAGGCATAATCCGACAAAGTTGCCGTTTGAGAATAACTCGCTCGAATCCGCTTTCATATAGTCAACTCCTGTTCAAACCTAGTCTAGGCTGTCGTCAGTTCAATTCTATTAAGGTATAAACGACAGTATCTCAAACATTAAATCAAATGTTATATGTATTTAGTGTGAGTCGTCAGTGTGATTGACTGACTTTAATTTTCACTATATCTATGTTGCTCATGAAATGTACGATTGTACTTGATAATATGACTTAAAAGAGCTTCAATCCCAAGTCACTGTACCGTTCTAGCACTGTACTAGCCTGGCACCGCCAGAGTAATATTATATCACTGCGTAGATATTAGTCTGTGTGGAACCTGCATTCCAAGGGGCGGATAACAAAAATATTTGCATACTGGGCCCTGGTTGGTACGTCACTACTTCAGCCGGACGGAATTCACTTGCAATTGCAATTGCAATGTCAGATTGGTTTGGATTGGAGGCTAGCACTGTACCAAGCAGCATAGCTGGGGTGGTTTTCAACCTTTGCTGGATCAAGGCTCACTTGAAGATCTTGAAAGCGTTGGCCCCTGCCCCACCCCCACGGCCCACCCAAATCTGACAATGTCTTAATGTGTCAAGTGGTCAGAGGGGTGGACTGTGTGCATCTTCAGAGCATGTTTATTTTCATGATCAATCAAGTGATTCAATTGTTTTCCGCCTTCGATCAGTGGAGCTAATGTGTTACACTTAAAGTTTCTACTTATTGGTATCGAAACGAAAACACGTTTTATTTCAAGGTTTTAAAGGGAAAACAAATACCATGAAATTGTTTATACATGAATTTGCATTATAAACCATTTCTATGTTGATGTTGTATTATAATTTAAATCTAGTTTGTGATTCTAATTTTTCATTTCTGACACTATATGCCAAACATGACAAAGTGCAAGTATTACCTGTCATTTACTCTTTGTTTGGTGGCGTTACATGTGAGAAAACGTTCGCATTCAGTCAGCTATGTGTGTTCTGATGAAATGTCTATTTAACGGAGGCTGCAACAGAACAAATTAAAAGTTTAAATGTTCTATTTTAAACCATCATAGATGAAGCATCAGGATACTGTGTCCTCTTTAATGTATCAACTGTGCAGCACCTGCAAGTGCTTTCTCCAACTTGAATATCTTGTGGGAACTATCAGGCTTCGTTCACACCTTACGGGCGAGCTAAATTCTCCAACCGACTGTTGATTAATTGATAGCATTTGATGCATTCATTTCCCACAACGTATCGGAAGACAGAGGGCGGTGAATCAGAATGGTGACAAGTCTTGCAGACTCACACAGTTTGAATGGTTATAGAAATATATGCAGAATGAAATTTGTACATAGATGTGAGTGCAGTGAATTAATTTAACTTTTAACGTTCCGGAATAATACATGTGGTAAATAAATTGCTGCTGAAGACAGTGTGTAGGATCTTATTATTGTCATTATTCGCACTGGTTGACTGGTCCAACAACCTGTCTGTGGGCAAAATGGAGCAAATACATTGTACTCAGGCAGCAGCCCAGCTTTAATGATCTTAAATCCTTTTGTTTTAGCATCATTTTGTAGTGCAAAAGAGTGCAACATAAACATTACAGAGAGACTTTAGTTGTTACTGTACAATACTCTAAAACAGTTGGCATGTTGCACATGTGTCTAAAATAGCTCTTATTTGCGCCCTCATTGACAGCAATATATTTCCAACTCCACTGTGTCCCTACTCAGGCTACATAGACAGCAGCTCGAGCTCAAAGTTACCATGCCATTAAAAGAGGTTCCATGGACAGATGCTTGTCAATCTGCGGAAAGAATCACCACTAGAGCTGTACAGATGTATTGTTGGTGTGACATGCCATTTCAGTTAACGCCAGTAATTCCCACAAACATGTTTGGGAACCACTGACTTAAATTAAATACAATGGTATTTTTTGGATAGCCTATGTATTTCTGGAACTGCCTCAGCAGCAACAGCACCTTATAATGCACAAGACTACGGTTTGTGGTTAGAACTTTTGCCCAATCTGAATACATATTTTCTGACCTCCATCCAAACCACAGGCAAACTTCTCTTCATTGCTCTTCATGTCAAGATAGCACCGTCCATGGCTGCTGTGGTGCCAACATTGTGCTGTCTCTCTTTTGCTCTTTTGAATCTCTTTTGCTTGTTTGTGTTGAGATAGCGCTCTAGAACTGCTGTGGCCAACATGGTGAATGCACTCAGGTTGATGTTAAGACAGATTCCTATGTGTGTACTCACAAAAGGCAGTTAAAGGTATCTGAATCTGATTAAACCATGTGACTCTCATTAAATATGAATTAGAGCAGCAATCAAACAGCAGTTGGTCGGACAATTCAGCTCACCCGACAGGTGTGAGCGAAGCCTCAGTGTTGATGTTGAGGGCAGCATCACACATTTGCCTAATTTATCCTCCGTCTTATGACGGTGTATCATGTGGAAAATATTAGATCTGCAAGCTCAGTGTGTCACTGCTTTGCACCAGTCGGTGTTTGTAGATCTATTTTTTGTCACCGTCGTACGACTAAGTATAAATCAGCACCTGCAAAACATAAACCTTACAGTACAAGCATGCCTTGTTATGTGTGTGATGCCTTTGGTAAGGCTGCTGTGAATGGTTTAATACATATAGATAACATTGTTAGTGACTGAGTGAGGCTGATTCATGTATATATTGTGTAATCTAATGATCAAGTAAACAGTTGACAGAAACATTTGTCTTCCTTTCATTTTCTTCAGCAATTAATCAAAAAGAAGATATAATGCCACTGTCAGAAGTCATCCCACTTAGATCCCACTGGATATATGAATTAGGCTATACCAAATCAAAGTACAGTGTGTGATCTACTGTACTATTTGATAAACAGACTTGGTGATTTAGTAAACAAAACAGAACAAGGCTTACACTTTGCTAATCAAAATGTTTGTATTTATTTTCATTTAGCTTTTATTTAACCATTGTTGGGTCCAATTGAAATGGGAAAAAGCAGCCAAGCAACATTTAAAGGGAGAATAACACACAATTCAACTTTTTTTTTTTTGTGTGTGTGTGTTTTTGGTGCTCCCATGTTTGTTTTCTATCCCCACAAAAGGCCAAGTTTGAACAATCTGGTTTTCATATCATATAGGAGCTTTAATGGAGATTGCTTTCAGGAACAGCTTGTTTAATTTTGGCCTCATGATGATGTCAAACTCAAGGCAGGCTTCCTCAGAGCAGCTTAAAAAGATAAACGTATGCTCTTTGTGGAACTAAATTGTGTGTGTGGTTTTTATTTACAGTTGTATACTTCCTCTGGTATGTTGAAAGAGCCCTATACATATCTTCTACATCTATAAGGACACAAACTTTTGTTTGTCAACATTCTGATAGTATCAGCTAGGAGAGTGATTGTGACATGTCAGTTAAGGAGGAATTACACCCATTTCATTTCAATGGTACAAATGTGACCAAATGGATCCTAACGGGTCATCAAGTTGTGTTTCATCAAGATTCTTTTCAGAGCATTTCTAGGAAACAGAATGGGTGGACATTTTTATTATGTCCACATCTCTATGTCCACAGGTATATTAATGGCATAGTAAAATGTTGAAAATGGGTGGAATTTCCCTTTAAAGACATGTCCACACAGGTGGAAGCTCAAAATGTTCCCAAACCAATAAAGTCATTTTAATGACATTAATTTCTCATTTGTCTACTTGACTGCATAATGCTTAATTAAAAAGCTCCTATAAGATGACAAGCGTTTTTGGCTTCCTCTGGGTGTGGCTAAAGTTACAGTGACAGTTAATGTGCTAGCATCATGATGACTGTCAAGTGGTTTTCTTGCAGGAGCGCTCAAATAGCAATTAGTTTGTTTGAGAGATGCTTGATTTGCACTGTGTTTGAGTGGTTTGTCTAGAGTGACTTGGAGGCCCTCCGCTTGGCCTAGAGATACAGCACTTTGAAGACAAATCGTCAGTGGTTTTCTGGAAAGAAATATCACTCATAGTAGTGCTGCATCCCTAGAGGTGAGGGGCCAGAGCTGTGGACCGTCGATGAGAATGGAGGAGATTCCATTCCAAAAAAACTCCTACATCGAGCAGTTGGAACTAGACTGCATCGGTAAGTAGCCGTGCGTGCGTGCGTGTGTGTGTGTGTGTCTGTGTGTGTGTGTGTGTGTGTGTGTGTGATAGTAATTTGTTATTTTCTTGTTTTACAGACTCTTTCTTTGCTGAAGATGACAACGATGACATAAAAAACAATGCAATGGTTAAAAAGCATGGCCCACAAAAACGCAAGACCCAAGATCCATCATTGCAGCACATCTGGGAGATGAACTACCAGGAGGCAGCGATCTTCTTGCAGGTAATTATTCACAAGCCCTGAACTCTGTCTGTTTCAGTTTATTTAAAAAAAAAAAAAACACTATGAGCATCATGAGCTAAATGCTGCTATAGTTATGGTAGTACTTGTGCTGATAAAGGTAGATTCTATTGGGGATTTCAATCTTTTTCATACCAGGGCCCACTATTTATTCAGCATGTAAGCCACAGACCACCATTGATAACATTTTTGCCCCGCAAACCCAAAACTAAAGATTTATTTTGCTTCTGTCTACAATTCTAGGCTGGATTTGGGAAGCAAAGCAGGCCAACATACAGGTCAAAATGACCTTTAATCTTCTACATTCTCTAGCTGTGTAGACTTGGGCTAATTCAGATGATGAATGAGTGTAATCGCTCAAAAATCGTAACATTTTTACGATCCCAAAGCGTTACATCTGGTTAACCAACTTTCCATCATTTAGTCTGGGGACCATCTGGAATCCTCTCAGGGACCATTGGTCCTCGGACCACCTGTTGAAAACTCCTGATCTATATGATGATGATGATGATATTGTGGCTTTTATTATATTCTCCTTGGAACGTTTTGCTTATATCCCCCTTCTGCCCAACATCTGTTCTGATAAAACATTGTTTCTGCCTGGTTCGTATACGCAGGAGGGGGAAAACAACGATAAATTCAGCACCCACCCTCTCAACAAGGAGGCCCTGGCTGCGTACCTGTTTGCCAACAACCACCTGTTCTACATGATGGAGCTGTTGACATCCATGGTGCTGATGATGCTGACACTGTGCGAGCATCCTGCCGTGTTTAAACTCAGCATCTCCGTAAGTGGACACACACACACACACACACACACACACACACACACACACACACACACACACACACACACACACAGGTAGGTATCTGAATTTCAATACTTTTGTTGGTGGATATTAACAGGATTATGGTACTCCATGGTTCTTGCAGATCCCTGCCTCTGTGGAGCTCTTGACTTTGGCCATGGTGGCATTTGAACTGGGCATGAAAGTGCGTTGGCTGGGTATCCGAAACTTCATCCGTCACAAGAGGTCCATATTGAAGGTAATGGGCTGTTACATTGCTGGTATCTGATACATCAGATAGATTGTATGATTCATTCAAGATTTACCATTATAATTTGGTTTTGAGCAGCAACAACAACAAAATACATAATTAGCCACTTTAACCTAGTGACCAAAAATAACTGTTCACTCAACATATTGTGAGCTTGTAGATCGCCTATGTTTGGCAAATAGATTTTGTGCAGATGGAAAAATGTGGTTGAACGGTGTGTGTGTGTGTGTGCGTGTGTTTGTGTGTGTGTGTGCGTGCGTGCGTGCATATGAGATGAAAACAATATTTATAATACCTAATAAACATAATGCATTACAATCTACTTATAACACTGTATAATTATATTTTCTTGTGCACGGGACGTCTAACTATCTTGTATTTCGACACTAGGCTTACTTGAAGTTTTTCACCCTATTTGGAGGAAACAAACAGATAAAAACAGAGAAGTATGACTGAGTACTTCCCACTCAGTGACCTGGTGGTTAGAGTGTCGCTCTGCCCTGAGACAGGACAGGCAGGTTGGGGTTCAGTCCACTAGGTCATACAAAGACTCCTCCAGAGACCAGACTCCATTCCACTATACTTGGTACTGTCAAGGTTTGGATTGGGCGTACGTCCCTGAGCCATACTACGAGCATCATGTCCAGGGGTGGATGTACTTGTACTTGTACGTTTGGGGAATTTAACAACAAGCCCTACTCATAAACATGAGATGATGAGAACTGCCATGACTCGACCAAAATTAATGGTTCTGTAAATCTTATCAACTTCATGTTGATGATAAGATCACATACTGTAACATGCACAAAAATTGGCAAATTATGTACACAAGATAAACACAAAGATATTTAATAAATGTTAAGTGCAAAGAACAAAAGCTACATTTCAATAATAATAGGAGACATTAAAAATACACATCATATTTAATAGAATGAAATTATGCATACAAAAATGCAAAAGTGGACACGTTTTGAGCATGTATTTCTGTTACAGCTGGTTGCTTATCATCCCAGTGGCTTACTGTTGGGTGGTTTTAATTATAGTGTTGATAGCAGATTACAATATAGTTACTTGTGTTGTGATTATCAGGAAAGTGAAAATGGAGTCCTTCCTTACATCGTCTCTCTGTGACATAGGCATGCGTGTTGGTGTTGCTGTTCGTGGAGGCTGCTGTGGTTCTGGCCAGACAGACATATCACGTGCGTGTGACCAGAGCTCTCAGACCCATATTTCTGGTGGACTGTTCATACTGTGGTTCAGTACGCAGGTACACTACAACACATCATCACTATCAAGCAGAAACCTTGCAAGCCCAAAACGTGTTATTTTGAAGAAATGTAAAAAGGGAGTTGTATTCTAACTGATCCAGTGTACTTATTTAGTCACAAACCCACAGACAGATTTTAATCACTTTAAACCTGACGTCCCTATTTTGTGCATGTCATTATAGGTAAATTGTGTAAATATGTGTTTTTTAGCCAATAACAAGTATATTTATTGTTATTGTATTTGCTGAGAATTGTGCAATCGGGCCTTGTCATGGCTGACAACATGGTTCCTTCCTTTCTTCCAATCAGAAACTTGCGTCACGTTTTCCAGTCACTTCCTGTCTTCGTTGAAATCCTCTTCATGTTGTTCTCTTTCATGATTGTATTTGCAGTCATAGGTAAGTGTTGGCGCATTTATAGTGTAAGAGTAAAACAGACAAGTTCTGCCTGTCCATTTTCAATAGAAGTGTATGTAGAAGAACCAGGGTGGCTCCATAAACTGAGATGGAGTTGTAGTAACTCTGTCTTGCTCTATGGCTCTGCTACAGAATAAATAACCGAGGGATAGTTGTAAATTAGAACACATAGATGCCAAATTTTCCCCACCTGTCAGAGAGTGTTCAACTGTTCATATGGATGAAGTTCAACATTATGTTGTCCATTCCCATGGTATAGACTAGAGGCAGAGGTTAGAGGGGCCGTGTGCAGAATCAATTCAGTTACACTATTTCGATTCTGGCCCGCTCATTATGTCCCTGAGCAAACGACACTTATAGCTGAGCACTCTCTATCTTGTTTGATTAGAGTCTGTTGTCTCTTTCCAGGATACTATCTGTTCTCCTCAAACCCTGCTGATCAGGTATGTTTGATATTGAGTCTGGAGGACATCGGCTTAAATTCTTTGTGTATGTGTGTCTGGTTTACTGGATGGCCGTTTGTGCCTCACCTGTGGAGTTTGTGCAGTCAGAGTTTATACTGATCTGCATCCACTGTTTTCCCCACAGTACTTCAACAGTCTGGAGAACAGCCTTGTCAATCTTTTTGTACTGCTGACCACAGCAAAGTAAGTAAGCACATCAGGACAGAACACTTTCACATTTCATTTGGAACCCCACATGTAGGCAAGCTATATGCAGACTAGGGCGTTCGGGTGGAGCAGTGGCAAAGTACCTGCCCACCAACGCAGGCGCACTGGGTTTGAATCTGTTGCAATGATTTTGTCAATCATCTGTACACAAACTAAACACAATAGATCTTGCAGTAATCCCCAAACTGCTATGGTCTAATCACTGATATGCAACATGTGATAGACAAACCTCTCCACCAATAGTTTTCCTACTGGTATGAGAAAACATTTCTTTAATTACACTGACACTAAAATAGACATTATGGGCCCGATTTTCATTCCCCCCTTGTCCCTAACGTTACCCGATACCCGCAGCGAATTCCCTTATTGCTATTTTGGTTACCTTTTCTCTTCCCTTAGCCACTATTCTTTATGCCGACACCGTTATTCGTGGCTGGAGGTGTGGTCATGGGCGTGTTTGTTGCGCAGTCCCTTAAGTTGCTAATTTCGTCAAATAGATTAGGGAACTAGATAACGCCACATCAGACCACCCCTTAACCGATCCGCGAAGGCAGAGCCACGTGCGCACGATGCGCGTCTGTGCGCCTTTGGAGATGTCCACAACTCCACGTGGAAAGGCGCCAGTTCAATTCATCTCCTTATTTATGCTGGATTGTCCTATGAACAGCTGTAGATTGCCTGCTGTCGGTCACTTCCTTGTGTTTAGGTAATGTACAGTATATAATATAATTAAATACATTCATTAACTTGTGACGCAATGCTGTAAATTGCAAAAATCCCCGACTATAACTGTCGGGGATTAGGCGGACCGTTTCCGCCTAATCCCCGACAGTTGCAGTTTGCTCGGTCCCGCATCGTAGAGAAGACCTACCCACATATTCTATACAGCATCTGAAAGAGGAGCTTTTTCCCATCATGCTGCATTTTGAAATGTAAAAAATGGTCCAGAATTGACCGAGAAATCAATGATCAAAAAAAATGTTTTTTTGCCGCGAATTCCAGAGTTTTTTGCAATTTACTTTATAACATTTCGCAGACTTGGGATAAATGCACGCCACATACAGCAAAAAAAAACATGGAACATGTTTTTTCAACATAACATGTTGAATGGTAAGAAATGATTGAGAATTGACTGAGCTATAATTGTTTCAAAATGAGAGCATAATCTTTGAGAATAGGCTACTCATGCATGTGTGTGTCCTAAGCCCGCAGCCAGGCTGCGTGCTTCGGAGGGTCAGACATAGCAGTAGGGATAAGGGAAATAGATAAGGGATGAATTAAAGGGAATGGCAAGACCAACACGGATTGGATGAAAGCTAAAAACGCCCAAACCACACCTATGCATAATTTAACGGGTAAAGGAGGTATTTAAGGGAGATGGCATGGTACGAAATTAGCGACTTTAGTGGGGGAACGCCTCTTCCCCAATGCTATGTGCGTTAATTACGCATAAGGGCTAATGTAACCAAAATCGGGCCCTATATATATATATATATATATAATGTTGAATAGTGTTTTGCTAGTCCAATTGCTTGTCGAATAGTCATGGGTTGGACACTTTCCCTAGTCGGGAAAGTGTCCAACCCATGGTTGGAGAGGGTGATGCTTAGGGCAAGGTTTATTGTTTGGGGGAGAGGGAGAGGTGGTGGGGCTGATATGCAAAAAGTGCAAAAAAAAAAGTATAATATGTATGAATTCATTCATAAATTTGTAGTTCAACTACATGTTTTCCACACACCACAAGTCTGAATGGCCTGATTTTTGTTTTTAATCAAGCCAACTTGCTGTTATGTAACTTGTGTCACTGGTTGAGAGCGATCCTCCTTATTCCCTGTAGTTACCCTGACGTGATGATGCCAGCGTATGCCAAGAATCCCTTCTCTTGCATCTTCTTCATCGTTTATCTCTCCACAGAGCTCTACTTCATCATGAACCTGGTACTATACTCAACTCGAGCTCATTCTATTTTAAATATTAATGTTAGCTATTAAACATTGGCTGTATCACTCCTGCATTATTCACTGACCCTGTTCTGTCCATAGCTTCTGGCAGTGGTGTATTACACTTTCAACAACCATGAAAAGATGAAGTTTAAATCTCTGCTGCTTCACAAACGCACTGCCATCGACAATGCCTTCCGGCTGCTCGTTAGCCAACAGGTAAAACCTACAGTAGATGCAATGGATGCATGCATAACGCCATTATGGACACATAGTGTATAAAATGTCTGTTGTAATAACTACAGCATAATCACTGAATGTGTGTGTGCGTGCGCGCGCGCACACACACATGCTTGTCTCCAGCTGCCGACCGGTGTTTCTCTGAAGCATTTTGATGGCCTATTACGCTTCTACAGGCCGCGAATGTCCTCAAGAGACCGTTTACTCACATTTAAAGCTCTCAACGCAGATGCTGAAATGCTCAGGTACCACCAGCACTACACACAAGCTTTCCTACCAAAGAACTATAGAGACCTCCACAGGGTTATATACTTGGTCCACTTTTGTACGCCAAATGTTTTCACCCTTCGATCGGGATGCTGGTATTCAGCCAGCGTTCCAGCCTGCATTCTTTGGATTTGTCACTTGGCTCTTCAGTAGCAAAGGAACAATACAAATTCTACTTCTGCTCCTCTGTTACAGCAAAGATGACTTGTATAGGTTCTACGAAGTCATTGACTTTAAATGGAAGGTAAGTTATTTGTGTTAAGTACCGGTAGCTCAATCTGTTTAGATGTACTTTGTATTGTACTTTTACAGTGTGTCTGTGGTTGTGGATTGTTTGCCAACATGGTTCTCTGTGTTTGATGACCAGCTGCGACAAGGTCAAGGACATTGGTATGATAATATTCCACACCGGGCCATCTTCAAAGGTGAGTCTCTCTTTCTCTCTGGGGTGCTCATAACGTTTATATTTGTTTGGGTATTCATGTGTGTTCATTTTGAATAGGCATCAGTCTTCTGGTGAAGTCACTGGCCTTCGAATACACAATGTGTGAGTGTGTTCATTAATTAATTGCTTCACAACATACATTTTTGTTCTGAGCAACATGGAAGGACACAGTAGCCTATTCTTATGCCTAACCTGTCCTTGTACCTGCAGACATGGTGGTGGCCGTTAATGCGATGGTGATCGTTGTTGAGACATACTTGGCTAGTATTGAAGTTCTTCCAATGGTTGATGTTCAAATCACCTACATTTTATTCCAATCCAGTGAGTACACCATTTTTTGTCTCAGTCACATGCAAGTGCCACAAGAATCAACACAGAATTACTGGTAATGCAGGCATACAAATACTTGACCAAACTCTCTCCAGTTTACATTGCAGACGTGCTTTTGAAAATAACAGGATTGGGGCCAAGGCCTTATTTCAGATCCGGTTGGAATGTGTGAGTACCGGCCTTCCTCTTACGTGTGTCATCTTAACAGTACTTAACAGCAATCCAGTCATGGCTATTATTTAGGAGAACACATGCAGTACAGCTGTTATACAGTATTAAAAAAGCAAGTTTGTGTTGTACTGTATGTTAATTAACTGTGCTTCCTCAACCAAGGTTTGACTTCTTGTTGACGGTGTTTGGCGCCCTCTGCTTGATTGCTAAAGCCTTCGTCAATATGCACTTCTACTTACATGCCATAGCAATGCTCAGATCTTTTCGGCTTCTAAGGTGAGTCTCCATTCAATATACCTGTCATTATCATATCATTATCATATTATTATCATAAGCCTGACGTGGTTACAAATAACTCAAAATGAAGTCATCTGAGGGAGGATGGTGCTCCTTCATTTATGTGCAAGTGTTTCTCTGTTTGTCTGTCTGTCTCTGGCTCTCTCTCTCTCTCAGGTTTTTTCAAATCAAGCGGAGGTATCGTGTCATGTTGGACATCATGTATGAGCTTCTCCCCAACATGGCCAGTCTGAGCCTCACCTTACTCATGTTCTACTATGCTTATGCAATTATTGGGATGGAGTCCTTTGCCACTGTGGTCTACCCCAACTGCTGCACGTGAGTATCCATCTGCTGTGTATCGACTGCATGAGGTTCCAATTGTGGTTGGGTGGTGTCTCTGGGTCTGTCTGTGAAATTGACCTCAATGCACTGCAAATGCAGTTAAACAGTTAGGTGTATACCTGTATATAACTCTGTACTCTGTATAAGGTTACAATGAAAAGATGATGCCACTAGTTCAACGCGCAGTTCAACACAAGTATCCACGCATCATACAGATGTCTTTATCTTGTGTTTTTACATGGCCTCTCCAACACCTCTAGACAGTAACCAAGACACCATGGAAACCAAAAGAACAACACACACATTTATTTGAGTCCATAATCTTAATGAAACAGATGTATGTTTGTGCTTTTAATGGATGGAAGAATACAGATGCACATAGTTAACACATGTCAGCCTTGTGTGTGTGTGTGTGTGGGGGGGGGGGGGGGGGGGCAGATGATCTACATTAGCCTACATTAGCCTTGTGAAATATATGCATTATCATTATCATTATCATTATCACTATAATAATTAAGCAAATGTCTGTCTGAATGTCTGTCTGAAACAGGCATAAGTCGTCACTGACTACAGCAATCATTCTGAGTTTTCACATGCTCATTGAACATAACATTAGGAAGAGACTAACGAAGCCCTTTTCTGAAAATAACCAATTGTTAATTAATAATTAATTTAATAGTGCATAATCGGCAACGTCCGAACGCCCCCTAACGTCACGCATCACATCACGGGCACCGTTCTCAGTGTAACCCCACTGTCATGCGGAGTTGTTGCCGGGGGAGCGGTGTTGTCGGAGGAGGAAAACGCTGGCACAATGTGGATTTACTGGACAGTTGTTTGTTTGCCATGTCCCTTTCCACTCGCATGTTCAAGTGGCGGGCAGCAGCAGCAGCCCCACCATGATGATAAGTTACGGAGTGTAACACAACTCTTGCGTCATGGAAACGGACAGCAGGCACATTTCTTTCTGGCCACCTCTCAAACGAAAACGGCCCATCTACAATCGCGACCGCTGTTTTCTGTTTATTATATGATGTTGAGTTGTACAACAGCAGGGACATGCACATTTTGCGATGCGTGTGTGTGTGTGTGTCTGCCAAGTACAGGGATTTCCTCCAGCTGCACCTTCAACCTGCCCGATGCGTTATGCATTGATATACTGTATATATGGTTGTCTTATATCTATGAGATATAACTGTAAGACAAATAAGGTTACACTGTGCGTCTTCTTGATTCGGGCATAGACACGCATGCACACGCACGCACACAAACACAGTTATTACGACCCCCCTTCACTTTCTAAACCCCATGCCACTGGCTTCATATGTCCACAGAAACAGCTACTTCATCCGATTTTTCACCACGTTCCTGCATGGCACCCTTGCTTTGCTACAACAGTTTTCTAAAGCAGGGGTTTTCAACAGGTGGTCCGGGGACCACCAGTGGTCCCTGAGAGGGCTCCAGGTGGTCCCCAGCTAAGTTGGTTAACCAGATGTAACTCTTGAGAACGAAGAAATGAAACCAAATGGACCCTTGCGGGTCCATTTGGTTTCATTTTTACACTGTCAAGAGTTAAAATATTTATCATTTGAATTAGCCCCAAGTCTACACAACTAGAAGATGGACAAAAGCAAAATAAATCTTTAGTTTTGGGGTCTGTGGGGCTAAAATGTTCTCAAATGGTGGTCCGTGGCTCAAATGCTGAATAAATGGTGGTCCCTGGAGTCAAAAGGTTGAAAACCCCTGCCCTAAAGTATAGCCTACCCACAACTACACATTAAAGCAATTACATACTTACATGATTGGTATAATCTATTAATTCACTTTAATTCGCCTACACTGTTATGATCTGCTAATTCACTTTACAGTTTTACACTGTACATTATTTGTTGCTCATATATTTACACTGTACATTATTTGTTGTTCATATATTCACAACGGGTAAGGCCCTAGTATGGTTAACCCCAGTCCCTGCTGTAAACAAAAACAAATGTTTTGTTGATTGATTTGTACTAACTGTAGCTTTGTTTATCCAATCAACCCCTCAGAAACAGTTGGGTGGCAGAACACTACAGACAGACTAACATCACCATAGGCAACAGGACAGAGCTGAAAGAGGGAGGCTACTATTATCTCAATAACTTCGACAACATTATCAGAAGCCTTGGTAAACACACTGCGTGCTGCTATTCTGTCTCTCTACTATACACATGCCATGCTTTTGGTGAATCACAGCATCCCCATTCCGTGGGGAACATAATTGACTCCAAAATTGCAGATCTAGAAGCTCACAATACCTTAACACACTTGTTGAATAGCTATGTTTGGTGAAGAATTTGATATCAACTAAGTACACTAAGAATAGAGGGCTTAGCCAAAGTGATAAATCCTCTCAGTACCCCCACACAATATTAACTTATCTTTGCCCATATTGCATTGACAAACATGTCTATTTGCTTGCTTTATATCTGTCTAGTGACACTGTTTGAACTGACAGTAATCAACAACTGGCATATCATCATGGTAATATAATATTCACATAATTTTTCACCAATAGCTTTGTCTTTGCTTGTGACTTGTGAGTAACTAATATCGACTCTTCCATAGGAAGGGGTAACCTCCATGACATCCCACTGGAGTCGACTGTTTTTCATGGCCTTCTTCATTACTACCCAGGTGTGTATCTGCCTGTATGTGTGCTGTGTACCGGTATGTCAGTGAGAGAGAGATAGTGATAGAGGAAGAGAGACCGAGAGAGGGAGAGAGAGAGAACATGAGACAGATTTGTATGTCCACCTGTTTATTGCCTGTTGCCGATGGGACTATAACTAGACCAGTCCAACATGCAATACACTATTGTATTAACGTGTGTATTCTCCTCCCTTAGGTGACCATTGCCATTATTGTGAGTTTCATTCTGGATGCTTTTGTGTTCCACATGAACTATAGTCGGCAGCACCCAGATGAAGGTTTGTGTGTGTGTGTGTGTGTGTGTGTGTGTGTGTGTGTGTGTGTGTGTGTGTGTGTGTGTGTGTGTGTGTGTGTGTGTGTGTGTGTGTGTGTGCGTGCGTGCGTGCGTGCGCGCGTGCGTGCGTGTGTGTGTGTGTGTGTGTGTGTGCGCGTGTGTGCGTGCGTGTGCATGTGTGTGTGAGATATGCTGTGTGTGTGCAACTGTGCATTAATAACAAAATCGTCCCCCATAAATAAAGTGATGCGTGTGTGTGTGTGCGTGTGTGCGTGTGTGTGTGTGTGTGTGTGTGTGTGTGTGTGTGTGTGTGTGTGTGTGTGTGTGTGTGTGTGTGTGTGTGTGTGTGTGTGTATTTTAGATGAGAGAGGTATAGAGTCACAAGTAGCGGTTAGCCGTGATGAGGTCTTGAACATGCTGGAGCTGTACACACACACCAGTCCAGGACACGTCTCTCTACAGAAAGTCCTAAAGGACATGGACCCCAGTGGGGTGAGAGCGCATCTACATCACTCAAATGATACTGTCCATGATGCTGATATGATACTGATTACTGACCATTACATTACACATCTCTCATAAATAATGTATGGAATGTATTGCAATCCATTGCAAACATTTGTTTTGCACAGAAACCACTCCTTGGGCTAAAAATGCCCCAAACCTTGCCCCACTGTGATGACCATTACATTTTGTAATGACGACTATGACCATTTTTAGCCAACAGCCTAATTATGAATCTGATGTACATGATACACTAATCTTTTTGCACTAATATCTATAAACGCAACAGATATCAACTGTTTTGCTCATGCAAATTATTTCCAGTGTGTAAAAACTTGATTTGAAATTACATCTCCCCAAAAGTAATTACTTTACGATAATGAATGTGATTATGTTCTATAATTAATTGCATACGTGATTAATAGTTCAACTAACCGTGTTTCTTCCTGTGGGAATGTGCATGCAGCACCTGTCTCTTCAGTATGTTGGTCGAAGGTTGCAGACCAAGTGGGACCTGAGCTTGAAAATGTATGCAGAGGACATTGAGGTGAGAGCTAGATTAAATTGTTTGTTGTGTTCATTTGTTGTGTTTGTTTGCAATTTTGTGTTGTCCTTTTACTCTTAATGTCTTACTGTACCACTGCTGTTAATTGTAGTGTCAAAAATGACATATAATCTATAATCAATGTCTAAATATATTTAGATATAATATATAATTTGTAATATATATATATATAATACTGTTATAATATTATATATGGATACAGTATATACAGTATCTGCTATCAGGATAAAATCACTTAACTCCAAAATATACATTTTTCAGAAAATTAAGAATACCTTAATTACCCAATTACCATAAAATGAAAACAAAACAATTCTGCCTAATCAAAGTTGTTGCTATATTTTGGCAATAATACTTACTTTTAACTAGCTTTTTAACTACTTTTCATTGGTTCAATATTTCTGAAATAACTCCCAGGCATAGGTGTATTGCACTGATTAATAAGTAAACAATCAAGTAAACAAACAATAAATGAATGAAAGGAAATAAAAACATAAGATATTGTGTTTAGGTGGTTGCTTGCTGCCCAATAGCAACAAAATAATATAATTCTAAATATCTGACTGCCCGTGTTAATCAATAAAATGCTAGTTTGGGCAGTAATATAGAAAAGTGTGATGTGATGCATTGCAATGCATCCTAGAATCGAATCGAATTGCTAGCTGTTGAATCGTAATCCAATTGAATTCTTAGGGCAGAGCTAACGCACACATTACATTTCTTTAGTGTTCAACCTATCAATCATTCCATTGAATATCTGTCTTTCTGTTGTTTTCCTGTCCAGGAGTGGTATAAAAACCGGGTGATATGGACCTTTGTAAATCCTTAGCAGCTCTCCTTGCTTCCATTGTCTCATACATCCTCTTGAATTTGCCTATGCATTGAAATGTACAAAAATGAAATCATAATTATATGTAACTTCATACAGTTCAGTTACTTCCTGGAAATATTTCTTTACTGTGTATCATGTACAGTTTCTTCATTAATGTTCTTGCCATTCCTTCAATTGAAATAAATCACCTTGAGAGATTAAAGGGGTGTTACACTTTCAAAAAAACCTTTTGGTCATTTTATGGTCTACTCAGTCTCATGTGAACACACCAGACAGTTTATAAGTTACTCCTTTCAGTATTTAGACATTTGATGTTCATTTTAGCGCCTCCAGCTCCTTCCCATAGAAACCCATTATAACTTAAAACTCCATTTTAACCATGACAGATTATTCGAAAACAACCAATCTTTTTTCTGGTGACTGATATTGTCCTCGGAATACGTGAGAGGGCCGTGGAATTTCATTTACAGTTTTTATTTATTTTTTAAATATTGTTTTGGAAAATGTAGCCGCCTCCATATTTGGGTAGGCCTACCCAAATGAATAAAACAATATTTTAAAAATCAATAAAAACTGTAAATGAAATTCCACGGTCCTCTCACGTATTCCGAGGACAATATCAGTCACCAGAAAAAAAATTGGTTGTTTTCGAATAATCTGTCATGGTTAAAATGGAGTTTTAAGTTATAATGGGTTTCTATGGGAAGGAGCTGGAGGCGCTAAAATGAACATCAAATATCTAAATACTGAAAGGAGTAACTTATAAACTGTCTGGTGTGTTCACATGAGGCTGAGTAGACCATAAAATGACCAAAAGTTTTTTTGAAAAACACCCCTTTAAAACCACACACACCTCTCCTCAACTTGTTTGTTTGTTTGTTTGTTTTTACTTGATCAGCAAGATATGGGCCAATCGGTTGGAATCTAACCTGCCTGACTTGTAATGCAAATGTTAGCCTCTCAGTCTGGCAGCGAAAGATGTTGACAAATGTCTCTTACTTGGTTCATTGAATAAACAGTGCCAAAAGTGCAGTAGAATAATAATTATTGCCATAGCTTTATTATGAATGATATAAGGAATGATGCATGCAGGGATTAAAGTTCTCAGTACTGGGTTCAGTCCAGAGGATTTCACAGGGCCCATTTAATTAGCTCAGTTTTTATTTGCAAAAGATCATTTTCAGTCTCAAGATTTTTTTTTAACTTTAATCCCTGTGCATGGTATATACGGTAGATTCTACTGACACTACAGGAGATACTAGACTTTTGAGGACCTCACGCAGAGGCTCTGAGCTACTCTGATACTCTGCTTCTCTATTATGTTAATTTATTAATTCTATTTTGTTAAGAGTTGAGACATTTACAGCCATCTGGCCATTGTGCCAGTGAGGAGCACTAATTCAAGTTCACTCAGTTGTTGCTTCTGTGATTTTGTGTGTGTGAGACCATGTTGTTTAAAAGGTAATGTTTGTTTAATTGTTTTGTCAATATTTTGGAGTTCCCAAATTATATTTCAGTTGCATGTTACATGTATGAGTTTCATTGATTGATTTGCTTTTGTTTCAGTTGACGTTTTTATTGGGGCACACTTGATTCATTCCCGTTTGCATCACTATGCAGCCTGCAAGGTACATTGTCACAAGTATACTTTCCATATCATGTTTCCATATCATATGCAAGTGTATGTCATACAGCATGTACAGTGATATGGAAAATATACTTGGGTTTGCAAACATTCTGTTCATGTCTGTATTGTTTTGTGTCTTACCTGTTTCACTTTGGTTATCGGTCTCGTCTGCGAAGGAATGCAAATAGGAATGCACAATGTTAAAGTTATGCAACATAGTTTACTGTACCTTCCAGTCTTTCGAAACTTTGGACTTTGAAATGAAAGTAATTTCTTGTCCGGTATCTTTCTCTGTCAAGCTTCAAGCATGGAAACAGCTGTAAACAAGAGAGGGTATATAGAGACGTTCATCAGAGGCAAACATTTAAAGTTGACAGAGTTGAAAGAGGAGCTTCGACTCATAGGCATAGGCAACCACCAGTACTTATCCAAATTGGACGGCTCGTGTGGTTACGTCATCCCACTTTACCCACGGCCAGAGTTCCATGTCTCTCATCTGATCCATGACACTAATGCACTATTTGGCATACCGCAAAAAGACCCAGGAGAGTCCCATACACCGTCCTATGCGGAAAATGCTGAAAAACAGTATCCTAAAAATGCTGAGTTCCTCTGGTACTGGTGGTGGAGCCTCTCTGTGCGACCAGAGGACATGCAATCGGCTGAGAAGCATCTCCTGGATCACACTTTTCCAGACAGGACAGATGAACAGGCTGCCAGACAGGAACCCTTTCTAGAGCAGTTTGCCACCTCGCCTGCTTTC
Organism: Benthosema pterotum; assembly: GCA_039105355.1. Taxonomy (NCBI): domain Eukaryota; kingdom Metazoa; phylum Chordata; class Actinopteri; order Myctophiformes; family Myctophidae; genus Benthosema; species Benthosema pterotum. Next base: position 17,560,907 of record CM076975.1, read on the forward strand.
CTGGACACATCCAGATATGGTGCTTTTCGCTTAAACTTTCCTCTACAGGAGCTGCTGGAGGAATACAGAAAGCAGGTAGATAAATCAACACACAACAGGCTCTTTAAGCTCTCATAGTTGAAGTATGTAAGCCGATAGTGATATTTAATTAAAAACCAAACGTTTGTTTAGCAGCTTAACAAAGCATCAACGACCACTGTCATTCTGTCAGCTAAACTTTAGCTATAGACATAGGCGGATCTAGAATTTATGGGCCCCTGAGCCACCACCAGCCAAAGGGCCCCCTCCTACTCATTTTTCTTCCCATTGCGGCGCATAATCTCTGCACACCCACATATCAATTATGACATACAGGCCTGCGATGTTCACTTGCATTTCAGTAGGATTTACAACAAGGGATTTCTTAAAAATAATAAACGGCCAAAATAACTAAGCCAGATAGATGCAAACTGTTTAAACGCAGTAATGTATCGTATCATAATGATTTAAGACTTTTGAGGGTATTTTAGTGATACAAAATGAATAATGAATAAGGGGGGGGGGCTGAGCTTGAGCCTCTTAGCGATCCCACAGACACTCCAGCTCAGGGCCCCTGGGCCTGGGCCCAACATGCCCGTTGGAATCCTCCCCTGGCTATTGTTATTGGTATAGACACTCGAGACACACTATTGACTCTGACGGACCGTCACTGACACTAATGACCAATCAGACACATGAACATAGTGTATCTCGACCAATTATTTACAGTAATTGATCATATTTTCCTTCCCAGGTATGTCATGGCTCAGAACCAGTTCTGCGCATCCACGAAACTGTCATCTACAGTCAGGAGGTGCAATACTCTGTGTTGGTCCATTGTGACAAACACAACAATGTCTTTGAGGAGTACCCTCTATTGGATGACAGCCCAGATGCAGTTTGTGCCTACAAGGATGGCCACATCATCTGGAGACCCGAGGCTATGTGTGGGACACACTGGTAGTGTATATGGAAGGATTATAATGTGTTGTTACACATTGTGAACCACCTGTGTTTTAGAGTCAGTGTGAGAGAAACAAATAAATATGAATGTTCTATGTTCCTCTCTCACTCTTGTCTTAAAACAGGTGCGAGCTGGTTCACACGGCAGATAAGCAATTGGTGGTGATTCCTCCACGTTCGGCCGAGTTCTATGTATGGGACCACGTGGCTTTAGCTTTCTACTTGCCAGGTGCACAGGTATGCCTATGTAGTCTTCTAATACAGTAGTCTGACTATATCACAGGCCTATGAATCACATTTCCCCAATCCGTTCCAAATACTTTAGGTTGAGCTATATGAAGAACCAATCCATGAGATCCTGTCATCAAAATAAGGGAAAAGCACCCTGTGCTGTTTGTTGGCACAGCGCAGAATCTGATCAGATGAATGACACAAGACCTACAAATAATATGTGGACATCAACAAGGAAAATGGCTCAGATTTCATTTGCAGTATAACGTCTGTAAAACTGTCCTCTCGTGTTTCATTGCATATTTTGTCTTTTGCTGTTTTTAGACGCTGAACCTTGACACTAATCGTATGAGATGCAACCTGAAATTCTGTGATCCTGGATATCCCACAGTAGTCTCAAGGGAAGAATTTTTGGATTATGAAAGCGCTAACGAGCTGGTTAAGGCACGCTGGCCTGGCCACGGACCACTGTCCAAAGTGCACAAATAATGTATTTTTATTAGCTCATAAATGTGTGTATTTCAACTGCCCTGTCAACTGAGATATTGGCATGATATTATTACACTAAATTGATCTAAGGTAATTTAATTTTAGTTTATCTGGCGGCCCCAACAGCAAAAAATAAATTCAACTTTTAGGATAAACAATTAGGTTGGTGTTGGCTTCAACTGACAGCTAAATTAACTTGCTTGTATGAGATTACTATACAATGTAAAGTAATAGCAGAGCCCGATATGTAAAGTTTACATCTTTATTAAAATCTTTATTTCGAAGTATGGGAGCTTGCTTTTTGTAACCACTAAGTTGAGTAGGCTCTAGTGAGAGTAGAGAGTATATGTAGACCTTGTAACCTTTTTCTTTCGTTGGATAGTTTAGGTAGCCGTTTGTTTATTTTGGGTTTAGTTAGGATTTAGTTTGTTTTATTTCTGAGTTGCCCCATACATCCTTTGCTTTCATTGTATAGTTATTCAAGTTAATTCAAACTGGGCTTGCCCTTTAACAAGTTCATGGGATTTATGTATATTAGGCTATATTTATATATTTACACTACTATATCGACATATACTGTATATACACATCCCAGAGTTGTTTGAATTATTAATCTTTGTACCTTAATATCGCATATTGTAAATAAACGCAATTTCATTTCCAGCATTGTCGTATGTCCTTTAACCACCCCTAGACCAGAGGTCATGTAACAAACACTACTAGACTAAAGGGAGATCCCAACCTGGACATTACACGTTACAGACCATCAGGCAGAGGCTATGACACTCTTAACCACTAGGCTGAGCCACTCTGAGTCTCATAAGACTCTTGAGTCTTGACCCCTATTGCCTTTTTAAAAGCCAATATTGTATTGATATACTGTAAAGGGTTTATAAACACTGAATTGAAAAAAAAAAAAAAAAAAAAAAAAAAAAAAAAACGGTGCTTCATTAATTCTAAAATTAGGTAGTTATTTAAATGTTTGCTCATATCCCAACATGAACAGCTTGAGTAGTATTTTAGATTAAAGCTGTTCGAACTTGACTCTTTTGAAAGCTTCCCCAGAACACATTAGTTGAATTTGCAGAATGCATATCACAAACTTTTTTAAAATGTATTTTTCAACATAATTATTATAAAATAAAATATTTTCTAAACAATTTCAATACTGCATAAATCCAATATCAGACTACGGATGTGATACCCAATTACTGTAATTGCACATCCCTAATTTTATTTAATTCATGATATTGCGATTGTATTTAGAAAACTCACGAATAGATTGCCATTTATGGCAAACTTCGGACGGAAGAAAATCTAAAATGAAAACAAAATAGGACATAAGACAAGATTTGAGACTCAGGCTAAATGTCATCTGGTGGTCCTTGGCTAATATAATGCAGAATAATGGAATTTGACATGAAAAGGGTTGAAAACCACTACTTTTAGCTTATCGTTAAAGGGAAATTCCACCCATTTTCAACATTTTTTCTGAGAGCGTACAAATGCAACCAAATGAACCCTGACGGGTTCATTTGGTTCCATTTGTACGCTCTCAGAAAAAAAAGAAGCGTCTAAAGAAATCCATTAACATGGTGAAAATACATCTTGATGATGTCATCAAGATGTTTCACCATGTTAGTGGTTTTCTTCAGACCTCCATTTCTTGGGAACACAGAATGGGGGAACTTTTTTATCATGTCCACCCAACACCTCTAGGGCAGGGGTTTTCAACAGGTGGTCCGGGGACCACCAGTGGTCCCTGAGAGGGTTCCAGGTGGTCCCCAGCTAAGTTGTTTAACCAGATGTAACTCTTGAGAACGTAAAAATGAAACCAAATGGACCCTGGCGGGTCCATTTGGTTTCATTTTTACACTCTCAAGAGTTAAAATATTCATGTGAATTAGTCCAAATCTACACAACTAGAAGATTAATGGTCATGGACAGAAGCAAAGGAAATCTTTAGTGTGGGGGGTCTGTGGGGCTAAAATGTCCTCAAATGGTGGTCCGTGGCTCAAATGCTGAATAAATGGTGGGCCCTGGGATGAAAAAGGTTGAAAACCACTGCTCTAGGGTATACTAGGGTATATTAAAATGTTGAAAATGGGTGGAGCTCCCCTTTAACCACTCCTCATGTACCTACCTTTCATACAAACCAACAGCAATCTGTTTGGTTGCAGTTTGGGATCCAACCGCGTGGGGGCGGTAATGTCCTCTCTGAAACCATAATGATGGAGCCTTCTTCAACTCTGGCCCGGCAGCGGAAGTTCTTTCCTTTCCTGTTTCTGCTTCCGAAGAGACACATATAGGTTGGTTTTGTCCCATATTTTATCCAACGTAAATCTATGTTAATTATGTCCATCTAGTATTCTTCAGACGTTACCGTGAATCGGGGATATTCCAACCTTTAGAAAAATACAATATCTGTCACGTATGGACCTTTTATCCCTACATATTTTGTTGTTGATTGTCTCGGTTGGGTTCTCGGCTAAAATAAAATGTCGCCGGTGGTCAGTGGATGCACGCTGGACGCTGGTCTTGATGTCAATGAGCTGTGCAGATAAATTAAACTAGTCAAATAGTAAACGCTACACATGTATGTATATCTAAGCAGTTATTGTCCGGTATCTCCCCGCTAGTATGTGCTTGGCATGTTAATGGCGTCTTCCTGGGGCTGCTAGGCTATTATGCTAGCGACATGTTTAAGCTCATGCTGGTTGTTGCAAAACCAAGTGCCACGGATTGTCAACAACTCTCTGGGAAGACTGTGAAGCTGTCGAAGTGAAAAGTCTTAAAATCCCGCAAATATGTTGTTAAATTGTATGTTGGCTAGTTGGCCAGTCGCACTAAAGTGATGCTCTGCTTGAGTTGAGTCGCTTACCATGTGAGGCGTTTTGGACGCTAGTAACCTTGTGCTAACAAGCTGCTAGAATTCTAAAACTCAGCCACTGACTGGTGTTTACTGTTTGTTGATGATTATTTGTAATTTTGTATTGTACTGTGACTACTGAATGAGTGATAACACGTTCAAGTGTTGGTTTCGGTGAGTGTAGGAGAACGTCTAGCAGTGGTGCTGTGGACCAGAGATGGAGATTTCTCCTAGATTTTTCAGTGTGTAAGAAGTGCTTGTTGGATAGTGGTGGACAGTGTAGAATGCAGTTATGGTTAGAAAACCAAACAAATGCCAACTGAGTTTGGGATTGTTATACTGCACTACATTGCTCCTCGGTCATGTATTGTGCACACTAATTTTCATTGGCATTTCATTTTGTAGTTGTGTTGTGCAAGGCCTGTGTTTTGACATCTATTGATTTGATGAGCATTCTACCGTTTTGAGTATGTGATGCTCACACAGACCCACATCTTAACCGCCCATGTGGCATTCAGTGTTTGCTTGTAATTGTGATACATCCTTGTCAATTTGCCTTTTTATTTTGGTTTTCTGTTATTTGTCCAGTGTTTAGTTTTTTTATCTGTACCAAGGAGCCTTTTCAAAAGCTCTCCATTATGCAGAGATTGGGGCTTAACAATCCAGCCTTAATGTATGTTTTTCACCACATCTAGTCATGATTTAATGTTCATGTGCCAGTAGAAAAACAATGTGATGATACTTTGAACACCATAAGGATGTTCTAGGGCAGGCTTTAAACGTGCCATGCTAATAACTGCTCTGTGATCCACAGACAATGGCTCCCCGCAAAGGCAAGGAGAAGAAGGAGGAGCAGGTGATCAGCCTGGGTCCCCAGGTAGCCGAGGGAGAGAATGTCTTTGGAGTTTGTCACATCTTTGCCTCCTTCAACGACACCTTTGTCCACGTCACTGACCTGTCTGGAAAGTAAGTACATTTATTTGTACTCCCAACTGCAATCTGATGGACTGCTGCATCATTTTACTGCTATTTTAGGACAGGCACAGTGTATTAATGATGTTGCCCTCTCCAGAGAGACAATCTGCCGTGTGACTGGTGGGATGAAGGTGAAGGCTGACAGAGATGAGTCTTCTCCCTACGCTGCCATGTTGGCAGCCCAGGACGTGGCCCAGCGCTGCAAGGAACTGGGCATCACTGCTCTGCACATCAAACTGAGAGCCACTGGAGGAAACAGGTGTGTGTGCGCCATATGTGTAATGTATGTTTAAGGATTTGAACAGAAAATAACATGTCTGTCTTGTCTCTTTACTTACCATTGCTGCTCTGCCGTCTGGTAGACCTATGGTTGCTAGGCATACAGTTGGGGCTGCAACTATTTGTTTGGAATTTTTATAATTTTACTACTGAATGAAGTTGTTTTCTAAATTAGTTTATTTTATATATATTTCAATTAACCCATTATAGGCAGGAAACCCAACACTACCATAGTCCAGGTTCTGTACAGTATATGCAGTATCCAAAAATGTCAAATGTGATGGTTTTATAAAAAATTAAGTTTTTCAATACACATAGCTCAGGATTTAGATGCCATTTTTAGAATTGGGATAGTCCAAAATGGGTTAACAATGTAAGCATAATTGTCTGCAGGGATTAAAGTTCTCAGTACTGGGTACTGATTTCACAGGGGTCATTTAATTAGCTCAGTGCTTATTTGCAAAAGATCATTTTCAGTCATGATTTTTTTTACTTTAATCCCTGTGTCTGTATTTTGAGCATGCTAAATAGTATAATAGAAATTCCAACATATTGTGCACTGCATAATGCATTGCGATGCAACCAATGAGCTTTTGAGTAGGTTGCTTATATTTGATATTGTCATACAAATACAATATTGATGCTCTACTGAAATTTAGAACTGCCTCAAACAACGTCAATCCCACTGTAGTTTCATAATGGCCACTTCAATGAAAAATATTTTTTGATACACTCAAGCAGACTAGCCACCAGTGGGTTCTGGTCCAAATAGTAGCTGGTTGTGTACTTAAGCTTTATTTAACTGCATGGAAAGGCACTGCTGTTCAAATGCCCTCGTTGAGTCTCTACAAGGGCATTTGTGTAGGTGTAGTGCAATACATATGACTAATTTGCTTGTGGTGTTTTTCCAGAACAAAGACTCCTGGTCCAGGTGCTCAGTCAGCCCTCCGAGCCTTGGCTCGCTCTGGCATGAAGATCGGACGTATTGGTAAGACTAAAAAAGATGGCTGCAGAACTGCCACAGTTACATTGGTACATAAAGTGCCTAGGGCTAGGCACTATCTTCACCAATGCCTTAGGCAGGTTCATATATAAAAAAGAAGTAAAGATTTTAATTATTGGGTAGAGCTCAATGTAAAATAGTTGAGATGACAATGGAGACCTCAATTTGTTTTACTCGATACAGAGTTCAAAAACAGACCACATTAAAAGTTGGCACTGCATCTGCTTCTAGTTTCCATTTTGAATTGCTTGCGGTTTTACATAAGGGTTTCTTTTCAGTTATTTGTATATATTACCATTTCTGTTTACTTTCAATTGTTAAATATTTTATTCCTCCACTGAAAAACCTGCCCATATACACCAAGAATTCTGTTTTGACATATTGAAGGCGGGGTTTGTGAAAGGGCAATTCTGTGTGGAGTTTGCTGTGTCCCCTAGGGTACATACGCTCAAAAAACATAGTAATTCTTGGCTCAGGAACAGGGGGCAGGGCAGGAACATGTTGGATAACATGTACCTTCCACATGCTACATCCAACCAGGGAAACTCCCTCCTGCCAGGTGAAAAGAAGGCAGCTTGGACTCCTCATGCGTTGAAGGAAGCATGAGGCCAGTCTGCTACCTCCCTAGGTTTTGCGGAGGGTGTGTAGAGACCAGGATCACATTAGGAATTTTCACTGGGTGAAAAATGGGATAAAAATGTAGAGAATTCAGTTTCGCTCCAGTTAAATATGACTACCAAGTCAATTTGCAGTTTAAACTTGTTTGGAGTATGCAATTAACAAAATCTTTTTTTTTTTTCTTTTTTTTTTCTTTTGCAGAGGATGTGACCCCCATTCCCTCAGACTCTACCCGCAGAAAGGGAGGACGTCGTGGTCGCCGTCTGTAATGTTTTGCTCAAGTTTTTCCACCCAATAAAAGGTTCAAACCAAGGCTTTGTCTTCTGAGTGGTGATTATGACTTTTAAAGCCCCATAAAGGTACATGACGGAAATCAAAGGTGTCCGTTAAAATTGCAGCTCACAGAATAATAGAAAAGTTTGTCTATTCACTTATGGGGGGGTATCTTAGGTGTCTAACAAGTTAACAATGCATCACACAGCATGGTGAAATCACCTCAACATCTTCTGGCGGAAGTTGTTGTCCGCCCTTCATAAGATTCCTCCTGAAATTGACAATGCTATTAAAAGCAGAAAAGAATTACACCCACATAAAGTAGGCCTATCTAAACTGTAGTTAATGTTTGCAGGGAATGAGAATGGAGAACAGTGTTGCAGTGCCGTCAGTGTTTTTCCTATGCGATACTGATATTAAATTGCCAAAGAGTCCACAAGACTAGTTAATGTAGTGGAGACAGTCCCCTCTGATCCCGAAGGACTGCTATTTATCATTTGGCCCTTGTGAATTTAAAATCTCTACGCCGTTATGAGTTGTCACCCTTTTATTTGTCTTGTATTGATGGTCTTATCCCTCCTGGCTGTAGGTTCCTTACTTTTGCCTATGATCACTCATTTCTTCTATCACAAAGACAGCCTTGTTGTCCAGGTTGTAGGTTCATTGTTTACTGCACTGCATTGTCGGCATCTATGAATATTCACCATGCTCAGTGAACAGAGTTCAAGCTTACTCTGTTCATTCCCTCCATATTAGTCATTTTGTAAAGTCACTTATGCTGAACCCTAACACTGATTAAATCATTTTGCACTACTCTACAGATATTTTGCTAAAAGCAGTTTAATAAGTCTGACTGTATTTTTGAGTGACTTGTATAAAATTCAAATAGGCTTGTATAAAAACTTGTATAAATTTCAAATAGGCTTTTCATGGCAACCTGGAACAATCTTGCAATGACAACAGTGGTAATGTGAAAATAACCAACCAAGGTATGCCTTTGATCAATCATTTTATTTACACAAACATTTCATACACCATGTAGATAGTGATAATTATTTAACTAGGCCTACTACCAAATAAAATAAACCCACATATCTTACAAAAGAGAAATTTTAGAAACACGCACACTGTCAACATCAGCACATAACATACCTGGCATGCAGCATTAAAGTGTCCGGTAACTAGATACGATATTCATATTGGCTAAAAAATAAAAGTTAAGTCTATTTGATGTGCCCAACTAATTAGTCTTAACTGCTTGTCGCTTTCAAAATCACACTAATACATTTTCCTAAAGGAATGACAATGATATAAAAGGGTCTTGTGGTACTTTAAATCATCTGTATTTATCATAAACCACTTTTAGAAAATGTACCTAAAATAGGGATCCAAATGTGTTTTAAAGAAACCACTTAATATTCTTGGCTGAAATGGATAACATTGGCCACAAGGTGGCAGCTGATGGCTGTCCTATTGGTGGTTGGTAGTCTTGTAAGCCTGCCCACCCACTGGTGAAGAAGCAGCCCACTTCACTTAATGGTGCCACTTTTATCATTTTCAAAGTGGTGCATTTTGCCTCAATTAGCACAATACATGTTTGGATACCTGTTCAACTGGGCAAGCCAAAATTATTGATATTGTCTGCAATACTATGGCTTTATTATATTTCATCGCACAACAGTGTTTGCTGATAACTGATCAAAAAGAAGTTGTTTTATAAATCACAAGCAATACTGCCATACCCAATCCAGGACTGACCACTGATTGTCTGGATGCCTCTTGCAGAAACTAGATGGCAACCACTGGCTCCAAGTCCATTTATAAACATTAAGCACCACATCAAATATGACATCAACCCTATAATTGCATCCACATCTTAAAACTGATTGAGAACACCGCAGGATTAGATTACATAATGAACTCAATAGTTGTCTATTTTGGGTTACATTTACATTTTCAGGAAGAAAACATCAAAAATAGTTCCAAGTGCTTTAAAAATTCCATTTCAAATATGTCCAGTGACTGTATTGTACATATACCCAGTGATATTCAGACTTCAAAAATCACAACTTTACATGTTACATTATAAAACACAAACTAGTCTACTGTAGAAAACAGCCATACATTCTCTAGATGCCATTTGGTATCCCTGACCATAATTGCAAAATACTAATAATTACAAAAAAAAGAAAAAAAATCCTCAGTGCTAAATTTAACCATTTGTAACTCTGGGAAGGTAGAAATGGAACAAAATGGTTCCATTAGCTCACTCCCACAGCGAAGCGAACACTTGATTTTACTGTGTACAATTCTGGTCCACAGTTAGAAACAGATTTGTTTTTGTTTTTTTGTTTCCCAAGTTGAACCCTTCTCTGGAATGGGGTGCCAAATGGCACGAGTGACATCAAGTAAAAGCCGAGGGCATTGGCAGTAGTCTGTAGAAGCAGGTCAGACATTAAGAGGCAGCTGTTTGCTAAGGGAACACATACTGTAGATTGCCATACATAAAGATAAATCTAATAATTTGCAATAAATGTCAGCACTGGAAGTTTGATTGATGTCAGAAAGCTTTTGATACAGTACAAATGCAATAATAATCACTTTACAAAGATCTACATTCTTTTGACAGTAAAAATAGTACAATTTTTAAAACCTCTGAGACAAAAAGTTATTATATCGAGTCCTTTGAAGGATACCATGATATTTTGTTAGCAGTTGAGGCATTTGGTGGGAAGCTAGCAGGCTAAATTGTTTAAATGTCAATGTCAAGTTAACTGTTGGAGAAACACAAGCACACAGCCAGCATGCATTAAAACCAGTGACGCTAAAATATTTCCTAGAGAATAAAGAAAACTCCACACATTTCAGGTAACAGCTAAGAGGAAGTACAGAGTAAAATAGAAGTATGTATCTATCTAGATGGTGATATTTTTATAGCACTGCCATCTCACAAAACACTTTTATTCCCTATCTCTTCAAAGAAATAAAGAGAAAACTGTTCTCTGACCAATGTCAGTATATAGTTGTCAGTGGGTTTCAGTTGAGCTTACTGTAGTGAAGGAAAAATAAAAGATACGTTGACATAATGTAACAAATATCAAGTCTTCCATGTGCATCCATTTATGGAAGTAGTAGAAGAAAAAGGTCCACAGGTAAACCACCAACATAATGGTACAGTGTAGCTTAGACCGTTAGGAACTAGAATAGCTCCAAGAAGAGCAGGCCAGAAACCAGAGGAGCTTCGATATCAGCTGCAGTGGCAAAGCAGCATTGTCCTTCCATCAACTGAGGTTAAATATAGAAGGCGTGGAGAGCTCAGACACCACTATAACATATGCAATAACTAATGATTGTAGTATATTAATCATGTGTGGTCAAAAAAACAACTGAGCTGTGTAGAGATGTAGACATCATCTGCATCACCCTTGCCTTTTGTGTTGATGCAGTCATACTTGTATGTCATTAATACCATTAAATTACTTGATCAATTGTGTATTGTGTACAAGCATAGGCTTTCTTGAGTTTTAATCATCTCAGCACACATTGTGGTATTGAGCTGTACTTTAATTGTTCAGTCAATCAAAACCCAATGAGACTTTGGATAAGGACATTGTCCTTTTTGAGCTAATATTCGGATATGTACTGTAAGTACGATCTATGGTATTAATGTGAATGTTTTATACTAGTACACTGCATCTGCACCTCCTGCAGCACGCACACATGTGCACAGACACAAGCACGCACACACACACACACACACACACACACACACACACACACACACACACACACACACACACACACACACAATTAGACTTTACCTTCTACAGATTTTCCATTTGTGAAAGCCTGAAGTACCTTTAGTATATTGCAACACATCTTTCTTGGGTGTTACATCAAAGCCTAGTAGCCTCTCCTTTAGTAACCCAACCTCTGGAACATATCCTTATTCCTTACAAACTGAACCTCATCTCATCCCGATTGTGAAGAACATTTATGGCAGTCATTTTACGTTGTACATTCAGCGACTACTTTAATGATTCATTCTCCGGTATGATTGGAAATAGATGTTAACTGCAGCTGCCTTGACATGGCCTGTCCAATTGAATGTGGTCACCTCTGATATACACAAGGTATAAACAGAGGTGTGAAATTTGGCAAACACTTGTGTAAAATAGGAAAATGAGAATAATGTTTCTGGTCTCCAATACATGTAGGATAGATCTGAATGTCATAGAATTAGAACACACTCCATATTATCTGTGTAGGAGGACACCTACGATGGGGGAAGAACTGAAATTGCTATTATTATTGGAAGAACACAAAGTGGAGTGTGCACTTTTAGCAGATTACATAAAGGATGTGTCTCTCTCACATATCGGTATCGGTATGTACCAAAACCTGCTGATTATTGTTTAAATGTTGGCATTTTCAACCTCTCACAATAGGGAAAACAGATTGAAAATTGTGGATTTTGGTAACCTTGGTGGAAGCAAATATAATATGATGCTGATTGAATAATGAATATAAATATACTGTATATTATATATGTATATTACTTATACCAGGGCCATGACTTAAAATATTGCCCAGAGAGTGCAATATTTTCAGTTAACCACACTCCTTTGACATAGAGACACATGATTCTAAATAAAATATAAAAAATGGCCTGTATATAAACAAACTATGATTTTAAATATAGCTTTAATTTATGGACCATATCTTATTTGTCTAATTATATTCTTATGACTGTATGGTAAAATATGCAGTAGCCGGCTATAGTATGGTGTAATATATGATTTGATGACATTGACTCAAATATCGGCCAGTTAAAACATTGGGCAAGATTGAAGAGAAGTCCAAGCAAGTGACCAATCAGAGACTTTTATAAAATAAAATAAAAAGCAAAGAGAGGGGTTTATTGGTTGGATGGTGGGTTACTTAGTCAACTCCACTTTCACTTTTGGAGTGAGAGGTTCCCCCTCCCGCTGCCAAAAACGGTCAAAAACTCCCCCAAACCCCGTTGACTGGTCAGTCGGTTGGGCCACTGTCAGATAATCACTTGTCAGGGGAAACAGGCTCCCCTCGAAGGTTCCTCTACTCTGGAGTTCTCAGCTAGCTGGTGGAGAGGAGAGACATGATGAGAATGAGAGAAAGATGAGAGAGAGAGGGACTAACTGCACCCATGTCATTATGTAATTATTTTATCAGTGCCATACTTTCTTTGCTTTTATCATTGTCTTAGATCATTTTTTAATGATGCTGTGTGTGTGTGTATGTGCGTGCGTATGGGACGTGTGCATGCGTGAGTGAGAGGATACACATGGGAATTGTTTCTCCACGTCTTAATTCCCTCCTTACTTGCTCAGAGCGGAGGCGGATCCCGAGCGATGGAAGTGCACAATCTGCCACTTGCCGTCCCTGCGATGCCACACTCTGGTCTCCTCCGACTGGGCCGTTCTGGGAAGTCCATTGGTGTCGATGTACTGAGTCACTCTGATGTACGCGATGCAAGCCGCGTCCTCTCCCACCAGGTGGATGTGAGGGTTCAGGATGGTGGTGTGGACGGGCTTACTGTTCTTGGACCACACTGAAAATGCAGCAGAAGATGAGGGCAGGGGGAGGAAAGGCTGGGTTCTAGGCTTGGTTCTAGGCTTTCCCATAGAATAAATATTCTATGGGAAAAATGAATGGCTGATTTTCCAATGGGTCAGAGATGTATTCGAAATCATGGAATAGAGATGCGCAGTGACGTCACCAGCCCTGTTCCACTAGTGGATTCCTCATTCATTTAGACTTTTCGAAAATGGTTAATAAAAACACGATTGCGCCGCGGCCAAAGCAAACTCGGGTCGTGACAAATCATGACAACAAACACAATATCGTCATATAATATATAATTAGGAAGAAGTAGAAAACGGCATGATACAAGACTTTTTGCTTCGTTTTTAATCTTAGAAATTATTTTATTGTCCCAAAAGTTTGTGTGTGTCATCATGATTCGTCACGACTCGAGTTGGCTTTGTCCACGGCGTAATCGTCTTGATATAAATTATTTTCGTAAAGTCTATGAGAAAAATGAATGGGGAATCCACTAGTGGAACAGGGGCGGTGACGTCACTGCGCATCTCTATATATGTCTATTCATGTGGGGTCACCTGCAATGAACACTATACAACACAATGTGTGGCACTTAAAATGGGCAAATGTGTACATTTGTGCTTTGGTTCTTACAGTTTTCAAAGTAGAAGCGATGGAAATCCAAGCCCTCCACCAGGTTACCCAGGGCTTCGGGTTCAAACGCAGTCACAGCAGGATCACACATTTTACTGTGTGGAAAGGACATTTAACAAAACATGTTATGGCAAACCATTTTTACTCAGTGGAATGATACGGGTTTATGGTACCAAGCACCAACTCATCAGGAAAATGATTAGCGGATGCTATAGTACCTATCATGAAAAATGTACCAGCACAGAGAATATAATAAGGAATGTGTGTGTTTTGCTCACGTGTAGCTCTCAAAGTCTCCATTGCTAATGGCCTCAATCAGTTGTTCAGTTACTTTGATGATCTCCTGTTTCCTCACTGAAAGAGAGACAAAGAGAGAAGGATTAGGAATATAGCCTGGTATCTAGGATGAAAAGCAAGTAACCTATTAAACAGGTTAAAAGATATGCACATGCTGGTCTGATCCTCGTAATACAGTCACACATCACTCAGGTGCTCCTTTTATAGGGAAGGAAATGTAACTGGAATGTACCACTTGACATGGGCGTTTCCATTTTACTTTTTGAAGTGTCTTATTTGTTTGTTACTTGAATTTAAAGTTGGGTAGTCATGTAGTGTTACTTTTATGAAGGCAGTTGGATAATTTAGTCTAGTCCCAACAAAGGAACGACCCAGACTTATTCATCCCTCAGGGATGAATGACAGACAGAATTGCTTCTTGCAGGAAAGTAATTTGTGCCTCATTGTGCTTGAACTCAGTCGTGAAAGATCAAATCTGCCATCATAAACAACAAAAAACATGAATAATACTGTTGTGAAATAGTTTGTTGTTTGTAGAGTCACCACCTCCAACCATTAAAATGCGCATTATATTGATCGCTTTAAAAATATGCTTTCTTTTTTTGTAAACTCACAAATTGAATATTTATTTTTTCAAAGATGGGCTTGCATTTTCTGTCACACTGTGCATAGCAACAGGGAGAGCAGCTGTTTAATTTATTCTGTTCTATATCTGTTCTCACTCCTCAGTGTGCGTAGCTGCCAGACAAATAGCTAGACACACTATTGTCTTTTTAAAGGCTCTGCTGAGCATTCATCAGTGTGTTTCATGATTGGCATGTTGTTCATTCCCACTTGAAAGCACATCTCAAACCACAAATGCATCTCATACCACTATCATCAGCATTAAAAGCACAGCCATAGCCTTAATGAATCAATCATGATAATTTGCATATGGATAAACAGGGAAGGAACGAGCCAATTAGGAGTTGTTTGTGACAATAATTAAAACTAATACTTTAATCGCAATCAGAGAATGTGCATCAGATCAAAACAACATGTAACCACCTTTTAATCTGGCGTCCTTATTCTTATACTATTCTTTTCAAAAAGTTTTAATTTATCCCGAAAATGAAGTATTTCTTAACATTAATATAACAGATCTAGTGCGCTTGTAGTTCGGACAGAATTTTCTCTCAAAATTGCCAAGAAATAACCTGTAGTTATGTGACTTCAACGATTAGAAACGATAGGATTGGTTAAAGGTTAGGTAATATACTGTAGGCAACTTTAGTGAGTACAAAATCTGTGTTTGTAAACAGATTAGAATCTAACTCCACTGGTCCGTCTATCTGCAGGGAAACAGCTGCAGCATCAAAGTAGAAGTTGCATAGAGGTGAAAAAGACAAAAAAAAATACAGCTATATACGTTTTGATTTTTGGCTAAAAAGTTGCCTATAATACCTTTAATAACTACCGCTACACCTTTTCCAAAGAGCTTAATGTATGCATTACCCATCTACACACAATCACACAACGTCTGCAAGGAACCAAGCAGCCCGTTGGGAGCCGTCATAGCTCTGGCTCAAGGACACTTCAGCCTGATTGTTGCCTCTAGTGATTGTCAGATTAGCATTATGACTTCTGTTCTAGAGATCCTGCACACAGTACCTCCCTTAAGTGCAATTCATTAACACCGTTAAATAGCAGGTAAAGGAGCTACAGAGTGCAGACCTTCGTTGCCGTCTGTTTCTCTATTTCTCCAGCCTTTGCTTTTAACCACTGTTAAAGGCCAGAAATGCAATACATTTTTAGTCACTGCCAGTGTTTTTCAGTGAAAACAATAACTGAACAATTTGAACAAAGTGGAGGCGAACAGCAGGCAAAAGAAAATCACTTCTGGTATATTTCCGGTCTTATCTGTTGCTTAGCAATGCAGAACAATTCATATGCTGGCGAAGTGGGCCATCTATGTAAAATGACTGAAAAGACCACTGTGCAGAGATCTCCGTCAACAGCAGGGTATGAGTTAAACCCCATATGGTTGAGCGGAGTCCTTCAGGGCTCTGTGCTAGTGCCTGTTATTATGGGGGGCTATCAGTAACAGCCAATCACTGTGAGCCTGTCGATCTATGTATAAACCATATGGATGCTGCAGGCCAGGGTGTAAGTGGTTAGATGTTATGTGGGTGTATGTGCGCATTGTTACATTTGCTATTATAAAATGTCTCCAACACCGGAACACACCGGCCATCTGCCATTGGCCTGGTATTGGTGCCAGGTGATGTCACTACTATCTGTTGTAGTCTACAGAGCGTGACACCTGGCACCAAAAACCCAGTCAGTAGCAGATGGACATTTTAGTGCCGTTCTCTTCACCATTGGGGTAACCTCGGGTCACCCTTTCCACCTCAGAGGAAAGCCTCTCTGTGTTCCTGGTCTGTGTTACTAAATTGACATGATGATTGCAGATGATTAAAAAATATATAATTTCCCCATTGGGGATTCAGATTCGGGCCTTTTTGACATTGCTTTGTTTTGGTCTCCCCGTTTTTTTTTAGCCTACAGTCACTACAAGTTGTAATATCATATGGCTGTATCAAAACAAAAAAGATATTCCAAGACCTACTTGAAGAAACATGTCGGATTCATACACCCCATCAATGCTTTTTAGGGTAGGCCCTGAAATGATGAGTCCCTTGATTATGGGGAATTTAGTGTAATACGGATGTTTCTGTCTGATGACTCCAAAGCAGTGACTACAACATGACATAAGACATCCTCCACACCTGACTGGACCCGAAAAGCATTGCTTCCTACCATTGCGTATCAGGCACAGATTTGGGTTCAGTTATCCTTTGTACAGTCTCATCTGTCCAGATCAGATGATCAGAAATCTCTGCCTACTGAGGCTGTAGTCTGGTGGCATCTGATTTCACCAATAGTACTGTGTTAAGTATACTTTTGATGTCCTTTGACTATACAATAGGCAAATATTACACTTTTATGACACTGCAATTATTTTATTATTAAAAACATACCTTTAAGTGCTATATAGGCCTACCTTTTGACAGTTTGATAATAGCTGGTCTACAAGTTCACAAAGCATCATGATGCAATGCATTATGGGCTTGTAGACAATGATACTTAGGATACTTATAATGATACTTAGTAAAATGTTACATTTTACACATTTGGAAACATGGTAGTGTGAGTAGTTCAGAAAGGTAGAATGTCTGAACTTTCTACATTGGTATTTTACTTTACTACTGCCACTGAGGTGGCATTGATATTTACTAAAATCAATGCCACCTCAGTCTCAGTGGGAGGGGCAGAGGCAGGACACGACTGAATCACAGTAGGAGGAGGTGGGGACTGGGATGATCCATGCATACCAATGACTTTCACTCAGTGGAAGAATACGAGATGCCCATTTCAGACACACCGAAAATTACAGAATTCTCAATGAAGGTTTGGACCTTCAGAAATCTCGAAAAATGTCAAATGAATGGCCGATCTCTCCTTTAAGAAGGAAAAAAGCTAAACCATTCAGTAATCATTCAGTAAAACAATCTGCATTACAGAACTAATGCAGGAAGACTGCAGCCCTTTATACTGGGGAAAGCTTTTCAAAGCAGTGGGCGTAGGTTTGTTTAGTATGTCCTTTCTAGACAAATCTGCACAAATATTATTTTAAATAATGCATGGGATTTATAAAACACTTTGCAAGGTAGCCAATGTTGTTTCACAAAAGAGTGGCACTATTTTGTGAACTGTTCATGACATCATCAAGATACGATGATAAATAGATCCAGAAACCAACATTTCGTGGCTTAGTGAACATTTACATTTGTAATCACCACAGTGAATTGAAATGGAGTTTTCTTTGGCTAAAGCACATGGATACATGAGTAGAGAAGCTCAGTGGTCAACAGTAGGAGATATAGATAGCAGCATGCTGACAGCTCCCTCCCTCCGGGTGAAAAATAAAATCGAGTTGTTAGTGTTCCAAGTCAAAAACGGACTTGAAGAATTTAGACTATAGGTTGCATGATATAACCCTCTTATGTTTATGAAATATACTTTATTATCCCCAAAAGGAAATTGATGAAGTCTATGTTTATGAATGATTGTCTTGGCATTATTGTAAACAGTAAATGGGGCAATTATATAGCGCCTTTATCCAAAGCGCTTTACATAGATTGTGCATCACATTCACCCATTAACACCCACAGTCATACCCAGACAGCAGTGGAAACCACACAAGGCATCTAATAGCACATCGGAAGCAACTATGGGTTTGATTGTCTTGCTCAAGGACTATTCAACACTAACACTGAGGGGTTGGGGGCTGGGTTTGAACCGGCAACCTTGCGGTTATCATCCCGTGACTACACCTGAGCCACTGCCGCCCTGTGCGACACATTCCTCACGTTCCTAGTCCCTCCCCTGGAAACAACGCAGCACAATTAAGGGCTGGGTGTTTCCTCAGGCCAGCAGCCAAGTGAGCCAACGCAGGTGTGGTTACCTAATCTTAATCACCACAGCTGCGCCACAATCAACACAAGCTGCCAACAAGCTGCTGAGAACCATCGCCTGACGCTTGGAGGTTGAATGTGTGGGTGCTAGTGCATCCTGCAGTTTAGATTGAGAACAGTATTCTTCTATCTATAGTGTGCTTTAGGGTAGACCAGGGGTCGGCAACCCACGATGTTGAAAGAGCCATTTTTGACCAAAAATTAAATTCAAAATCCGTCTGGAGCCGCAAAAAATGAAAGCCTAATAATAAGCCCTTAAACAGGAATTCCACACATTTTCTTTTTTTTTTTTTTCCTGAGAGTGTACAAATGGAACCAAATGACCCTGGCGGGTCCATTTGGTTCCATTTGTACACTCTCAGAAAAAAAGGTCCTAAAAGAAAAATCATTAGCATGGTGAAACACAACTTGATGACATCAAGTTGTGTTTCACCATGTTAATGATGTTTTTTTTATCTTTAACTTTTTTATCATGTCACAACATCTCTAAGATGATATAGTATATACTGTAGAATGGGTGGTTCAGATTAAAGCTCGATCTCTGCTGGGCTTATGTGGCGTGGCCAACAAGCGCTACTTTAACTGGCGATGTAACTGACAGACTGCACATCCCAGTGTGTATGTAATAATGCTACAGCCAGGGAGCCACTAGGGCTGTGTTCTAGAGCCGCATGCGGCTCCTGAGCCGCAGGTTGCTGACCCCTGGGGTAGACTGTAAAGGGGTAGCTCCAAAACATGTAGAGAGCTTTCAGTATTGTAGGCCTGTGTTTTTGGAGCTATAACCTTGTTCTTCTGTTTTGTTAATGGCTCCCTCCTCAAACCCAGTGTCTCCCAGCTCCATCAGTTATTTCATCTTCTCCCTCTCCATATTTCATCTTCCATCCCTCTCACCACTTACTGGATTACCCTATAACTCCCTACAGACCTCCCCAAACATAACGAAGAAAAGGTTCCCTTTTTTGCTTTGTATTCCTGTCTCTCTAGTGTCTTTGCATTTGGTGTATGGTTTGGTTAATTAAACAAATTCTTATAAATCAGCTAGCCTCAAGAATGTCTGCTCTTCTGGTCAAAGCAACAATGATGGAGGCCTGCTGGTAAAAGCAGAACAGTGCTACAATGTGTCTTTTGTCAACACATTGTAGGGGAGTACATTATTTAGTCCCATTATTTGTTATGCGGAATGCTACTGACAGATGCTTTTCCACAGCAAGACAGCATTGTGATCGCACTGACATCTCCTAACTTCAGGTCAAGCCGTGTCAAGACCACTTAAACCCCATATACTTAGTTGACCTGGGGTCTATAATTACCCCACCCCCCCAGCCAAAACCCCTCCCTTTTTTTTTACCTCCACACCAAAATAATGTCTCTGCCACCAAAATAAACTGACAACACACACCTATTAAGACGTAACCCTGGGATAGAGACGTGTGAGGGTGCATGTGGTGAAACAGCAGGGGGTGCTTCGGACGAACTTCCTATTCATGGCCTCTCCTAGCTCCTGACACA
>CM076975.1:17583681-17588681 GCA_039105355.1 Benthosema pterotum
GCTCTACACACACACACACACACACCACACACATACACACACGCACACGGACGCAGTCAAGTATCTGGTGGTAAACTGTTAATTGTCACCAAGTCCCTCTAAGCCAGCAGATCTTCGCTGGATCAGCAGTGCAGTCCGGGGCGTTGGCTCTTTGTTTACAAAATTAGATCTTCTTCAGGTCCCTGAAGATCCACAGATCATATAATATTGTGCGTGTTCCAGCTGTAATTTAGTATTATGCTTTCAGCCCACAAAGCTGGCTGTCCATATGCATATAGATCTATATATATATACTGTATACCGATATATATATATACGTATATATATATATATATATATATATATATATATATATATATATATATATATATATATATATATATATATATATATATATACCGGTATGGTACTGTATACATATTGTTTAAATTACCTTTATAGAATTCAAACCCACGAAGGCAGGTACAGTAAATAGAACCAATCATTCTATCAGTCATCAGTCATATCGGGTTGAGCACAATGTTCCATGGTGCGTGTATGTGTGTGCATGTGTGCGTGCGTGCATGCATGCGGCAGCTGTTGCTGAGTTTCTTATCTGGCCCCACAGCCTCCACACACAGATGGATGTTCCGTTCCTGTCGTCTTTCGTCTTCATTAGGAGAAAACTGCAATTAGCACTGAGGGACTGCAGCAGCAACATCTCTGCCTTTCTGTTTTCCTCTCCCCCCCGATCTCTTCTCCTTTTTCGTTAGCACTTTTGATGCTCATTCTTTATTGCAGTGGTTTTCAACCTTTTTCATACCAGGGCCCACTATTTATTCAGAATTTGAGCCACGGACCACCATTTTTTATGACGTTTTTAGCTCCACAGACGCCAATACTAAAGATTTCTTTTTGCTTTTGGCCACAATACCAGGCTGGGTTTGGGAAACACAACAGGCAAACGTACAGAACAAAATGACCAACATTTTACGTTCTAGTTATGTAGATTTGGATTTCAGATAAATACTCTGAGAGCGTAAAATAAAACCAAATGGACCCAATGGGGTCCATTTGGTTTCATTTTACGCTCCCAAGAGTTACATCTGGTTAACCAACTTTACACCATTTAGCTTGGGAACCACCTGGATCCATACAGTTCTCTCTTTAGCCGTCACGAATGTTTGAAAATAGGAACATAAATGTATTTGGCCGTAGCCTGCAGGTCTGCTCAGATTAGATTGAATGGTGGTGGGTTGGGGAATGGGGATGCTTGATGGTGCTGACTGTCCTCCGAACGTTTGCATGAGTCATGACTAAAATGTTCGATTGTAGTGTGTTGGATCATGTTGATTTGTTGCGTTTCCCCGTCCCCTGCCTGGTCCACTCCCACGCACCTGTTGCTTTTGTAGGTGTGCCAAAGACGTCCTTTTTTGGGGGGGATTTGGAAATGGACTGAATTGATAAAGATCAAGATATGGATGAATCTAGACAAAAAAAATGTGACTGGATTCTTACCAGAAAAATTCCTTGTAGCCAGCATGGTAGTCAAAATGGCACCCTGAAGAAAGAAAGAAAGAAAGTCAAAGAAAGAAAGAAAGAAAGAAAGAAAGAAAGAAAGAAAGAAAGAAAGAAAGAAGGAAAGAGAAAGAAAGAAAGAAAGAAAGAAAGAAAGAAAGAAAGAAAGAAAGAAAGAAAGAAAGAAAGAAAGAAAGAAAGAAAGAAAGAAAGAAAGAAAGAAAGAAAGTCAACAGTTATTTGACATGACCAATGGAATCATCCTCACACCCTTAGTGTGCAACTCCAAATGTCCAAATGTAAGCACATGTTGAGAACAGTGGAAGCTCAAATTGTGTGTGAGATTGTGTACTTTCAGCTTTCATGTGGTGTGTCAGATTGTGTACCTTCAGCTTTCATGTGGTGTGTCAGATTGTGTACCTTCAGCTTTCATGTGGTGTGTCAGATTGTGTACCTTCAGCTTTCGCCTGGCGTTGAATTTCTTGAGGCACTCAACCGTCTCCTGTCTGTGCATACAGGATGCTACGGTGGAACGATGCTATACAGGTGGAAAGACAACAGAGAGAACGATAGACAGAGAGCGAGAGAGAGCAAGAGAAGTAAAAAGAAAGAGGGGGATCAAGATCATATAACATTAACAATAATAATCATAATAATAATACAATTACTCTCAATAATTACTCTTACTGTTTATTGTTCAGTGAATAAGGTTAAGGTTAATGGCAGAGTGTATACTTACAGAGATCCAGGGGTGTTTCAGAGCCTCGGCTGCCGTGATGCGCTTGGCCGGGTTGATGGTCAACATCTTATTAATCAGATCTTTGGCTTCAGGTGTTACAGTGTCCCATTCTGGAGAAGGAAACTAGGATAAGAGGACACAAAAGGAAAGATTATGAAGAGTAGATTATGGATCGAAGGGGGGACTGGGTGTAACTCAACTATAAGAAGAAGGGACTTCTGCAAACACTTAGGAAGCTCCCATTTTATTGACATTATTAAGGAAGCCATTAAAACCATGCAGTCTTCATCAGGCCTGTGACTAACATGAAACAGGTGTGTTTACATTCTCAACCAGTGGACAGAGCGGAGCCACACTCATCAAAAGGCAGAGCAGCAGCTGCTGTAATGACTAACCACTTTAGACCTCCATGCAGTTTGGCGACCATGCGCTGTTCAAAGTGAGTGGTTCCCAAAAACATTTTAGACTGATCCTAAACAGCACAAGTTATGACCCAAACTAGTGAAAACAGCAGATCTACAAGCTCACAATCCATTGATTCTCGTGAGCTTGTACATTGGCTAAATGTCCACGATTATTTTCTAGATTTGTTTCCTAATTTATTTATTTGATTTTCCTTGAAGTCTTCAGGAAATTACACATTCTTCATTAAATTAATAAAAAGCTTCTCTTAAAAGAAATGTGTCAATCTATCTGTTCCAAACTTCCAGACCCAGTATTTGGTATCCAGTCCACTGTTCTATTCCATATGAGAGAGGGCTGGTCCTGTTGACTTACATCATATGCTCCAGCCTTTATCTGCTGGTAGAGTCTGTGTTGGTCTTCATCCCAGAAGGGAGGATAGCCCACCAGCAAAATGTACAGAATCACGCCTGTATGGACAGCATTCACAGTCTCAATTAAAGTAGAACAGATCAAAGCATAACGACACGTTAGAATGAACCACTTTCACATGACATTAAAAAAAAACCTTTTGGGAAAGTATAATACTGAGTTTAAAATGAGTACATGTACATTAAAATAGGCTTTTGGTCATACTATTAAATATGACAGTTGTAATATAATAGATTTTAATAGCAGACATCTCACCACAGGCCCAAAGATCAACCGCCTTGCCATAAGGATCCTTCCTCAGAACCTCAGGAGATAGATAGCCTGGAGTCCCTGCAAAGCCTACACACGAAAAGGACCACACTCAAAACCTTGGCCAGTATGGTGTACAGCAGGGGTGCCACACTTTTTTGACTTGAGAGCTACCTTCAAAATGACCGGCTAAACAAGATCTACACATCAAAAATGTGATTGTTCCATTACTGAAAATCCATTTCAAGGCCCCCTAGAAAGTCTGAGCTTTGAAATAGTGGTGATGGTGTTACTTAATCTTATAGTGTTTAAGAATAATGCACTTATAATGAAAAATAGAGGGGGAGAATTGAAAGGTTTACTGACGTTTGAAAACAGTATTGGTGGTTTGAGTTGACATTTCATGATGTTGAGTTTAGTCTCTTGCACCCAAAACTAAGAACTGTCACGTTTTTGTCCACAGTTTGTTCACAATAACAATTATTCTCCATTTTCTAATTGTATGAACTCTTGAAAATTTTGTAAATCAGATGTTTAAATATAATTTAACTCTTGAGAGCGGTAAAATGAAACCAAATGGACCCGTAAGGGTCCATTTGGTTTCATTTTACCGCTCTCAAGAGTTACATATCTATAAGGGTCCAAGTGCTGGGGGGAGTGTCATGTGATCTACCTGCAGGGCCTGTGTGATCTACTGGTAGATCATGATCTACCTTTTGGGCACCCCTGGTGTACAGTATATTGTATGTAAACAACATAGACCATTTCCCTATCATATGCACAGAATCACAACTTCAAAAAGTGAAGTTGCGGTTCTGTGCTTATGATAGTTTTTCATGTGCTAGTAAGACATTAAAATGCCTGAATCCTGTCAGTTTAACAAATACTGTATGGATGGTGAATAATTACCATGAAACCAAACTTTTAGCTAGACATTCCAAAATGATATGCACTAAAAAGGCAAATCTTTAACACAAATACACAAGCAACTAAAAAACGAAAAAAGGGGGGGGGAAGTATGTCACAAACGTGAAAACATCTGAGTAATTGGGACTCTTCCACTGATGCTGTAATATGGTTTTCCACAGTACAGGATTCACATTTACTTAAAAAGAGACCAAATGTCCACATCATGCCACGTGTCATCACATCACGTCACACATTACAAAGCACATTAGTGAACATTCAATTCATGGACATGAGTTCAGCTGAACATGATTTCACGCCGGATTTGGCTAGAAGAACATTTCCAGACACAATCCCCACATAAAACAATGGGATCGCAATTGACCGCAGTGGAGGAAACTCATATCACAGATGTTGAGTAAATGCTCCAACTGCTTTCAATAGTGGTGGTGCTGCTGGTGGCAGTAAATATGTTTGTATGACTTACCAAACCATGCTTGCTGATCACCCTCCACTTCTATGGCCAAGCCAAAGTCAGCCAGTTTAACAGCAGCCCCTTTCGATTTGGACGCCAGCAGCAAGTTCTCTGGCTGGGGAGATTAAAGGATTAAATAGTATATCACTTCATGGGGGAGAGGTGTAGGAGACAACTTCATAGCAACGGACGTTGCTATGAAGGAGGATATTTAATGGCTGGAGGACATTTAATAGGTTTACATGCTTGTCACTGTCCGGTAGAAACCAGCTAACTCCATTTGTCAGGTTTTTTTAAATA
>CM076975.1:17593681-17608681 GCA_039105355.1 Benthosema pterotum
TCCATAGATGGTGTCGCACAGATTAAATAATGGCACACATCAAGCTCATACTTGAGTAACTTTGAGCTAGTAGAATAGATGTTATATCGTTGTTGTCTCCACCAGGCCAAAGGTATGGTGAAGAGTATGTTTTGCACTCTGTCCATCTGTGGGTTTGTCATGTGGATCTGGATGTGTATCTGTCCCATATTTCATATTTCAATTGGCTTTCAAAGTTTAAAGGAAATGATTGGCTTGTTTCGAAAAAACAAAAACAAAACTCAAGCCCCCATGGACGCAGCATGCAATTTACGTTGACATCTTTAACACACTTTGCTACAAAGTAGACAAATGCACCCTTTTCACAACCTCTGCCCCACATTTTCTAGAGAATTGCTCCTCTAGATTATGCATCCTAATTGTCTATAATTGGCCTCCAAAGTTTGAAGGATTGGCTCATTTTTAACCTAAAGCATCAAATCATGAACGCATGTGCAATTTATGTGAAATCTTTAATGCAGGTCAGGCCGCAGCCTGACCTGGTGGAAACCTTTGCCCAGGAAGGCACTTTTTCTTTTTGTTTTTTAATATTTTACTTACTAACTATTTTGAAAATGTTGAACCACGATGACTCTCTCAATGAATGTAGGGACAGTGGCAGTTGTGGTTATGAAGACCACGGTAGGCTTTATTATGCCTCTTATTACACAGGCCGATATCAGTCAGCCAGTCAATTAGAGCTGTGGCAGGCGGCGCGCGCTCGTACACTTCCTGATTGGATATGAGACACATCAATCATCTGCAGCTTCAGGCACCTTCACGAGAAGCACATATTACAGGCCTGATGTATACTTTGCCGCCTGGTGGTGGCGTGCACTGAAATAGCAGATCCACAAGCCTGCAACGCATCAAATGCGTGCCGTGTCACGGGCTTGTGGATCTGCCATTGCCGGTGCGCACCACCGGCGTACGGCAGACTGTAGATTTGTCATTACTGAGAATGAGATCATTATGGAGCAGAGAGGGAAGGAGAGAAAGGCAGAAGAGAGAGCTATATTACATCCCTGAAGAAACACTGCTAGTTGTTTATTAAATCAAACTTTCTTTGCTTTGTGGCTACGGCTATGCACCAGCTTTCCTTCTGAACCGTTTAAACACAATATGTTTGTTTTTAAACATTTTTTACGATTTTGGCCTTTTGGGCCATACATTATTTCAGAGTATATATTTTTTCTAATTGTAGGACGAATAGCGTACATGCAGTGTAACAGATGTATGTATACTGTATACAGTATGTATGGAGTGTAGCATATTCTAATCACAGAGCACACAACACAGCATATTTTTATCACAGGATCACAAGCTTATTTGACCCATTGTAAAATAACACTATACTGTATTTCTCATCAAAATGCATTGGCTTCTCGAGATTGAACCAGGCAGGCTCTATTAGTTCAATTACATTTTAGCATTGTGTAGTTAACTGGGTTCAAATTCGGATAGAAGACAAAGGTTACATACTGCAGCTTTAAAGAGAGACTGTTCTTGACATTGCAGACTATCATTATTGTCTCCAAGTTGCTGTTAACCAACTCAATGGCTAATTGTGAACACACTCCCTGGATGCCAATGATGAACCTTTGCCTCAAATATTCCACTACGGCCTGCACCACCACGAGGCTTGAGATTTTGGCAAATCACATTTCTGTGGAATATTTCAGGGGTTTTCAACCTTTTTGATGCCAGGGACCACCATTTTTTCAGAATTTGAGCCACGGACCACCACTTGAGGACATTTTAGCCCCACAGACCCCAAAACTAAAGATTTATTTTGCTTTTGTCCATCTTCTAGTTGTGTAGACTTGGGCTTATTCAGATGATAAATATTTTAACTCTTGAGAGTGTAAAAATGAAACCAAATGGACCCGAAAGGGTCCATTTGGTTTCATTTTTACGTTCTCAAGAGTTACATCTTGTTAACCAATTGAGCTGGGGACCACCTGGAACCCTCTCAGGGACCACTGGTGGTTCCCGGACCACCTGTTGAAAACCCCTGGAATATTTGATTACTCATACACATTTATATATAGTCATTTCTCATATTACATCCTAAGTGTCTTCCAAATCCCACATGATTGGACCATTTTGAATAAAATGTCTGTGAAATTATATGCTTACATTTCAACAAGGCTGAGGATGGCATGCCACTAAAGCCTAAAGCGCCGAAAGTGTCCAGTTATTAATGAAGAGTGGGTTTGTGGGTTCATAGTATCTGGCACGGTTGAATATATATAAAGGATGACAATGGAGTCTAATATAGTTTTGTATGTTTTTTCCCCAGATTTCTACACAATATTTTAAATATGGAAGTAGTAATGAATTATAAAGTGTGTAGAGTAATTATGTCTTTCGTTTTATATGAAATTGCTATAGTTTCTGGTAGTTTGTTTTTGTGGGGGTCTATTTGTGGTTTTCAGTTTAATTTATTATCTATAATTTTATCCATTCTTTGGCATGCCTGACACAGGACAGTGAGGACACAGAATTCAGAGACAGAACCATATATACTGTAGGAATAAAGGGACACAGGCAGATTGGTGGAACCATACTCTGACACAGGTATTGCATAGGTGTATTTGCATTTGATTCGAGGCTCATTTCTACGAAGGCTATGATCGCTGGACTGATTACAACATGTTTGTTGGGTGAATGAAATAACATTTGCATGTGGCGAACTGGCGATATCAACAAATGATTAAAGTCCACCAAATACAGTATTGGCCTCCTCTGAGACACAGAGGGAGTCGAAATAATGAGCTTTAGTGATTGCCTGAGGACATATTTGATAAGGTTTGAAATGTCTGAAGATGTAGATGTATGAGGCACATACAAAGTGCAATTATAACTTTTGAATTCAAAAGTACAAATTACTAAGTTCCTAATCCTAATATTCTTTCAATTATGAATGCGTTGCTTTATAAAAACAAATTGTGATTTTACATGACATTTATACAAATATTAGATAAAAGAATGACTTAAATGCAGTACTGAAATAGATGTACGTTGTTAATGTCCACCACTCAACTGCTTAAATCACTCATAGTTACTGCAGTCTGTAAACTGATACACTACTCTGAAATGAGTCTCATTCAGGTTCAAATCTGCCAGCCTCTGCTATTGGCCGTTGATGAGGAGATACGTGGGAGTGTTTTTTGCGAATGTGCGGGTCTGTAATTCGTTGTTTTGTTTCCATAATTTTGTTTTGTTTTGTTCTCCGCAATCAACATCAAGGGGGGTTGGTTTTCATTGCTCCCAGAGATGCAGCTAAACCATCATGTGTAATTTGGAGGAGGGGGGGAAAGGTGAGAAAAGTCCTGCAGGTGCACAGCTGTTCTGCGTTACGACCTGCAGGGGGCAGTATTGGCCCTCTGCCGATAACAGCGGAGATAATTTCATTTTTCTCTTTCAAATAAGCAACTGAAGTCACTGTCTATTTTTAGAAGTGAAGGAGAGCAGCCCACCCACCCATGTGAGGGTGGGGGGTGTACAAGGCCATGGACGTTCTGTATATAGCGGTCCAGTCCACACTTAGTTTATCATCGTGATACAATCTCAACTCTCAAGTCATTCAGCATTGCTTTGACAAAACAAATGAGTGTGAATATAGCTATGTCAAGATTAGGACGATATGCAAATAACTAATCAAGCAAACACACACAGTATAGGCACGCTCTCACTTGTGCAAAGGCACTTACTTGCACGCGCATGCACATTGCACACCCACACACACGCTTAAATGCACGCGCACGCACGCACACACAAACTCTTCTTTTACAATCGTGAGAGCAGTGTTGCTAAGCAACCAAAGGAAATCGAACCCCAGAATAGTGTTATGGGAAAAAAAAACATTTTTGAAGGAAAATAAAAAGTAAAAGAAATGAAGCAGACAGACATGTTTGACAACTGTAGTTTTTGACAGCTGCCAGCGGCGCAGCTGCACAATAACTTTGGGATGGCCCTGTTCAGCGTTTAAATGGACAGGTAGTCAAAAGGGTTGACATATACTGTAAAAGAGGAAGGAAGGATGGATAGGGGAGGACCAACATATGGATATGCCAGAACAGGTCATCTCCATATATGGAGATTTAACAGTTTGAATTTGGGGTCAGAGATAGAGCTGCTGGCTGGCTCCATATATGCAAAGCTAATTGACGATCCAGTCTTCTCCATGGCATATCTCTCTGGGGTTTAATGAGGATCTTCACACAGTATATGGAAAGTGTGTTAGGATATGTGACAGACTGACGGTCCGGTCATACCGTATATGGTGACGTGACAGGTCACGAAATTGAGCGACTGGATGGCCATATATGGTGCTGCGGTGAAACAACTGACAGGTTTTACAGGTCTTCATAGTAATCATGCCACGTAAGTTACGTGGCATTACGTGACGTAACTCACAATCTATCACCACCTTAAATCAACATCCTGGGCAGGTCTTGGGACATCAGTATAACATCATCAGGGATGATGAATAAATCAGGGATGAAATCATCATCATCATCATATCATCATATAGTAAATGCGACCTGCTGTTGCAACTAAGCCCATATGTGCACAGGTCTTGTGTCATCACTAAGATAATCTCCCCATATATGGTCATGCATATATTCCATATATCTCCATATATGGGCATAACAGGGCTGATTCAAGAATGACTGCTGCCTCTCCATTTAAACTCTGAGTCTAGGGCCTACATTTTTGTCACCATTAAACCCCTGGTCCCTTAACGTCTTTGCCTTTTTAAACTTTTTTCTTTCTTTTTTTTCGATAGTTAAAATGGCCAGTCTACAAGCTCACAACGTGTCAAAGATTGGCACGTTGAACTATTCCAAAAGCTTTTTTTTAATAGTAATAAAGGCAAAGAAGTCAGGGATAAGGGGTTTGGTGCGTTACAAAAATGGAGCCCTAAGGCCTGCCTAAAAGCTGTTTTCACGCCCTCAGGCATCTTCTGTCTGTTACCCCCATCAAAACAAAATAGTGACAAAGAGTGTTGTCACTTCCGTCTGCCAATTGTGGAGTGTGGTTGTTAGAGGAAGAGGTGAAAAACAGAGACACCAAAATAAACAAGTCTGAAAGATTGTTCCAAAATGAATGCATGTTACTATCGCCTACTACTGGAGCACATTTTAGTTGCAGTTACGATAGTTCAGTGCAGTTTATGTTTATTATTTATATGAATAAATGATTCATTCATTCATTCACACACTCGTTCATTTAGATTCTGCCCCTTTTTGGTATCTAACTACGACGACATACAGTATACTAGCCTATGATAGCCTGTAAAATATATATCACTTTCAAAAGACTTTGTTCATTTTATCGTCTACTCAGGCTCATGTGAACACACCAGACAGTTACTCCATTCAATAATTTGGTATTTGATGTTTATTTTAGCTGCCCTGTCCCCTTCCTATACGGAACCAATATAACTTAAAACACCATGACAGATTCAGCAAAAACACAACATATTTTCTGGTGACTTACAGTGTTTTACTCATTTACTGTTTTCATTTTCAGTTTTTGCTGCAATCAGGGTGGGCATGCCCAAACATGGAAGCTTATACATTTTCAAAAACAATAAAATAATTGAAAACTGTAAATGAAATTTCCATGACCCCTCATGTTTTTTCATTAATCTATTAAGGTAAAAATGGAGTTTTAAGTTATAATGGGTTTGTATGGTGGAGCAGCTAAAATGATCATGAGACTGAGTAGACCATAAAACACCAAACGTTTTTTTGAAAGTGAAATATCCCCCACACACATTGTAAATCGAATTTCTTGGGGGAAGTATAAAGGTATGTGGAGGGTCCAAAATTTGTCATCTTACTTTTCAGAAAGAAAATGTACAGAAGTGCACACAGCCTAGCTGTACACTGCAGAAGCTTCAGATGCTCGAAGGTCTTTGACCAAAACGTTGCCTTCATATTGCAAGTGCAGACGTTGCGTGGGCCTCTGTGTGCACTTCTGTGCATTCTTTCTGAATATGTTGAACCTGCCTACGCACAGAGTCTCAGAGCCTAACAGGTGTGCATGAGACTTTGTTGCCCATCACCTTAGTTTTAAAAGTTAAAAAATAAGAATAAATAAAGTGTGTGTGTGTGTGTGTGTGTGTGTGTGTGTTGTGTGTGTGTGTGTGTGTGTGTGTGTGTGTGTGTGTGTGTGTGTGCGCGTGCTAGGGTGGATCTTAAAACGTCAAGTTTTGATTTTCTTGTGTCTCACCCCCTAATTATGTTCCAATGTACAAAAAACTGCTTTGGCTAAAATTTGGTTGAATTTGAAACATATTTAGAGGTAGCTCAATCAAGTTAAAGATTGTACATTTTAGTAGTTTAAAAACGAATTGCACTGCAGGCACATTATTCTTATACTAAGCACAGAGATTCTATTTTTTAAGCTTTTTTAAGCTTATCTAAAATCTAAACACAAATCTGATGATTACATGTTTGTCATGTCAAACCAAAATTAATTATTATAAAAATTACTAATGTAGAAAATAGAAAAGCAAAGAATGACAAATTGCCATTTCTCTTTCAATGTGCAGAATACTATGTCTTTAGTGCAATCTTCAATTATAGCCTACTCACAACACAACAAGAACACAGCCCCATTTCCATGTTTACCCTCAAAAGTCACTGCAGTATAATAATTCAGGTGTTACTGATCAATGAAAGTTTGTTTATGGCTATCCAGATACTTGTGCCGATGGTTCTGCACAATTTGCAGCAAGTACTGGAGTTGGGACTCGTCTTTAGTGAGTCACAACAATATTTCAATATTCTTGAATTAGGGCAACCCAACACTCTGCATGATCATTGACCGTGTTTATTGCCTTCACTACAGCCAGAGCTTCTTGGTAGTCTTCCCTGGGCTCGCACTCATCAGGATCAACAGCAAGGAAGTCATGTGGGAGATCCATCATTTTGAACAGCGTCTCTGATTGGGAGACAAAATCTTCAATGTCCTTCCCTGCAATTGTTGCAAGGTCAACAGTAATTCTCTTCATGTGCTGTTCATCATCTTCATGTCCATCTTCCATGGCTCTCACCATCAGCTTCTTCGTTTGTGCACTCACTGGACTGTAAAACAATGCAAGTCTGACGACCTCTGGAGTGAAAAGCCACAAGTGATTGGAAAACTTCTGAGAAGCAGGTTTAGACACCTCAGCATTTATCGATGAATATTCCAGCAACAATTTTAACAGACGCAAGTCATTTAGTGGAGCGCATCCATGCTTTCACATGAATGCAAACTGCAAACATTTCTTCCCTGCGTGTCAGTTTGAATTGGCCATGAAACATCCAGATCTTCAAACAATTAACAACCTTTGCCATCAAACGGGCATGATGGGTAACTCCTGGAGCCAGAGCTCCAGGAGTTACCCATCATGCCCTTTGGAAGAAAAATCATGCATGGATTTGTGCATGTTTGCAGTTTGCATTCATTTGTGCAGTTGTGCATGTTTGCAGTTTGGCACCTGTTGCTGTAAGCGCCCCACTAAATGACTTGCGGCTGTTAAAATTGTGGAATATTCGTCGATAAATTTGTCGCTGAGGTGTCTAAAACTGCTTCTCAGAAGTTTTCCAATCAGTTGTGGCTTTTCACTCCAGAGGTCGTCGGACTTGCATTGTTTTACAGTCCAGTGAGTGCACAAACGAAGAAGCTGATGGTGAGAGCCATGGAAGATGGACATGAAGATGATGAACAGCACATGAAGAGAATTACTGTGCACCTTGCAACAATTGCAGGGAGGAACATTGAAGATTTTGTCTCCCAATCCAAGACGCTGTTCAAAATGATGGATCTCCCACATGACTTCCTTGCTGTTGATCCTGATGAGTGCGAGCCCAGGGAAGACTACCAAGAAGCTCTGGCTGTAGTGAAGGCAATAAACACGGTCAATGATCATGCAGAGTGTTGGGTTGCCCTAATTCAAGAATATTGAAATATTGTTGTGACTCACTAAAGACGAGTCCCAACTCCAGTACTTGCTGCAAATTGTGCAGAACCATCGGCACAAGTATCTGGATAGCCGTAAACAAACTTTCATTGATCAGTAACACCTGATTATACTGCAGTGACTTTTGGGGGTAAACATGGAAATGGGGCTGTGTTCTTGTGTGCTGTGAGTAGGCTATGATTGAAGATTGCACTAAAGACATGGCATTCTGCACATTAAAAGACAAATAGCAATTTGTCATTCTTTGCTTTTCTATTTTCTACATTAGTATTTCCTATAACAATTAATTTTGGTTTACATGACAAACATGGGGTGTGCTTGAAGAAGGCAGCTTGACATACTTGTACATCAAGCTAGGAGATAGGCGGCTGACCACAGGGCCTCACTGGCTCGGTAGAAAAATAACAGTGTGTGCGTGCGTTGTCTAGTGTACCTATTTTCTATTTTCTACATTAGTATTTCCTATAACAATTAATTTTGGTTTGACATGACAATCATGACATGTAATCAGATTTGTGTTTAGATTAACAAGCTTAAAAAATAAAATCTCTGTGCTTAGTATAAGAATAATGTGCCTGCAGTGCAATTCGTTTTTAAACTACTAAGGTGTACAATCTTTGCCTTGATTGAGCTACCTCTAAATTTACTTCAAATTCAACCAAATTTTAGCCAAAGCAGTTTTTTGTACATTGGAACATAATTAGGGGGTGAGACACAAGAAAATCAAAATTTGACGTTTTAAGATCCACCCTAGCGCGCGCGCGTGTGTGCACGCGTGTGCGAGCGTGCATGTGCAGCTGATTCCTCACTTCATCCCAAACGTGTTTGCTACTCTGCATACTCTCACTCAGAGGAGAGGATCATGGGGGAGTGTGACTCAGGCAGTGCCAGAAGGTTAATTGATCAGCAGGTGTTTACAATTTTAAAAGTGTGTTCTCATCTATACTGTATAATGGAGCTAGGCCAGGACATGGACACCCATCTGACACATTTTGTAATCAGGCATGACAAGGTGAGAAACATCTCTGCTTCCCGTGTTGTCTTGTTGGTTATGGTTAGGTCTTAGATGTTATGTTATGGGCTTCCCTGCACATTGTTTGCGTGATTTACTTTGTGTGAAGCGTGAATCACTTCAACCCATACAAATGCCTTCTAAACCAGTAGTTCAGTCAGGACAACTCAAGAAGGGTTTAATATTCATTTATTGAATATAAAATAAGCAATATATTTATCATGGTTTGGCAGATGAATTGGATCTGCTTTTTGGGTACTCAGATCAAGCGCAACAGTCCTGACCTTAAGGACTCCGAATCCCCCGTACCCAAAGGGCAGATCCAAATCTACAGGTGGTAGCTGGGGTGGAGGAGGGTTAGCAGCAAAATGATTAAGCATAAGCAGAACAGCAGTATCAGAGTGAGCAGCAGCAGCAGCAGCAGCAAGCAAGCAGGAAGAGCAATACAAACTTACAGTTTAAATAGCCTGTGAGAGCCTGTGATTGGATGAAGTCAATCATGTGAATGTGATGCTGAGGCGGCCCTTTAAAGGGCCGGCAGCGACTGCACTGAGGTTTCCTGAATGAACTTGCTATGCGCTTGTCTATGACCAGCGCACCGCTCATTTCTCAAACGTGTGCATAACAAGCAACCTCATTCAGTGTGTTGAATGAAGCAGATTTTTTTTATAACTTTTCGCAAATGCTTTATTGTAGCATTTAATTATTGTTTTGAATAAACCTCTGAATCTCTGTTGGGTCTTTATAGTTTATAGCACCATTTGGTGCTATTTTACAAAAAGAGGCTCAAAATGATTCTACATTTTAAGATGCTTTCTTTCCTCTGAACTGCTGTTCTGTGCACAATAGACCCAGCCATGAGCCCCTACCGAAACTGATACGGTACAATCACAGATAAGCATAACAAGTGATAGACAAACCTCTCCAGCAATAGTTATTCATACTGTAAATGATAAAATATATATATATATATATATATATATATAATATATATATATATATATATATATATATATATATATATATATATATATATATATATATATATATATATATATATATGATTCTGAAGGTCTGGTCCCGAAAATATCATCCAGTATTTAATGTGTAATGTCCATGATCTTTACATTGGAATGAATCAACCCGCCTGGAAAGTGGACCCTCATGGGGAGAGGGTGTGGTGTAAGGAAAGGTCTATTAGCCATAATTGAAAAAAAAACAGCCTTGTTAATCCTTCCTTATTAGATATCCACAATTAACTCATCAACCGAGACAAGCTGGCCCTCCTCATGTGAGGTCATGTGAGGACAAGCTACATAGTTTCAAGTGATACATGTACACGCTCAGTGGCCTTGTGGTTAAAGTGTGGCCTCTGGGAGATTGGGTTAGGGTTCAATTCCCAACCGGGTCATAACAAAGACACCAAAACCTTCCTGTTTGTCTCTCAGCAACAAGGGTCGGATTGGGGGTAAGTCCCTGCGACATACTAGTGTCCCTGCGACATACTAGTGCTCCTGCAACCTTTAGCATTCAGATACTCACCTCTCGCTGAGAGCTTCTTGGTGTTGATGATCTTCGCTGCATACTCCTGACCTGACAGCACCTTGACACACCTCCGCACGATGGAGAACGCTCCCCTTGGAAGCACAAGAGAGTGGGAACAAAACATGTCTGACATTAGAAATTCAAAGTCACTGCAGGGAGCTTGCTTTATTATTTGGAACTTCGCTTAATTCCAAGTGATGTTTCCGCTGGATGTTCATTTACTATATAAAACTCAACTCAATAAATTATAAGATTGAAGGAACCCTATCACGATATTCAACATAGGTGCTGTTGGCTCTAAAGTCAGTGGGTTAAAATGCATGAATGTGCATGCATGAAGACTATAAGCCCCCCCTTGTGTACCCCCCATGTGTGCCTGTGGCCTGGTCTTTTTTGCATTTTCTGTTGCATTGTGTGTAGTTACACCTGGTAACTAAATTTCATAAAGCCATCTCCCATACAGAATGTACAGAATGTACAGAATATACAGGACGTTTTATTTTTGAATTGGAGGTTTTCTTTGTAACCAAAGGGGGCGTGACTTTGATGTCAGGTACATGTCCGTGAAGTGCATCATGGGAATTGTAGAAATGTAGCGTACAGAGACATCATTGCTGTTTAGTGGAAATATTGTGTATGTCCAAAACTGTTTATTATTATTATCATTATTATTATTTTGTTGATCTGCTATTTTCCCTAATTTTGTATTACACTCCTGTTCTGCCGACAGCAACAATATGCAATCAAAAAGCATAATTTAGTTTTGACCTTTATGGCAGGGTAGACAACTGTGTAATCCTGAAATCTGTCTTGATGTATAATTTATGCAGTATATCGTTCATTAAAGCATGCCATGGTCATGGACATCAATGTGTAATTGGCAAAAAGGTTAATTGAATAAATTATGTAAACGAAGCCCATTAATCTTTAATGGGAAAATCTGCTCTGTTGCAAACAACGTCTTGTGTTCTCATTTTTTCACTCTCAGAATAATTAACATTTAAGATTTTGACTACAATTGAGTTCAAAGTAAACCTTACATAATTTTATTTTATTTTTGCAGATTAAAAAAAGATATATGAGATAACACATGAAACAGTGAGATTGAGTGGAATTCTCCATTCAAGGGCTTTGAGGCATTTGTTACCGTTAAGTCATATCTTTCCATTAGTGATGCACCGATGTATTGGCCCACATATCGGCTTGCCGGTATCAGCAAATATCGGTTTATTATATATCAGCAAATATATAATAAACTGACATTAACCAATGACAGTAGCCCATGTTTATTTGTTGTTGTTATTTTAAACATCGCAATTGGTATTGGCCAAGAATTTCAATAACGGTACATCCCTGCTTTCCATCTGTATAGAAAATGTCAACCCGTCACAATTAAAACATTTCTTTTCTCACTGATCTGAACTAGACTGTAAATGGGGACTTGTGACATTTTCACAAGTTCTAAAGGTCAATCACACCTTTAATACCTCACTTAACTGCTGTGCGCACACCCCCGCACGGACATGCATTTAGATAGTGTGGACACGTGCTTACAATTGTAAAAGGGCAAGGAGAGCAATGGAAATGTCTCTGTCAGATCCAGTATAAGTAGAGGGAAGATGTATGTGAAGGTGTGCGTGCATGTGCGTGAGTGTGTGTTTGTGTGCATAATCACTCATAACCTGGCGTTTTTGGGCAAAGCATTGTAGGCGAGGCCAGTGGTGGGGGTGACGTCATGGTGACGTAATTAAGAGATCTTTAAGTATTGTCCAGAGTATTATCTCCTGGAGGTGTCGGGGTACTTGCTCTCTGCTCGCCCCCTCCTCTCACACACAAGCAGCCATGGCCTACTTGTGCTCAACCTGCAAGTAGGCCATGACCTACTCTCTCTTTCTCTCTCTCTGTCATCTGGTTATATTTGGTAATGTGACATACTGTATGCCTGACAAAGGAGAAGTATAGAGTTACAGTATGGTACATTATGTCAGGAGATGTAGTTGGCTCTTGAGTATTTTACTGTAATATTTCTATGGGCAACTTTGAGGTTGGACACCACTGCTTCAGCCTATATTGACCAAAGTCAGCGTCTGTTCAATTATCTCTCTTTCTTCCTTAACAGCAAAACTCCTGTCCCCGCTGCCTATCCTATGACAGCCTGTAGCGCGTATAGAGCAGCTATTACTGACCATTCCGATAGACAGAACCACATGGGAGATGGAGCCTTTGCTGTGGCTCTGTGGCTCTGGAATAGACGTTACCCTAGTAACAACTCAACCTTTCTACCTTCCCTTTTATTCCTAGCTGACTCATGACCTCTTGACGCTGTAAGCTGCTTTTGTACTGTATCTGCGTTTTGTTTTCGCATTTTTCCTGCTTTTCGAATTGTGATTTTTAACGTATCTGCGTTTTGTTTTCGCATTTTTCCTGCTTTTCGAATTGTGATTTTTAACTTGTTCTGCATTTTGGACCAACCATGGCTATTCATTTGAAAAGTGCACTCACAAAGAAAGTTTGATTTTATTGGTCCTGCTGATGACATGCTGATGACACTTGATTGAGGCTCAGGCTCAGACACTAGATTCAAGCTAAAATCTCAATCTGTATGTTTCATCCCCTCAAGCTCAAGATTTCAATGGATGCTCTGGTGTGTGTGTGTGTGTGTGTGTGTGTGTGTGTGTGTGTGCGTGTGTGTGTGTGTGTGTGCGAGTAATTTGCAAACAGCAGTTATACAATATGAATGATGTGTCTGTATCAGTATTCTGCCTTAGCCTGCCACCCACCAATACATTATGTAAGGGACTCTTGGCCGCCTGTGTGTGTGTGTGTGTGTGTGTGTGTGTGTGTGTGTGTGTGTGTGTGTGTGTGTGTGTGTGTGTGTGTGTGTGTGTGTGTGTGTGTGTGTGTGTGGAGGCGGAAAGTGGGATGGGGTCACGGAGTTGCTACACTCATCCCTCTTATCGCTTGCTTTCCCACTTGTTCTCTCTCTCATTTGTTCCAAGTCTTCCACATGAATCTCTAGTATCTATCTATCTATCTATCTATCTATCTATCTATCTATCTATCTATCTATCTATCTATCTATCTATCTATCTATCTATCTATCTATCTATCTATCTATCTATCTATCTATCTATCTATCTATCTATCTAAACAAAAATGTATAGACAACACACAATTAAGTATTCTATCCTATCAAATAATTTTACATTCTGTAAAATGATCAATAGTTTCGTTTAAAACACTGCATGTATTTTCTTTTGTTTTATCCTGACTGAACCATTTGTATAGAGACAACATAACTATTAAACTTACTTTCCCAGTTCTTCATAAAGCTGAAATTCCTCTGTGAAACGAGTGCAGATGACCGTTGCCATGATTTTTTGGGGGAAGGTGGTGTTGGGATGGGCCAAGAGTTTAAGTTTGCAATTAAACTTCAAAGTTAGACCCCCGGGGTTAGGCCGTGCGCTCGTGTACGTCCGTTTTCTGGCAAGTCTGGAACTGAAGGTTCAAAATCCCCTGCACCTGGAATCCGTCATGGTCTCTGCTCTCCTCCTCCGGACAGTGTCTTTCTTTCTGGAGCTGTCGCTTGTGAAAAAAACTTCCAGTCCAGGAAATTGTGTTCTTCTCAGTGACAATGAGCTAATGAAGAGGATGGACGTGTGGCGCTCTGGACACTCCCCGCTGGGCTGTGTAGACCTCTTTCTGACGAAGAGGCAGATGATGGAGATTGGCTTCTGCGTCTGACGCCTGCCTGCCTGCCTGCCTGCCGCTGGATCAGTTTTCCCAAAGGTGTGGATCTGTGGGTATGCAGCTTCTGCTTTCGTCCTGGAGACCAGAGGTGGAATCTGTGAAACTCCCCACTTTGCTCTATCAGCAGACTGTCTACTAGTCTGTCTGTCTGTCTGTCTGTCTGTCTGTCTGTCTGTCTGTCTGTCTGTCTGTCTGTCTGTCTGTCTGTCTGTCTGTCTGTCTGTCTGTCTGTCTGTCTGTCAATAAATCTCCTGATTGATGTGGAATAAGGCTTTCCCCAAACTCTTCTCTCTCTAGGAAAAAAAAGAGAGAAAAAAACAGTTTTTGTTTTTGTTCAGTTTTTAGAAGAGACAGATGAGTAGAAGAAACAAGGAATTTGGACGAGAGAGAACTCAGAAGAGCAGATTTTTTTTCTACCACTGTGTGTGTGTATGTGTGTCAGTGTGTGTGTTTGTGTGTGTCACTCAGTGAGCAGAGAGTGAGAGTGGAAGACTGGGAGACAGTGTGTAGGGGCGGGTGAAAAAGAAGAAAAGAGGGTCTTTCAGGCGCTTTGCCCGCCTACTCTCCCATTTACCAATCACAGGCCTGTTTTTATGAACACACGCATGCACACACACGCACGCACACACAAATGCACACACACACTCACGCACGTACACACACACACACACACGCACGCACGCACGCACGC
>CM076975.1:17611181-17934552 GCA_039105355.1 Benthosema pterotum
ACTTTGCAATTTACATTGTAAATGTTTCATTGTCAATGGTATGCCAGTGCTGACATAAAATGATGCATGACCCCATGGGTCAACAAGATTGACAGATAATGCAGATGAAAGGACAAAACATTGAGTGAAACATACTGAGCTGACAGTGACAGTCTCATATTACTGTCACATACTGTAATGTTATTACCTACTCTAATAGTATTATCCTTTCCAGCAAACGTGCAATATTATTACAGTATTATTGCCAAAACACGCCTGATTACTAATTACAAATGAGCTTGTTGTTGCATGTGAAAATAGAACAGATTTACAAGCTATCAACAGATAACAATAGAGATGCAGTAGGTTGTAGATACAGCAATGTGTGCAGCATTCTGCACACATTGATGTACGCTACAAGTTGTTGCTGCTGACTGTCTTCTGCTGCCATCTGCTGGTCAGGGCTCAGAAGGGCAGTAAAATGTGGAACGGAGACTACAAAAATTTCACGCCCCCAAATGAAACAGCGGGTTCGTTAGAACAGGGAGCGGTCAATACAATCCCTATGAGAGGTGTCATAAAATACCCTAATTTCACTAATGTATTACTGAGGCTGTAGCGAATTATTCTGTGTTCTGATGACGTGCAAAATATGATTTATTTGTCCTTAGTACTGTCACATACCTGTCATCTCAATAGACAGCCCACAACGTACTATAATATACCCCATAAGAAATTCACATGTACTAGCATTATAAATCTTAAGTTAATGTGGTCGCACAGTATATACGTCATGGTTCCCCATCCCTTGAGATTTTCAATACTCGGATATATTTGCTGTTGTTTGTTTTATATGCTATATATTTGTGGATAATGATCCAAACAGCATATTACAAGACTAATACTCCTCTGCAGAATTCACTATGGTAGTTAAAAATGTCAGCATATGTCCCTCCACCACAGGGATTATTTTCCCAACTATTCGGCCAAATGTATTAATACATCAAGCTGACAACCTTAAAACACACTGTCAGTTACTCTATGGGTAGAAGGCTCTGGGCTCCATGCTCCTTCAGCAGCGCGAGCGACCGGGCGCATGAGTGGACGTGAATATCCTATGTTTCCAGCTTGAGAAAATTAAGCAATCAGGTGTATGAAAAAACAAAACAAAAAAACACCTATGTGATGTGGACAGCGGACAGTGTCCCGTGCAGAAGGTCAACATCAAAGATTGTACATTGTTCTTAGCACACTGTGAAATAAATAGTTTTACAATCAATTAATCGCATTCTTAAAAAAAAAAAAAAAAAAAAGTGCGTTGCGTAATTCTCTCTCACGCTGGCAACACGGTTGAATCCGCAGCCAATCAGAGCACACGCCGCATTATTTAAAGCAGACACCGTCCTCATGTTTTTTTTCCTCTCTGTATGGCTGTAGTTAGTTTGTTTATACTTCTTTTAATAACCGTCTCGTCTCAGTTTAGGCGGTGCCTCCGTTTGTTATTTTACTTATAGATAGACTGTTGAGTATGGCGGAGGAATCGGCAGTAAAGGTCTGCATCCGTGTCCGTCCTCTCATTGAACGGTACGTGTTGCTTTTCAAACCAGCATTAACAACAACAACAACAACACACTAATAACTGGGAAGAAACATCTTAAAATCTTCCGCGTAATCATAATTTCACTATTAAAGATAAAGACAAGTACACCTTTACTTTCACGCAAACACACCTAAACTGTGCCAAGGTGTCTTGTTTTAGCTTGATTTGATGGTCTGGATAGGTTAGCTAGCGGCTAACCGGCTAGCGTTCTATCACTGGTTTTTATTCAAGTCCCATGACTGATGGTTCACTGCAGTAAACTAACTGGCCAAGAGTCTTGTTTGAATCATATTATGGAACAAAAGTGACAAGTTACACAATGTACAGACAGACATTTGAGCTAAATGGTTGACAGTCACTCAACTTGGCCCTGAAACCCTGACCTATACTACGGCCATCATCAATAATTACAATACTAATGAGACCTTTAATCATTAAAGGGGAGCTCCACCCATTTTCAAGATTTTATTGTCATTAATATACCTTAGAGATATTGTGTGGTGATCATAAAAAGTTCCCCCAATTCAGTATTTCCTAAAAATGGAGGTCTGAAAAAATCATTAACATGGTGAAATACATCTGATGACATCATCAAGATGTATTTCACGATGTTAACGATTATTCTTTCAGACCCCATTTTGAAAATCGGGTGGAATTTCCCTTGAAGGAACTATTGGGTGGATATTTGGATAAGTGATTGGGGGGAAAATGTGAGTGTGTAGCTGCAATTAAGCTGGATCACATCACAGGTTGAAATTGGAACTTCATATCATTTGAGGTTCAATCCCCCCCTACCAATGTGTACTTGGTGTGGATCATTTTCTGCCAGGTGTCCCCACAGGTGTCACATACTGTTACAAGCTTACAATGTATCATGATGTGTTGTGGACCTTGTAATTTAAATGGCTATTTCCAATTGACTGATACTTTTGTTGTTGTCTTTTGCTGATACTGTTTTCTGAATTATTTGTGTTTCATCAGGGAAGAGGCAGCGGCTAAAGAAGGCACCAAGCCAGTGCTGTATTGGAAGACTGACGAGAAATCTGTGCAACACTGCATTGATGATGGCAATGCGACAAAATGCTTTAATTTTGGTATGTTTTAATTAACTGATTTAACATGGTATGTTAATTAATTAGCGCATACCATGGATTGTCAATTTAAGCAGAGTAAGATGGAAAAGGATATGTTCTTCTAAATGTCTTTGTTCTGAAATTTAAAAATGTGCAAACCTGTGCAGAGCCGTCCCCAACATGCCTGTTTACAGCATTCCTCCAGGCTCCCTGGCCCCCTCACAACTTTTTAGTTCAATAACCAAAAACCTGTTTGTTGTAGGAATTCCAAAATGGAGGCCAATATCTGCTTGCTTTTTTTGTTCACCCATTTGCATTTGTGCAAGATCAGCCCTGTCTCTAGCAATCGTTTGTGTGATCATTTTGCCTGTTTATGTAAATCTAGAAACACTGTTTCCCATATTCCCTAGTTAGGTTGTTTACATTACATTTTTGAAACCGTACAAACTGTGTTGAATAAATGGGATGCTAGCACAGAGCCTGCTCTGCTAGCCTACTGCAATTTTATGCCTCTGCGCTCCTTTCCTAAACCTCACTCAAGACTCACATCTGCAGGATAGCTTTTTTAACCTCGGCTCGGATGTATCCCAAACCTTTTTAACCTTTCAACCTTTGTGACCTAGCGCTTAACACCAGAACCAACAGAAAGAAAGTAAATGAAAATGTCCTGATACACTTTAGTTTCAGATCCAATAACACAATTTCTGTTTTGGTTAATACCAGAGAATAATATTAATTAATAATATTGATTTCTTAACTATATTGCAAGATTGCCTTATGTAAATGTCAATTATGCTAATTCACTGGCCATAGTTGTATTATGTTAATCAAGTTTTGTCTGGCAACTTTCTGTTCTATTCAACAGATCGTGTGTTTGGTGCTAATGAATCAACGGCTCAGCTCTATCACGACATAGCAAAGCCTCTGATTGCATCAGCTGTTGAAGGATACAATGGTATGTGTGTGTGTGGGGGGGATGCAAGGCATATTGATAGGCAGGGCAAATACCATAAAAACCTGATTAAAGGGTGTACCAAACTTTTCTCAGTTGTTAACATGATTTTTAATGTAGAATCCAATTCTGCTTGATACATTTTTGTATCACGCATAGTTAATGAGACAATTAGCATAATTCAATCAATATGCAAATTATCCCATTAATTATGACGAATTCTACGGGACAAAATACATAAGGATGAAGTGAACTGATAAAA
The DNA here is from genome assembly GCA_039105355.1 of Benthosema pterotum. Classification (NCBI taxonomy): domain Eukaryota; kingdom Metazoa; phylum Chordata; class Actinopteri; order Myctophiformes; family Myctophidae; genus Benthosema; species Benthosema pterotum. The sequence continues at coordinate 17,615,048 of CM076975.1, forward strand.
GTTTGGTAAAGCCTTTTATGAATTTATTATAATTTTTTCCAGTTATTTGCGCCAATGTGTCAAGTAAATTGACACGTGGGAGAAAATAACAGGGAAAACGCTCTAACTATTTGATAAAAGGCTTTTTACGAAACTTTTCTCAGTTGATATTTATGTATTTTGTCCTGTAGAATGTATTTCTGCAATGTACATTTTTGTATTGTGCATAATTAATGAGATAATTACCATATTTGACACAGTGGTGGAAATACTGTAAGAGAAAAACCTAACAAATATATGGGGAAATGGGTGTCAGAAACTGGTGGATAGAAGCAGGAGCAATCACAGAGGGATCAAGTGTACAAGCTGTAGAAGGCCGTCACTACTTCTGTGCAATTTGACTGCAGTAATTTGAGGCATTAAGATATGAATCCTGACAATGGAAGATGACTTGTTTGGAGCATAATTCAGACAGTCACTGGAAATGAGGCTAGAATTCCAACGGCCTTCGGCCAGTCTCACTCTAGGGCACACGCCATCCAGGTGGCTGGTGTACTGTACGTACAGTATGGTGTGTATATACTATATAGTACAATATTCTACAGTAAAGTATGCTACATTACACTACAGTGCAGTCTAGTACAATACAGCATGATACAGTACAGTAAGGCCTGATACAGTACAGAAAAGTTTGGTACACCCTTTAATCAGATTTTAATGTATTTGCCCTGCCTATGAGGTTGCCTCATAAAAAATACAAATATTTGTAACACCAATGTTGGCTCCAGAATGGGACCCACTTAAAAAAGTATATAATCCTTATATCTTCTATTCATATTGTACTGTACTACTACTAGGAACCATCTTTGCATATGGGCAGACGTCTTCTGGCAAGACATTTACCATGATGGGCAGTGAAAGCACTCTAGGAGTGATACCCCTGGCCATGGAAGATGTCTTCCAGACTATCAAAAAGGTAAAAGATGTTTCCTATTGTGTAAATGGTCTTCTAATCTTGGGTTTTATTAGTACAAACTGGTGCAAACCTTATTTGTAGAATTTATCTAAATGCCTCCTTTTCATTGTAGTATCCGAAGAAGGAGTTTCTTCTCAGGGTATCTTATATGGAGATTTACAATGAGACGGTAGCCGATTTGCTCGTCGATAACTGGAAGAGGAAGCCATTGGAAGTCCGTGAGGGCACCCATGTAAGTGGTATCATTTGTTTTTCTTTTGTTTGCAAATTGACATGCATTAGTGTTAACTTGTGCAATGTGTATTCACAAACCCAATGTATTCAACAGAAAACTGTATATGTGGCTGATCTGACTGAGGAACTGGTGACGAACCCTGCTCAAGCCCTGGCCTGGATTAGGAAAGGAGAAAGTGAGATATCTTATTAATAGTAGTAAAGATGGAGATTATTTGCACAGCGGTTTAAACAGAATTTAACTTTATTTCTTCCACTTATTTGAGCAGAAAACCGGCATTATGAAAAGACAAAAATGAACCAGCGGAGCAGTCGGTCACACACCATTTTCCGCATGGTAAGCCAAATTGTGCTCTCGGCAATGACAGAAAAATGCCTAAAAAAAAAAAAAAGTATTGTATACGTAAATTCAAACATGACAATTTGCATCTAAAGCATAACTATGCAATATATGAATTAGTTAGATCATGCAGTATAACATAATGGTCTAAGAAGGCCACTTTAGTAAATCTTGCTTTTCCTCAGATTCTGGAGAGCAGAGATAATGCCGATTCTGAAAACGCTGATGGAGCCATTACCGTGTCTCACCTGGTAAGCAAGCCTGGATGGAACAATTTACAATTTGGGCAGTCTGAAGAGGTGTTTTCAGACTGCGGCTGAAGATGGCGAGTGATTATGTGGTTCTGATTGCAATGGGAACCACAGATCTGTTGGCGTCTTTATTTAATGAGTAAATTCATCCTTGCCTCCCAGATTCAGTTAATTCATTTGTTCCCATTATAGAATTTGGTTGACCTGGCTGGTTCAGAAAGAGCAAGACAAACTGGCGCAGAAGGTAAAATTGAGGAAAGTGTTCTACAAATTAATGGTCATTGTTTCCAAACCTTGCTGGGTTTTGGAGAGGAGTTAAATGCTTGCCAGTTTATCCTATTCATGATCTGGGATGGGAGATGGGATTGATCAATGAAGCGGTTTGTGACCTACATGTATGTTTGGTAATTCAGCCTGGTCAAACGATCATAATTTAATTCCTTAGGTGCACGCTTCAAGGAGGGATGTAACATCAATAAAAGTCTTTTCACACTTGGACAAGTGATCAAGAAGCTGTCTGATGAGAACCAGCGGTGAGCCAACGACTCATTTTATGACCAATACACGTATAGCGAGCTGTGAGATCATAATCATAACTTTGTATCTTTGTGTAATCATGTCTGCGCAAAGTTATTGCACAGTCTTCCCCTGTTTGCCTTCAAATTTAAAATTAAATGCAGTTTTTCTCCTGAAAATCTGGAGGTGGCATGATGGCAGCCCCTCAGTAAAATCTACTCTCTTATTCAGATACTTATATGGCTCCTTAACGGAAATAGTTTTTACCTCTTAATGTTTTTACCTTTTATAGAAAATAGTTTCTTTAAATTATGCAAATTCTGCTCTTTCCTCACAGTGCTGTAGGCTTCACAAACTACAGAGACAGCAAACTTACCCGCATCCTGCAGAACTCCTTAGGTGGGAATGCCAAAACTGTTATCATTTGTACCATCACTCCTGCAACACTGGATGAAACACTCAGTACGCTTCAGGTGGATGGAATTCTTTACTTGTTTTTTTGTTTTGTTTTTTTGTTTTTCATAAGTGAACAGTACTGCCAGTCCCCTCCTTCACATCATCAGACTATAATCCACTATGGCATACACCATGAGTGAGCAGTAAATTCAGCAAAGCAAACCTTTGCTGAATTTAAGCCTTTTCCATAAAAATGAGATGCCACCACCACCTTTCAATAGAAAACACATTTAGAACAGGCTGTGGGCTGAAATTCAGGGACTGGGTAGCCTGGTCTAGCCCTCAATGATTTTGGCCTTGGGGGGGGCGGGGTGCCGTGGCATCCACACGGCAGATTAGCTGCGCTCTGATTTGATCTCACTTAACGTGTCGTCATCCCCGGCCCCTCCCGCGCCCGTCCATTGCTGTTCTACGTAACATCATTTAGAGCGATGCCCACCCCGGAAGGTTCACTCCCACTTGAAGGCCACTTTCCAACGTGCGTTAGTCCAGGCTTTCCGTTTTCGCGCAAGGCGAACGAAAATGAAAGCCTGGGTGTCGATGCTAAGGGACTGGGTTACGTGACCAATATGTGAATTTTATAGACTGTACATTTTGTCATGCATTCTTGTGTTCTGCAGATGGGCCTGCATCTTACCTGTATTTATGTAGTTTGTTTTGTAGCCTGACTCCCTGTACACTGGCTGTGGCTCATCACATGACCAAACTTTGGTTGGGCATGTGCATGTCATTGCCCTTGTGTAGCCTGACTTCATCTGTAGCATTTCTTTTTTTTATTGCCAGTTTGCTAGTACAGCCAAGTACATGAAGAACGATCCTCACGTCACAGAGGTTTCTGATGACGGTGCCCTGCTGAAGAGATATCGTAATGAGATTGTGGACCTAAAGCGACGGCTTCAGGAGGCGAGTAAAATGGTTTTATTTTGCAAGATGTTCTCTTTTTTTCTGATATTGGCACAGTTTTGAATGATAAAATACTCTATGCTCTGGTAGGCTGTTCACACCTGGACAGCAATATTACCTGTATGCGAATTCACAAACCTCTCTCCCACGGCAGGTTTCATCTGTTACACAGACAACAGCAACGGAGAAGGAGTCCCTGTTTCTCCTTCTACAGGAGAAGGAACAGCTCCGCATAGAACAGACTGACAAGATCCGTAACCTCACTAGGCTCCTCGTCACCAGTACATCTTTTGTCGCCAGTAATAAGGTACCGGCACAAGATCCAAATCCGGGCGACTTCTACTTTTTTTTTTTTTTTTTCCCCAATTGCACATAGAAGTAATTCTATGTATAAAGCACATTTTGTGCTTTATACATAGAATTTGAATACATAGAATTTGTAATTCAAGGAAGCAGTTTTGTTCACCCATCAATTAATATTCTCCTGTGTAGATGCCAAAACGCAGGGTTACATGGGGAGGGAAACTTCTCAGGCCCACTGAGCCTTTGGATGGACACCTCAAACCATCAGAACTCAGTTTTGCAGAGCCCATCACACGGAAATTGAGTGCTCTGTCCGAGCAGGGAGAATGTAAGCATAACTGCAGGAAGTCTCTACAATTAAGCATTCTAATTGACAGATGCGCTGTGCACTTTAATTAATTATTATTAATATTCCCCAGATGATGAAGAATTTGAGTCTCGTTGGGAAAATGAGTCTTCCTATTTCCCAGAGTTGAACCAAAACTCATTTTCCAGCTTTGGAGACAGGTGTGTAGAGAACAAATGCTATTGCTGATTGTTTACTGTTACTTGTAGGGATGGAATACCCCACTAACCAGACTACCATAAAATCTGGTTGATCTATTTTTTTTTTTTTTTTTTTTTTCAGCCCTCAAATTGCCGACAAAGTGAGCCAGTTGGAGAGTAAGCTCAAGACAGAGACTGAGCAGAAAGAGGAGGTGGAGAGACTGCTCAAGGCAGAGACCCACCAGAAAGAGGAGGTGGAGAGACTGCTCAAGGCAGAGACCCACCAGAAAGAGGAGGTGGAGAGACTGCTCAAGGCAGAGACCCACCAGAAAGAGGAGGTGGAGAGACTGCTCAAGGCAGAGACCCACCAGAAAGAGGAGGTGGAGAGACGGCTCAAGGCAGAGACCGACCAGAAGGTGGAGGCGTTGGCCCAGGCTGAAACTCTCCATATGAGAGTTGAGGGGTTGGCTGCCCAACTGGCAAATGAATCTCTGCAGACCCAGGCTGCTATGGAGAAGGTGGCAGCAGCAGAAAACGCCACAGTAGAGTTGAACCTCCAGCTGAAGATGGCGACTCAGCAGAGTCGGGAGTCTGGCGAGAAGGTTGTGATGTTGGAGTTGAGAATCACTGATCTTGAGAGACAGCTTCAGGAGTGGACTGAATCAACCAGTAAAGCTGATGAGGTCAGAATCCCCCTTATCACCTTGGTTTGCGTCAAAGGTTTTACACATGCAAAGTACGGTTTAGGTAAGTAACCCATTTATTCTTTCAGATACAGAAACGGGCTGAAGATACCATGCAGCTGTTTGACAGCATGGTTTCTAATCAGGTAATGTAACGTAATTGGTCAACTGGCTGTTGGATGAAAAAAAAAGAAAAAAGTTTCCTCCTGACTAGGATTGCTAAGATTGTTAGACCAAAATGGCAGCACTATTACATGCTGTTCAATAATAGCATGTAAATTACATGTTAAATGTTAAGTGTGTATAAAACGCATGACATGTTAAAGTGTGCAACATGCATTTCATTCTAAAATAATACCCCAGTATTGGGCTCAGTCGTAATGGGACTTAAGTTGATCACATCTCATTTATTCAACACTGAACGACCTTGTAAATGACAAGAATTGTTTGTCACACTATTTGTTCTATATAGGAAGCTGTTATTGCTGAGAGAAACCAAATGAAGCTGGAGGTAGACTTCCTCAAAGAGCTTGCAGAACGACTTGAGCAGGAAAAGGAGGAACTTTCCCAGGAGCTTGCTGAAAAGAGAGACCTGGAAGAGTTTAACTCTCTAGAAAAAGACGAGCATGAGGTAATGCCCATGTAGGGCTGCAACTATCAAGTATAAACTTGGTAATTGATCTGTTTCTTTTCTCAAAGAAGCTTAATATTGAAACCCTACGTCATCAAATAAATGCAGAAAAGGTATCTGTTAGTTTTTTATTTACCTTTGCACTTTTAGACAGCTTCCCTTCATAGGAACATTGGATGAGTTGAATTGTTAATTTCGTTTGATTACTTGTTGTGCTTTTTGATTAATTTGAAATTAGTTTCTTTCCCCATGCTTGTCTATACATGGTTTGAGACAATGTACCAATCCAATGTTATGTGATGCTCACTCATGTGCTTGTGTGCTCTCACAGCAAGAGCTGATGAGGGAAATTTGTTCTTTGAAAAAGGACCTTGAATCTGCAGAGTACAAATGCCAGGAGTTTGAGGCAAGTCCTCATCCCACAAACTACACAAATTCAACCCACAGACTCATGGAAGTCTTCAAAGTGTCAATATGGCCTAACTGTCAATTTAATAGGTTAATTAAATATTTCTTTCCCCCCCTCTCTAGGCCAAACTAAGCATAATGTCTGAAGAGCTGAAGAAACAAAGTGATTGGGTAGAGGAGCTTCAGAGTCTGGTATGTTCTGTTGTATGTGTCTATACTGTATGTACCATACATGGCATTAACTCTAAGATAGGCTTCTGGAAAGCTAAATTAAAATATATCTAGTATCACGAATTAGGAATCCAGGGGAAAATAATGACATTTTTCAAGAGTTGAGATGAAGGTTAAGTAGCTTGTTGTTGCACCACCATGAGTCTCATGTAATTATTCTCCAAATATATTGTAATTAACCTCCCCTAAACATTTTGTAACTATAGCACTTACAAACTAGTATGTACTTGAAGTAATGGGTCAAACAGTAGTTTGCTCCAAGAAGGAACTGTTGAAATGGTGTGACAATTACTGTAGTCTGGTTGCCCAGTTGAGCAACCAACCTACCTGTAACTAGTGTCCAAATCATGCACCCATCAAACATCAATATCCTCTCACTAATTTCCCCACAGAAAGATAAGGACTTGGTGCAAGAGGTGTCAAGGCTTCGCCGATCCCTGGATGATTCAGAGGCACTCAATCGAGACACAAAAAAGGAATGGGCCATCCTGCGCAGTGAAAACATCAATCTGAAGGAGAGAGATGTGAGTTACTGGTACACTACCCTCGACACCCAGGCTTTCATTTTCGTTCGCCTTGCACGAAAACGGAAAGCCTGGACTAACGCACGTTGGAAAGTGGCCTTCAAGTGGGAGTGAACCTTCCGGGGTGGGCGTCGCTCTAAATGATGTGAAGTAGAACAGCAGTGGACGGGCGCGGGAGGGGCCGGGGATGACGACACGTTCGTGAGATCAAATCAGAGCGCAGCTCATCTGCTGTGTGGATGCCACGGCACCCCGCCCCCCCCCCCCCCCCCCCCCCCCCCCCCCCCAAGGCTCAAAATCATTGAAGGCTAGACCAGGCTACTGGTACACACACCGGTTATTTAGACATGTAAATTAATCAGCGTGCAAATTTGTTTGATATAACTACATCTGTTTTCAAGGTGGAACTAACTGCCAATTATGAGAAGATGGAGGCTGGAGTCAGTGGCCTACAGCACCAGCTTGAGACTGAGAAATCACGCTACAAGAAGATGCAGACTGACCTCCAGAGAGAACTGAACATGGCCTTCGACGAGAACACAAAACTCACCACTCTGTTGAATGACAAAGTGCCCAAAAGTAAGTGTTTTGCAAAGGAAGATGCCACAATGTTTTTACCTTGCTGTGGTGGTACTATAACATTGTGGTTATATAACCCTCTTATGTTTTGGTATATAACAGAAGTTGATTTATTTTTGTTAATATAGATTCTGTCCAAACACTTGCAACACTTTATCTCTAGACTTTGTGCATAATTCAGTTGTCATGTTTCATAGGATCGGGGGCAATTTGTATCAAATACAGTTTGTGGGACAGGCCTATAATTTACGAATATAACAAATCAAAGACTTTACAAATGAACTGGATTTTTCTCTCGGCCAGTAGCCTATTAAATTAACCACTGCAGTATATCTCGGTCCATGCAAAAATAAGTAAATTACGTTTTTTTTCTCAGACCTCATCGACAGTGTGACTCTGGAGAAAGAGGTGACTAACCTGAAGAAGGAGCTGATGCTGTGCCATGACAAAGAGGGAGAACTCCAAGCGCAGCTGAAGGAGTTGTCGACACTACAGGACCTTCCAGAGAAATTGGACGATTTGCTGAAACAGGTGAAGTTACACTGCAGTGGCCAACTCTTATTGGTTGGAGACTTATTTGAATACCCCTTTGAACCCAAACAACTGAAAAAATCATGCATTTTGTTCATTACAATGTTTTACACAAATAACCTATTATGAGGATGTAACATGATTTATCATACAACTTTGAAACCATATGGCGACGATGAAAAGTACTTTGGTGTATTTTTGGTGATGTGCCAATTGGTGAAGCAAACCTCTCGCTCTCGCAGGTGTGTAATCTCTCAGAGGCCCTGTGTGCTGCTGAATCCCAGAGGGACAGCCTGCTGTCTGGCCAGGCTCAGAGCCAGGAAGAGTCTCGGCAGTTAAGAGATTCTTTGCAGACCACCCAGGATGAAATCCTCAAGCTCCAGGGAGAGCTGTCCGCTGCAGAGCATAAGGAAGCACATCTTACCCAGAAGTGTGCTGACACCACAGAGGACCTCAACTCGGTTCGTTCAAACCTGGTCTGTTTGGAAGCAGAGCAAGCGCAGCTGCTTGCTACTTTGCAAGAGACGAGGGATAAAGTAAGCGATTCTGTGTGCTTTATACTTTTACTGTGCAAGGGAGCTTGTTCAAATTACAAGTCAGACATTGAATGATATGACGCCATGGTAGCGTGAGACTATTGTTACATGGTATGGCATTTTAAGAAAATGACCATGGAGATATTTAAAATGGCTATATTTTTCAGCTTAATGAGAGTGACGAACAACAAACTGTACTTGGCGAAAAGCTGAACGAAATGCAACAGCAAATTAAAAACTTGGAAGAGAAGCTTGTTGACTGCGAACAGTCCAAAAATATGGAGGAGGAAATTGGCAAAGAACTTCAAGAACAAGTAAGACTCTGAATTTCGATATAGGCTTGCCAGGCCACGTTGTTCTTTGGGAAGATTGTTAACCACAAGCACAAAAGCCACACCTGTGTGAGGGAATCCCAGACCCAAGAAAGTACTTGTATCAAATCAACGTATTAATCAAATGCTATTTTGTCGTATGATGCTCTCAAGCACGTCAGTCGCTGCCTGTACTGTCTATTCCTACTTGATTGGCTAATGCAAGACAAATTCAAATGCATGGTGGTAATTTATTTCATGATGCAATAAAAGGATGGGCAAATGATAATCACTATGCTTCCTCACAAAAACAGCAAATCATGACCAAAAAAGGCAGATGCTGTTTCTGTTAAGTCAGTGTTTTTCTTATGTTTTTGTAGAGTACGACTGGCATAAACTATTCCTTCACTTCCTATTTGTTTTGTACAGGTAAGCCAGCTAACTGAGGAGCTACAGAATGCCCGAGCTGAGAGAGATGGTCTCTTGTTTGAGAAGGTGTCTGCCACTCAGAGCTCTGCAGAGCAAGTGGATAACCTGCTGTCTAAAGTATCTTCTCTGACAGAGGAGAGAGACCAACTCAAAGTGGAACTGCAGGAGAGTGTAGACATGGTAAGCGCATTGGCACTTTTAGCTCGACGTTTCTTGAGTAAAAGTGTTTCCCATGTTATGGAAGGTTTCCTAATCTCCCTCCATATGCATTTGCTGACTATTTGTTTCACCATAAAATTGGCTATTATACATAATTGCCGTATTATACATAATTACCGTAATCTATGTAATGACTGTAAATCACAGGACTGTTACACGTGCACATTATCATGAACTGGTTGAATAGAGATTCAGTGTTTTCTATATGAATTTGCATAGCTGTCTGAAGTGATGCAAGGGAAGCCCAAAAAGAAATTACTGCATCCCCTTGCGTAGCCACAACAATTCGGCTAGGAGTAGTCAGGTGTGCGGCATTCTACTGTTCTGACGGGAAATAAAACATTAAACATTTCAGAATCGGGAGGAGCTCACAACAACTCTGGAGGAGAACTGTCAGCAGAAGGAGAACATTAAAAGTCTGGAGGAAACGCTAGACGAGCGCCAAAGTCGAGTAAGACTTAAATTATTCTTTGTTGAAAATGATTCAGTCATGATTCAGTTTGAAAACCTGGGAAACCTTTGTTTGAGTCGTACTTACTTTTATTCTGTGACAGATCCAAGTGCTGGAGCAGGAGCTTGACTGTATTAAAGAGGAGAGGAAGGAACTGAAGGATGACCTGCGGGAGAACGTGGATATGGTAAAAAGAACCCCCCCCCCCCCTTTGGAAGACTATGTGCTTTTAGTTTGGTATGCAGCTCAGCATTCTTGACTGAGTATGGTGAATGGAGTGGCTGGTTGTGCTGAAGATGAGTTGTACCATAGGTGCTGTGGAAAGTGCAATAAGCACTTACCCTCTAACTTTGAGATTAGAAGGAAATTATTAAAACTTTCATCAGGGTTTGTGTCCAGGCTGTTTTGTGTAAGGCTTATGCATAGAACATTAATTTTGAGCATGCAGATTTATTTCACAACGAATCTCCTTGAGAGACAACTGTGTGGACATCCATCCCAATATTTCAGCCATCAGTAATGAGTTTATTTTTTCAGTACTGGGTAATGGTGTAAAATAACATGATTTCATGGTAACTATTGCGCAGATGATTGAGAATCAGGAGGACCTCAGGGCTGCTCTGGAAAAGATCAAGCAACTGGAAAAAGGGAGCTGTGCAGAGAATGTCTCTAATCTGGAAGAGCTGCAGAACCAGGTTTAAAACCAGCATTTGATTTTGATAACCACATGCCATATAGGGGTAGGCAACCTTTTCAAGTTGAAGTCCCGTGTCTTACATTTTTGACATTATTGACTGGTTATTTTATTTTTTTGCAAAACTAATTTTTGGAACAAAATGTGTCAAATCATACACTTGCCCAGAAGGGCACCTTTTCTAGTTACCACAGTATCCCCAGTCAGAGTTCAACGAATTAGTTACTTTGAATTACAGTATATGCAGGATGTAATTTACATACAGATGCGAGTGGACTTAATTCGACTGTTCACCATTTTAATAAGAAAACATCTCGCAGTGATCAAAATCTGTTTGCTACATGTCAAAATGTAAACGGCTATAGTACAGCATTGACTGGTCTGAATTTTCCTTTTTACTTAAGAATCAGCTACTGAGTGAGGAGCTTGACAGTGTGAGAGCAGAGAGAGATGGTCTCCTTTCCAGCGCCAGCTGTACAGTGTCTACAGTAACTGGTCTCACTGAAGAGAGAGACCAACTCAAAGAGATACTGGAGGGATTGAGACAGGAGAGAAACCAGCTCAGAGCAGACCTGGAGGCAAACATGCAGACGGTAACATTAACTCATTTTCCTAAGTTCATTGACCTGGGCTGGAACTAATGGTCTAAAAAATCATCATACTTGTGATCATATGAATGTTTGCTTTACAACAGATGGCCTTATTGATTAACTTTTTTATTTGTATAAATTTTAATTGATCTAGTTACACTTTGTTATCGCAACCATTTCAGGCAATCGAGAAGCAGCTGGCGCTCAGGGAAGCTGATGAAAAGATCACGCTTCTCAACGAGGAAGTAGAGCTCCTCCGCACTCTGAGTGAACAACGGGGAAACGAGACCTGTCCAGAGACTGTCTCCCAACTAGAAGAGCTCAAGAACCAGGTTTGAAACTAAGCTTTGCTCATGTGTGGCACGGTCATAGTGCAGAACTGACTACGTGTAACCCCTCTATCCTGGCACACTTCCAGCAGACTGACGACAGCACAACTTCTCTCAGGTTGATAGCATTTATTGCCACGCTGTTGAACAACAACAACAACACAGGTGGTTGGTGGCGACTGTGTACTGGCTCATGTAACACAGCTCCATGACAGGAAACCAGCAGTGTAAGAGAACGCGCTGGCCATTTCCTGTCACTAATATAGACGCCACCTGCCACCAGAGGGCGACATTACACCACATTACATAGGGAATTGCCTAGAGCCTTGCATAGATTAACCATATAACAAAATAATTTTGACGTATTTCAATCACATTAACAATCCTGTTACATACGGTATACAGAATGTCCTGGTTGTTGATAATACAATCCTGTCCTACCTGCTGTACACACTACTTTGCAGTTGAGAATATGATTTGCAATGGCATTGCATTTTGTTCACATGTCGATGTTGCCCAGCCTAAAACATGCCATTGGAGGTCTTGTAGCAAATGTACATGATGACGGCACCACTCACTTAATTCGGGTCTTTTTCTTTTTACTTTAGAATCAGTTACTGAGTGAGGAGCTTGATGGAGTGAGAGCAGAGAGAGATGGTCTCCTTTCCAGCGCCAGCTGTACAATGTCTACAGTAACTGGTCTCACTGAAGAGAGAGACCAACTCAATGAGATTCTGGATGGATTGAGACAGGAGAAAAAAGAGCTCAGAGCAGACCTGGAGGCACACATGGAGACGGTAACATTGATTCCTCAATTCCACATCACTTAATTTCATTGGACAGTCTTAGGTCCAGCCAAGGTCAAAGACATATTTAGCGTGTAATCAATATGCATAAAAAGCTGTGCTGATCAAACATTAACCTCTAATTATCTGATCACAACAATTTCAGACCCTTGAGAGACAGGAGGAGCTCAGGTCTTCTCAGGACACAATAAAGCGTCTGAATGATGAGCTCACTGTCCTCAACACTCAAGCAGAGAGTCATGCAGAGACAGTCTCATGTATGGAAAAACTCAAGAACGAGGTTTGAAACCGAGCCTTGATTATCGTACAGTGTGAACACGGTGCCAAATTATGTCATATTGGTGTGTGTGTGTGACTCATGGACAATGAATTAATTGTTCTGGCTCTTGATATAATGTAACTTTGTTACATTATATTTGTAAACTACACCACACCTGAGCATTATATGTTTCCTGGGGGGCAACTACTACTTGGAAATTAGAAAATACAACATGCAATACAATAACTTTTTAAACATGTTGTTCACATAAGTTTCCGATTTACTACTTTTTTGTGGGGGGGGGGGGGGCAACCTCACTCACGCACGCAGTAAATTTGATTTAATACTGTCATTGCATAATACTCTTATTACCAAAGAAATTAAATGAATACTACACAGAATTTACTTTTGGCCCGGCCCGACATATTTTCTGTTTCTTATTTGCCCCCTTTGTAAAATAAATACAAATAACCATAGGACAGGGGTGGGCAGTTATTTTTCCAGTTACAAAAATGGTTTCAATGTCGTCTTGAAAAATAAACTGAGCAGTTGTACTCTTGACATTGCTCTTGGACATTGGCTATTTTCACTAATTATGATATTTTGAAACCTTTCGTTACATCATAGTTAATTGAATTAATAGAATTTATCACTTTTTTGAAAGTGCTATCTTAGAAGGTTTCTTTTAGGGAGATCAATATCTGATTGCAACCATTTCAGATCACTGAGAAGCAGGAGGAGCTCAATGCCACTGTGGACACTATTGGGCATCTCAAAGAGGAGGTCAGCCAACTTAAAGCTCAGATTGAACTAGAAAATGAGCCTCGTATGGAAAACCTCTCACATCAGGAAGAGCTCCAGAAGCAGGTTTGAGCCAAGCTCCGCTCACGATACTTGGTATTAAATGCGTATCCTCGTTATTGGTAATTAATACATCAGTAGAATGCCTAAATGTTAGTCATTTTCTGCAGAATCAACAACTGATCAATGATCTTGACGGTCTAAGAGCAGAGAGAGATGGTCTCCTTTCCAGCGCCAGTTGTACAATGTCTACAGTAACTGGTCTCACTGAAGAGAGAGACCAACTCAATGAGATACTGGAGGCATTGAGACAGGAGAGAAACCAGCTCAGAGCAGACCTGGAGGCAAACATAGAGACGGTAACATTGATTCACCAACTCCACATCACCTAAGTTCATTGGACATTCTTAGGTCCAGCCAAGGACATACAGTACATACTATATAGCATGTAATCTGATTTTCAGACCCTTGAGAGACAGGAGGAGCTCAGGTCTTCTCAGGACACAATAAAGCGTCTGAACGAGGAGCTCACTGTCCTCAACACTCAAGCAGAGAGTCATGCAGAGACCGTCTCCTGTATGGAAAAACTCAAGAACGAGGTTTGAAACAAAGCCTTATAACCAAGATTATCATACAGCCAAAATATGGTGCCGAATGAATGTCTGGATTTGTAAATGGTGTGAAGCCATGACACGGTATTCATTGTATGTTTTGGCTGTTGATATAATGTAAATGGGTCCTAAAGTTAAAAATCACTTGGTGTTGCCATCGCCCCTGGAGATTGGCTATTTTCACCATTTGAGTCGTTTTGAAACCTTTCACCTAAAATTACTTATTTTGTCTTAGATTTTGGTTTTCATTCATTCAAATAATTTAACTATTGCACCCTTATTTATGTAAACCATTCCAGAACACTGAGAAGCAGAAGGAGCTCAATGCCACTCTGGAAACTATTGGGCATCTCAAAGAGGAGGTCAGCCAACTTAAAGCTCAGATTGAACTAGAAAATGAGCCTCGTTTAGAGAACTCATCACATCTGGAAGAGCTTCAGAACCAGGTTTGAGCTAATGATACTTTGCATTATGTACATCCTTGTTCATAAACGTATATAAAATATCACTGGAATTGTGATTAAAGTGTGTGATCTTTATGTAGAATCAACAACTGATCAAGGATCTTGATGATCTGAAAGCGGAGAGAGATGGCCTCCTTTCGAGTGCTGGCGCTGAAACGTCTGCCGTGACTTGCCTCACTGAGGAACGTGACCAACTCAAGGAGATGCACGAGGGACTGAAACGAGAGAAGATTCAGCTCAAAGCAGACCTGGAGGCAAACATCGAAGCGGTAACACACATTCTATCATACTGCCGATGCAAAAAAAAAAAAAAAAATGGCGCTCCACTGGGCTTGATGTGGTGTACTTGAGAATATAGGGTTGTTTGTCCAGAGTTTTGTCTTTACCAGACCAGCTTTTGTACACAGCAGCCTAATTGATTGTGTAAGCCCAATGCATACAGTATTGCATTTAAAATGTTATACATTGTGACTGGTATTGTTCGAAGTCCAGCTAAAGTCTGTTTGCTAGTCCTTAATCCGTGAAATAAATCATTAGTTAAAATTCGAGTCATTGTAAAAGATTTAAAAAGGCTCAGTTAGAGCCTTCTATAATTCTAATTCCTTCTATAAATGTATAAAATGGCTGGGTTGTTTTTTGCCAGAAAGTTCATTTTACTGTCCAAATACAGCCATATTAGCTTACCGTTTTCTTACTTTGTAGATCGACTGAAGACAAAATCCAATAAAGATTATTATTTTCTATTGCAGACTATCCAGAATCAGGTGGAGCTCAGGAATGCTGACGAAAAGATCAATTCTCTCAAGGGGGAACTCGGAAATTCTGAGGAAAAGATCAGGCTTCTTGATGGGGAAGTTGACCACCTCCGTACTCAGAGTGAACAACTCCAGAACCAGGTTCGAAAGAAAGTTTGGTTATTGTTTGCTTGGATGTAGAGCATGGTCATTGTGCCAAATGTACATCTTGGGTACTATTATTTACTCTTATAGTTCTCAGCTGTAGTAGTAAAATGTGATCTCTTCTAGATTGAGCAGCTGAGCGAGGAGCTGGACATCGTAAAGATTGATAAGCTGTTGGCGTATTCTGTAAGTAGTTTATTCATGTCTGTGGAATTCATGTTTACCGGTAATTTATAGTGCAGTTCTCATTGCCTTTCTCCTCTCTTCTGATGCCCATGAAGGAACTTAGTGACGCAAAGGAGAAGCTGACTCTGTTGACGGCTAATGCAGCTAGACGTGGTTTACAGATGTCAACAAGGCTCCAGAATTCTGTTGAGCAGCTTCAGGTGATGCACCCCCACCAACACTTATATTAAAGTGACATAGTGTATGTCACTGATCACAACACAGCTCTAGTGTTGTGGCTATTGAGACTGTACCGATGTTTAGAGAAGGGCATGAAATCTAAAGATTTGTGCATATTCTCCAAACAGGGTGATCTCAACGTTTTGGAGCAACCTATATATTAGCAAATGTTGTTTTTTTTTAATTGTCCATGTGTTCTCTACTTTTCATATTAACAGAATCGCCTCCATGAATTCCAAGTTTTCATGGACGATCTTTGTTCCGGTCCCTCGACTCAGTCCCTAGAGGAAGCCTATCAAGTGCAGGTTTCCCTGATTCTCAACTTTGCGTCGCTTCCTCACACCACAAAGGAGGTCTTTGTTGTTCTAACTCGGAATGTTGATGGAGTCATCCTGAAGAAGCAGGTAGATCATCAAACACTTTTCTCCATGTGATCGGTCTAATTGGTAATCCAGCATTTAGAATATTGTGCTTACGTGTTTGAAAATGAGTGTAATTGGTTTCATTTTACACTCTCAAGAGTTAAATTATATTTAAACCTCTGAATTGGGCCTTCTTAATTTTGAAGAATCTACACGGGTAGAAAATGTAGAAGAATTGTTATTTTTACTAAATGGTAGACCAAAACTTTAATCTCTTGGACCCAAAAGCAAGGATTTTAAACTCAACATAAGGCAGTCTGTGGTATGAAAAAGGTTGAAAACCACTGCTTTAGTCGATTACTGACATTTGTGTTCATATTTTGAACACCTGCTGTCAACCAAGTGGGCCAGGCGTTTTCCATTCAACATGGAAAACTGCAGAGTGGCAGCTTGCCCTACATTCACACAATCATTGTGGTCAACTGTTGGCACCATTAGTACTGTTGCTTCTGTACTCAAACAATTTCAATTTCTGATCATATTGTACACATCCAACACCATTTTAATGGACTTGCTCACACATGTCAATCAGGTTTCAAAATCACGAGAAACTTTCTGTTGGTAATTGATGGTCTCATTGGTCCTCAGGTGCTGCTAAAGAAATACGCCCGGGACTTCATGTATGTATTCAAGGACTTGTTCCAGAAGGACTTGGACCTGTTTGAGGAGAAGCGGCTGCAGGATGTCCTCATGTGTAAAGCTGAGGCCACCGCGTTCTCTGTGTCAGATGAGGACCTCCAGGAGCTGTGGCAACAACGCTTGTCTGAGCTGCTGGATAAGAGGCATCTCTACCTCCAGGTGATTTTTTTTTTATTTTTTTATTTATTTATTTATTTATTTTTGGGGGGGGGGGGACCATTTATTTCATTTCAGAGTTGTAAAACTCACACTTCCTTTGATATTGATGCATTGGAAAATCCCTAACTCAACATTAATCTGGAATCCAGAAAATACCCAAGGTCTTGGAGAATTTGAAGCGATGGAGGGTCCTGGTTGACAAAGAGCTGTCTGACGAAATCGGCGAGACGAATCGCTTCAGTGATCAGCTGCGAGCACTGAGAAACAACCCGCATCTCGATTCAACTTCATTGGACACCACCATGAGGAGTCAGTTCAAATACCGTTCTGCTGAGCTGGAAAACAAGAGAAGGGCTTTGGAGGTAGGGCTGTCACCATCGGCACACTTTATCATCATACAATGATTGTGTTTTGGCAATTAAAATCCAGATAAACATTACATTTGTATTTGCCTTTTAGGTCTTGGAAAATAACTTGATAAACTAATATACTGATCTTGACTAATTGGGATCAGACTATTTAACAAATGACGGGCCTAGATAGAGGTTGAGATCACTGCTACACTACTGTACTAAGAATTTTCATCTACGATTTGCTTGTATTAAACAACGTTAAACTCACGAACATTGCAGCTGTATGGAAAGGTTGAATTATCCTCTTTCTATCTACCTATCTCTATCCTCTACCTCTATCTATCTAACAGGTTGTTACTGTGGTACAAAAGAATCGCAGGCAGAAAATGTATTGAAAGAAAGTAGCTCATAACATGTCTATGGTGGATTTTTATCAAACAAAAGGGATAATTGAAACTTTCCATAGCTGTAAAGTTCGTTAGTTTCAAGTTGTTTAAAGGAGTGCTTCGCCGGTACAGAATGCCTTTAAATGCTGTACAACGGCATCGAAATATGTGAAAAAAATATATACATGTTAAAAAAAAAGCCACACGGTGGTGCCAGAGAAAGTATATTCTGTGCGTGCCTTGCTGCTCTCCTCTGCCTCCTTTAGTGTTCAGTGCTATGGGAAACGTTTACCACCTACGTCACTTTTTGGGCAGTGACGTAGGTGGTAAACCGTCTGGATCGCCCTCCTCTGGTGTTCCACTACAGTATGCGCTGAGACACAGAGGCATGGATGCACGATAGTATAACCATACAGACAAGGAAGTATCCCTTTAATACACGCAAATCTCAGATGAAAATTCTGTTGTAGTCGCTGGACCGAATTGCAACTCTAGATTCTTGTATAATTGGGTTGAATCTAGAGTTGCATTGCGGCTACATGTAAAGCAACTATTGCGACACGAGGGTAGCATCAGGATTGAAAAGTACAGTATAACAATGTATAGGAACGTATAGGTTAAATTGGAGCATTTGAATGGGTCAAACTTGGTGGAACCATTTTCCATACTAATGGTCTCAAACTCTCGGATATTTCACCTAGTTGACAGCAAGAACAACATTTCCTAAACCAAAGCTGAAATTCATCATTTGGTAATGGCACAGTATGCAAAGCTCCTTTCACATGGTTTCAGGATAATATTTTTAATGTTGTCACCGTCTTTCCATCAAACTGCAGGCTCTACGCAGTGACATCTGTCCCTTGTTTAACGAGGTGAGGATTCTCAGGGGAGACGCTGCTATTCAGCTGCAACAGGAGATGAGCAACACTGCCACCTTGCTGCAGACTCGAGAAGAGGGCACTCCACTCAAGACTGAGCTTGGCCTTCTGAAGGAAAATCAACAACTCTGTCTGCAGCTCCAACAGTCTGAGAAACGAATACAAGTAAGTTTCAGTAAGCCCTGCCCTCTCCCCAGTGTCCACCCAAGGCTAGGACACTTCCCAGCCAGGCTCATTCATTCCAATGTAAATATCATGGACATTATACATTAAACACTGGTTCATTTTTGGTGTGTGCGTGTGACAGGCAAATCATTTCAGGTTAGGTCAGGCTATGGGCTGAGATACTCCATAGCTTATCTTTTGTTTAGTAATTTGTTAAAACCTCTATTTATTGGGGCCATAAAGCCAGGCCATAGCGGTGGAGGCCACTATATTGTCTTATCCTGCTTGTAGGCTCTGCGGGCGCAAACGACACAGTTGGAGCAGGCACAGGTCAATGCCACGTCTACTCACAAAGAGGTCACTCAGCTACTCCAGACCCAAATGCAGGATGCTTTTGCTGAAGTCCAAACTCTAAAGGATAAACTCCAGTCAGTGCAGGTATGTTCCCTAAGCAAGTAAGGGTGTGTGAGTTCAAATTTGTCAGACAAGTTTTCAATACGTTTTATGTTATGTACTTTTTGGGAGGGGGGGTTGTAAGTCATTGTTGTGTCATATTTTTTTTTTTTTTTTTTTTTTTTTTTTTTAGATATGCCATACCATTTTGACAAAGCCTTCCACTCAACAGACCACATGCTGTTTGGATGCTGTAATAGTCGAAGCTGCATGTGGAATATTTAACCGCCTAAAAATGTATTAGTTCTTTATCGAGTGACAAAAGGGAATTCCTCATGCAAGATTGCCAAATCAGTGTCCAGTCAATTTACTCCTTGTTCAGTGAACTGCCTAGCTGGGGCACAGTTGTGGGTTTAGTGTTCAGTTGCCTCTTTTAAAGGCCTTCAGTTACGATGGATTAGATTTGTTTTGACACAAACGAAGCCTTAAAAATCATACTCATGTTTTCTTTTGTTTAGGCTACTCAAGAGCAACACCCTCTGGTAATAGAGACAAAAAGGCTGAAGGCTGAAATGGTCAAAATGCAGCTGGAGTTGACCTCTCAGTCCACCGACTATGAAGGGCGGTAAGGACATGCATTCTGTATTTTTGGTCCCAATCCTTGCATGCCTCGTTGATCTCCCATCAATGTACAAGTTGTAAACTGTAGTTTTCAAGTGCATTCCACTTGTTGTCCCTGGTCTAAATCGGTCACAATATTATAATTTATCCTGGTCCTGTGGCGCTAGTGAACGGTTCATCTAAGTAAAGCTGTGTTCTTACTCCAGACTGCAGAGCTTGAACCAAGCCCTCGACGAGAAGGCAGCAGAGCTGAGGCAGCTGAAGATGAAGATGCGCATGGCCCAGCAGGAACAAGACTGCTCATGTAAGTAGACTGTGTGCATGTAAACATTCTGTCTTTGAACAGTAAATAACCAGGTAGTCATCTGAAGGCCCTGTCTGCATATTATTGCTGGAATTGTACAGCATTTGAGCCTGGTTCTAAGTTCCCATTGGTGTCATATTCAGTCCTGCAGGGTAAGGAACTCTGTGGTAAATTGAACAAGGCAAAGGGGGCTACCGTGGAGAGCAGCGCTCTCTTGGAAAAACATAAACTGGAGGACGAAGTCAAGCGGCTTCAGATGAAAATCACAGAGCTGGAAAGGTATGCGCTATTAGCAGCTGAACGTGCACTGTATTGCTTTGATATTGCTTGTTTGTTTTTTTTTTTTTTACCATAAAGTAGCAATTGGTTCCAATTGGTGAAGAAAAAAAAATCTCCTCCTCCGGTCACAACAGTCAGGTGTATAGTCAGCAGAAGGAGACCACCAAATGGAAGGACAGGGCTGTGATGCTGAAAGGAAAGACCAAGGTGTCTGCTGCTGCTGACAGGCAAACACCACGGTCACCATGCACTCCTACAAAGAGGCAACTTCCTGTGACCTTCGGCAGCTCCCATCTCCTCAACTCTCCAAAAAAGATGTTGGCCTCCCCCAGGAAGATTCCGGATTCTCCCCAGACCACGG
Organism: Benthosema pterotum; assembly: GCA_039105355.1. Taxonomy (NCBI): domain Eukaryota; kingdom Metazoa; phylum Chordata; class Actinopteri; order Myctophiformes; family Myctophidae; genus Benthosema; species Benthosema pterotum. The sequence goes on from CM076975.1 coordinate 17,635,843, forward strand.
CCCCCAGCACAGCCAAGAGTTCCTTCTTTGACTTGGAGTCTGAGCCGAGGTCCAAGAACCAGCCATTCCAGTTCTTTGACAACTCCAGCCTCGGATCGACAGAAGGTGAGCTACACAGCATTTGATAGTGGTGGGGGAAAAGTACTTGCACATGTCTGTACAGGGTATGGCCATACATAGTGATTGTAATGTTTATTGCATTTAAACTTTCCACCACTGGCTTGTACGGTAACTATACCTGTTGCGTCTTTCAATTTTCTCATGAAATGGTCTAATTCCTATGGATTTCATTTCTTGAACAAGCGATGGCAGGGAATTCCATTTTTCCGGATCTTCAGAATCTAGATGGCGGTAATTTATTAATGTTAATCTGGTGTTCATTGGGACGATAAATGGGTATCACCAACTGGGGTATAGTACTATCTTGCACACAGTTTTGAGGAAGTTTATCTGGTTTCTGGGTGAAAATACTTCCATTTCACATGGACTTCAAATTCAGGCAATGCTGGAATGTAGTTAATTTTAAACTCTTATTTAGATTGAATAACAGACTGAAAAACATCATGATTTGAGATTGATTTGAAGTCCTAATGTCCAACCAGTTGCACGCTATGTGTTTGGCATGGTGATCATCTTTACAAGCTCAACATGGTTACCAGACATACAGTACCATTGCATCATGTTGTGAGCTTGTAGATGTTCAGTTTTTGTTAGAAATCTTTGTTTTAATCCTGTGTGTTTAATAGTGGGTCTTGTAGATATGCACAATATAGATAAGATGGTAATACCATATAAGATGGTATTATTAGACTGCAAATTAGAAGAATTATGATAGGAAGGCACCCTTCTGACACAATGACCTGTCTGGTGAATGTATATCAATGAATTTAATTTTCATCTGAAAATAATCATCTTTGCAGGTACAGAGAAGATGGATGAATGGTGGCCAAAGTCACCAAAACAGGAAGACATGTGCAAGAGCCAGTAACCTGTCTTTGTATTGTTTTAACATGTTTTAATGTTCAGTTACAGATTGTGTTTAATAAAGTTTGACTGTATGCTGAAGTTTATGTGGATATGGTCATTTATTATACTTTATGGATAGAAGTCTCATATCCATCTACCCTGTACAATGTTTAGTAAAGTGTTGCTTTATAAGTGAAGATAGTCTGTGGGACCATTTCCTTCTGTTTTCAAAGCGTAAAAATGATGTTTGATCAGAAACGTACAGATAGACTGGCACTTCAGAGGTGAATTAAAGCCAGTGTAACGATTCAGCATAAACAGGATATGTCTGTAATTTCCCTACCCAGGAATGGAAGGTTTATTGGAGTGTGAACTTCCTGTACTGATTTGTGAAAGCCATTAGAGAAGTCCGCTAAAGGTGTCATGTGTTAAGATGGCCAACATTAAGATAGGATAAGCATTAAGCTACTTCAATGGTAACATTTATTGTGTTGGGGACATGGAGTGCGCATATCGGTGACAATAATTGGCAATTAAATTACTGTACTTCAAGATTTATTTTCTTTTTTTATATATATACAGGTGCTGGTCAACGAATTAGAATAATTTGAAATAGTGCAACCTTAAAATCTTTGAATGCATTTCTTGTGCAGAAAGCAAATCAGGTGTTCACCGCACCTGTCCTACTTGTTAGAGTAATCACAGAACTGTTACCTGTAAAAAAAAATTGCTCAGCTGAGCTTTCCAAAAGGCCCATTTAGGCCATTTAACTGTGACACTGTTGTTTCATTGAATTAGAATAATGGAGAAACCGTTTCATTGAATTAGAATATTTTTTATTATAATTAGAATCATCACTTTCTCAGTATTTTGTGGCTGCCCCCTTGGCTTGTATGACTGCCTGAAGTCTCCGTGCAGGGGTTGACACTAAGGTCTCCAAGGCACTTGCCCATCGGGCAAGTGCAAATCAGGTTCTACGTGCCCTCAGGTCATGGTCACTTGCCCCCCCAAAAATATATTGTAAATTTTGCTTTTAAGTTTACTTCCTACTTGGGTGCTTTCAACAGGTGGTCCGGGGACCACCAGTGGTCCCTGAGAGGGTTCCAGATGGTCCCCAGCTAAGTTGGTTAACCAGATGTAACTCTTGAGAGCGTAAAAATGAAACCAAATGGACCCGCAAGGGTCCATTTGGTTTCATTTTTACGCTCTCAAGAGTTAAAATTCATCATCTTAATTAGCCCATAGTGATCACAGACCCAGTGGTCCCTGACCCCAGCAAAATGAGAGTTTGGAACCAAATGGACCTGGGAGAGAGATAGGTAGAGATAGCTAGAAAGCAGGGAAAGACACAGAGGCAGAGTGCAATGACTGCCTTCAAGACAAATTTATCTTGTGTTGTGTTATAGTGCACGAAGTTGCACACTTGCCCGATCGGGCAACCAGGTAGCAGTCTTCACTTGCCCCACCATTTTTTTTTTACTTGCCCCGGGCAAGCGGGCAAGTGTTAGTGTCAAGCCCTGTCCGTGGCATCGATTTGAAGAACTAGCTATCTCTACCTATCTCTCTCCCAGGTCCATTTGGTTCCAAACTCTCATTTTGCTGGGGTCAGGGACCACTGGGTCTGTGACCACTATGGGCTAATTAAGGTGATGAATTAAAAATGAAACCAAATGCACCCGCAAGGGTCCATTTGGTTTAATTTTTACGCTCTCAAGAGTTACATGTGGTTAACCAACTTAGCTGGGGACCACCTGGATCCCTCTCAGGGACCACTGGTGGTCCCTGGACCACCTGTTGAAAGCACCCAAGTAGGAAGTAAACTTAAAAGCAAAATTTACAATATATTTTTGGGGGGGCAAGTGACCATGACCTGAGGACAAGTAGAACCTGATTTGCACTTGCCCGATGGGCAAGTGCCTTGGAGACCTTAGTGTCAACCCCTGCACGGAGACTTCAGGCAGTCATACAAGCCAAGGGGGCAGCCACAAAATACTGAGAAAATGATGATTCTAATTATAATAAAAAATATTCTAATTCAATGAAACGGTTTCTCCATTATTCTAATTCAATGAAACAACAGTGTCACAGTTAAATGGCCTAAATGGGCCTTTTGGAAAGCTCAGCTGAGCAAATCTTTTTACAGGTAACAGTTCTGTGATTACTCTAACAAGTAGGACAGGTGCGGTGAACACCTGATTTGCTTTCTGCACAAGAAATGCATTCAAAGATTTTAAGGTTGCACTATTTCAAATTATTCTAATTCGTTGACCAGCACCTGTATATAAATTTCAAACCCGCTGGTTTGTGAAAATTCTTCTGCCAATGATGCATACTGTTCATGCATTATCATATGGTTATGACACTTTACAGTTTGGAGGGGCAAATGGCACTGAAACAGTGTTCTGAACTGTCATTTTGAACCAGGAAGTTCCGTCCACTGATTAAAAAAATAATAATTATACCAGTTTTTATGAATGGATATTTGAGCAAATTGCACAAACTCTGGGTCATAGATGAAATCCCAGTTGAAGATGAGTTTGTGAACACCTGTAATGCAATGAAAATTACCATTGATAAATGTCAATATGATTCATGTATTATGTATATGTACCGTATTTTCCGCACTATAAGGCGCTCCAGATTATGAGGCGCACCTTTTAGAACTGTTTTCATATATAAGGCGCACCGGATTATAAGGCGCAGAGAATAGAAGCTACTACAGTTAACATAGAATAGAAGCTTCTGCAGTTGAACGATCCATATATAAGGCTCACTGGATTATAAGGCGCAGTGTGGATTTTTGAGAAAATTAAAGGCTTTTAGGTGCACCTTATAGTCCGGAAAATACGGTATATATACTGGTAAATGATTTTATTAATTACAAAGCATCATTAAATGTGTAATAATGAAAAGCCAAAAGACATTTAAATGGCAAAATTTGACTCAATGCTGCTACATAAAATTCTGCATTACTTTCTTTTTACCACTGCCAAAATTAAAATAAATCAAATGATAAACTGTCAACACGAAATATTGTGATAAAATGTTGAGCAATCAAAGACTTTTCTGAGCAACTACAATCATACCTAAATCATACCTAAAGTAAGACTTGAAGAAATAAGTATTGAAAAGAAATTAACATCTATTACCCTTCCCTATTTTGAATAAATAGAAAATCATTTAATTGAATATTTAATGCTATAAGTACATATGACTAAGTGATATACACTTGTACTACTGCCATGTGAGCAAATCCAATAGGAGATATCTCTTCAATTCTTCTTTTTTGGCTCCTCCTTGTGGAAAATGTTTCCGTCTCTCTGGGTCCAGCGCAGCTTGAAATCAGACACCCCCTGATTCTCCAACATAGTATGTATCTAGAGGGCATAGTGGTGGGAAGTAACTAAGACATTTATTTATGTACAAAAGTCAGGTGTTTGTAGCCTATACGTTTTCAATTTCCAAATTGAGGTAATTGTACTTAATATTCCTACGTTCATAGTCGTTTTGCAAGCATGCATTATAACAGACACAACAGTGGCAGAAGCAGACGGCTGCTGAACTGTTACTGGTCAGGAGGCTTTGCCAGTGACAGAGGAAAGAAACACTGACATGGGTTTGGGCAGCCAGTAGCAGCAAAACCATGGCATTTTCTTGCTGTCCATCCCTTTGGTGTGGTTGGGTTCACTTTTGGTACTTTAACTACATTGTGATGCCATTACTTTTGTACTTTTACTCAAGTAGATTTAGATTTCTGGACTTTACAGTAATGATACTTTTACAAAATTGCTTACTTTTTCCACCACTCACAAACAACAGGTAATTTCCTGATGTACTTAAAAGACAAACTTTGAGATGACAAACAGTATAGGCCCTATGAGAATCGATTACCTTTTTTCACTGATGAAAACAAAACAAAGATCAAATCAGACCAGAGCTATACGATGTAAAATTTGACTAAATACACTGACAATGTCGCCAGCAAATACAAATACAGTAGTTGTCACACAATAGCAGATATAAAAGATCACGATGCATCAGAGCGTGGTAGCTGTCATGCAGCTAAGTATAAAACAGACAATTTTGACACTTTCATTGCCTGCAAAATACTACGGAGCCCTTAATAGGACATATACGAGTAAATTAAAACCCAAAGGTTTCTCGTGCGCACGAGAAACTTTCTCGTGAGCACCCGATACTTTCTCGTGCGCACCATAGACATATTCTAAGGTGCGCACCCGATGCTTTCTCGTGCGCACGCAAAACTTTCTCGTGCGCACCTGAAACTTAACTTTCTCGTGCGCACGAGAAACTTTCTCGTGCGCACCAGAAACTTTCTCGTGAGCACCCGATACTTTCTCGTGCGCACCAGAAACTTTCTCGTGAGCACGAGAAACCTTTGGGTTTTTAATTTACTCGTACATGTCCTATTAGGGGCTCTGTAAAATACAGTCGACTAAATCAACTGTACATTTAGTTGCTAATGATTCTCCACAATCTTACCTGCTGTAGAAGCTCACGCTGGACTTCTGGGTCATTCACATCAGCCCCAGAGCTGATCTTCACCTTGAGCCTCGTCTGGTGTTGAGGGATGACCTTTTCTTGGCAGACAAAAGGTAATTTGACATTACAGTAACCACTATACCATTTCCCTGAATTGGTGTTAATTTTAACACAGTTTTGATCCTTATGATAGGGTTGGCCAACTTGCCAGTGTGTGAAGTTGACACTCTGCTGATCAGACCAATATGCCCAGGGAATTCTGTACAAACCAATCCAAGGCCAACGTCCAAAGCATAGTTTTGCAATCTCCGCATTCTCAGTTTCGTCCATTGCACTGGCCAGATCTATGTACTCCTTCCTACAGTATTCTTGAGCCTCGTACCAAGAACGTTTAGTGGTCTGGACAATGTAAGCAGAACCTAGAACAAAGCAAGTAGAAGAATCACACCCATGTTAAGTGAGTGGTGCAACTCTGTCAGACAAGTTGGAACATTGTGTGTTCCAATACGAATAAAAGTAATTATTTAATATCAATGGAGGTGGACACAGATGAGAGAGAGAGAGACCCTCGGAGGGAATGCTTCGCAGTCTGCAGTCCACCTGCCTCATAATAATATTACGTTTATGCCAATTCCAACTTCCATTTGTTAACTCCCAGTCCCAGACAGAGTAACCTACACCTCAAAGAACATACATCAATAATATGACCTATCTGGACTATTATTGTAAAGACCTACCATCGTAGCAGACTGAAGTCCTCTTAGAACCACAGTCCATATCGCTCCATTTACCGGGTAGATCTATATGAGTACAAATCTGTTTTGTGCTGACGAGAAGCGGACGTCCAGGATTCCAGCTCGTATAGTGTGTGTCATATACTGTGCCATTCAGAGACCACGTCCAATTTCCCCTATCATCAGAAAGCCCTATCCACGCAAACTCTGAATTTGGCCTATCCATGTGAAATTCACGATTCTTCAGAAGACTGATAACGTCCTCCATGCTGAGCAGGCTGGCCAGGTCATCATAGTTGTTTCTGCAGTAGCTCTGAGCTTCGGTCCAGTTCTTCTTCTCTGAGACATAGCGGAACTTTCTGACCGTCTCACAAGAGGACAGACTCCACAAGGCTGTCAAGAGACACAACTTCAGTGAGAGAGAATTCATTGACTGGTATAGAACATTGCACACACACACACTTCTCTGACCTGAGAGAGTGAAGAAGAGCAGTAGTTTCCCCTTCATCCTGTCAAACGAAAAAGATACATGTTGTACAGTAAAATGCTTATTTGAAGGCAATAGTATGGACTGTTTTCTCCCTTGTCCATCTGTCCGTATGGTATTATTATTGTTATTATTAACAATATTATTAGATTATTATGAATTATTATTTTATATTATATTAGATTATTATCAATTATTGTTGTTGTTGTTGTTATTATTACTACCCATTATTGTACTATGTAATGGCATGCCCAAAATAGTGAGGTCAGAGTTAAAGTATTCATGAATGTATGGTTAAAGAAAGAACGCCTTTTTGTTTCTATCATAGCCTAAAACAGAATAACACGATGTCTTTGAATATACTTACTGGTAATATATAACAAAACAAAGAATTTGGCTTACCCTGCAAATTTGTTTTTCCCCTTCAGTTTGTTTTACATTCTTTCTCTCTTTCTCTCTCTCTCTCTCTCTCTCTCTCTCTCTCTCTCTCTCTCTCTCTCTCTCTCTCTCTCTCTCTCTCTCTCTCTGATACCTCTGATCGAATGCTTGTCCTCTCATTCCCATTTAAATGGTCTTACCTACCTTATTTTAATACCCTGAAGGAGGTGGAGTAGCAATTTGACTTCCACTTGAATCTGGCGTCTCAAGCTATGTTCCTAAATAACTACAGGTCATCTAAGTTGCCTATTTGTTCAACCCTTTACTGAAGTGCTCTCTTTATCGACTTTGACAGTGTAGTTGAGTCATTCCATGAAACCGGTATGATTTGAAGTCTCTCTGACTGTTTCTGTGTTTCACCTGTATTTTATTGATTCAGTTACCAAAAACTATTTCTAAACAATTTTTTCATCAATTGAAATTCCCTTTAATATTGTGTAAACATTCCATGGATGTCATCTTCATATCAGAAATGATCTAGTTTTCTTTCAGTAGACACCCATGTCCCTAATGGACTTTGATGAAAGTGGGCTTGAGATATGACTATTGAAAATACACAGATATTGATAAATTAACATACTGTATATATCTATCTGTGCTTGGATTGCCTGCATCCAAATCCATTGATGCAGCCTTCTCTCTGAGTGCACTTGAGTCTGATAATCAGGCTACATATTTAGTTTTTGAATAAATAGATGATTATTCATTTAAATTATATAGCTGTGTCCTTCAGTTACACTCAACCCCATTACACAAGTCATTCTTCCCTCCATAAACAGTTAACGGTTCCTTTAATGACATCACCAACAGGATGTGGTATTATACAACTCTTATGACCAACATGGTACAGAAAGTGGCAAATGTTTTAGAGACATTAATAATCTCACATGTGGTCGTAATCTAGACACGATGTTCTCAAACCGTTGGGCTCAAATAGTTAGTTAGTTAGGTAGTTAGTTAGCTAGTTCGTTACGTAGTTAATTTGTCTTGGTCAGTTTTCTCACAACATATGTACAGAATGATTCACATGTTAAGTACAATTGTAATACAATTGTAATTTTTTACTGTATTTTTTACTATTTTTTACTGTAGCCGTAAAAAATGTGTGATAGTGAGCACTTCTGCTTTGCTGAGATAATCCATCCCAACTCACAGGTGTACCACATCAAGATGCAGATCTGACATCATGACTAGTGCGCAGGTGTGCCTTAGACTGTCCACAAGAAAAGGCCACCCTGAAATTCTTTGCTCCATTGGGGGTCTGGGGAATCAGGACTAGTCAGTCATCTGGTGTGACCACCATTTGCCTCTTCGCATAGAGCTTATTAGATTGTCAATTGTGGCCTGTGGAATGTTGGTCCATGTTGGCTGTGCGAAGTTGTTGGATATTACTTTGTTGAGTAATAGTGGCATGGCATGTTACACATTTTTATCATATGGAATAAAAATGTCACAAGGAAAACTTGGGAGAATTATAGGACAGGCTAAATAACTTTATAGCCTACTTGATGTCACAGATTAAACCACTGAACCCTATCATCCATATTCGAGGATGATAAGCCAAAAAGGCCAGTCTACAAGCAGTAATATAGCGGATATGCTATTCTTGTTGAGGATGTTTAGTGTAAAAAAAGAAAATGGGGAGTGTAGCTTAGGTCTGTTTACCCAGAAGATGATCTACAACGTAAGTGGTGTTAAATATATTTTTGAGTGATTTCACTTAATTAACAAATATCACTTTTTTCTAGTTTTGTGATAAACCTCCTTACTATAGAGTGTGCTGCCCATATAATAGTCCCCCCCACCACCACCACCAAATCACCCAAATCACTGAATGCCCTTCTGAACTTGGCTATTGATGAGGTCCAAATATAAGTATTGTGTAGCACTCTGGACTTGTGTCGGGGCACCCTGGCACCACAATTGACATGACTTCAGAGACAGCATGTAAATCTGAGAATTTTGGACACAGCCTGAGGCTTCAAATAAAAGTACTAAAAAACACAACCCAAGCCAGAATATCTCAAGGATAAACTAAAGGACATATACAAATGAACCTCCCTTGCCCTATACGGTATGTAAATCCAGTGCAATTCATTTGTGTTTAGATGGAATAGTGAAATTGGGAGTGTGACGTTTTTCTAGGTCATCCTCATCATTTTAGCTCTGCTAGTAGGGGTGGACACTGTATACCTGCTGTGACAAAACCATCTTGTATACATAAAAGGTGGTATATATTCTGTTATTTGCCATTATGTATCTACAAGATCCAAGTGTTGCATCCACAGTGCATTGTGAGCCAACCTGTGAGCTTACGCGTCATGCTTACAGTACACTCACCATTAATACAAGTCGAAGTATAGTAGAACTCCACTGTGCAAAAAGTTGATATCTCAATTGTGGAATTCAAGGAGGATTCTCCACCATAATGCATGTGTTTATCACTCCCCATCTGAAAGGCCACTCTAAATACAGTCTAAATGCCTTTAGACTGTAAGGTCACTGACTCAAATATGTGAACCTCTGAATATTTTGTGCAGAACCCTGCACAAAATTATAGCCCCCTTTTTCTCAGGTTCAGTCTTCCATGTTTCAATGGCTTATTTGTGTATATTGTTCATTCCCAGCTTACCCAGCCTTACTGCTGGGTAAGTTGTTTCATTAGCAAGAAACAATATAGTGTCTGTCTGGATAGCAAGATAGGTAAGACTTTTTCTCAAGTTCAGTCTTCCACGTTTCTATGGATTATTATGAAAATTCTTGTCATTGCTTATTGCCTTCCTGCTTGCTCGGTCCTGCCGTATCGCTGCTTGCAACTATATTTACATTTTATTTGCAAATTTCATAACCAATGTTGATATTTTCTTTTCATGTTTTCAAAACGTTAAAAAACACAACTTCTAATCAGAACTATACACAGACTGGCACTTCAAACGTGAAAGCCAGTGTAACTATTCAATAGCATGGAAACAGGATATGTCTGGTCTCTTAATTTCCATACACAGGGAATGGAAGGTTTAATGGAGTGTGACCTTCCCCTCCTGATTTGTTAAAGCTATTAGAGAAGTCAGCTAAAGTTATTATGTGTTAAGATACAACATTAAGAACGCTCAAATTAGAGGTGTCAGTCGAGATGGCCAAAAGCCGTTGTTTGACAAGATGCAATGACTATTCCCATTCATGAATGTAAATCAATATGATTCATGTATTGTTATACTGGTAAATGGTTTTATTAATTACAAAGCATCATTGAAAGGGTAATAGGCTAATGAAAAGCCAAAAGACATTTCAAGCAGCTGCTAAATTCAAGATGCTGCTAAATAAAATTCAGCATTGCTTTTTACCACTGTCAAAATGAAATAAATTAAACAATGAAGCCTTCCATCAACACACAATATTGTCATAAAATGTTGCGCAAATCAGACTTTTTAACTTGAAGAAGGCCCTATTGAAAAGAAAAGACATCTATTACCCTTCACATCCCTATTTTGAGCAAATAGTAAATAATTTAATTGAATGTGTAATGCTATAAGTACGTATGACTAAGTGATAGGCTATAGTACACTTGTACTACTGCCATGTGAGCAAAGCCAAAAGCCTACTTTACTCCCGTTTTTTCCAAAATTTCCAAAGGTATTTGCGTGTAGAGTAGTTGTATATTTTCAATTTCCAATACTTTTTCTTCTATTCCACCACGTCCCAGAGGCAAATGTTGTACGTTTACCTATTCTGCAAAATCAAAACACATATCAAATCAAACCACATATAGTGCTTCCTTGGGCAGAAACATTTTGCATTCATGTTGCAACCTTAAAAACAGTCTAATCCTGTCTTGATCATGTCACAGCTCTGCTACTGTACGAATGAACTAATTACCGGTATACATCATGCCAGTCTGTTTGCCCAATCTGCACCTCCTGTTGCAATTAAGCAACAGGAGCTGCCAATAAGCCTTATAACTTTTAATTTTGAACTTAAAAAACAAGCTTGACAGGAACTGCATAACCAAATAATGGCCTAACAGCTTAAGCAAATAGAGGCCATTTAATGCCCAGGTCAGACTCAGTTTTGCATCAGCACGACCATAGGCGGATCTAATATGGGCCCCTGGGCTGCTGCCATACGAAACATTATCAACCTTATAAGCTTCGGGCCTTGGGCTGTAAAGTGTTACAGTTTTGTGTGGGGCGGATGTAACATTTCCTAATTGGAAGGCAGGAGAAAATGGTATGCAAATGGTATCATCGCAATGAAGCCGCACCCATACCATATTCGGCTACATGACTTTTATTGGGCAAGTAAAGCATCAGTAATAACACCAGTTGTGGTTGAAGTTGCAACAGACACGCAGCATACATAAAGCTAAAGGTCTGACTCAGAGAGTTGTCTGTTTTCAATGATTAAATGGTGTTGGTTTAGTGGTTCCACAACTGTAGTTAGTGGCAATAGTAGTGTTGCAAATCATTTTAAATATAGGCACTTTAATTTGAAATATCTTGGGTTGTTTTGCATGCCATCGTGTTTGCTGGGGCAGATTGGTATTTAGGGGGGGCATTGCCCCCCCATGCCCATGCCTAGATCCGCCCCTGACTAGTTGTGCTCTGACATTTTTGAAACCCATTCAAATCATAGGCAGATCTAGAAATGATGTCCCTCTCTGGGCCGCTGCCACCTAAAGGGCTCCCCCACCGGAATGAGTTTCTTCCCGGTGTGCTTGAGTTTGCACAAAAAAATAATGAACTTGTGCCTCTTTGTAGACACACAGATGGGGCCCCTGGGCCAGGCCCCAACAGGCTCAATAATCATCCCAAAATGAGTAGCCTATATATATTTGACTGATTGATTGATCATGTTTATTAGGCAATAAAATGTAAACAGTATAAAATACTGTCAGACATAGCATTGGTCCAAAAGGAACAGCGGCGAAAGACTTTGCGGTCTAATTGTTTCCAGTCGGGTCCTAGCATTCCATACAGGTAAGTCGTTCCACATTTTGGTGCATGCCCCTTATTGGTGTTGAATCTAGGCTGTAGGCCTAAATGATTTGCCTCTTACACATATTTCAGGTTTTTCACTATAAGAATAAGACATAGAAAAGGATAGTTTAGCTATTTATTATTATCAGCATTGTCATCCACAGCGATAGGAGCTCTAAGTAGATTCAGTCCTGTCAAATAATCACAACAGATAAAAAAGACAAGTGCATTGTTTTATTTTGTCTCTATACATGACATCCAGTTTTCCGTTTGTGCTAAAGTATATACATCAAATACAGGTACAACCGTGGTGTGTGTGTGTGTGTGTGTGTGTGTGTGTGTGTGTGTGTGTGAGAGAAAAGAGAGTTTGTATAAATAACAACAAAAGAATAACCATTTTTTAAATCAAGGTGCTACATCTGGGAGTCTTATTCAAGCCTGAGACTCAAACAGGTTGACTTCAATCTCTCCAGGCTCATTAAAGCATGCTAGTACACTATGACCTTGGTTATACAAGGTTATATACCCGGAGGGGGACATTTCATCACCCAGGGCGGGCCCATGACCAATACAACTCTACTTATGTCCCAGCTGTGTGCTAGGTCTCAAGTCATATAGCATACTGTGTAATGCCAATGTTTTCATTTGAACTGTACATGGGTCAATGGGTCATATGGCAAAACAATGTCAGCCAGGGGGTAGAGCTCACCCGCAAAAGTTAGGTAATGTGACAAATTTCACCCCCAAATGTGACAAATGTTAGCCCCGTCCCAAAAAACAATATAGAAAGTCCAAGGGCTGACTGTGTAATCAAACAGTTCAAATTCAATTCAAACCATTCAAAGAGTCTTAGCATGCATTAAAATCCTGGATATTTTAATTCAGCCAGACTTGTTTGGTTACACGCTTGCTAGTGTAATATTCATCCATTGCCTCGTTAGGATTCATTCAGTGCAGCAGTGCAAACATACTGTTTAGTAAGTCAACCATATGTGCAACCATATGTCACCATGCAGGGCTGATTTCATTCCCAACGCCTGCTATAGCTTCTTTAGCACCAAAGTTGTGGCAGCAATAGATGGAACAATTCATTTCCTAACAAGCAAGCATTCGTTGTCCACTTTGTTCAACATTTCACTGGTTGAAGAAAATGTATTCATGCACTTCTAGTGAATATCCAGTGATTAAACCCTAATGTAAGCTGCTTTTGTTCAAATCAGCCTGCGACATTGCCATGCCTTTGAATGAATGGACTCTATGCACACAGAATAGTAGCCTGGCTAAAACCAGACCAAATGGGCTGTTGGCAAGAGATTGCTGTCAGCAGATACGGTCTGGAATGGCTCAATTGTACCCCCATTTCCTCCTCCAGAAAATCAGGACACAGTATGCAAACCGATTTAAATAATGTGTCCTGATCGGCCAATCCAGTTCTCTGGAGTAGGAAATAGGTGTACAATTAAGCTATTCCAGACCTATCTATTCAGTCTGGCTTTGGCCAGACTAACAGAATAATTCTTCCTACTTCTTTTCCAGGGTTTAATATGATGTAATTAATTTAGTTTGAAGAGGTGCTCAAACATTTTTTAATTTCAAGGACCCCATGACCCACTCAAGGACCACTGACTCTGTTGACCAGAATGGAACAGAGCCTTCATTAGTATCATTTGCATCACCTGTGTAGATCACTCTTGTGTGCATATAGAGGCATTTTTTCATTTCACCACAACCAGTACAGTAGGTTAAGTTCTACGATAGAACTTAATAGAACAGGTTGGTCAGTGAGGACCAGAAAGAAGATTCTCGCCACACATTATTATACCCAATATACCAATTGTTTAATTGAGAACTGAATAATGCACGGGGAGAGTTTTGAGTACAAGGGATAAGGGGTTGTTCAAAAACTTTATAATATGGAAATGAGTCTTTAATATCTTTGTTTGTTCAAAAACATTATAATATGGAAATTAGTCTTTAATATCTTTGTTGTATGAGCATAGCACGCAGCGTTTATATTATTCCCTTATTATATTAGCATGCCAAGTAACATGTTGTCCTATCCTTTTTTTAATCATAGAGGCTATACTATGGAAGTGTTTTAGCCCAATAATTATATATATTAAGTAAATAAAAACATGTAGCAATATGTAGAATAAATAAATAAAATGACAAAAAATAAACCAAAGAAAAGTGTGAGAAAAATATATATCACACATTTATGAGTAAAGAAATGGGATATAAGTCATTTTTAGTTACTGTTATATTTAATTACGCTTACATTAATTCCCAAATACATTTATTTCCCCTTTTATTTTTCTATTTATTTACACATGTATTTCCTGCAATATTTCCTTGATGCTCTTTTACGTCTCCTGTATTTCTGTCCCACATATTTATTTATGCTTACACACTTTTACATTTCCTTCTCCTACATTTACATTCCCGCGTCTATTTATGCCTGCCTTTCCTTTCTCTTTATATTTTTGGCCGTATATATTCCTGCGTGTGAGTATGCTAATTTAGTGGGCTGTCTGGGGCGGGCCCAGTCAGTCTTGCTCATTAACATACTGGATATTTGCATGGGGCAGTGTTGCCAACTTGGCGCATTTGTCGCTATATTTAGCGCTTTTTCAGACCCCCCTAGCGCCAAAATTAGTGAAAAACTCCTGGCGGAAAATCTAGTGCTTTTTTTGCTGGTGAGTTGGGGCGAAACTGGTTGACAGGCACCAGAGCTAAAACCCTCATTTTTCACCATTTTTCCTCCAATGACAGTGTTTTCAACCAGTAGTCCCCTGGCTAATAATGAACATCTGGTTAACCAGATGTAACTCTTTGAGAGTGTAAAAGTGTAAAATGAAACCAAATGGACCCTTGCAGGTCCATTTGGTTTCATTTTTAAAATATTCATCATGTGTGTTAGCCCAAGTCTACACAACTAGAGAATGTAGGAGATTAATGGTCATTTACTCATTTTGATCTGTGTGGCAAGCATCTAGTGCAGGGGTTTTCAACAAGTGGTCCGGGGACCACCAGTGGTCCTTGAGAGGGTTCCAGGCTGCCCCCAGCTTAGTTGTTTAACCAAATGTAACTCTCAAGAGTTAAAATATCCATCATGCAAATTAGTCCAAATCTACACAACTAGAATTAAGATTAATGTCATGGACAGAAGCAAAAGAAATCTTTAGTTTTGGGGGCTGTGGGTCTAAAAAATATCCTCAATTGGTGGTCCGTGGCTCAGATTCTGAATAAATAGTGGGCCCTGGTATGAAAATGGTTGAACCCCCACTGCTCTAGCGCATTCTAGTGCATTTTGGAAGTGCCACTAGTGCATTTTGGATTTGGGCAGTTGGCAACACTGGCATCAGGAAATGCCGATTCGAGGAAAAGACCGGAAGTAGAGCTTGCAGGTTAAAACCTACTTTTCAGAAATATGTAGTTGCTGTCCGTAGTATTTAATTGCTGGAAAAATGGACGCTCCTGACGAGAACGATGCCTTCAACAACACTAGAGATTTTGACGGACCACAACCATAGTGATAGTGGCACTAGAATGCGCTAGAGCAGTGGGGGTTCAACCATTTTCATACCAGGGACCACTATTTATTCAGAATTTGAGCCACGGACCACCAATTGAGGATATTTTAGACCCACAGCCCCCAAAACTAAAGATTTCTTTTGCTTCTGTCCATGACCGTTAATCTTAATTCTAGTTGTGTAGATTTGGACTAATTTGCATGATGGATATTTTAACTCTTGAGAGTTACATTTGGTTAAAGGTAGGGGAAGTGATTTCACTTTTGTCAGATATCACCCAAAAAAAAAAAATTCTGTTAAAATGCTCTATTATAAGGTGTGGAAACCACATATGGAGTTTCCCCCTCCCCCACGTTAGCAGAGGAGCTAATAAAAGTTCCCCAGGTCACCACCAATTCTCCTCCAATCAGGAGCGAGCAGCAGGTTCACATAGTGTAGCTACTGTTGGGGGCCCCTAGTGCACCAGGCTGGTACTACACCATGAATTTCAAATCACTTCCCCTACCTTTAAACAACTTAGCATGGGGGCAGCCTGGAACCCTCTCAAGGACCACTGGTGGTCCCCGGACCACTTGTTGAAAACCCCTGCACTAGATGCTTGCCACACAGATCAAAATGAGTAAATGACCATTAATCTCCTACATTCTCTAGTTGTGTAGACTTCGGCTAACACACATGATGAATATTTTAAAAATGAAACCAAATGGACCTGCAAGGGTCCATTTGGTTTCATTTTTACACTTTTACACTCTCAAAGAGTTACATCTGGTGAACCAGATGTTCATTATTAGCCAGGGGACTACTGGTTGAAAACACTGTCATTGGAGGAAAAATGGTGAAAAATGAGGGTTTTAGCTCTGGTGCCTGTCAATCAATTTCACCCCAACTCACCAGCCAAAAAGCACTAGATTTTCCGCCAGGAGTTTTTCACTAATTTTGGCGCTAGGGGGGTCTGAAAAAGCTCAAAATATAGCGACAAATGCGCCAAGTTGGCAACACTGCTCCATGCAAATATCCAGTATGTTAATGAGCAAGACTGACTGGGCCCGCCCCAGACAGCCCACTAAATTAGCATACTCACACGCAGGAATATATACGGCCAAAAATATAAAGAGAAAGGAAAGGCAGACATAAATAGACGCGGGAATGTAAATGTAGGAGAAGGAAATGTAAAAGTGTGTAAGCATAAATAAATATGTGGGACAGAAATACAGGAGACGTAAAAGAGCATCAAGGAAATATTGCAGGAAATATATGTGTAAATAAATAGAAAAATAAAAGGGGAAATAAATGTATTTGGGAATTAATGTAAGCGTAATTAAATATAACAGTAACTAAAAATGACTTATATCCCATTTCTTTACTCATAAATGTGTGATATATATTTTTCTCACACTTTTCTTTGGTTTATTTTTGTCATTTTATTTATTTATTCTACATATTGCTACATGTTTTTATTTACTTAATATATATAATTATTGGGCTAAAACACTTCCATAGAGGCTATCCAGCATCTTTCCAAGTGTACCTGGCGGCAGACAGATGGCGAACCTCCACAAAAACCACCTCTAAGGATTGACAGTTACAGCAAATTTAAAGATGGCCTCAGCAGGTGAAGAGGGGCACATGCTACAATGTATGTTTTACATTTTCCCTGGGATGCTTTTCTTCATGTCCATTGCAATGATACATTATGGGGACTTGTTTGATAATACTAAATGTTGTGACTCTGGATATGTTAGAGTAGGACTATATGTGGATAATATACTGTAGGTGACAGACCCTTTTCCTACTCCTGGACGTTTTGTCAGCTAGGTTGACAGTAAATGATACATTCTGTATATGAAGGCCTTTCCTTTATGTTTTGGTATAATGTTAAAATGAGTGGTGTTAGTCATAAGGATAGATGGTTAATTGTACTTAGCTAAGGTTAAGAATAGTTATAGGCATTAGGTTAGAGATGGTTAATTTCAGTTATTAGGTTAAAATTGGCTGTGCTTAGGCATTAGGCTAGAGACAGTTATGTTATACTGTACATGGCTTTGGCAAGGTTAAATCTCGGATCTGGGCGCTAGGTTAGTGGTTAAGATTTACCTAATTGGTATTGTTGTGGGATTAAAGTTGGAACGATGAATGGGTTATATTGGTTTACTTTATATCATTCATTGTGTATTGTGTGTAGATTGAATGGCCATCATAGAGGATGGGTGCAACTATAGGGATCACCATTCTCTTCTGTGCTGCAAGGTGACTAAGTAATGACTAATGTGCATCATCACAAAACAGTGTTCTTCTAATAAGTAATGACTACCCCTTAGCTATGGCACTTAAAAAAGTATGTTTTGGTACTGACTGTCAGGCTAGTTTATAAACTGATATATAGTATAAACCGGTCTGGACTGGATAGTTAAAAAGAAAAAAGAAAACAAAAAATATTGTAGCACTATGCCCGTTTCACTATGGGAAAGTCACAAAAAGGTTTGTGAGAAGTCGTTCCAGCAGGTCTTTAATGCTTATATCTTAGTCTGAATGGGTTTATTATGGGGAGTGTGACTGCTCTAGCTAGCATTCCATCTTTGAACTGAAAGCTCACAAAGTGAAAGCCTATAGGCCTTTAGATGTTACACACATGTCCCTTGCTATGTATTAAGTATAGGTCAATATTCTGACCTTCTGATCTTGACCCTTGACTGTTTTAAAAAAAAGGAAGAAAAATCAAATTAAATCAAATCAATAGCGTAAGTCCTCTAATATGTTGTCTACCCCACCTGCTCTGCCGAGTTTGATGCAAATCGGATTAAACCTGTCCTCGAAGTCGCTATGCCATGACAGGCAAACAGACAGACGCCAGTAATTAATATTGAGTCGCTCGATCGGACGCGGGGTGTTAAAACGTGAGCATTGGTATCAGTGAATATCACAAAGGGATACATTCTACTGCCTCTGCTCATGTTAAACAGGATGTTTCACGCAGGTCAGGTATACAGGGACCTACAACAAAGGAGGAAACAGAAACAGAGGAGGAAACCTGAGCCACAACTGGCTGACTCTTGTTTCTCTCTCTCTCTCTCTCTCTCTATCTCACTTCCAACGGCATTAATTCATATCATTCAAAATAATGGGTCAGCAAAGTTGGCCTCTTTGAAGCCCTTTAAAAAAACAAATAACTTAAGTGTTAAGACAGTGAAGAACTCATGTTAAGCCTGACATTAGCTAGCCTTTACATTTACTGTTACAGTACCTCAACTGAGCGTTATACCGAAATGAAATACCAATTTCACAGCAGCTCTAAATC
The DNA here is from genome assembly GCA_039105355.1 of Benthosema pterotum. Classification (NCBI taxonomy): domain Eukaryota; kingdom Metazoa; phylum Chordata; class Actinopteri; order Myctophiformes; family Myctophidae; genus Benthosema; species Benthosema pterotum. The sequence continues at coordinate 17,654,775 of CM076975.1, forward strand.
TCTAGTCATTATTATTGCAGCATGGTACAGTATAGTTACTCTAAGCTGACCTATAGAGTCTCTAACGTCACAGAACACTGCCACAGAACGGTAAGCTCACTGCTATCACGGACAACCTTTCTAAATACAGTTCTATGAAGGATGCTCTGGACAACAAACACTTCACATTGGTGTGTTTGAGAGCCATTTGCTGCAAGTCTGCTGGGTGCAGTGACGGACATCACGCCGCATGCGCACGCACACACACACACACACACACACACACACACACACACACACACACACTGACACACACTCACTCACTCACACACACACGCATACATATACACACACACACACACGCAGTATAAGTTCATTAAGAGTTTCATTAAGAGTCCCTGCACCTCATGCATTTCCACAATTTGAAACCTATTCTCTTTGGTAACTTTACGGATCGCAGAGAATTTAGGGACCTTTCAGTCATTAATGGACTTGTCGGTTAAGGTCAAGGAGCTACTAAGATTTAAGGGTTTGCTAAGATTAAGGAGTTTGAGTATGAAAGGCTGAAAAGAAATGTCATTCTGTGTTATACATACAGTATGTACAATATTTTAAAAGGTATAATGTATGTACCTTATTAGCTATAATCTTCTCAGTCACTTTTTGAGGAGCTCGAGCCATGCATATGGCGTTTGAAGATTACGTCATGCTAGCCGAGTCTCTGGATTTTTTCAGCGGCACTAGGCCCGAGCTCTCTACAGCCATCTTTTAGTTACCGTTCGGCAAACTTCGGCAAACAAATTCCCATTGACAATGAAAGTAGAATTTTACGCCATAGCGTCTGATAACAAGTGCATATTTTACGTTATCATGATGTAAGATGACAAGAGTGCCCTCACTTCACACAGGTGTGTTTTTTGTTCAGAGCACTTGCAGTACGCCATAAACCAGTTGCCGTAAAAGTATATTTAATGTTTGTTTAGGGCACTAATTGGCCACATAACATAAGCGCTGGTTGACGTGAAGATACAGTGGCTGATACAGTTTTATTTGTAATGTAGACATTATTCGTTTGATGCATTTTCAAAGTTGCCCTACTTTCATATACATTCACTTTCGAAGGCTATATAAAGCTCATTTACTCTTTCTACATCTTTTAAATGCCACGATAGACATTTAAAAGTTTGATTTTGTTTTTTTTTGTGCAAGGTTAGCCAAGACTTGATAACATCTAAAATGTCAGTACTGTTTTTTCCCGTGCTATTGTGATTTATATCTTATATTTGTTATTTCTTTCCCCGTGATATCGCTTCCTAAAACCATGTCTGGAGTGGAAACGGCCTACCTTACATAGCTATGCTCACCACACTTGCTGTTTCACATTTCAGATTTGTGGCAACAAGCACGCTGCAACACAAATATAGGCAGGAATGATGAGCGTATAATGTCCTGCAAATGCAGAGGGAATGAGCAAAAGCGGGCAGAAGTATCGTACCATCCCACCCCCATGCAGCTTAGCCAAGGCTAGCCCCCATAACGGTACTTCAGAGTCACCAAACATGCATTTATCTTGGCACGGCTGTCCTTCTACCTGTCCACAGCCCCCCTAATCCCCCTAAGCATATTGAACACCAGTGTATACTGTCTGTACTCTGTACCCACTCCTGAATGTCCTGTCCTGTTGGTTTAATTTAGCTAGAATTGAGGAAAATGTTCTGCCATACACGTACGTTGCACTGGCGATGCTGCATGGACACAGTAAATGCCAATGCAGTGATGGATAATGTTGAATGTCATAGACAGATGGGTGTCCGTTTAAAGACCTCTTTCTTATAGCAGTATAAATAAATATCTTAATTAATGTTCACACAAGACTGGGAAGGACAGCAGATATATGGTCACTTGGAAGTACCATTACCAGTGGTGGAAGGTAGCTAAGTAGATTTACTGGATGTAAGTACAATTGTGTGTACTTAAGGTAATGTCCAACTGTTGCTTCTTCTCCATTCATACAGTCATTTCCAGTTCCAGTTATTTTGTACATTTTGAATATTATTACAAAAACATACATGAACCACTTCAGTCCTATAGAAATGTCGGCCATTTGAAAATAGTCGATCTACAAGTTCACAATGTGTTGCAACATGACATCTTGTAAGCTTGTAGATCTGCTATTTCAAGAAAAAAAAAGATTTGAAAACTTGAAACAGCGCATTCGGCACAATGAAGTGCTTTTACTTTTGGTACTTTTTAAGGACATTTTGTTGATAAATACTTTTTTACTTTTACTCAAGTATAAACACACACTTGAGTGTTTTTTCCATCACTACCATTACTGGGGTCAGACATGGTTTGCCATGCCGTGTCATACTGCGGCTAGAACGTTGGCTCTGTGCCAGCAGATTGTTTAAATATCGGGCATCTCATCGTGATGTTAGGGAGGACATTATTACATATTTACTGCCAGTGCGTTCTAGAGTTAAAAACCTGTACCCACTCACGCACTCACACACTCATTCACTCACTCACTCAGTCTATCTATGGCTCTGATGTTTGTCACATACTGTCAAGTCATCGCCATAATTATTGCTATCATTCATCACCGTGAGCGTTAATTATCCCGCCTCCACCCACGCCATCATTAAAAACTGGCTGCCTGCTTATTCCGGAAGGTTTCGAAGAACGCTAGCATTCCTTTCCTCGCGTTGTTGTTGCTACTGCCGTTGCCTCCGGCGCCGCTGCCCTTGGCGACTCTCGTGGTTGCCATGGCAGCCCCGTTGCCGTGGTAATGGCTGGTGGTCGGGAAGGCATCCATGGAATTAGCCCGTTTGACCTTAGATGGGGCCACACGCCACGTCTTGGAGCGCGGAGGAGGGGTCTGGGCCACTAGACACTTCTGGTATTGGACCTGATGGACGATAATAGTGATAACACTAGTTGAGATGTTGACTCAATCTCAATGGGTTTCAAGCTCCTATATGTAATTTTATGGTCGTCCATACCTATATTAATTGCAACGTTTTTTATTGTTTTTATGTTTTTCATGAAGTCCTCCTTTAATTAGATCATGTCCAAAAAAATCTTGTCTTTTTGATGCCTCTAGGAGGCTTCCAAAGAAATCCCTATAAGCTTTGTCAATGGCTAACAAATTCTCCCGGCGGGAGTATTTCTTAGCCAATCAGGAAGAGCCTCGCTGAGCTGCCTCTTATTAATGAAGAAGGGAGGACTGGTGGAGTCAAATGTGGAGGTGGTGGAGGACTACTGCGTCAGAGATACTAGATATTTTTAGGAAGTGATCTAATAATGGAACGGCCGAGGATAAACAAGAAAAAGAGGGTAAAAAAATCAGAGATTTATTGCTTATATATACGTTAAAGCAAGTGAACAGTGACAGTGCTCACCATGCATGCAGCCTGCACTGCCTCTGAGATCAACCCAGCGTCGGGTTCACACCAGAACACGTGGCTCTCAAAGCGCTGAGTCCCTCCATCCACAATCACCGCAAAGGTGCGACAGTCGTGGCCAACACCCAGAAAGGTCAAATAACGAACCTGACACTCCCAAAATGGCTCCTCTCTTTCCTGGCAAAGACAAATGGGTGCATATTCATACAGAGAGAGAGAGAGAGAGAGAGAGAGAGAGAGAGAGAGAGAGAGAGAGAGAGAGAGAGAGAGACGTGACTCTGGTCAACAAAGCCCTGATTATAGGGTTTTTCAAACATCCTGTGTCCAAGGCTTGCAAAAGTTGTTGTATCCTACATACTAATGCCATAAACGATAGACAAGCTCATTTTGCGTTACATTGGGATGCTTTGTGAGGTTGTAGTTCGGTTTTATTATCTGAATTATTTTGGCAAATTTGTAAGAAAATAAACATTTCCCTTATAATGGAATGTCCATAATTAAAGTACCAATAGTTTCGTCTTTCAATGTATCTTGCATTTAAAAGGATCCCTGCCTGGCTAATAAAATGCCTTAAAATACTATATTTGCCTTCTACAACTAAAAGATAAAAACAATCTTTCACTCTATCCTGTCGCATATTGATGATGACATACTATGTCCATGAGTGGTCCAGCCCTATGGCATGTATGGAAAGCACATCTTAATACAAACATATGCTTTGATGCTCATACTAAATTCAGAAGATATTATGTTGTTTTTTGTTAGCATGTGCATTCATATATTCCATAGAGTTGGATCAAACATGGGCCTATGACATCATCCCTTTCCTTCACAGGGACTTGAGAGCCGTGATTCCGACAGGAGCAGTCCCTATTGAGTGAAGGATTTGCTTTTTATTAAAGATTAGAATAATTGAGGTGTTTTTATTTATCAGACACAAGCAAGTATAATGTTTTAAGTCATGTTTGTCTTATTAGCCAGGGATCCTTTTCAACAGTTCATTGACACCTGAGCCTGAAATATGGCACCAAGGCAGGGATGTGAACGTATTAAAACTGCATTCAACTTATAATATTTCCCTTCACAGGCACGTTTTAATCGCAGCAGTGATTCTGCAGTGAATCTGTGTCAGTCATTTTTGATTCTCTCGTTGGCTAAAATAGCAGATATACCAGTATGTACAACCTCAAGTTCATGCTACCTTTTTAAACAAATTTGAAAGTGTGAGAACTACTGATTTAGAAGATATTTGTAGAATCAACGTCGGATCTGATTGGATTAAGAAGTGGTGATTGACAATACCTCTCCTTTCCAAAGTGACAAGACCGTGTCAGAGACTTGAATGACTATTGGTTCCCAGTCATCTCTGTCTGTGGCATTCATGATGCTTTCAATGGCTCTGTTCAGTACTTCCATGCCTATGACACAGGCACACACACATGCACACGCACACACATATACACACATACGCACACAACAAAGACAGTGGGCATTCAAGTGATGAAAGAATTTTGTGACCATCTCTCCCCATAACAAAAACATGACACCCAATCACTAAGTCTTGCTTTGTGTGTAAGAGGGATTGGAGACCATGGGGATTAAGATTTACTCTATACCTTTAAACCTCCTTTCTAATTCATATTTTCCTTTTTGCTCTCATAAAAAGTCACCCTGAAAATATACACTATACATTTCCCTTCCCAGGAGAAAAACAGTATTTTTTGCTCAGCAGGGCACAAAAGTGTTTTAACCACTCAAAAAAACCTACACACCATGAGTCCCCTGGGAGTCTACTAGGCCCCTTCCTTTTTCCCCACAGAAACAGATGCAGGGCTTTATCAGCTTTTTCAGCGCATGACTAATCATGGTGAAAATACACTGAATTCCTTGCACAAGAGAATGAATGACTTGGGCATATCGTTTGCATTATTGATTGCTTATTTCATTTGAAGCGTCATTACAGAGTGTATGTGGAGGCGGTGTGTCTTACCCATTGCCCTAGACACTGGCAGATTTCCAATGTACTGGACCTCAAACTTCTGAACTCTCTGCCTGACGGCCTCCAGGAAATCCACTGCCATGGAGAACAACATACACAACACAGCATGTGAATTGTGAAAAAGAAAAAAATCTCCAAAGTACCTCCAATCAACCACTGCTATCACCTACCAACAACAAACATGCTATACATTTGAAACAATTAAGAATCTGAAATGGCTATGATCTCCCTCTAAATGTCTACTAAATAGGCTGCTAAAGTGGACCAAGGTTGACCAAAATAGACTAATGCAAATTCTTACTACTCTAAATGGTTTGGTATGGATGTCCTGTTTTCATTTCCGATTCGATCCCGATACCACAATTTCTGTGTTAGCCAATACCGATACCAATTAACAATACCAGAAAATAATATACATAATAATACAAAATTATTAAGTGTAGAAGATCAAAGTAAACACCTACTCCATTACCTTGCCTTGGGAGATCTTCGGGTGAAATGCTTTCCATTGTTATAGACCGTGCTAGTGATCGATTCGTGGATGCTTTTTCTGACAGGATCTGGAAGGAAGACAGACAGGGAGATGGATGTGGTCAGTTGGAGACTGAGACAGTCAGACTAATTTAAAATGCACGCAATATCCTGCATGATGTGTTGTTTGAGGTGCAAAAAGACAAGACATGTTGTAATCCTCCTGATGTTGGAAAGTCTTCCAGGCCCCTTAGTAAAGGGAACTCACAGAGCAGCTTCACCAGAGCCATAGAGGGCCGTGTGTGGTGATGTGGTTTGACTTACGGGGCTACCCAGCCGTAACGGTTGTGTCATTGCCATTTGAGTTTCCCAGCTAGTGCGGGAGGTCAAGTTGGCAACCTTCTGTTCTGCTCACATCTCTGTGTTTAACCTCTAGGCAGCTGCCAGTCCTGTGACAGCTGTGAAGCTTAAACAACAAGGTCCAGACATGGCATACAAACCTTGGAGCACATTTCATGTAGTGCCGTGGCGATGGCTTTGGCCGGAGCGTCGCATCGAAACACATGACACTTGAGCATACAGGTGTCTTTGTCACTGGCCACAAACGCAAAGTCCCTGGATAGAACACAAAACACAGGTTGGCATCAGGAAGAACATGGTGATGAGAATATATTCTATTCTGTGATGAGAATGAAACCAAAACTATTCAATAATAATTCAGTAGCTGCTTGTAACTACCAGCTTGCTACAAAACAATCCTTTTTGTACTACAGTGCTGCAGCAAAGGGATATTATCATAATTTTCATCTGTAAATATTTGTTGCAGGTTTAAGCACTAATTGATTGCACAAGGGGTTTCCCCTCCCCTTGTTTCTTTTAACAGAAAATAGCCCATCTACAGGTGATGCCTTGTGACATGTGAGCTGTGATATCTGCTATGTTCACCATATATCTTAGCTGGGGCTCTATAGAGTTTGTGTGTTGAAACTTGAAGGAAATGGCTTAATGTGTCCAAATAAAAGTCGACATTTATACACATATGGTGTTGGATTCACATTCCTGATAAAAAAAAACAAAGCCATTATGCCAACTTCCCCTAATCGTCTGCATTGCTGCAGATCCGCTGCATTGCTGCAAACTTCACTTGAGGCAATAACACTCAATCCAGTCTAATATTACAGTACAACCGAGGGAATAAGTCATTTACATGCACGTAACGTAGCTCACATGGTGATTCTTGGCACGATCTCTGAGTGCAGTTTGTCATCATAGTTGTATGATAGTCTTTCTAAATATCCTTGATCTGATCTTATCCAACACTATCACAGTTTTTTTTTGCATAGGACAGGGAGTGAACGACAAGAATTATATGGACAATAACCCATTTATCTATATGGTATCGATAGCAACAGCTGCTGTGAGTTAATGTGCTGGCAACAAATTGCAGGCTTGTTCCTCATATTTATTATATTTCGAGCCCTCTTGGCTCATACACGTACTCTGAACACACGTTCATAAACGCCTGTAAGGGTTCAGTGCTCAGGTTGTAGCGTGGACATTGAGACATTGAGATTGGGCTTCTAAGTACCTCAAGATATTTCTCCCACTTAATTCCCTAAAGACAGCATGCACGCACACAGGCACGCACACACACACACACACACACGCAGGTGCACGCACACACACACATGCACACATTATCCCTCCTTGCAGCGTTGCAAGCTAAACTGCTGATGAACCAGAACAGGAACCCCCTGCTGCATTATTCAGACAGAGAGAGAGAGAGAGAGAGAGACAGAGACAGAGACAGAGACAGAGAGAGTCCCTGACCACTTCCAGTACTGTCGATGGCACTGAACACAACATGTAGCTTGGCACAAGACAAATATTTAATGCTTGATTCTCTGTCTGCATTCCCCCCAAGAATCCCAAAACAGACAAAAAGGATAAAAAAAAGATAAACGGAAAGGTATCCTGACCATATAAACTTCAAGTGTGCCCCAGTGGCAAAAGTATGACTTAAGATGTTTGTCAACTACCTTTATTAGCCGGTTAAACTATATAACAACAACAAAACTAAGGCTAAATATTATTAACAAATATATTGGGTACAAAAGTTCATAGGATCTATTGAATGTGAAGGAGGAGGCGACCGTCATATTGATACAACGAAGTGTGGCAACCCCCTTTTGTACCCCTCTTCATATTCACTAGATCCTGTGATCTTTTGTGGCCAGATGTACAGTAATTTTACTGGTCTAGTAGGACCCAGTAACATTTTTATTATATTTAAAAAAAAAAAAAAAAAATAGATCAAACGCATTAAAACATATAACAGATTAACCAACCTATGTCAGGCCAAGATTTAGAAATACTTGTCCATGCATTCATCTACTACTGTAATAGTGTCTTTACAGGCCGGTCTCCTTAAAAGTATTGATCCGATGACTGCAGTTGATTCAGAAAGCTGCTGCCCAAGTCCTTACTAATCGAGAAGGGAAGTGGAGTATCTCAATCTCGATACTTGTTTTACACTTTGCACTTGCTCCGTCTATGCCAAAGAATTTAGTTCAAAATACACTTGCTTGGGGGCAAAATATATTTCAGATTTTGCGTGATGTCACGAACTATCCAGACCTCATGTCATCTGGGTTAGTTCTGCTTTATGTCCGTAGAATCAGACACGAATGTGGAGAAGCAACATTCAGTTTTACAGATGTATCTGCAACACACTCCCAGCTAGAAAACTGCAGTCTGCTGCAACTCCCTCAGTTCCTTTAAATCAAAGCTAAAAATAATAATAATAGAAAACATGTCTCTTTTCCACTTTTATTGAGATTGTTTTATTATTCATCAAAGCTACAAACAGACAGACACAGAGCTAAATGCACATTGAAAATGTGTCTATTCTCTCAGACTGCAGTTACTGTATCACAACATTAAATGTTGTACTATGATTCAGGCCATGGACAGAGCTCAGCAGCACAACTCACTCAGCACCATGGACAGCTCCTCTCTGCTGTAACCTAATACATTACAGACTAACACAAAGCCACTTCCACTGCAAATTAAATGTGTTGAGTGAGTGTGCCAGTACGATAGGTCAAATGTTATGGTAGGCATTAGTCAGGAATTCTAACAGCAGGTGTCCAAGTAAAGTCACATGTCCTGATTTTCACAACTTAAAGGGGAAATCCATCCATTTTCAACATTTTACCATGTCATTAATAGACCTTAGAGATGTTGTGTGGACATGATAAAAAAAAGTCCCCCCCATTCAGTATTTCCTAGAAATGGAGTCTGAAATGGTCTAGAAATGGTCTGAAAACAATCATTAACATCATCAATCATCAAGTTGTGTTTCACCATGTTAATGATTTTTCTTTTAGGACCTTTCACCATGTTAATGATTTTTCTTTTAGAATTTGGTTCTAAAAGAAAAATCATACATTGCATACATTACATTTGTACACTCTCATGAAAATGTTTAAAATGGATGGATGGATTAAGTCTGACTTGCATCAAAAATAGTAAACAAAGAAAGAGTAAATTAATGAAACCAATGTAGAATTCACAAGGACTCGGTAAAAGACCATGGTAGATAATCCAAATATTTAAAGGTTTCAAATAGGGTGGGTAAATGTATCATAATCATAATAGGATCTTATGCAGAGGATGAATTTTCACATACATATACGTACAGTGACCACAACAACTACTCTAACTGGTGCAGGTCTTTTAGTGAAAGCACAATATCCCTAAAGGACTACAAAACATATTTATTCTATTGTGTGGCATGGGAATTATAAAATGTCCGGCCCTCATACTCCACAGCTAAAATGAAAACGCATGCAAAAAATGCGTGCAAAAACACATGCTCGGGTACGTTCGACTTGGCCTGGCTGGGCGTCAGTGAGAATAAAGTGAAATATGACGCATGGTGATCCTTTTGTGTGACGCACCACAGATGGTGGTGGTCTGTGACACATCAAAGAGAGCGCCTGTCTCAGCAGAGACATGCGCTCTGTTTGACATTCCTGCAACGTGACGTCAGACCACGTACACCCAAGCAGCAGTGTCACAGGTCTTCATACGGCAAAATCTGAAGCGTTTACTTTTAAAGGGATATTTCACTTCCCCAAAAATGTTGGGGGTTTATTTTACTCAGGCAATATATTTAAGGGCTTGATTCAGTATTTGGATATCAGACACGTCCCCTTTTTACTCATTGTAACTCCAATTTAATCGATCCTCGGTTCTGGTAGACTCATACTTCTCTCCTACTTTACAGGGGACGTGATTTTTCAATTACCATTTTTCATTTATTCTATCTTTGGAAGGGAAATGAACAAGAACTAAGGACGGATGTTTTTCAATGAATCTGTGTGTCAGTGTGTACAGCGTGTGGTGGCAGTTTATGGGCAGAAAAATAACGGAGCCATTAACGCCACAATGTGTCTGCCATGTTTACATCCAGGACCCTGCATCATGGTAATGTTTTAATTACCATGCTCCTTTAGTATGGTGGTCATTACAAAGAAAATAAATAAAATGTCCAACTTGAAATCAGGTGTTGGAGAGGTCTGGAGAAGATGAAGGCAACGTGGTTGTAGTGCAACATGGACACATTCTGTATAAAGGCTCTGTATGTGAAAGAAGAAAAACAAGAGATTACCTGTCCCTGGGGTGTGGGGAGGGGCGTTTCAAACAAAAGAGAGAGTGATACATGTTACTGTCATGCGGCATATTTTGGTCAAGCACAAACAGTGGTGTCTTTTCGATTCAGGAAAATGAAAATCGTCATGCAAATACCAATATAAACACCCCCACCCTCACCCCCTTTTCTGTTTAGTTTGAGTAACAGTGTTGTCCGAAGCACTTAGCTTTGAGAACAAACCTGTGTGTAAAGTAGAAAGCCTGAGTTATACTTGGCTGCACACTGCGTCACGCACCGAAAATAGCCCATACGATAAGCTTGTGAGCTTGTACAACTGGCTATTTGCGGCGAACGACACAGCAACTACGTATCACCCTTGGAAAGCAAGCTGGCCTTTTTAGTACAACAGAGCAGACAGCCATCAGTTGTGACTATGGATGAGAGGCGGAAGCAGTTACATTGTGGATGGTACCGGGCAGGGATATTAGTATTTAGTCATACAATATGGCGTCATCCAGTAGGCTCCCTGGCTGATTGCTCTCTCTGCCGATTGGCTCACCTCCCATTGTTGCAGCCCACGCCCCAGACTCGGATGTTGATGATTGGCTGACAGTGGAGGAGGGTGTGGTCTAGTGGGTCCATCAGACTGAGAGTGTCCTTCTTCAGAACCAGCATCATATCCTGACCCTGGATGGGACACAACCAGCATGGTAAATGGTGCAAAGTACAGTACGTTGTAAGCACTGTACTTAAGTACTTTTTTTTAGGTACTTGGGACACTATTAGGTAGATAGAGGATGTTTTTACCTCGCCCCAGGCCCCCTGGGACTCTCTCTCCTCTGTGTTCTTACAGTGGGACAGCTGCTGGATGACGTTGTTGACGGCCAGGCTGCTCTTCCCGGGGGTCAGTTCCTCCTCGGGTACCTCCAGCCAGCCCAGGGACCGCACTGCAAAACACTGACAGAGATAGAGACAGAGAGAGAGGTTTGGAGAAAGTGTGTAGCTGTAATTAGGCCTATATATTTTTTGTCACATCCTGCCCTTGACATAATCTGGTCTGGTTCTGTGCAATTCCCTACCTGTCCTCCAGGTGTCCCCAGTGTGAATGTGTTCTGGTTAAAATGGTATTGCGTTTGAACGGGTGAATGTGATGCACAAGCTATACAGCGCCTTGGATAAAGGCGCTGTATAGCTTGTGCATCACATCACCCGTTCACACACACACACACACAAACACACACACGTTCACACACACATTCATACACTGATGGCAGTGGAAACCATGCAAGGTACAACCAGCACATCAGGAGCAATTAGAGGTCCAGTGTCTTGCTCAGGGACACTTCGAGACTAACTCTAGAGAGCCCGAGTTCAAACCGACAACCATCCGGTGACTCTACAACGGAGCCACTGCCGCCCCTATATACTGTATATTGTTCCAAATATGTTTGCATTTTGGGTCCAACTATTTGCGCACAGATTTGCAATTCTATCTCCATAAGTGTAACCTACCGGTGTAACATACCGGTAATTCATCATCATCATCAAGTTCAACATCATTGTATAAAATTGCTGTATGAAAATAATAAGAAATGTGCAATGGAATGCTGAAACATTTTGAAGGTGAAAGCGACAATGAGTATTTGGGTTTTATACAAATTTGACCAATGAAAGTCTTGTGACTTGTGACTTGTGACTAAGTCATTCCCGTACCTGTCTGCAAATGTACATTCCTTATGGTTGTTGGTGGTAACACATTTCATTCAACGGTCACTTGGGAGACAACAGTCTGGTCATGAAAACTAACTCCATTGGAGCACCGTTTATTTTTTTTTATTTTTGTAGGTAACTATACTGCCAGCGATTTTCATGTCTTATTTAATATTGCGGTCTATGTTTCCGGTCAGACATTTTAGATCGCACAGGAACAGGATGTTACCTCCGGTCCGTCTCTTATTTGGGTCCCTCAGCTGACAAGAGGAGCAATAGCAATAGCTGGCAATAGCAGGAAACCAGTTAAGTTGAGCTATGTTATATAAAAACTAAAACAGCTAACTTTGCTCTCACTCTGTTCCCCACTGGGAACAGATGCATGTTGATAATAGGTCAATGAGTGATAGCATTAAACAGTGGTTTGGGTGCAGGTACCTTGGAGTCAGGGTCAAGGCTGCTGCTGAAGTAGTCTTCATGCCAAGAGGACCTGGAAGAGGAGAACAACTCTGTCAACTAGAAAGGTGCATCATGGGAAATTGCAAGTGCAGTATGACAGAGATTTTTGTTTTTTGTTTTCAACCATGAGATAATAGCAGATCTGCAAGCTCACAATGAACACTGTGAGTTTGTAGATCAGCTAAATAGTATATATTATGAACTTTTCAAATGGGACGTTCTATTCAATGAGTACTTTTACTTTGGGTACATTTTGATTACTACAATATTTTTCTGTGTAGCATTGCAAAAATTCTACTTTTACTTACTTAAGTAAAACATGTGAGTGCTTTTTCCAGCACTGTCAGTGCTAATGTGGCATCCCATCCACTACCCTCCTGCACAGACATGCCGTTTAATAGAAGGAAAAAACGCTGCATTGCATGGATGGGTGCCAGACGCCTCCTTATACTCTCCTTAATTGGAACAACACAGATGCCATTTCAGCAGAACTGTGTCCCAAAACATACTTAAACGCCAGGAAGGAATGGGGTGACACGGAATGGGAGGGTATTAAAATAAAGCAGGCGCGTTCAATAAACCTAAATGCCAGCTTTTATTAATCCCATAATGCTCTAGACCAGGAAGAGCTGCCGTGTGTGCCCTCTGTGTGTGTGTGTGTGTGTGTGTGTGTGTGTGTGTGTGTGTGTGTGTGTGTGTGTGTGTGTGTGTGTGTGTGTGTGCGTTTCTGTGTGTGTGTGTGTGGGGGGGGGGGGGTGCGTGTGCGTGTGTGCTTGGGGTTGATGAAGAGTCCAGGGAAGTGTTTGTATTAGAGATGAGCCTAGAGGACGTCTTCATGAGGTCATTAAATAGAAAGAGCTGGGCAGTGGGCAGTTTAGATGTGACAGCACATATACAGAGATTGGCTAGTTGGGACTGGTTTGGGGAATCGGGATTCCCAAAAAGTGAGCTGAAAAAAGGTAAACGTATTGTGCTGTCTGTATAGTATCTCTACTGTCACATATGGCAGTGGCGCTGTTACTGGAGTACACAAGTGACATGACTGCTTATTGTATCATGAAGACATAGGGCAAGATTTGGTACTTACAGCACATATTTGTGCCCCTGTGTTATTCTCCCTGTGTTATTCTCCCTGTGTGTGTGTGTGTGTGTGTGTGTGTGTGTGTGCGTGCGTGTGTGCGTGTGTGCGTGTACGTGTACACACCTGTATTCCACAGATGACAGCGACCTCTCGGTCAGTCCGTTGGAGACCACCTTGTCCTGGTTCTGACCACACAATGAAAACACAACAGGAGAGCACACGACACATGTAAACGTTTAACTGAAACGATGCCTGTCTTCAACTATCCAGGTACTGTACAGTTTCCCAGGGTCTAACCTCAGCATTGCATTATGATTGTGCATTGCAGAGAATTTTACATTCAATGCGTCACTATAGATTGCAGACCTGCTATTTTTGCTGGCATACAAATATAAGAGTACTAAAATAAAGTTAGTAGTGCATTTCATGAATTCTGAACCGGTGTATCTCACCTCAGCATTGTGTTGTGCATCCCGCTGTTCGGCCTGGATGCTGGGGTGCTGCCACTGGGTGGCGCCAGTGGGGATGTGCCAGTAGTAGGTGCCAGTAGCATCTCTGATGGTCCGCCAGCCGGACGGCAGGTCAGGGTCTACCGCTAGGTCCTGGTCAGCCCAAATGTTATCTGGAAAGAGTATAGGGTGGCAGACCAATGTTTATTCTATCAACAAATAAAAGCTAAGCTAAAATGTTGGTGATGGGGCTAGTGGAACAAGAACAGATGCAGTAGAATTAATAGACTCTGGGGTTTCGCTCTGAAAATAGCAGATCTATACCATTCGGTTGCATGCCGATAATTTCACGTGAGCCAGCTTGAAGATTGAATATTATCACCCTGCAACCAAGTGCAGCATCTGCCTTTACGATGCCATCAAAGCAATACATTTTTACAGACAAAATCTAGTAAAAGCAAAAGCCAGGGAGAAGCAAGCCTTATTGCGGCGCTCTGGGATTTTAGAGACACTCGAGGACATTGTATTGTTTGTTGATCATCTTATTTTTAGCTTTCCCATTAGCGAGAACAGTAACATTAGCTGCTCGTCCCAGCGTTCAAAGACGTCTTTCAGGGTTCTAAATATCATTGATATCTTAGATGGAGTCATGCTGTCAACCACAAATCGCTAAAGGTCATTGACCAGGAGGTAGCACGAGTATAATCTGCATTCAGTCAATAATCAGTTGAAAGACACACTCTGGGTTGGACTGGACTGAGGCAGAGACCTGAGACATGCCATGGACATTTTCACAGAACTTGGCCCAGACTGGCCTACCGCAACCAGTGTGCAGAGACTCTACTGACGTTTCAGCCAGAGACCATACACATACTTGAAGTACAAGCCACCACATTTACAGTACAATATAAATGATTCACAACCAACACACCACAAGTTTAACATTTGGGCCAGACCGGCCGCTAAGAGGGTCGACGCACCGGTCATACAGTATGTCCAGTACACCTTTTAGCCAGTCCACCCCTGCACATGCATTTGGGCTACTCATATAAAAAATAATAATTGGAAAAATCTTGAAAATGTGTGCATTTGCATCTGTCTATGGAGTAGATGTGTTTTTAAAGCCAACATTTTTAACTCAAGGTGGTTCCTGGGACAAAATATTTTGAAATGGCGGTCAGCGGCCAAATATATCTTTCTTGGGGGGTCCTTGACATGATAAAGTTTCTCTTTCAGAATACTGTTCAGGCTCATGTGGTTACATTATGAGAACAAGGCCCGCTGCATCCCAGTTCGTCCTTGTTGCCCACTATGATCCAAAGCTCTGGCGTGATTTCATCATCTTCTGCCCCATACACTCCTCTCATCATGCCCTTGTTTTGCCTCCTCTCCTATTTCAGTCACGTGCGCGGGAACACGCCATATATGAAGGTCAATGTGTGGGTGAGTGTGTGTGTGTGCGTGCGGGGGGGTATGTGTGACTTGTGTGTGGTTGTGTGCGCACATGCGACAGCCATTTTAACATTCCACTGACCCGCGGGATGTAGACAGATGGAGAAAGAGAGAGGGAGGGAGGGGGGAGGAAGTGACGAGGTGGGGATCAAGGGATAGACAGAGGGAAGGGTGTGAACTGAAAACTATATGAGGTTAGACGAGAGGGTCAGCTGGAAGAGGGAGACATGAGACCAGAGGGGATGGGAAGGAGGGAGAGATGAAGAGAGATGGGGGGGGGGGAGAGAGAGAGAGAGAGAGAGAGAGAGAGAGAGAGAACCAGAAACAGGTCAATAGTGACGCGGGCTGCAGATGATGCACGTGTTTGCGTAGACCAGAGGGAGAGAGGAGAGATAGAGAGAGATAGCTGGCCAGCTCATTTCTGTTCTATTCTAGCCCTGCACACACTGGTGATTTTCACGTCTATTCGATTATATTCTATTTTATTACTCATCCGCTGCCTTCCTCTCTCTATGTCTACACTGCCATGCTGATCAGGTTTCGGATATAGCACAGTGTATGACCTCATAACGTCTGTTTAGAATGCTGTCTCTGATGTTATTTTAAACCAAAGGGTAGACCTCAACACTGTGTGTGTGAGCTTCTCTAATCCTGCAATAGCTTGTAAACGGCAAGCTTTTACTGCACACCTTTCTCAGAGACTCTCAGGGTGAAAGAGAGACAGAGAGAAAGAGATTGCCAATGGTGTAAATGTGATCCGGATCCCCAAACAATATGAGGTACTGACGTGTTTTAATGAGCCTGCTGCTGCTGCTGCGTCCAAGAATGATATCATTACATTTATTAAGGTGCCCGGAAAACACGGTGCTGGCATGATCCCAGGCAGGAAACGAGAAGAGAAGAGAAGAGAAGAGAAGAGAAGAGAAGAGAAGAGAAGAGAAGAGAAGAGAAGAGAAGAGAAGAGAAGAGAAGAGAAGAGAAGAGAAGAGAGGAGAGGAGAGAGAGGAGAGGAGAGGAGAGGAGAGGAGAGGAGAGGAGAGGAGAGGAGAGGAGAGGAGAGGAGAGGAGAGAAGAGAAGAGAAGAGAGGAGAAGAGAAGATCACATTGAATAATTCATTAAGCTGATTTAGCTGACACAATCGACACTGTAGACCCACACTCTGTGGTCATGCTGTAGGAGACAGCGTGACCACAGAACGTGTGAAAGAGAAAGTACAGTTCGAGGGTGTGCACGCGCGTGTGCGTATGTGCGTACATGCATGCGTGTTGGGTGTGTGTCATAAACTCATAATAAGGCGAGTTACAATCCCTGTTGATGGATCCTCTGTCCTTCTGTTCTGTCCAACACCCAGGCCCCCATGCATCACACAGAATGCATTGTGATGATGTAGAGGAAAAGGGAGATTGTTTTACAATAAAAATGCTTTAGTGATTTATTCTGTTTACAACAGATATAGCCTGCCTGATCCCTGATGAAGTATGATACAGGATCATGTGGTTAATCAGACTATTTGTCTAAGCTTGTTCTTACAACAGTGGATCGAACAGATCATTGTCAAATACATTAATGAACTGTGCGTGCGTGTGTGTGTGTGTGTGTGTGTGTGTGTGTGTGTGTGTGTGTGTGTGTGTGTGTGTGTGTGTGTGTGTGTGTGTGTGTGTGTGTGTGTGTGTGTGTGTGTGTGTGTGTGTGTGCGTGCGTGCGCGTGTGCATGCGTGGATGAGCTCTGTGCCATGTGGTTTCATCTGATTCCATTGAATAATCCCTGTGTGGTCATTAAGGCTCACTAACTGGCTGGTTGACTGATCTTATCGCTTCAAGCTTTGCTCTCCATCTTTTTGTCTTTTATTTTCTAGCTGTTATCTTTGCAGTTCCATCCCTGTCTCTTTCACTGTCTTTCAATCTGCCTGTCATTGTCTGCCTTTTCATCTGTCTCTATTGTCTTTGTTTTTTCATCTGTCCCTGTTTGTCATTGTTGTTGTCTTTCCATCGGTTCTCTGTCTGCATGTCATTGTCTTTGTCTTTCTATCTGTCTCAGTTATAACTTTATTAAAGGATCCCCTATACATGAATGAGCCTCTACTGACACTGTTCATGGGGCTGGGAACAAAGCAAATAGACAAGACAATGGGTGCAATTCCAGATCGCTTGGTGTAGCCAGGTATGGTGTAAGTCCTCTCATTGGCTGCATGGCAGCAAATCAGGTTTGGGGCCGTGCTCATTGGTTGCATGGCAGCAAATCAGGTCTGGGCCCTTGAGGTAGGCCCGAAAGCCTATACCACCAGGCCTGGGCCTGGGCCTACCAAATAGTTATCCAGAATAATTAAAACCAGTCATCAAGAGCTTCAAATCATGATGAACAAAGCAGGGGAGTGCAGTAACATTTTAATTGGGGGGGTCAGGTGATTTCTGAACCTTTTGACTTGCAGGTTTTAATTATTCTGGGTAATTATTTGGTAAGCTCAGGCCCAGGGCTGGTGGTATAGGCTTTCGGCCTACCCAAGGCCCCAGACCTGATTTGCTGCCATGCAACCAATGAGCACGGCCCCAAACCTGATTTGCTGCCATGCAGCCAATGAGAGGACTTACACCATACCTGGCTACACCAAGCGATCTGGAATTGCACCCAATGACATTAAAGGGCACACATTAAAGTATAGAAACAATTAATTATGGAGATTACATTACTAATAGACCCCTCGGGTGTGTTCGAATTTTGAAGTATGTCTTCCCGGAACCTGTGCATTTTGTTTTTTTCGAAAGGCCCAAACATGGCCCAGTTGAAATGACCATGATAGAGTGACATCACACTATCATCCCCTCTCCTGAAGAACCCTCCCCTTTAGCATATCCAGTACAACGGCAGCTGTTTGCTGTTGTTGTGGTTGCTAAAGTTCAGGTATATCATCAACAATCACCACCCACCAGGCAATATACTTATGAACTGGTGGGTGTGGCGGCAAAAAAAACACAAATTCACACTTCTGTACTTTTTTTGAAACAAGAAAGAAAAAAAAAATCATAGTAAGCCTACCTGATGTACTGGGGGATCACAACACTCCTCTAAAGTAATTTTGTCCTATTGTAGATAAGATTGTTTTTTGGGACAGAGAAATTCAATTACTATTGACCTATATAAGTAAGTTTGAGAAAATGTGTTCTTGCTGATGGTAGATGGTAGATAGCAGCTCCAGCTATAACCATGTTTGCCTGTAGCTGGTGAGCCAAGCTGAATGGGCTATATTGGTGCTCATGGTGTTCCTCACTAACATTAGAACACAAAGACGACTTCTGTACAACCATCAACGATGACAGATGTTTATGTACTGTATATTTAACGCACATGACCAAAATTCATCTGTGTATCCATATCTTTGTTTCTTCACATCTCTGTCGTTTTATACATAATTGCGGAAATACATTCTACAACAAAATTGTCTACAAATTGTAAAATTCGTAAAATAATTGAGGCAAATGTTTGAAATAATTGCAGGTCATGTTACCCAGTACTGAAGTTGTTGTCTTTGTCTCGCTAGATGTGTTCGTCTCTGAGGAATACAGTGTTATTTATAGACCAGTGATATCTGTTCATATCAGCTGAGAGGATAAGGTTACATTTACACTATTGCTATTCTGTCCTAGCTCATATGATCGCACGTTGACACTACTAGAAAAGCACTATTGGAGCAGCACATGCCTCTGCAAACAATGCAGTAGCCGACCAGTTCTGAATTTCAAAGAGGCTTTACCTGTTAGCATTCAAAAGCTACAAAACTGCAAGCACAGTAATAGATAAATCAAGTGATCAATAATATTGTAATATGAATTGCAAAACCTAGTGGTCAACACAGTGAATGTCACTCACTTTCTCTGGGAGCTAAGAATACTGTACTTATTTCCATCAATCCATTCAGGTTATCTACTATAGTTATTTTTACTTTTTTTGTGCAGTTGCAGAATGCACACATTTATTTGGAATCTGAGGTGAAGTCTGTGTGGGAAAAGACTGAATTCTGGGATTGAATTGTGTTGAAAAGAATCATGATAGCATTTCCCCTGCGTGTAGGTGTTACTGTACACCTACAGGTGGCCAAGCAAGTACAAACATGATTAATGTCAAAGCATTATGTCATTCTGTCGGTCTGGTCTGTCTGTCTGTCTGCCTGCCTGCCTGCCTGCCTGCCTGCCTGCCTGCCTGCCTGCCTGCCTGCCTGCCTGCCTGCCTGCCTGCCTGCCTGCCTGTCTGTCTGCCTGCTGTTGTCCCTCACTGAAGGAGAGCGCAATTGCTGCCATGACAACACAGCATGTTCTCTATGGCAATCCCCCACGTCAACAAAAACATCACTTCCTGCACAGGACCGCGTTATGTTAGGTCAGCATGTAGGGCCTTGAGATGCTGAAGGACAAAGTGATCGGACAGGTTTCCACATGTTATTGTCTGTCATTTACAGTACTGGAAAAAGTAGCTTACTGAAATGTTTTGCTTAAGTAAAAGTAGCAAATACTGCAAAATAGAAATAAAAAGTCTGGAGTTCAAAATGTAGGTGGACAAAAGTACAAAGTATTGGCATCAAAATGTGTTTAAAGTACTAAAAGTAAAAGGGCTAGCTACTAGTTTTTCCCCATTTACGTTTTCAAATGTATATGTATATGTAAATGTGTACGTATATATGTATCATTTGAAAATAGCATATGTACTGTAGGACCTCTGATTGTACAAATGACCAAAACAAATAGGTAAAAATAGTAGTGTGAAAAGTAACACTTGACGTGATGTGTTGTGAGCTCATAGATCTGCTATTTTTGGTGAGCAATACAAACTGTAAATCAGGCTCAGAGTGGAGCTTTAGCTTTTCTAAAGTTAGCCCACTTGTCTGTTTGTCAGTCAGTCAGTCAGTCAGTCAGTGAGCTAAGTTAGATCTGTGTCAGTCAGTTGGTCGGTCAGTCAGTCAGCTAAGTTAGGTCAGTCAGCCAGTCAGTCAGCCAACCAGTCATTGGATCGGTATATCAAGGACAAAAACCTCTACATCGTCCTTCTTCTCAGTCTAACCACCTCACCAGGCACCATGCATTCTGTCTCTCTATAAGCCTCTCTCTCTGTCTCTCCCCATTTGTCTCCCTTTACACCGTCGACATTTAGATAGTTATAATTTTCACTATAATAAACCAACATGGTTTCATTTTCTTTTCTGTTCCTCCAGCCTTTGTGTGTATTTCATCACCATATAACATACAACTGTATTATCCATATGTGGTATGATTGATTGATTCTTTATTTAAGCGCCATATTACATAGAAGCCCAGCTCGTATGGAATTACCGGTACATGTACACTTTTGACAGTTTACAACAGTGACAATGAATGTCAATAAAGCCGGCACGGTAGTTCACAAACAATGATCAAGTGTAATATTAAACGATCAAATACACCCAAGATTCTTACAAAGCAGAGCAGATCACATAGGATACTGCATCAAACATTGTTTATATTTTCAGCTACATCTGTTGCATACAAAATCACAGTTGACTATTCAGTCCACTCCCACATTCCAACACCCCTCTGAGTTCCACACACCTGTTCCCTCTTCCTCATTGTCATCATACACACACTGTGACCTGTTTCCATGCTCTCCCTGATGATCATAATGATCACTGCCTCATCATCCCTGCTCTTCCCTCCTCTACACATCTGTTCCCCCTCCCTCATCATCACCCGTTTCTATTCCCTCCCAGACACAATCCCCAGCTTGTGTCTGTCCATATACTGTATATGGACCGTATATGTATACCGCAAGGGTCCATTTGGTTTCATTTTATGATCTCAGGAGTTACAGATCTATAAGGGTCCACTTGGTCACCAATCATTTAGCTGGGGACCACCTGGAACCCTCTCAGGGACCACTGGTGGTCCCCGGACCACCTGTTGAAAACCACTGCTCTACACTGCCACTCTGCCAGATTGTCAAGTGTTGGCTCTCAATGTGTGCTGCTTGTCTTGGCTCCTATTTTAAGTCGTTTCCTTCGATTACGAGACTATGAGAGGCTGACTTATGTTTTTGACCTTCTGCCCAACTCTGGATTTCTTTCAGCTCCAATTCCTCCCTTTGGTATTTGGTATGTGTTTGACAACTGTCTGACTCACCACATCATACGCCTTGATTTAACTACTAATTCATATAGTTTGAACTTGCTCTGCCTTCATTGCTGTTCTGCATTGTAACAAAGCGCCCAGTATAGTTTCATAGTATCTACTGTATAATTGACCATCACGGTTAACTATAATCTGACAGTGTTAGAAGTCAAGTCATACTCACCATCATAGTTGACTATAATGATGGCCAGCATATAATCCTTCCCCAGCATGACTCCGTCCAGCTGCGCGTGTGCACGTGTGTGCGTGCGTGCGTGCCTGCCCGTGTTCCAATCCTCTGTCCTCTGCTAGCTCTTACACATCACTCACACTCTCTCGCCCCACTCTACTCTATCTCTCTCTCGCTCTCACACACACACACAAACAAACTCTGCCCGTCACACAAGCAAATGGCTATGGAGGCCTGTTCGCATGTCGAAACGTTTAGATGTTCTCAATTCCAACTCTGTCTAATCTACTGTGAGTGAGTCCACAGCATCCATCTATCCATCCTGGAACCTGTCCCTGGCTTACATCCCTACCTCAGTTCTCTTCTCCCTGTCTCTCTGTTACAGGATGCTGAACAATAAAACAATCACCAAGCAAACCTCTGCTGCCTGTACCCGGTGCTTTCCTTTCGCTCTCTTTCCTTTCCCCAGGCTGTTCCCCTCTCTCTCTCTCTCTCTCTCTCTCTCTCTCTCTCTCTCTCTCTCTCTCTCTCTCTCTCTCTCTCTCTCTCTCTCTCTCTCTCTCTCTCTCTCTCTGTCCCGTTCTCCCTGTGTTGCGTGCAGCAGCACCACTCCCTCCCTCCCTCTCTCTCTGCCTCCTTCCCTTCTCTCCTCCTTCCTGTGACGTAGTCCCCCCCACCCCTCTGTGTGACACGCACAGCAACAAATACCGTTTTTAACCTTTAATATTCCAAATTCATTCTCTTTACAACAATAGGCTAAATTGTTTTCTAAAGGTGCACCATGTTTATTTACAGTTGATTTACCCGTGGTGAGATGTCATTATCGTCCTCAGCAGGCAACAAACCTAGTTGTAGCCATCTTAAAGATATAAATGGCCTGGTCCACAGAGGGAAACGCAGCCTATTAAAGGGAAACTCCACCCATTTTCAACATTTTAATATGTCATTAATATACCTTAATAAGAATTAATAATAATATTATTAATTAATAATATTAATTAATAATGGACCCGCTAGGGTCCATTTGGTTCACATTTGTATCCTCTCGGGAAAATTTTGAAAATGGGTGGAATTCCCCTTTAAGGCAATATTATTGTCCAAATCATCATCATCATCATATATTAATTACAGTAGTATAACACAGGATTAATAAGAGGATAGAGACAGTAGGGCTGTGGGACACTGTGTACCGGTTGCCAGGCAACAGAGTGGAGGAGGAGAGGAGAGAGTAGAGGTGATGGGGAGTGATGATGCATGAATCCATCGTCATGGCAACGTGTGTGCTTAAAGGGAAGGTTGTGAAAAAGGGTATGAAACTCTCTATGGGTAGTCTATGCTGCTTTTAAACTCTAGTCTATGGGTATGTCTACGCGCACAGCAACCATTTTGGAAATAACACTTACTGCCCAACAGTACTGTTATGGATATTACTGTTATGGAATTGGTCCACTTGCTGCCATTTGTGGGCATCATGCCTACACTCTCAGGGGCACAAACATCTGTATAGACCTGCGCAATGACATCACCGCCCCTGTTCCAGAAATGGAATCCTCATTCATTTTTTCTCATAGACTTTTCGAAAATGCGCAGCGGACGAAACCAACTCGGGTCGTGACACTTTTTGTTTCGTTTTTCATCTTAGAGATTATTTGATTGGGCAAAAAGATTGTGTGTGTCATCGTTATTCGCCACAACCTGAGTTGGCTTTGTCTGCGGCGTTATCGTCTTTATATAAATTCTTTTCGAAAAGTCTATGAGAAAAATGAATGGGGAATCCACTTCTGGAACAGGTGCGGTGACGTCACTGTGCAGATCTATTATCACAATGTAATGCTACCCCCCAGAAGCTCTGCCCCCCCAGACCCCACTTTGGGAACCAGTCAACGGTAGTCACTAGGGGGCGACACGACATCGTTCCTAATATCAATCAGACAATAGAGATACGCAAACTCCGTTCGCTCCACAGAGCCAGAAACAATGCATTTCCGACTTCAGTTTGTTTGTCCCTCTTTCAGACTGCATGAACAGCGCTTGAGTGCTCGGCTTCTGACCCTCAATGTCGCAACTCTCCTGCTCTCCAACTTGCTGAATACGTCACAGGAAATACGACACATCATCCACGTGTCCCGGAAAAAAACAGTGGTTTGTTTGAGCAATAAGTGGACAAGGTCGTGAAGGGGTGTATTGGGAGGGGGCACTGTGGATATGGGGGTTTGTTATTATTGTCGGGTGTTAGTATAGTATCTTAGTGCAAAGACAGAAATGAGACACCAGTAGGTGGCGGTAATGCGACTACAGAATTGCCAACCGCCAATAAACCCGAGAAGAAGAAGAAGAAGAAAAAACAGTGGTTTGTTGTTTTTCTCTTCAGTCGGATGTAGTAAAGCGCTCGTTTAATAGTTTACTTACTTTTTACGCATCGGAGTCGGAGGATTGGAACAAAGATTCAGAATCCAGATTCAGATTTGACTCAGCGCCTTACGTTACAATGGAAGACAACATGTACATCAAACCCGGTAAGTGACTGTGACTGAATCTTCCACAGGATCATAACATTCGAACTGTTCCCTTCTTTTGAGATCAAAAACTACAACGTTGAAAATCATGTAATTAGCGTAATGAAGTGTGTTTTACGGCTCCTCGACTAAAGTGTGCATTTAGAATGGTAGATTGCCTTAGGTCCATAGCCCAGTAGAGCCAGGGCGAGCAGACCAAAGATGAGTGTGTGTGTGTGTGTGTGTGTGTGTGGTGTGTGTGTGTGTGTGTGTGTGTGTGTGTGTGTGTGTGTGTGTGTGTGTGTGTGTTGTGCCTGTCTATCTATCACCAATCTGAGAACCCACTGTAAAAAGAAGAAGAAGGGAAAAAAACTACATGTCTGTAGTGAGTGGTGCAAAAGTGGAGCCCCCTGTTTGTTGGTAAAAACATAGGGACATTAGGGAGGGACAGGCACAGTGCTATTCCTTGGAGTAATTGCACCACTCAGAAACAGCAGCCTCTTCCTGGAAAGACTAGCCTGGGACTAGTTGCACTAACCACTGGACTGATCAGTGCCAGCCCAGTAGGCACAAGGAAGGAAGCCTCGTCTTTTCTATCACTTTATTTTTTTTGCTTTATTGTGATGCATGATACATGATGCATTGTGAGCTTGTAGATGTTTGTTTTTGCTGGAGACCTGGTGTAGCCTGCTGTCAACTGAAACGAACACACCACGTACAGTTTAACTCTGTGTAACTAGGCCTAGGGTCTACCATCTAAGTGACATTGATCAGTTCCATATATTATCAGAGGTAATAGTATTTGGTCGTACCCTATTTTTAACAAATCTTTATAACAGTAATGATGACATACAATACATTACAATATCAAACTAGAAAAAGTGCCCTTCTGGGCTGCTGGGGCCTCCTGGTGGTGCTATAGGCCAATTGGATGATTTGAGTCCCTTTCCCCCCAAAACAAATGTTTGCAAAATCCACCTGTTGGTGAACCTATACTAACAGGCCAATGTGAAAAGGGTGTGATATATTTCCCAGCCTAGTAGGAAAGTGTGTGTAAAATGTCACATAAATTGCATGTTGCATTCAAGATTTGATGCTTTTTGTTCCAAACGAGCAAATCCTGGAAATTTTGAAAACCAATTATAGGCAATTTTAGGATACAATATGAAGTATCGGACAGTTGCGTCTTGAGCAAATTACTGTAGATACTGTGTAACGATTTCCGGGATTTTAGGACGGAATCTGGGGGAGTAATATGAAATAATGTGTCTTACGAAGATCAGCCTCTTGGTAGGCGCTATAAAAAGCAGATGTGAAAAACACAGGTCAATAGGCAAAACATACCTTGCCCTCAACCTGGGGCCTATTTCACGAAAGGTGGATTAGGGGAAAAACCAGGATTTAACTGATATCCCGGTTTATTATATCCTGGATTAGCGTTCATTCGGTTTCATGAAAACTGGTTAATCTTGCCAGATTAACTTGACCAGTTAACCTGGATATGTTGAGGCTTGATTTGGTTTCATGAAAGCAATGCCACATTAGTTCCCATGGAAACTAATGCTATGGACTTAGCCTGCTCCGGACCAGGCTAACAGTCAGGTTTAACCTAATCCTCATGTCTTCGCTGTTTATTAGGCCAATCCAATGACTTTTTACACTGTTATTTCAACACCTGTGGTTGTATATGGACTCAACTTGATAATAATATTATTAATAATTAATGATAATTAATAATAATAAAATGTGATAGATAGATAGATAGATAGATAGATAGATAGATAGATAGATAGATAGATAGATAGATAGATAGATAGCCTACATAGATAGAGAGAGAGAGAGAGAGAGAGAGAGAGAGAGAGAGTGTGTGTGTGTGTTTCATGGCGCATAATAGCATATGATTGATATACCGTATTTACACACTTACTTCGTTCGGGGAGCACAATGCAATCAGTGCACTATTTCAGAAAGCTTATAGCCCGATATAGACACGTTTTAAACAGTGGCTCACCCTCCCCATTTCGGAGATATGATATCATGAATATGGTCTTCATTCTTCAACTTTTATTTTTGACAACGTATGCGTTCAGTCTATTGGCAATAGTTTGCCATGGATCGGATCGCCATGCCATATCCCTGGCCTTATTAATCGCGCTCGTATTGCCCTTTATTAATGATCGCCTTCGAGATCATCAGCTGCTGCTGCGCTTCTGCTGTGAAAAGCATGGCCATAGGGCTTTCTTATATCTATGGGCACGGCTCTCTGGCTCTTGCCGGTCTCTCTGATTGGTCACGCTCAATGAATCTACAATCCTCATCACAGCCTTTTCAAGCAGTACGTGCACGAGCCTGCAAGCGAGGCTATATGATCGCAGCTCGCTAAATCCGCACATTTTGAGCCTCGCTTGGCTTTGGTGGAACAGAATGAACCAGGCTCTAAAGACCAGGATATAAAAAGCGTGGGTTTGGCTTAAATCCCCGATTTTCTAATCCACCTTTCGTGAAATACCCCCCTGGTGGGAAATAATGAGACAACAAACACAAGCAACAAAGTTAGTAATGCAACATCAGAGGGATTTCTAACAGAAAACAAAGAGTGAACCTAAAGCAACAGTTCTTGTAGCTTTGTTTTTTAGCAGTGCTGAAGGCATTGATGAAGGCATGCCGTGTCATAGCGCTGTGTGGTTGCTTAAGTGACGTAACGCATACTTCATGTCTCGCTGTCACTTAACTGACCAATCACAACGTGTCCGGGACTTATGTTAGGCATGCAGAAGCTTGACAAGCTTCCGCTCATGAAGGCATGGCTCTCAATTGAAGGCACAATTTCCCCAACATTCATTGTTGAGGAAATTGTGCTTTCAATTGAGAGCCAAGAGGGTGTCTACGTTGTCTATGAGGTTACCTACCCTAGGCAGAAAGACGGGGGAGCCCATGCAAACTGTACTTGTTTCTTTGGTTCAAATAATAAAATACAATAAATCAACACTTATTATAATTTTAACTCTGTTTTTCCAAGGCAACCAGGAGCGTGGATGGAACGACCCTCCACAGTTCTCCTACGGCCTCCAGACAGCACAGGGACCCAAGAGGAACCTATTAAACAAGAGAGTCCCACCTCCACAGCTCACCGGTCAAAGTACAAACACTTTGTTTTATTTATTTATGCGTATTTGTGTACCTAGGGTTTGGAGATATATCTAATGTGATGAGTCAATATACCGGTATCAATGAAGACTATATACCATACCTGGGCTTTATGCGGCCCAGGGGCCAAATACAGGCCTTTGGCTGACTCTGACGGGCCCGTGAAAGGGTACTGTGGTTTTCAACCAGTAGTCCAGGGACCACCAGTGGTTCTTGAGAGAGTTCCAGTTAAATATGGAAAGTTGACAAAAGCAAAATAATTTTTTCGTTTTGGGTCTGTGGGGCTAAAATGTCATCAAATGGTGGTCTGTGGCTCAAATACTGAATAAATTGAGGGGCCCTGGTGTCAAAATGGTTGGTCTTACTTTTATTGTCTCCACCGAAGGTGGGGACTATAAAACGCCCTCTGTCCGTGCACGTCCTGAGTCTGTCCGTCCCACGACTGTCTGTTCATGCACCACGGACAGACAGATCTGTCCGTCTCACGACTGTCTGTCCGTGCACGCAGCCCGTTCGTCATGACGTCATGACGACGTTATAGTTGATACACTAGTACCAGTGCACGTTCAAACCTGAGCACAGACGGTGGAGACCTATTTTATATATATTAGAATAATATCATCAATTCTTGAGCCCGGACGGTGGAGACCTGTGCCCCGTAGGGGCACAATCTTGTCTTGAAATTAAATTAATATTACACAGACTTTAGTTCAGCCTTTAGTCTTGGCCCTCCGAAATATTTTATGTATCTCTTTTGGCCCCTTGGAAAAAATAATTGCCCACCCCTGCTATATACTGTATAGCAATGAAGGACATGGGACAGTCACAGCATCTCTCTCTCTCTCTCTCTCTCTCTCTCCTCTCTCTCTCTCCCTCTCTCCTCTCTCTCTCTCTCTCTCTCTCTCTCTCTCTCTCTCTCTCTCTCTCTCTCTCTCTCTCTCTCTCTCTCTCTCTCTTTCTCTCTCCATCCCCCCTTCTACAACAATTTATATTCCAGAAGTGGTATCCAATGTTATTATCTTCAATAAAACCCCTCCACTTACAGTCATTGCGTTTACCATACGCCCTCACTTGACTGGTTTTATTTATGTTGTATTGTGTCGCAATACGGAATAAGACAGATTCCCTACAGTAACTAAGCCTACATACCGTGACAGTGATTTCTAATTCCGATTTCCAGGTCCAGGAATGTCATCGCCCACCCCTCCCGTCTCAAACCCGCTTGCCCCTCCTCCGTGTGGCACCACCCCGCCTCGTCCTCCTCAAGGTACAAAATGCAAGGTGTTGTCCATTTGTTAGGGTCCATTTGGTTTCCCTTGTACATGCTCGCTCGGAGTTATGGGGAGTTGAAATAATAACTTGTACTCTAAATGGAACAAAGCTTTATGTAGTCTCGTCCACAACACCTGAGGAGCTGTGTTTGATGGCTGGCCTTTCGACTCCGGATGTAATAGGGGGAAAAAAGACATCTACTGTATTTTTGCTTCTGTTCAGTCTAATGCCACCTCACACACAACTTGTTATCTGCTCTTAACAGTCTGACCCTGCACAGTTTGTCCGTTCATAGTTTATACACAGCATGACAAGGTGATTTATCCATTTGGAATTCTACAGAGTGCCTTCGCCACCATTATAAGAAGCGTCACTTTAACCTTCCGGGTTCATGACACAGGGTGTTGTTATGACAACAGTAGCAGTCCTAGAATTAGAATAGAATATATGTAATAAAAAAAAACAGAGCGCTGAAATTATTGTTTTTAATGGGAGCCATTAAAGTATATCAGATGTCTGTGTACATGTGCATGTACACAGGCCTTGTGTACATGCCCCCAGAAGTTTGCCTGAAGTGTGACTACCATCATTTTCTACTTTTTTCATCTGCTTTGGACCCTGGGGCTTATACAACAGCGCGGTTAATCTATGGATTGTTTCAGGTAATGGTTACTAAGGGCGTTCTAGCAGGACGCTTATAGTCAAGTGCGGCTTATAGTCAGGTGTGGCTTATACTGTATATGGAAAAATATGTATTTTTCCCCAAATCTAGCTGGTGCGGCTTATATTCAGGTGCGGCATATAGTCCGGAAATAACGGTACTTTGCATTTTCAACTCCTAGCTCACCCCCCCTGCTCGATGGCGACGCCCCCTCCTCCCTGTGTGGGCGGGTCCATTCCTCCAGTGGGTCAGGTGGTGAAGCCACAGGCGACAGGCGACAGCCAATCAGACACGGAACCTGACGTTGAGGAAGTGGTCTCTGTGTTGAACTGGGCACTCGCCGCCTGTCGACACGCCGTTAAAGTAAGTCATGCTTTGCAGTATTACACGTGAAATTAAATCCCTCAAGTATAGTATTGCAATTGAAATGAAACCCCTCGAGTATAATATCGCAATTATAGTATAATATTGCAATTCCACAACAGTTAGCCCAAGAAACTAGGTGATGGCTTAAGTAACTGCATGTGACCTGTTTCATCCAATCAGATTATTTTCTCTACATGTTGTAGAATATGTTTTAGTTGAATCCACTGCATCTGTGTACATTTTATTTTGTTTTAATACATCCCAGTGAACAATATAAGATGAAATGCTTGCCTCTGATTGTCCCTGTAACAAAGTATTTTGGAGATTGGGATTCGACAGCATCCTTGAAAAACATGACATGAAAAAGTTTGAGCATCATTGACAAAACTGTTTTAGAATACATTTGTGGGTTGTTAGTTAAAATATAAATGTTGGGGCGAAGGAGGTTGTTGGGTTGTTGATCTGACCAGGCCTGTGTGACTCATCTGTCAGGGCCACGTGTGTGATGAGGTGGTGAAAAGGGTCCGCGTCCTAGAAGACAGCTGGAGGTCCGGACGACTGTCTCTGCCCGTTAGAAAACGGATGAGCAATCTGGCACAGGGTAATCTATCTGCTATTTTGTTTTATTCAACCATACTCATAAAACACAGCACATCCCCAGGCCATCAGTGACACACATGCAACTGGCCGGGGTCAGACGATGTCCAAGAGTTATGCCCAAAACAATTGTACACACACAAGCGATTTAGTTCATTTATAGATGGTAGCAAAAATAGCGGATCAAAAAGCTCACATCATGTTTCGATGCTACATGCCCTTGCCTGACAAAAGAGATAAACGCATCAAGTTTTGCGTTGATGTAGAGTTAGTGTGGGGTCAGCTTGTGGCAGAACAGTATTCAAATGTTATTCTGATGTCATTTCATATAAGTAGGTATTTGTGATAATAATTTAGGAAACATCCAGTACCAGCCCAGAACCCAGTGTTGCTCTACTAGTATCAGCAGTCAAGTAAAAGACCATGTTGTGGTATTCACTGAGGCTGAAGGCAAGGTTTGGACTGAACTGTTAAGTGGCTGTGGTGTAAAGTGTTGTATCGCAAGTGTTTTTTTGAGAAAAGTGGTCGTGGCCTAACTCGTCTCAATCTCAGCTTTGGTGGTATTTTAGACGCTAAAAACTCATAGTATCTCGGAAATGAGTTAATACAACAAAAGTACATCTACTTAAGCACTGTAGTGGGTTAACTACTCTTTTGCCGTATTTGTACTATATTTCCTATTCCCAATACTCTAATGCTGCACTATATTGGAAAATGAACATGCTTTGTAGATTTTCATAGTATTACAACACATACGGTATTGAGTACATTTTCCACTTAGTACACCCATAGTGTCTTTTATTTATTTTCAAATTTGCTTTCATTCGTGGTTATGTTTTAAACCCAAAGAAAAAGAAAACCAAACAAAGGCATCACACATCTGCC
The DNA here is from genome assembly GCA_039105355.1 of Benthosema pterotum. Lineage (NCBI taxonomy): Eukaryota > Metazoa > Chordata > Actinopteri > Myctophiformes > Myctophidae > Benthosema > Benthosema pterotum. The sequence continues at coordinate 17,686,179 of CM076975.1, forward strand.
CAGCACTACACTGCAATCGCCATGTCTCTGCCCACTTTAGGTCTGTTAGTACCTGCTAGCCTAGGTCCTAGACCTAGGATAGGAGGTGCCTTTGTGTGTCAAATCAAATATTGACTTGTACCCAGACTTGCACATCACAGTTGTTACTTGTTATGGCCACCTGTTTTTGCTTTAGTATGTCTCACCTACAGTATGTAACCCACTATGGACAACATCATTAGGCTTGAGTGTCCCCAATTCCTACCGTTCCACAAAGCAAGTGTGCTGCCGGAACACAGAGTAGTCCTACTACAGTATGTCCATCTCCTTTTCTTGTCTGTCCAGAGTTGCGGTCGGGTCACTGGGACACGGCCGATGAGATCCACCGCTCTCTGATGGTGGATCACGTAACAGAGGTCAGCCAATGGCTGGTGGGCATCAAGCGACTCATCGCTGAAACCCGGAAGCTCAGTCCCGAGCTGCTAGAACTAGGCCAGAAACCAGAAGAACCGGAGCAGAACCCCGGAGAAATGAGCCAGAGCCCAGAGCAAGCGGCTGAAGGGTCCCCTTGTGAGATCACCCCTTCCCACTGACTGCATCTGCCCTTTGAAAAAGGGACACTTGTTCTCATAGACATGCGTGAATGGTTTACAGTGACCGGGACAACCTGTTTTAAGAGGTCTACACAATCTCAGTTTACTCTTCCAAAACAGTTCTGAAATGCAGCAGTTGTAAAAGCAGAGCGAATGAAGGCTATAATATTTTTCAAATCTTAGTTTGAGTACATACCAGAGCTCCAAAGCGGTTCGAGAAACAGAAGTGAGCAAATTGTGCTAGGAGCAGAAATGAAAATGGATATATACTGGGAGGATACGGGAATATGAAAAAACCTCCACTGCTGTTATTTCTTCGTTCCTATAATAGGAAGTCTTTAGATCTACATACTGTATGTGCCTTCGTTCTATCAACAGCATCTCATGCTATAGGACTTTTTTCCCTACCTTTTTAAAGGGTATTTGTGAAAAAAACATTCTCTCATTCTTCTTTTTTAATTCAGTTTGAAAAACAGCTAATAAATAATTCTGCTCCGGCCGAGCCTATTGAAAAGGAATTTTACTTTTAAGCACTGGTCCATTCAGTTGCACATATTGCACATATAGTATTCTGTATTGTTCCGAAGGATGATGTCATTGCACATCAACAGTGTACTGCAATGTGCTACCGTTTATTACCTTAACATCCTGCACAACCACCCACTCGAAACATGATTGATTTGACATGTACACATCATTCACATCCTTCAGCTTCTGCTTTTCGTTGGCTTTGAAACCAAAACAGTCAACAAACAGTGTTCTCTTTTTATGTGCATCATGGCTGCTACTGTATCTGTCATCAGTGGCTCTGGCATGTGACCAAACCCACCGTTAACACATGTTATGAACCTTTTTCTTTAAACGTCCTGGAGTGAAAACACCAAGTGTGTACACAGAGTGTCCTCGCTTGAGTTTCAAGAAAACTGCAAAGAAACGCTAATGTCTATTTTTTTTAACTCATCTGTTGCTGTTGTTGCATTTTAAAAAGAAGTGGGGTGTGGATGTTCATGGTTTCTATTTATTTGATAGGATAGTGTACGGTCTCGATACTGTATATTAACTGCAGACGTGAGTTGTCAGAAGAACTATAAACAAGATGGTCATATTGCATGTCATGACTGACAACCACATATACTCACAATGGATCATGTTGTCAGAGGGGTGAAGGGGAAGTGACATCTTTGCCAGTAAATAAATATATCAATTAGAGTCACTGACTATGTGAAATGTGTTGCCATGAAACAATCCCTAATATGAACATCACATACAACATTCTCTCACAACCTCACTTCCCTGTTAAATGGCAAGTGTCCTAATGTACTATTAGAGAAACCATGGATAGCAGAATATCCATATATCATAATAGAATATATCTCCAGGGTTTATTACTATAATCATAAAGTAAATAATATATATATTTTTTGTATATCACCTGTCACGCAAAACAAGAACAACAAAGTGCTTTACGTGGCAAACAAGATGGAAATCTGCTGAAATTCCTACAGCACAATAAAAATAAAAGTGCATAGACTTTCAATTCAAACATGCTTAGCTTTTTAGATTTTTCTTTTCTTCTTTTCTCTGACTGCATTGAATGCTTAACTGAAGTTGTTTCCTGAAATCTTACAAACTGCGTCGTTTTGGATTTTACAGGGCGGAGGGTCTCGACAATTTAACTAAAGGGACATCTGTGACAAAGATCCACATCAGGTACTTTACTCTGCTGATAGGGGTTGGTCTCCTTTAAACACAGTCTCATGATCAGAAATATCCATCTAATGAAATGTGAGATTCTGCACAATGGCTACTTTCACTGTTGGCACTGTAAAGTTTTATGTCAGTACTTTTGTACTTTTACTATTGGCTTATTTCGGACCACAGAATATTGATGGTGAGGTTCAAGTGGTTAAGATGAAGCAAGTGACCATACAATACAATATCAGTGTATTCTATAGGTTTGTGTGCTTGGCAACAAGCTTGGAGGGCAGAGTTCAATGGTGTTGAATGCGTAATTGTAGTCAATGAACAGTATTTTCAATTCCAGGACGAGGGTGAGGTCCATCACGTCTGTTGACCTGCTTTGACTGAGACATGGATTCCATTGCTGTTGAAGAGATGGCAAGAATAATATTAGAGTAATGACTTTTAAGTCCACATGAGGGAGCTGTGATATTTCTGATGTTTCTTCTCATAATTCAGGGTAAACTGTCATAGTCTGTCTTGGTTATACTGCATTGCAAAGATAACAGTTATGATGAATTGATTGAGGTCATTGAGCAACAAAGTTTCATGAATATGGGTTCAAGCATTCCATTTTGTGTAAGAGTAGGCTATGGGAATCCATGAGATGAAACATTTCACCCTTCAATGCCTTGTTGCAAATTCACTTGGACATTGAGGTTTAGAGTGATCATTTCTTCCATAGCTATACTATAGAATAGATAAGCAAAGGCCTGTCTGTCTGAATGAATGCATGTCTGAAACATGCATGGCCTATCTTCTCACTGGCTGCACCAATTGACCATGATATGACAAAGAGAAATTAACAAGTTATTAATGCATTATTGGTGCAGTAAAATGTTGTTCAGAAACAGTCAGGGGAACAGTTAATCCATCAGCCTCATGGTGACGCTATAACATCCCACTTTACATTTTGCCTTATAACTCTGGAACCTACAAATCCCATTTGCGTCAGGATAGATTCATATTCACAACGGGTAGGAAATGACAAACAAAATTTGTTAATCCTGTTGTTTATCTGCAGCTTAAATACGCAAGATTGAAACTTTCAAGTCAGCTTACATTGATACTTGGTCAACATACATTTTTATCACATTTACGAGGATGGCCCAGGGTGAGGGAGGATGCCAATGTGACTCTTAGGGTACCTCTACACTTGGCTTGTGCAGTCCGTGGTTTCGGCCGAGCTGTGACGTCACATCCTGCTTTTTTGAAAGGGTGTCAATGACACTTCCGGAACACTGTGGGCACGGAAAATAAAGCTCACACTCTGTGTCACCTGACGTTTTTTGCTGGTAGTGGACAGGAATGGAGCTCCACCCAAGAATTGAGAATGCCACAACAGCCAGCTTCCCTGAAAAAGCTTGCCCTAGCACAAAAAAAGAAAGAAAATAAGAAGTGCCCTGGTGTAGTATTGTAGATTTGCTCCAATTCAGTTTTTTCAAAATATAGAAATAATGTAGCAACAGCTGCACCGTCCGTCAGTATCACACCCATGATGCATTGCGTGAACAGCCAGAGGCAAGTGCTGCCAATCGAATGCAGGTGTGAATTCATAATGGAAATGTTCAAGCATGACATTACTTAGGTTAAGTATAGGTCCACCTTTCAAATGGTTATGCGTAGGCAATATGTTGGAGATGGTCTTCAACTGATTCATGCAACATCATAAGCCCTATTTTATCCGCATATCTGGTCTTAACTGGCGCCTTGTGGTTGGAGAATATAAATGTACATGCATGCATAATGGGCAACCAAGGTCGATACAGAATATGCATTGATGCAACAGATGGGTGACCATAGTAGGTATAACCGCAAATAGTATCTAGTACTATGGATACTACTAGCAATTCTGAGCAATCAGAACTATAGACTCACTCCCAATCTTTCGTCATAGTCTGAAAACCCACCTCTTGAGACTTCCTAGCCTGTAGCCCTTGTCGTAGCCTTGATGACCTTACAGGTGCATTTCAAAGGCTCAAATTATGTATTTTATTGCATTTTCATGTAGCACTGTTAGCCTCAGCCCCAGCCTTACTCATCTGTGGAGGGAAAAGCCTGGTCACAACTATCCGACAATTGTATTTCCCCCAGATACAATATTTTACGACCAATCACAACGCCTATTTCATTTACAGATTTGCAAAGTGTCACTGTCAATGTAGTTTAAATTGTAAATTGATATGGATAAATGACATTTTGTAGATTATCTCAAAAGTGTCTAAATATGAATTGATTCATCTCAGACCCTGGTTGTATCATATTCTACAGTGTGCAGTCTATATTACTCATACATAACAACCTCAAACCAGCACAAAAGAACAGCTGTTCCCGATGACCCTAATGACAGCAACAGGGGCCTGTGATGAGGCCCCCTGCTGTGACAATAGTCCAAATGAAATGGTGTGTGCGTGCGTGCATGTGTGTTTTCCATCAGACTTGTACTCTCCAAAGCAAATCCAACATCATTGGCTTATTAAAACAAGCCAGTGATAACCATTATGAGGCATTGAACAGAATTTTATAGTATCCAACTCCAACGTGTGGAAATGCAGTCTTTACGTGTGTGCGAGCAAGCGTGTGTGGTCAATTTTAATTGTAATTCACCTGTGACTGGGTATTTAATATGGATATGACATGACGTATTTCAATGCCATGCACTCTACAGTAGGTATGTGACCTACATGGGGTTACAAGGCATCTTGTTGTAGCGCATAATTGGGTATAACATAATCATCAATTATACAATATGCTGAATCCCTCCCACCCCCACCCTTGACTATACACACGTCTGGATATGTGTGTGTGAAATACAGTAGTGTAGGCACTAGGCAGTGCACTAAATGGCTGACTGACTGACTCCCCATGCCCAGTTATTCCTTTTAAAACTACTCCCTAAGGCAGGTTATGTTCTTACTCTCATTATGTCATCCTGGTTAAATATGTCCTTAAATGAAACTCAAATTGCCTGGCTAAACAGTTGTTGAATATTTTACACAGACTTCTGCATAATACCAAAACATTTCAGAGAGAAACAACTTCATCCTTATTGCCTACACAGTACCACTACCTCCCTAATCTACTATGAAATAGCATAACACTGCAGGCTACTGACCTGTAAATCATAAAAGTCCCATGCAGATGGCAGTATTGAGCTTCATCCTCAGGTGTAGGTGACAGTAATGATTTTTGGCAGAGTATCCACAGTATCCACATTATTCTTGGAGACACAGGTATTTTTCAGGGAGTGGCCTGGTGTGGCTAAATCTGCCATTGTTGTGAAGAAAACGAGATCTGAACGCACAGTACAATCCCCTACAAGCTAGTTCTACAAGAACTGTCAGTCAGCTGTCAGACCGAAGAGGATTTGAAAGATCCTGAAGTCACCTGAAGGAGAGGGAAGGTGGCAGCGCCATGAGAAAGTGTTTGTGTCAGTGTAAGGAAAGCAACTCTTTGCAGTGCTTTGTGGTTTACGTCAGTGCAGTTTGCTGTAGCAGGCCATGAAGCAGTGTATCCAGTTGTCCAGAACTGCTGATGTGTCCGATATATGCCCATATGTGCATGCCCATATTCACTTGCGTGAGCGGAGCAGGCACAAGATAAACAATCAGTTTGTGGTCCCTCAAAGTACTCCGATTGGTAGGTTTAGGTGATGATGTAATGCTGGTGTAATTAGGAGAAGGATTCTCGAGGGCAGGGGCGTATGTAACATTTCCCATGGGGGGAGCGATGAAGCTGCCCCCTTACCATTTTCAGCAGTGTTTCAAATACTTTTAAATATAAGCACTGAAATATCTTGGGTTGTTTTGCATGCCATCGTGTTTGGTGGGGCAGACTGGGCATTTAGGGGGGCATTGCCCCCCCCATGCCTATGTCTAGAACCACCCCTGCCCGAGAGTATTATCTGCTGGAGGTGTCCTGAGAGGTGTCTCTGTTCGCTCGCTCTGCTCACGCGCAAGTAGGCCATGACCAGCGCAATGTGCAAGTTTGCACTCTACCGAGTGTTGATTTAGCTGGGTATACTGATTGCATCAGAGCTCTCCGGTAGTCCGGTATGGGAATAAAAGCGACACAGACAGATCGGCAACAGGTATCGCATGGATGGGCAGGCATGCAGGCACGTGTCAACAGTTAGAAGACTGTTGAACAAGAGATAGGTCTGGTGACATTATAGAGACTGAAGTGATTTGTGGCTTTTGTCTTTAGACCTTTTTAATTTATTTCACATATAGGCCACATCGTCTAGCATATTTAACTTTCTTATTTATTTCTTATTTATTACTATGATACAGTAGGGAGTAGGCTATTTGACTCATGTAGTTAGGCTTGTGCACTTTCTTCAGTTCGGTTCGACTGCAATGATGGGCCTACACAAACAAGAGTTTCACCCATGTTACTTGTAATATGATATTCTGATTCTGATGCATCTCGGAACACTGATACAAGGGATTTGCACAAAGCATGTCCTTATATAGGCACATAACCTCCACACATGGGCATAAAAGGGATGAGAGTCCAATGCATATTCAACACGTCTTTTTGCCCAGTGACTTATACAGAGACAGATTCCAGATTATTTCCAATCCGTAAGATGTCAGGAGACGAGTTTGTTTTCGACCCCAGCATAACCAAGAAGAAAAAGAAGAAGAAGAAGGAGGAAGGAGGAGAGGGCCTTGGAGGAGGAGAGCAATCCAAGGAGATGGAGGCGAAGGAGGTGAAACCCGAGGGAGAAGACAAGGAGCAGGTTCCAGATGAGGACGAGGGAAAGAAGAAAGAACAATCTGACGACCTAAACTTTTTCAACCTGAAGAAGAAAAAGAAAAAAGCGAAGAAAGCGGTCGATCATGAGGCTGAGCCAATTAAGGAGTCGAAAACTGATGGTGAGCAGATTGAAGCTGTAGAGGAGGACCATGCGGATCTCCCCCAAAAAGTGGACTCTGAGGATGCACATTTGCCAGCAAAGGATGACGGTCTTGAGGATGACGAGCTGAACAAAGACGTTGTGTTGTTTAGCTCCCCTGCGGAACCAGCCTGGGCCGGTTCAGACAGAGACTACACGTACGAAGAGCTGCTCAAGCGCGCTTACGACATGATGAAGGCGAAGAACCAAGACATGGTGGCCGGAGAGAAGAGGAAGCTTGTGCTGAAGCCTCCTCAGGTGGTGAAATCGGGAACCAAGAAAACATCCTTTGTAAACTTCGCAGACATCTGCAAACAAATGCACCGTCAGCCGAAGCACGTCCTGGCCTTCCTCCTGGCCGAGTTGGGCACGAGCGGGTCCATAGATGGGAGTAACCAGCTTGTGATCAAAGGCAGGTTTCACCAGAACCAGATAGAAACTATATTGAGAAGATACATCAAGGAATATGTGATGTGTCACACCTGCCACTCTCCAAACACCATCCTCCAAAAGGACACTCGCCTCTACTACCTACAATGTGAGCCCTGCACGTCTCGCTGCTCGGTCGCCAGCATCAAGACGGGATTCCAGGCCGTCACGGGCAAGAGGGCGCAGCTACGCGCCAAAGACAACTAAGAGGTCACCTACCCAGGGCCAGGTCCTGAGAAGGATGACTTGGGTCTGGGCTGCTAGACGCCCGGTATGGGACAGCCCAACCCAGAGCCTTATAGTGGGTGTCATTAGAAGTTTCTGAACTGCCACAGATACAGAAAAAATAGTGGTATTTTATCGTGTACATTAGTGAGGACCTACTGTAATATGAAGATGCATCGAAGATGCAAAAGTGGTGAAGTGGTCCTTTAACAACTTACATTTTCGCGACACGGGGTGTCTCGCGAGACTGTCTGCGAGGCTGCAGCCGAGTCCAATGTAGCAGTAGGAGTATGCAGAAATGCGTTGGACTCAGATATATAATCCAGCTTTAATGACTTTAAAACACTTGTTCTTTAATAATATACATAAACATTACAGAGACGGTTGTCGTGACTGAATGATACTTTAAAACAGTTGTCATTTTGCATACATACCTAAAATAGCTCTTATTTGCACCATTGTCGCTGAAAACAATGTATTCCCAACTGCAGTTAGGACTTAGAGAGGCTCTGTATAGTCACGTGACGTCTGGCTGCTCCGCTCTGGTTTCTGACCCCCAATATCCTAACTCTCCCACTATAAGGCTCTGGCCCAACCATACTGTACAAAGTTGTGTGTTTTTTCATTTTAATCACCGAGGAATGCCTGAGTATGTGAAGTGGATGCATGTGTGGGCGTATCAGGACCACAGCACGTGCACGTGTAAGTAGACCAAAAGGAAATACAATACAATACAATAACATAATCACCTACAAACCCACCTCTATCCCATTTTTTTTCTTTTTTTTTTTTTTTTTTTTTTTTTTTTCATTTACTTTTTATCCTTGATTCCTTTTTCCCCTCTGTTGTACAAGCACCACCTTGAAGTAGTTGGATGCTTTTTTGAGTACTGCTAAGTCATTTAAGGCTACAAGCTTTATGTCAAACAACAACCACTGTAAATATGAGAGACGGCAAAATCATTCAAAATATGAAACGACACCTACCATTGGTCGGCTGTTTTACTATCGGTTACAACCGTTCAAACCTAACCCTAAACATAACCCAGTAAAACCTAGGCCAGGGGTCGGCAACCCAAGATCCGAAGAGCCATTTTCGACCCAAAAGAGCCATTTTCGACCCAAAATTAAATTAAAAATCTGTCTGGAGCCACATTTTATTATTATTTTTTCCTGAGAGTGTGCAAATGTGAACCAAATGGACCCTGGCGGGTCCATTTGGTTCCATTTGTACACTCTCAGAAAAAAGGTCCTCAAAGAAAAATCATTAACATGGTCAAACACAACCTTTCTTCAAAAATGGAGTTTCTTAAAAAATAATAATAAAAAAGGAGTTTTACAGAACTCCATTTCTAGTCCACACAACACCTCTAAGGTATATTAATGACATAGTAAACTGAGTAAACCTTTGAAAATGGGTGGTTCAGATTGAAAGCTCCACCTCTGATAACTGCTGGGCTTTTTTGACATGGCCAAGTGCTACTTTAACTGGCAACTGTCAGACAGCGCAACGCGTTTTGGGTGACTGAAATGTTTGTATTATTTTGGTGCGGATCACCCCAGTGTGTGTATGTAATAATGCTACAGCCAGGGAGCCACTAGGGCTGTGTTCTAGAGCCGCATGCGGCTCCTGAGCCGCAGGTTGCTGACCCCCGACCTAGGCCTAGGCCTAAACCTAACCCCCGACAAACTGATCGTTTGATCATGCAACTGATTTATGGTGTCTGCTAAAGGTTGTGACAGTTGTCTGTAGGCCAACGGTCGCAACTGTTGGACAGCACCATACATTGGTTGTGGTAGGGAAATGATTTCGCCTCTCCAGGAGTATGTGCTATTTATATTGTATGCAGAACATCATATACATTTGTTAAAATTATGATTGCAAACACAGTGAGCACGTGTGTCACACTCATGTGTGCGTGTGTCACACTCATATTTGGCATGTTTGAGTCTAATATTTATTTTTCCAAAAAGATGAAAAAAAAAAAAAAGACAAAAACATACACACCAACTACCGGGTGCACACGTGCGCGTTGTGCACAAGTAGGCCATGGCCTTCTCTCTCCGAGAACCGAACACCATGCACCAATCACCTTACTAACATGCGTTCAACTCACGCAAGTAAAATAAATGAAAAACAAAAGCATTTCTGCCATGATCTCACAGTCCACAGATCAAACTACAACCCCAGGTCTGTCCTTTCCCATTAGTTCTTCCATTTCCATCCTTGTATAGTATACTGTCCATTTCCACCAACAATCCTCCGTCTGGTCTTCCCGTAGCCTCAGTTTGAATGTCACTTTTTCCATAGATGTCCTCAACCAATTCTTCCCACTGATTTTGGTTTGGGGGCTCATTTCCTCATAATGGCGTGCGTTGGGGGTGAAGTTGCCAGCTTGATTCATTCTTTGCTGCTGCTAATAGAATTTTAATGGACGTTTTTATTTGCTGTTTTCGTGTTGCGGTTTTTGCAGTTCCCTTCGACACTACAGTACTTGACCGTGTTGCTGTAATATGAAGACAATGCACAAAATGTAACAATTAGATTCTGTTATTCAACGTCAATGAACTTTGGTCTTTAGAGGTGACATACTGTACCTGGCTCTAGAAAATATTAATAGAGGTATATTCCCTTTTGAATGATCACATTTATCCTGGGATCTAAGTGGTGTTGTCTTAAAGTTCTAAAGCTACACTTATTCAGTAATACAGTATAGAACAATCTAGACTTTTGTGGATTTCACCAATTAAATCAATTACAAACTGCAGTATATATACGAATCAGTAATTTCTGTATAAAACACTGCTTTCTAGAAATGAGGGTGGTCCCGTGTCTCCTTGATTCAGGATAATGTGTCAGGACAGGATCATCAGGAAAACAATGACTTATAGTCATTGTTTTGCCTCGGAGCCGACACTGTGCAGTACGCTGTTGGATTTGTTTAAACATATACTCCTGGAGAGATCACAACATTCAGTGGAATATTCTGTTTTAATGAATTGTTATCTAGCATAAATAGCCCCTACTTCAATGCATTCCGTGAAGAGATTACACGTGGGATGCCACAGGACGTGCTGTTATTTAAATGATGCATTATGCAGTGTTGTTTTGCCTCTGCAGTCATGCATCATTTGTTTGATAAGCACACGGCACAAGTTTATCCTCCTTACACCATGGCCAAATTGAAATAAAAGTACTGTAGTGTTTAATCGTATTTTGGGACAGTTAGGTGAGCACTATCCTACAATTTGGGGTTCAGAGTCTTGCTCGAAGACACTTCGACACCAACAGGAAATCTTGATCTATGAGCCACAACAAACACACACACACACACACACACACACACACACACACACACACACACACACACACACACACACACACACACACACACACACACACACACACACTGCTAGTGTGGGGTTTTGTTTAAGTGTGAAATTAGTGTGTTTTAACAAGGAAATTAGAGTGAAAAAACAACACTGATGATAGTGCTGTCTAACAAGGTTATGAAGCTATCTATGAAAGCTATGGGAAGGTTTAATGTGCAACACAATCTACAATATGTAGTTTGGGTCCCTAGTCAATCTTCATCTCAGATAAAATATAGTGGGTGGAAAGACAGGGGAAAAAAGTAGTTTGAACTTCGGTATTCATGGCAGAATCCCTGTGCTAGCTAAAGCAGGAGCAAGACGAGAGGTCAAGAGGTTCACCAAAATCAGTAGAGCCCCCCTGCCATCTGCCCATTAGATTATAAATTAGCTCCTGAGCAAAGTTGACATTGGGGCGGCCTGCTGGTGGTGCTAAAGGCAAGAACATTGATCATTAAATCACTCAATAGTTTAGACTAGAGTTCATCCTCCAGGGGGATGAATGTGCTGAGAAGGTTCCATGGTAATCCGCTGACTAGAATTTGAGATAACAACATAAGAAAGTGGAAATTTGTGTAATAAAAGGAGACAGCATAGTGCAGTCAGTGGTCCTGAACACACGCACACACACACACACACACACATGCACACACATGCATGCACCCCCCCCCCCCCCCCCCCCCCCCCCCCCCCCACACACACACACACACACACACACACACACCATCTACAAATTTATTTATAGGCCAGTTTGGCCAATGTTGCCAAGTTTGTTGATTACTTTTGATGTGATGATGATGGTATTTGAAACAATCCTTTTATTTCTTTTTTATGATATTAAAGGGCTTAAATTGTCACTTTGCTATCATCTGGGGGACCTCCGACCCACAGGTTGAGAACCACGGACATAGAAAACTGACCATAGTGGTTCTCTACCTTGTCTGGATCAGGGTCCACTTGAAAATGTTGAAAGTGCAGGCGGCCCACCCATCTCACCACTCAACTTATAGACCCATCAATCAATTGTGTTCCATCTTGGATCAGTGGAGCTAACATAGTATACTTCAAAGGAGTAGTTCACCTCCAAAAAACTTATTGTCTGTCAATTAGACACCCCAGGTGGCCTAAAGATTGTTTTGTTCAGCAGGTCAATTGGAGGCTCATAGGAGCTGCGCTCTTTGGGCGACCTATTCCTATTCTGGTTTAAAAAAATCCATACTCCTTTAAGTTCCTATTTATCCGAAACCGAAAGCGAAACCTACAGAAGCACCGATAGGAATACCAGAACAAGCTTCACAGAATTGTAATATATCTTACAGCAAATTATACAGCACAAGCGAAAACAGTTGTTAAAGACAAACCAAAAGAAAAGGCACATGTTAAAGTCGCATCTGGTCCCCCAGAAGTAAACAAAACCAAAGCCCTCGTCTTACGCACAAAACTCTGAAGGCAGCAACTAAAAAACAGCCCAAGCTGTTTAAAAAAAAGATACTGCATGAACCTGTACCTCAAGATAACAAGATTTAATGAAAAGAAAAACATGCATGTATGAATAAAATTTATTTTATAATGGCAGCTTTGGATATTATAAACAGTGTTTACAACAATTTCCCCACAATTCAGGCGTTGCAGGGTTTAAAGGGATGTTTCATTTTCAAAACATGTTTGTCTCATTTCATCTGCTCAGGCTTACATGAACACCCCAGACAGGTTTTAAGTTGCTTAATTCAGAATTTAGATATTTGATAATCATTTTAGCCGCCACGCCTCCCAAACCCATTGTAGCTTCAAACTCCATTTTATATCCATCAAATAAATATATAAATAAATGAATGAATAAACAAACTTGTGAGTCAACAGAGACTCATGCTGTGTTTTTCAATCTCTTTTTCCATTTATTCTTTTATGAAAAGAACTAGCATGAGGTTACATAACAAAAATGAATTGGAAAAAAACAAACAGCTCCCTCACATATACCATTAGGAGGAGAATATCAGTCTACAGAACTAACGTTGGGTGTTTTTGATGAATATGAATCCAAGTTATCAAATAGCTGAATGAGGCAATTTAAACATGTAGTTAACTATAGTTTTGGACAAAACCTTTTATGGCTGGACATTGTATAGTATGTATGTACTAATGTTCGAGGCTTGGCTGGGGAGAGATGCTGCTATTCAGAGCGTTATATTATCCAGGTGCAGCAAGATATTCACTTCATAGCATGCAACAGCGCACACGCGCACACACACACACACACACACACACACACACACACACACACACACACACACACACACACACACACACACACACACACACACACACACACACACACACACACACACACACACACACAACATTTCTGTTGTCAGATCAGAAGGATCTGTGATTTTCCAGAGGAAGAAGGCAGTACAAAAACTCAAACTCAATGAAGATGATGATGGTAGAGGCTGTGCATTGTGAATACAGCAATCTAAAAGGTGCAGGGAGGGGCAGAAATCAAAACGCATTGTCTCTTGAATAACAAGTCAGAGTTTTAGTCCTATTTTGGTCATCTGGAATTGTTTTAGTCCTATCTTGGTTCTCTTTTGGTCTGGAATGGTTTAGTCTTAGTCTATCTTAGTAGACTAGTAAATACCTAAATCATAGCGTTTTATAGCCCTTTCATCTTAGTCCACAAAATTGACACTGGCAGAAAGCAAGAAATTGCAAGAGAGAAGGGAGGCGATGGGGAGTGTCAGGAAAGAAGAAACAGAAAACTGTCAAGCAACTTGTCATATAGGCTACGTTTGATCAGCGACATGGAGGCAATTTGTCCTGGATGCACCTTGGGAGGTGCATGCATTTGTGCGTGTGTGTGTGTGTGTGTGTGTGTGTGTGTGTGTGTGTGTGTGTGTGTGTGTGTGTGTGTGTGTGTGTGTGTGTGTGTGTGTGTGTGTGTGTGTGTGTGTGTGTGTGTGTGTGTGTGTGTGTGTGTGTGTGTGTGTGTGTGTGTGTGTGTGCGTTTGTTTGCACTTGTGTGAGTGTGTGTGTGTGTGTGTGTGTGTGTGTGTGTGTGTGTGTGTGTGTGTGTGTGTGTGTGTGTGTGTGTGTGTGTGTGCGTGTGTAGAAAAAAAAAGAAATGGCTTTGCATGTCTCCTATAGTATCAGTACGTTCGGCAGATTTGTCAGAGCGTTGACTTTACATGTGCTCCTGCGTGCTGAGATAAAAAACGGCAGAATCACAGCATGGAAGATGGGGATTGCGAGAGAAACAACAGAGACACGAGAACTATTAGGGAAGGAGGGGAGGATGGGGATGGGGAGAGAGGGGGGTGGGGTAGGGGGGAGTAAAGAGAGAGAGAGAGCAGAGAAGGGAGAAAGGGGGAGATGAGAGAGAGAAAGCGGGAGAGAGATGACGGTAAAAGATTAGGCTACATTTATAGATTTCACATTAAGGATATGGTGTGTGTGCGTGTGTGTGTGTGTGTGTGGTGTGTGTGTGTGTGTGTGTGTGTGTGTGTGTGTGTGTGTGTGTGTGTGTGTGTGTGTGTGTGTGTGTGTGTGTGTGTGTGTGTGTGTGTGTGTGTGTGGTGTGTGTAGTGTTGTGTTTGAGTTGACATCAGCAGACAACTGGGCTCCATAGGAAATTACTGCTGGGGTTCTTAATCTACGGCTTGGGAGCCAGAATGGACACTCAATGCCACACATGATGAACCTTTCACTGCAGCATCTTTCAATGGCACAGCAGAGATGTCAGCTGTGGAAACTAAAAAGGGGGAGCAATCAGAATCCTTCATCAAATGACAACAGGAAATGATTGTGATGCATGCTGGGAATGTGGGATTGGGTGACTGCACACATTCACAGAGTTGAGGCAAACTCCGTTCACTTCATGGGGCCAGTGTAATGGCGCTTCTTCTTCGTGGACTTCTATTGAACTGGGATAAACGGACTTGTCGTGACCATGCCACGTACACACATGGACGCACACATTTATAAGTACATTTGCTTAAGCCCTGTCCTTAAGTACTATTCTGAGCTATTACCTAAGTATTTCCAATATGTTTACTAGCCCAGTATGGTTAATATTATAGCAAAGATGCTTTTAAGAAAAAGTAAACATGAGATAGCATACAGCAGGGGTTCCCAACCACTGGTACTATTACCACTAGTGGTACTTGAACCCTCCTCTGGTGGTACTTAGAGGATTTGCCCCAGAAATAAAGAAAAAAGACAAAAGTGGAATGAAATATTAAGTACTTCTGACCAAGCAATTGGTTCATCCAATTGCAGCTATCCATTGCAACAGTTTGTAACAACAACAGCAACAATCCAGCCATGCTGAAAATGAGCGCGACAGCACTCCTAGCCATTAACAGAAGATGTGAGAACGGATTAATCACGTTAGAAATGTCACCAGCTGTGCTGTTTAGTGATTGGACAAGAGTTTTGTCAGAGCAGCAGCATTATTGGATTGGGAATGGAACAAAAGGGGCAGGTATACGCTCCTGTGGTACTTGGAGAGCCACATAATTATTTTCTGAGCTGGTGGTACAGCACTTCAGTTTAAAACAGTCGGGAAACCAACGTCCTACGGCACAGGATGATCAAACAGAAGTGGAGCATTCTTCACAGTGATCCATTGCTCCAGCCATTGTTCACATATCAGCTGGTGTTCTCATTTAAACAAACTCCCACTCCGAGGGACCTCCCTCCACTCCCACAGGAGACGCCTCGCCTGACGTAAAGCCCAGAGGAACTGTCGTGTGGAAATTTGCAGCCACTGTAGAAAACGTTGTCCAAACCAACAATTCCTCTTACAAAATGTATCATGTTTTTTAACCGATTACACATGAAGAGAAACATCTGTGTTGACTGTAAGACCACATTTAGTATGTGGTGTGTACACTGTACCGTACTGTATATACATTGAATGCTGTGTCCATGTTGTTTTCTAGTATTTAGGACTGACAACAAAATGATCATTATAGCATCAATAGTGTCTGTCTGTGTCCCGTTTATGCCCCTATACGGAGATCCATTATGTCATCAATATTACTCAATATTATCTATTGTACTGACATCATCGACATACATACTAGTGCCATGCCCAAGCAGTGTATTCGGGTGAACTTAGAATGCACTGCTCAGACACAGCATGTGAATCACCCTTTCTTTTAGTGTAGCCCTGAGCCCATGCATCTTTCATTGAATTCAATTCATTACAGGGTACGAAGGTGTGCACTGTGCAGATCAGAGCAGGTCGCTATTAAGTCTCACAGTGTGATTCTTCCTCCCTCCCCCATTACATTTCTTCTTGAAATAAAGGCATGTGACTGTTTTTCCACTCTACAGAATTTCACTGGGCCTTGGATTTATTCATGGAGACTTGCTGTTTAAACTCTTGACACTTGTGTGCGTGCATCCGTGCGTGCCTGTGTGTGTGTGTGTGGGTGTGTGGTGTGTGGGGTGTGTGTGTGTCTGTGCATGCATCAAAAGAGGAGAGGGACAGAGAGAGAGATGACATGTGAGCTACACTTGATTCTCCCTGTCTCTCGTGTGCTCTGTTGCCCTCATCCTAGTCCTCACAGTCTGACCCCACCTTGTTTGATATTCCTACTGTGGCTGTGTGTCTGGACCGTGCTTGTTTTTTTTTCTTTCTTTCTTCTAATTCAGTCACATGGGAAGCTGAGATGGACTGGCTTCATTTCCTTGCTTCATTAAGCGTTAACGAGGCCCATCAGATTGGCTCGTTAAGCCTTGTTTAAGCTCACTAAACGATGCGTAGTCTGACTGCATCGTTTCATCTCTGTCTCTCTCTATCAATTATTGTCTGTCTAACTATATGGGTGATATATTTTTTAAAAATCTCAAAATAGTTTTCTTGACAATACATTTTATAGGTTTTAAAGGTGTCCTGGTGTCCTGAAGGAGCAAACCAGCTTAGGTGGTTCGGGCATCTGGTTAGGATGCCTCTCGAGCGTCTCCCCTATGGAGGTCACGCTGGCAAAAGACCCCGGAGCAGACCAAGGATGAGTTGCAGGGTTTATATCTCCAACATCTGCCGGGGCTGCCTCTGGTTCTCTGAAAATATGTTATGAATGTTGCTCTGGACTGGAGAAGTCTGGAGATCCCTGGAGGAGCTGATGTCACTGTGAACCTGACTACAGATAAGCGGTTGCAAATGGATGGAATCTGTGACAGCTTCTGAAAGTTAGTTACCATAATAACTATGTACGTCTGTTTGTCTCTGTCTGTCTGTCTGTCTGTCTGTCTGTCTGTCTGTCTGTCTGTCTGTCTGTCTGTCTGTCTGTCTGTCTGTCTGTCTGTCTGTCTGTCTGTCTGTCTGTGCCTAGTTGCAGTTCATCTATTTGCATGTACTGTCCACTCAAACCACACAGTCAGTCAGTCAGTCTCCGATCAACTCATTCTGTTCTACAGAGCTGGTTGATCTCAGATTTTACCGTTGATACGTCGGCTGAATAGATTTAGGGAGAGTTGTCATATTTGCATACAGGGCAATTTGCATAAGGCTGATTTGCATGTGCTCTCTAGTCTGCACCGTGAGCTTGGTATGAAAGTAAAGAGAGAGAGAACTATGTGTGCGTGTATGTGTGTGTGCATGTACACATGTGTGTTTGTGTGGAGTAGCAGATTAAAGAAAGGGCTGTCACACTTACATTGACAGTGACACCTGCATAGTTATTCTTCTTAAAAGAGATAATGAACGCTTGGCTCCTTATCTTGACCTGGCACTAATATTCTCATTAGTATTCACTCTTTGGATTGGTGGGATGTATCGATTAAGTTCCTCTCTATCTCTAGACCATTGTGTAAAGTGTAAGATGGATTGTTTCTATAATTGGCCTAGTTTGGCATAGAGCCACTTCTTACTCAGTATTTGACTGGTGGTTAAACAAAATCTATTCTGTTCAATTCTATTCATGTCTGCAGCTTGCAGCTAATCAAACCTTTTAATTGGGTCTCTTTTTTTTTTACTTGTTGACTTCCTTAACAATAATGGAGCTTTTAAGTCACCACACCGATTTCAGTTCAGGGAGTCCATGACAGCCCTTCTACTTATAGAAAGCGAAGAGTGCACGCACATCCACAGATTTCAACGGGTGCTGGATCAAACATAGTAACATGAAGTAGAGAGAACAGATCCGCACACCGTTTTAAAAGCTCCAAACATTTTATTCACAACAGAGCGGTAAAAAATATACAACGTTTCGGCCTGAGGTGGCCTTCGTCAGGTATGACGAAGGCTTCTATACTTCTACTTATCCATTGCAGTTTGATTATAATCTGACTGTAATGTCTGCAATCTGCTCAAGTGCCAACTCGCTCAATCCACATTTCAAACATATAAGGGCGCCCAGGGGCCAGATCTAGGTATGGGCATAGGGGGGGCAATGCCCCTCTAAATGCCCTGACTACCCCACCAAACATGATGGCATGCAAAACAACAAAGATATTTCAAGTTAGAATGCTTATAATTAAAATGATTTAAATTGAAACACTACGTTACTAACCTACTACAATTGTGCGGCACCACTAAACCAACAGCATTTCATCACTGAAAACAGAAAACTCTCTGAGTCAGACCTTTAGCTTTATGCATGCTGTGTGATGCATTGCAACTTCAACAACAACTGATGTTATTATTGATGCTTATACTTGCCTAATAAAAGTCCTGTCACCGAAAATGGTATGGGGCGATGAAGCCGCCCCCATACCATTTGCGCCTGTCTCGCCACAATTGGAAAATGTTACATCCGGGCCTGAGGGAATCTGCTTTTACACTAGGACAAATAAACACAAGAACTAACAAAGTTATAACAAAAAAGGCAGCAGTGGATGAGGCTAAAAACAGTGAGGATGAATAACTAACACGGTGCATTAACTACATCTAACTACAGCTAAAAGCAAGTGTGAATAAAACCGCAGAGATGCAGAATGCTGCTCCTCCGTGTTTCTCTTTATGGAGCAGGTCAGCAGAAGACCTGACTTGAGGGGCAGTTCGGGACAGATCTAGGCAGGCAGTCATTTAAAGCAGGTAGGAAGGTGCCAGACCGTTGAGACTGAGAGCTTTATAAACAAGTAAAAGACAGACATTAAGCCTTTGTATTACTTTGGCTTTGTGTCAGACCTATAAAGGGCTAATTAACTTGATCTCTAGCGCTGGCAGCACCCGCATAGATGTTGTCATTTCTTTATTGCCGAAGCACGTTCATAATATACTGATGGCAGCAGCCGCCACCACGCAGGGCAGAGGCCATCGACCTGCTCAAAGACACTGACACAGAAGAGCTCCGCGCCCTCGGGATCGATCCAGGGACACCTATTATGTTCAACCGCTGAATGCTGTTATTTCAACGTTAGAATGGCGCTTTATTTACTCTGAGCCAACATGTTTGTCCTTGACCATGTTATGAACACTTAATGACATCCATATCGTTTTGTTATGTATCTCCAAGCCTCTTACTTCTGCCACTCTTTTCATACTGTCACACTGTTCAAAAGACACCAGTACTGGGTGAGGTGTTTTCATTTGACTTAAATACATCCGTCCAGTTTCCAGCATATTTGTGATAGAATCCGGTGTTTTGGTCCCCTTGCCGCGCAAGGCCGTTTTCCTGTAGAGCCATTTAAAATATAAATATAATTTTTTAGGTAAAATCGTTTTTATTCATATTAAAAAAGTCTGAACTTTGATCTTACTATTCATCCGAACAGTTAGATGATTTGGAGAAGTTAAATGTGTGTATTTGTTTGCTAAAGTATCGAGTTATAAATCGCTACATTTAGGGGTGGTGAAGTCGAGACTTGCGATTTGCATACATGATTGTGATTGGTCATGGAACGCTGTTGTCTTCGGGTTACAATCATCCAACAATCTCAGTGCGATCACAACCACAACACAGCCCGCTGCATGCATTGTTTTTTTAAGCCAAATCTGCGCTGTTTACAACTAAATAATGTCACTTTCCCGGTGTACTTCCGAAGTAGTTCGTCCTCCCTGCATGGTGTGTGTGTGTGCGTGCGCCGCATGGCTGCATTGCATGAATGAGCGACGCCTCATTCCATCGTATTTTCTTTTCTGCTTTAAATGTAGGGTAAGTGATTTGAATTTCATCGTGTAGTACCAGCCTGGTGCACTAGGGGCACCCAAGAGTAGCTACACTATGTGAACCTGCTGCTCGATCCTGATTGGAGGAGAATTCACCCTCCACCTGGGGAACTTTCATTAGCTCCTCTGCTAACGTGGGGGAGGGGGAAACTCCATATATGGTCTGCACACCTTATAGTAGAGCTTTTTAACAGATTTTTTTTGGGGGGGTGATATCTGACAAAAGTGAAATCACTTCCCCTACCTTTAAGGCTCTGTGTTATAATCTGTCCAGTGACTTCTACTCCACCGCAACTCAGAGGCAAATATTGTACTTTTTTACGCCACTGCAATTATCGGAAAATGTTGTAGTTACTTCCACATTTTGCTTGTAGATCTGCTTTTCAAGGATGTGTATACATTTGAAATGGGAAGTACTTTTACAGTTGCTACTTAACTACCTTTTGAGGCAGTACTTTTGTACTTTTACTTGAGTGCATTTTGAATTCTGGATTTGTACATAACAGAGTATTACTTTTGCTTAAGTAAAGCATTAAATATAAAAGTGGTACCGTATAGATTAAAATCTGACCTGCTTACATGCAATGCACACAGATACTGGCACATTGATTGATTTAGGTGATGACCTAATGGTGACGCAATAAGAGATCTTTATACGTGTAAGTATTGTCGGGAGTATTATTTGCTGTAGGTGTCAGGGTACTTGCTCTCTGCTTGCTCGCACCGCTCACGCACAAGTAGGCCAGTCCACTCTACCTAGTGCTGATTTAGTTGCATCAGAATATCATAAAATGTCTCATGGCCACATCCCTACATTTCAGTAGCTTAATTTCCCCACCACTGGTGTGTGTCCTTATCAACACGCTTACACACACGCGCACGCACGCACACACACACACACACACACACACACACACACACACACACACACACACACACACACACACACACACACACACACACACACACACACACACACACACAAATATATCAAACATACAGTAAAAGTAGTGTACATATCACTTAGAACTTCTGGCAGTCCATCAGACAGTTTATTCATTAAGTCAGTCAGCCAGGAAATCAGACAGGCAGTCAACTTAGTCAGTAAAATGAATCGCTCTTTAATTAACCACCTTATCAAATTAAGGTTAAAAAACTCATTAGCGTATGTCAGTCAACCAATTTAATAAAACCTTTAATCGCGCCCTGAACTCGTTAACACATTCAAATGGAAGCTTTGCTGCACGCGCAAATCACTTGATGCCTGAAGTGCGTGTAGACTTTGATGCGTGCGCGCCTGCGCGTGTGCACGTGTGCATGCCATAACTAATGGACTTATGGTGAGGGTGAGAGATCAAAGTTATTTAAACAAATATAAATGTTTCCATTAGCTCAGTTTGATGTCCCCTAATCCATAGATATACTTTATCTTTTCTTTTGCTTGAAGATAATGGATAAATGATTGACTATACTGTAGATCCAACCTCATCTCAGGCGACAGTATTGGCTGTTTTAAAGAGCCAACTCATCATAAAGATATGGAAATAACCCAGTGGTGAGAGGGTGAGATAGACAGGCATACAGGCATACACTACAGACAGACAGTCTTCATTTTACAAGGAATTTAGCTTCATAGAGCATCGCAGTACCACCTAGTTTCATAATGTTGCCACAGCCAACATCATGAAAGTTTTTCAAAAGTAATTATGTAAAGACGTTTACGCCGTGGACAAAGCCAATTCATCTTCTTCTCTGTAAATAATTACAGAGAAGAAAAACTATGAAAAGGTGTTGTAACTTCAGTCCAAAACATGATGTTTGTTCACTTTGGTTTTCTACGCCTGTGATGTAATCATCATCTTTATATGAATCGTTTTTGGAAAGTCTGAGAGCGAAATGAATGGGGAATTAACTTCTGGGTCGCGGAAATATCATGATAGGGGGCGGGACTACGGTGCTCTTTTCTGTTTCATTTTAGTCATAGTCATCTGACATGTTTAGTGTTAACTGACTTGTCTTTTAGTACTACTCGATCTCTTCTCCGCTCCATCCTTATAGAGCTGAGCAGAACCGCCCCTCTTGTGATGTTGCTCCTGTTCCAGAAATGGATTCCCCATTCATTTTCCTCATAGACTTTTCGAAAATGATCTATATAAAGATGATTACGCCGTGGACAAAGCCAACTCGGGTCTCAACAAATCATGGCAACACACACAATGTTTTTGGACAATCAGATAATTTCTTCTTCTAAGAAGAAAAATTAAACAAAAAGTCTGCCTTTTTCTCTTCCTGCTAATTATATATTGTATGATAATATTGTGTCACATGGGAACGGGACTGATCAGCTCTGTAACATTTTAGTCTAGTTTGACAAATGTGTTCCATATGTGTTGATGAGATTGTCAATACATTTTGTTTAAGTTTTAGTCATCATATAGCTTTGTTTGTATGCAATTCTTTTTCACATTTTCATCAGTGATAAAAGGTCGCCAATATTTTTTATCATAGTTTTGGTTTGCAAAATCAACATTTGAAGCTTCAGACATACAGACAGACATAGCAATATAGAGCAAACTCTATAGACAGACTATGATATTCCTGTAACAGCTCTAATAGAATAAATATAGATTTCATGTCAAGACTGATAGATGACTCTGATGTGTGTGTGTACATGCGTGTGTGTACATGCGTGTGTGTGTGTGTGTGTGTGTGTGTGTGTGTGTGTGTGTGTGCGTGTGTGGGTGTGTGTGTGTGTGTGTGTGTGTGTGTGTGTGTGTGTGTGTGCGTGCGTGCGCGTGCGACGTGCGTGCGTGTGCGTGTGTGTGCATGTGTGCGTGCATGCTGTGCATTTGTGTAGAAGATAGAGTGCAGGAGAGACAAGCAGACAGGCGGAGTGAAACTCACCCGGATCATTTCGGTTTGTCACCAGTTCATGTCATTATTGACACTCTTGTGGTTATTGCTTGATCTCTGCCCGGTGCACGCCCCAGTAACCACAACAGCCTGTTCTGTGTTTCTAATTCGCCAGGGTGAGCCGGTCTGCACTTGGCCTGGACTGAATGGTAAAAATCTAAAACATAAATAAACTATTATAATAAAATAAAATCTCCTCTTGTTCTGGTTTGTGGTTTCCGGCATCACTCTATTCTGTCCCATCACAGTGAATTTGGACTATACTAGGCCTATACTATACTTCTTATTCCGTTTTTTGGTTTCCTGCCTGATGACTACAAACCTATTCAACGTGTCCGCTAGCTCCCAACTGGATCATAAACCCCAAAAACGGTCTGCCTCGCAGGCTAAGCTTGCTTTTCTAGCTACATAATAGACAGTCTGCAAGCAGCAGGCGCACCGCACACAATGCAGCCGGCTAGGTCAGAGGGAATAGAATGCAGTAGACACAGCATATGCATGCATGGTGGTGCAGCAATGTATCACATTTAGCTTCTGGCCAGTATAAATCAAAGTATTCAAGGACTTCTGTCACGCCGACTGTCAATCGGCTGTAAGGAAAGGAAGAATCTGTCCTTGAAGCCGATCCAGTGTCTATGGGTGCTCCTACTAAAATGAACCAACTATAGTTCTGTATGTGTTAATTTGTAAAACATCAAAATTGATAAGGTGAACAGCTGAGAAAGCATATTTGCACATTATGCTCATAAATCATATAATGGGATAGCTTGTTATAACACATTTTGTTCTTTTACAATCTCGACAGCCCTCAAGCTTGTGGGAGGCCATCTGTCTGTGCCATTTTGTCCAATGTGTTCAGAAGAAGGTGCTCTAAACAATACAGTACATGTGCCTCAACTGCGCACACTTCTTGTTGTGTTGTTTGTAGTCCTGTATGCTTTATCAGGCTAAAGTACCAGTGCTTAAACAAAAAACACAAATGTCATCAGGTGTCTAAACGAGTATGTTGCCAGATTGCGTACAACAGCAAAACACAAACATGGAGATAATCAGTTCACATTAGAAAGAGACAGGATTAGGCTACAGGTATATACTATATGCAATAATAATTGGCAGGCTACAATACAGTATATTGGTTAGTGGTGTTATGACACACAATGGTAGAACTTTTGTTGTTTTGTTTGACAAATACCAAAGAAAAAGACTGATGTCTCTTTATGGCATGCATAGTGCCCACAAATAACCAAAATGCCAAATGGTTTAAGTTATGTAAAAGTGAAATTAGCACATCTGCAGGCAATGCGACACAGTGTAAGGCCTCTTTGACTTTTTAAACTTTTTCACAATTGTTTTCAAAGACAGTTGAGGTCTTGTATTTAAAAATAAATACAAAATATAGCAGCAAGCGATTTGTAGTGTACATACTGTAACTGTGCACAGGATGCAGCTTGTGGACTGGATCTACAATCTAGTGCACATCTTGTTGTTACAGTACCTGTCGATAGCTTGTAAATCTGTTCTATTTTTTCATGCAACAAGCTCATTTTAAACAAGTAACTTGACGTTAGGGGAGACCGGGGCTGGTTGTCACACTTTTTGCTTTGACTTGAACTGCTCATCAACCACACATCACATGATAATCAGCCCTATATTAGAAGGAAGCTTAAGGTCTTGGCTTGAAATTGGTGTAACCCTTTTCCCCATAACTTATTCTATCAGGTAGTTATTAGCCATCAAAGTCACCTTGACACGTTGTGACAACCAGCCCCATCACGGGGTAGCTTGTCACAATGCACGGGGTTGGTTGTCCCTATAGGAAATCAATGGGGTTTCAGAAGAAAAATGTGAAATTTAAAAAACGTGTAACTTTTTTTGTTTTTTAAGCTAGAGACACACAATAAGTTTTAAAATGACTAGAAATTAAATCTTTAATAGCTAATATACTTTTATAGTTGTAAATCATTATCATTTGTTTATTATACCACATAATATTTAAATGAAGAAATTTATGATAACAAATAGCGCCTACAGGTATTTTACCTATTACAGAATGGGCCATTTTATGATATTAACACAATATCGATATTAACACATATTTGTAACAAATGGATGAAGGCATTTAGTCAAAAAATGTTTTCACAAAAAATGTGAAATGTCAGCAATCAACCTTTTATAGCAGTGATGGGCAATTATTTTTCCCAAGGGGCCGAATGAGAAACATAAAATATTGTGGAGGGCCAAGACTAAAGGCTGAACTAAAGTCTGCGTAATATTAATTTAGTTTCGAGATAAAAGTAAGAGTAATACCAACCATTTTGACACCAGGGCCCTATATTTATTCAGTATTTGTGCCACAGAGTACCACCATTTGATGACATTTTAGCACCACAGACCCCAAAACTAATTATTTTGCTTTCGTCCACAATTCCAGGCTGGATTTGGGAAACCAAACAGTCAAACATACAAATCAAAATGACCACTAATCTTTTACATTCTCTAATTATATAGACTTAGGGCTAATTCAAATGAACATTTTAACTCTTGAGAGCGTAAAAATGAAACCAAATGGACCCTTCCGGGTCCATTTGGTTTCATTTTTACGAGTTACATCATTTTTAAGAGTTACATCTGGTTAACCAACTTTCCATATTTACCTGTAACTCTCTCAAGGACCACTGATGGTCCCCGGACCACTGGTTTAAAACCCTTTCAGGGGCCGGTCAGAGCCAGCCAAAGGGCCGCATTTGGCCCCCGGGCCGCATAATGCCCAGGTATGTTTTATAGTCTGACATCAGCAATCAACCTTTTCACATTTCCCCATATAGGGGAATGTGACAACCAGCCCCGCAAAAAATGAGACAACCAGCCCCACATGATCATTTGACAAACTTTTAATGATAGCTGCCACATGGCTGCAGCTAGCAAATCCCACATCACATCAAAATGAAGCTATTGATGTCCTCTTTCTAACATGTGCATAGTTTTTAAATATCTAATATTCTACAACCTTTTATTACAAAACTAACACCAAAATCAAAAGTTCGTTTTGCCCCTAAAAAAAATCAATGTCTTCTCATATCAATGTGGTAGGTGTCTTCTAAAAAATTTCATGGTACAAATGAACCTTATGTCTTGTCACATGACTGATATCAACATGGTGAAACAGCGCCCTCTAGTTTGGCTGTAATAAGATTTGTGACAACCAACCCGTGAGACAACCTGCCCCGGTCTCCCCTACTTGCAAAGTAATGCGTTACTTTTTACCCATTTTTGCAGAGTAATCTCATTACTTTACTTTTTGGAGCAAAAGTAATAATATTACTGTAATATGTAATCTAAAATTAGTTACTGCCCAACACTGCTTACGACACAATATATACTGTAAACCAAGGGCTTCAGTGGTTAATGCTGTTCAGTTCAATCCATGAGCTATTTGATTTCATGTACATTGCATAATGGTTCAATCCAGAATGATTCCCTTCATTCATCAGGTTACATGAAGACCGGAAGCAGCTTTGACATGCTGTGTGGCTGTATACAGTAAATCCTGATGGTTCTGCTACATGGAATCGCAATTGCCACAGCCATAGGATTTTGCGGTGACAAGAATTAATTCAAATTCAATTCATTGCTTCCTTGCCCAATATTTTTCCAGCGATATTTTTGAAGCCACACAAAGCATTCCTCTCTACCTCTTTGTGTGTGTGTGTGTGTGTGTGTGTGTGTGTGTGTGTGTGTGTGTGTGTGTGTGTGTGTGTGTGTGTGTGTGTGTGTGTGTGTGTGTGTGTGTGTGTGTGTGTGTGTGTGTGTGTGTGTGTGTGTGTGTTTTGCCTCTTACGTTGTACATAGCAAGGGCGACAAGATACAGATTTGTGTCGGAGAGGTGCAACCTTTATTTTTCATTTATCTATTTAAGGTGCACTATTTATCAGCCTTGTGAAATACTAAGCAAATCCGTCTTGTGTATTCATAATCTCACAATGTGCTGCTCATGTTTTCTGTGATACCAAATCTGCTGCCAACAGAATAATACAGAGACCTCTGGGTGTCGTTGTAATCATGGCGTGAAGAGTCATACAAATTGTAGGCATTTCTATTGAGGCTTTTCTGCAAATTAATTTACAATGTGATTTACATTAACACACATTCACACACAGACAGTGGAGGCAACCGTGTAAGGCAGCATCGAGAGCTGTTTAGTGGTTCTGTGTCACTTCAACACAAAGCCGGAAGGAGCCAAGGATCAACCTCAGAACCTGGTCTTTCCAGGCAGCTATGCACCCGATTCTACTGTCAAGTGCCAACAAATGTGGGCCGAAGTGCACACACACACATAATAATTGCTAGGGATTGAATTTGTGCAATAGCCAACATACTGTATTTATCATTTGATATACTGAAAGTATAATTATGTTGACATGTGGTCTGCCACCTTTCAGATATAGCATCCTAAATGCTATTGCTTTTCGGTTTCATGTACAATTACTTTATCATGTACAGTCACTTTATCAACCAAAGGATTCAACAAAAAATGGGACTGCAAAGGTGCAAGACTTACAGTATAGGTTTCAAATGTCAACTTTTGATTGACGTATAGCATTAACACAACACTAAAGAGTATAGCCTACTAAAGAAAATGTAATGACAGCAATCTGACAGATAGTACAGATAGTCACACTACAGTATAGTACTTGCACCAGGTTGTAATTACACCCGATGTGTGTACTTGTACATCTCTGCATTAGTGTTTTTTTTGCCCGGGACCCAAACTAGTGAAAATAGAAACAATCAAAGGAATTTCCTTTTTTTTCCCCATCCTGAAATTATTGGAAAATCAATCAATTTATTTGTTCTCTAATTCTTAAATAAAAAATAAGAAAAAACAAACAAACAAACATTCTTTGAATGTTTTTTTTGTGTTTTTGAATGAATAAAAAAAAGTAGGAAAAGAAAAAAGTTTCCAGGATCGGTCGTTTAGAGCAGTGGTTTAAATCACTTGTGTGTAGTTCAGGGCCAACATAGTCTACTTCCTGCCTGATGACTACAAACCAGTAACTGCAACGTGTCTGCTAGCTCCCAACTGGATCATAAACCCAAAAACGGTCTGCCTCCCAGGCTATTAATGTGCTTGCTTTTCTAGACACATAATAGACTGTCTGCAAGCAGCAAGTGCACCACACACAATGCAACCAGCTAGGTCAGAGGGAATAGAATACAGTAGATACTGCATATGCATGCATGGTGGTGCGGGAATGTATCACATTTAGCTTCTGGCCAGTAGTTCAAAGTATTCAAGGACTTTTGTCACGCCGACTGTCAATCGACTGTAAAGAAAGGAGGACTTTGTCCCTGAACCCAACTAGTCTCCGGCTATGGATGTGTCTGCTTGCATGAGCCGAGTATCTGTATGTTTTAGTTAAAGAAAAATAAAACAAAAATTCTGTGAATGTTTTTGAATAAATAAAAAAGGCGTCATTTGTGTGTAGCTTAGGGCCAACATATTCTACTTCTCTATGAACCCTCTTATAACCTATACATTGTGTGTGTGTGTGTGTGTGTGTGTGTGTATACTGTATATACTGTGTATATATATATATATATATATATATATATATATATATATATATATATATATATATATATATATATATATATATATATATATATATATATATATATACTGTATATACTGTATATATATATATATATATATATATATATATATATATATATATATATATATATATATATATATATATATATATATATATATATATATATATATATATATATATATATATATATATATATATATATATATATATATACAGTAAATTCAATAAACTGGTTTGGCTATATTCTGCCTTCTCTACAGAAGTCCAGCATTGTGCACCTGACTCAGTGCTCAGCCTACTGCAAATCAGGAGGATTAGACACACCCAATTCCTTTTCCACTCACAGGCACAAATCATCCTTTTTAAAGTACAACATATGGTAATAAAAAAATCTGTAAATTGTGACCATTTGAAAGCCTCCCGTTAGCTAATATAGCATAATCTCTTAAGAGGCAATACAACATTAGCATTATGAAGACATAGCACTTTTCCTCCCTCCATTCATCTTATACTGAACCGAATTATAGTAAAATTTAATATGTAACAGGCCTACTTTACTGTACGTTTTGTATTGTGTTTTCATACTGCAGCAGTGACCCAGTTTGGAAAAAGGTTCACCTCATCACACTAGACACAATATGACGATATTTGGGAGGAAATGAAGTGGCATTGTAACCCGCAGTGACAATAACAAGGTCCACACATGGGGCTGGAAAACACGCTGACCAACAAACCTGCTTTTATTAGGTCTACACTTCAAGACCTGTCATTTGTGTGTGTGTGTGTGTGTGTGTGTGTGTGTGTGTGTGTGTGTGTGTGTGTGTGTGTGTGTGTGTGTGTGTGTGTGTGTGTGTGTGTGTGTGTGAGACAGGGGCGGATGTAACATTTCCTAATTGGGGGAGCAGGCCGCCATTTTCAGTTGCAGGACTAATATTAGGCAAGTTTAGCATCACTTTCATTTTAAATATCTTTGAAATGTGGGTGTTTGCATCATGTTCAGTGGGGCAGTCAGGCCATTTAGGGGGGCATTGCCCCCATATGCCCATGCCATATCCGCCCCTGGCGAGAGAGTGCGCGCGCGCGCGGGCGTGTGTGGTTCTCTTTCTTTACATACTACAATTCAATTCTTGGTACTATAATGTCATTAATTAAAGTCTACCCTGCGCATTTAACTAGGCACGTTGAACACTACAGATCAGTGGACTGGCCCCATGTAACCTCAATTTAGGCTGTACACATTATTCAACATTGCAGAGACATGGAAAATCGATCGTCTTCTTTCTTCTTCTTTCTTTCTCCTCTCCCTCTTTCTCTCAACTCTCTGCCTCAGCACCCCCCCCCCCCCCCACACACACACACATGCACCTATTCTCACAGTTTTGCCAGACTATCCTGCAAGACAGACTTGAATCTGCTCTCTCACTCACAGCAGACGGATAGACAGACATACACAGATAGTAAGACAGATATGAGCGTATCGTGTTGACAGTAGAGGCCAGTAGTCAGTGACTGAGGAAACACGCCGTTTTATCACATTAAATCCACCTAGCCTAGCTTTTATTATCTTTATATATATATCCCTCGTGGCCAAAACAAACGGCTCGCTTTTCAAGGTCGGCACGCGCGCGCGCAAACACATCGCAGCAAGGCGATCAGAACCATTCACCCACACACACTTCCACACAAACACACACACACTCTCTCTGTGGTCTGTCTGGGGAAGGAAGGAAGGAAGGATGATGCTGGCTGCGTCCATGTGCGTCGTTCTACAGTGGATCATTTGAGGATCGCTCTCTCTTCGTATACTACAGCTCACTATGGTCAAAAACAAAGGTAAGACTAAAAGAGACGGACACTTGAATTGTTTCCTGATCCATCCGCTGACTGTGTGTGTGTGTCTGCCTCTTAAATCTGTTCGTTCCGTAACGTAGCGCTTTCTTTCTGTCTCTCTCTGTGTTTTTGCCCATGCCAGTCAGACTGGCTCATGGTTCTGACTTGGCATGTGAACATGCAGAGGCATCTCTGTGTCTTTCTCCTCCTCCGAGGCAGCGCATTTTGATCGGGGAGGGAAAATGAATGAACCACGTTTTCGTTTCGCTTTGTAGTGCAGTGGTTCCCAAACTTTTTAATGTCAAGGACCCCCCGAATTTGACACTTTACGTCCCGTGGACCCCATCACAAAATGCCAGGGACTCGGACTCCCCATAAGAGGAGAATTTTTGTTTGTTTGTTTCTTTCCAGCTCTGTGATTCTCAACCCGTCTCATTTGACATTTCAAGGGACCCCCCGGTTTGACACCGCGCATTCGTCTACGGACCTCCCATAATGGCCGTGAACGCATTGATCTACACCTGTAGGCTATATGTAAAACCAGTGTTAATTTAACAATGAGAGTGTACACATTATACACTCCCAAGAGTTACAGACCCATATGGCTTGGTCCCAAACTATTATTTTGCTGAGGACCCTCTGGACCTCTCCCTTGAGGACCTAGGCCTATGTGATGGGCGTCCCCCCGGACCCCACTTTGGGAACCAGTGACCACTGAATCTATTCTAGTATTCTTCCCCCTACCTGCTCAGATGCTCTCTGCTGTCTGTCTGCCCTTCTCCCTGTCTTCACTTTATAGTTCAAACCCTCTGCTGTGGGCAATATGTTGTGGAATTTGGAGGCACAAGTCTGTTGAAAGATTGTTTTGAGGGGGCAATTCAGCCTACCTTGTCCTGGGTCTCTCTCTCTCTCTCTCTCTCTCTCTCTCTCTCTCTCTCTCTCTCTCTCTCTCTCTCTCTCTCTCTTTCTCTTCTTTCTTTCTCTCTCTCTCTCTCTCTCTCTCTCTCTCTCTCTCTCTCTCTCTCTCTCTCTCTCTCTCTCTCTCTCTCTCTCTCTCTCTCTCTCTCTCTCTCTCTCTCTCTCTCTCTCTCTCTCTCTCTCTCTCTCTCTCTCTCTCTCTCTCTCTCTCTCTCTCTCTCTCTCTCTCTCTCTCTCTCTCTCTCTCTCTCTCTCTCTCTCTCACACACACACACACCCTTCTTTTCTTTATGCCCCCCAACCATTGTTGAACTGTTTGACTGCACTTGACCCTGTGATCTTTTCATTGTTTTGGTTTTGGGCATTCATTGTTTTGGTTTTGGCTTTATTGGATCATTGTTGCTGTTTTGGGCCAGCTTGTTGGTAATTTGTGAGCTTTGTCTAATAGGCTATTTCATGCTGTCAATGCGGCCAATGCCAGTGGGGTCCTTGACTGCTAAAAATCCATTATGGAAACTTTATGGAAAGAGATCTTTCTCGAATGATAGACTTCACCCATTTATAATCAATCCACAATATAACCCAAATTCTGATTTATAGGTTTGTAATAAAGGCAGCCCCATGGTCTTTTTAATAGCATCAGTCTGTCTAACTTAATCGCACATTGTAGGAACTGGTAGTGTCTGGCTACTAAGACTTAATATTAAGGACTGGAATAGTGAAATATCCTCCCTTCTCCCCTTGTGCTGAAAATACCCCAATTCCCTCTGGGCAGAAGCCTGTTTCACTACCTTGCACTTCTGTGTCATATATGGTAATTCTGTTTTATTTTATTTTTACACCTGCTTTGGTCTTGCACTCCTTACTTTTAATTCAGGGTTAGGATGGTCATATAGGAATTCAAGCACATCATACATGAATGCACGCATCATTAAGCCAGGTTGTGTGAGGTTGATCAAAAAGTCATTCGGAGCGAAATAATAATACATCTCAATGTTTGTTCTGTTAATTATACTCTAACATGAATTGTTGTTTTTGTTTATTTTGAAAATAGGTTAGGCTATTACTTTTTGCTTTTTTTCTAATCATTCCAGACTCGTAGCACAACATTGTGTAGTAACATTAAGGCTCATCTCTGGCTCTGTGGGTGTATAAATGCTTGTGCCATCAGCCCCTGCAGTGGGTTGAATACCCCATGGGTTTGGGCTGTTTTTTTTTTTTTTTTTTTACTCTCGGCCCCAAGCCTCGGTTCCATTTTTATCTGTGGTGTAAGGTAGTTCTTAAACAAGAGAGCGTGCGATAAAATGTTGTGTTGCTGTTTTACCTTTTTCATCCTGGACTCCCTGTATTGATCATGACATATGCGTTTTTTTTTTTTTAATTTTTCCTTTTCAAAGTAATTCCAATTCTGACATGTTTTGTGCTTGGACGGCCGACTTGCTATTTTCACTATTTGTTGTACAACAAAGCCAATGTGTGTGTGTGTGTGTGTGTGTGTGTGTGTGTGTGTGTGTGTGTGTGTGTGTGTGTGTGTGTGTGTGTGTGTGTGTGTGTGTGTGTGTGTGTGTGTGTGTGTGTGTGTGTGTGTGTGTGTGTGTGTGTAAATGTACTAAACATGTCTACTATGTGCATTCATGCTTAGCCTAGATGTGTAGAGGATATTATTTATTTATATGTTCCACTTGGAAAAAGTAATCGTCATAAGCTCTATAGAAAAAGGACATCTGTGTTTCTGTATGTTTGGGTGTCCAATCCTGCAGTCGACATATTTCTAATTTTCTGTTTTTGCCTGTCTGTAATTTTAACAAAACAAAACAAAAAATGTAAAACATGACAAAAAAACAAAGGTCTTACAAACTCAGCTTTGATGCATCTCTATCTACTTTCTTTGGCCAACAGTGAGAAACTAGACTGTGACATTCTCGAAGTGAAATTTCACTGTGGGACATTCCAGAACATAACATTTTATTTCACTCTGCTTTACCGTAGGTACGTCTTTGGGTCACAGAACAGCTCCTCAAATCCGAAGCTATTCATTTTATGCAAATTTATTAAAATCAGTCGTACGCAAGTTGACCTATCGGCATCACTCGCGGGATGCACTGGAATGATTCTAAAATAGAATGCTAAAGCTATCTCGTTTGCATATCATACTCCCCTAAGCAGTCATAAAAAAACTGTCATCAAAATGTGCTCTTTAGCTGAGATGACGAATTGACTCTTTTTATAACCTTGATTTACCCAGGGAATGTTTGCTTAACATGCACAGTCCTTTCATCCCTGCCCTACTTCACATGTGTTGAGCTGCGTATACAGTCACACATGCAGCCACTCAAGTGCAGCAGTTAAGTAGTTCTGAATCTGAATAGTTATTCTGAATAGTGATTTGAACAGTCTAGTAAACTTTAACTGAGCTGGGATAAGGCTGGCTTGGAGCATTCCATTCAGAGTACTGTATGCAAGGCTCTATCTCACTGTTATGTTTGTTATCTTTGTCTGTGCGCCACTGTAAACCGCCGTCCACCAGGGATACTACTTGTTCCACTCCAATGCCTTCACGTCGTTGTGGCACATTGCGAGCTTGTTATAGTTTTGCTATTTTAGGAGAATCGTCGTGTAATAGAAGCAGCTTGTGACTCGGTCTTCCCGATCTCGAGGGCACTCGAAGGATGATGGTGCGATGATGATGATGATGATGACAGATGATGATGTTTGCCTGTTTATACTGATGATGATGATGATGATGATGTTTGCCTGTTTATGCTGAATGCCGGTCTATTATAGACCAACATTCAGCATAAAGCAGACAAACATCATCATATGACATCAAGCCCGGAATAAGTTATTGGTGTGCTTGCTTCTTTTTGACACTAGCACTTATCATCATAATGCTTTGCCCAAGGACATGCGTTTGAAATGAGACCAGGAAGGTGTACTTGTTTTTTTTTTAGTAAACATACCTATTATAGAAATAGCCTATAGTAGAAATAGTCTGTTAACACAACAGTGCAAGTTTGGTATTACAATTTTTTCCTAATGTGCTGTGTTTTTGAAGTGGTTATGATCAAGTATTCCACCAAAATGTCAGACCATCTACCGTAGTCTACTGTGATGATATGATGGATGATATGATTGATTATTCCCTGCCTAGCAGTGACACTACAATCAGCAGTTTACGAGTCAGTGAGTCACCTCGACAACCTTCAAACTCATTTGGACTAATTAGCTTCTCTCTTATCTATGTCACGCATTCTCCGAGTTTATTTCGGCCTCCTTCATCACGTTCTGTTTCTTTCAGTTCGCAAAGGAAGCACCTATAGTATACATATTGGCATGCACGGTCAAGAATGAAGAGCATTTAAGAGGCTAAGTACATTTCAATGAAGAGCAATTAGCATAAGTTCCTAAATCCCGCCGTCTCCACATGGACTGATGACGCATAAGCTACTCTGTTGTTACTCCTCGGCTCTCTGTATGTATTGGATTAAAGTGGATGAGGTTTTAAAAATGCAAAGATCATGCTCTACTGTTCACTGGACTAAAAGTGGGTTCTTAAAACTGTTTCAACATTTTGAGAATTCTAGTCAGTTTACTTGGCCACCAGATGGTGTACCCAATACTGTAATATCCAAGCAAACCAAGTCTACAGTATGTATTGCATGCATGCATGTGCGTGTGTGTGTGCATAAAACAGACGGGGACCCCACACATTGAGGTCATTTCTTGACCACTTTGGACGCAGGCGCCTCGCCAGAGGCAGGCCGTTGGCCATTGCGCTTTCCTACTGTGCAGACGAGACCACAGTACACTGCCGTACAGGACAGAATACAGTACAGTACAGTAACTATAACAATAAATGTATAGTTGCACCGCTCAGTTCACACAGGTGTGATTTTTTCCACCAGGCCGAAGGCATGGTGAGGAGTGTATGTGTCTGTCTGTGTGTGTGTGTGTGTCCGTCCGTGTGTGTGTGTGTGTGTGTGTGTGTGTCTGTGTCTGTCTCTCCCTCCGTCTGTGCACAGCTTATCTCTGGCACCGTTACTCCGATCCCCACCAAACCTTGCACACACACTCCCTGGATGCCGATGATGAACCTCTGCCCCAATGTTTCCGTTTCCCACCAGGGCCTGTTATAGTGCCACCCTTAGGCAGCACGCAATATTACATATACCTGCATTGATATGCATGAAATGTTGCATGTACACTCCTTAGAGGCCTGTATTTTTCATTTCAGCTTTTTATAGCACCACCATGAGACCAATTTTTGAAAAACATTTTTTTTCCAAAAATCCCAAAATTCCAGGTCTGTGCCATATTTCATATTCCATACTAATTGCCTACAATTCGCTTTCAAACTTAGCAAGATTTGCCTGTTTACAACAAAAAGCACCAACTGATAAACACAGCAGGCAATTTACATACACTTTTTAATTCGGTTTCATACTAGGCTGAGAAAAATATCCCACTCTAACCCCTAAGATACCCCTAAGATTATACACTTTATGGAGTGGAATTCTAAGTGCTTGGTCAGCAAAACGATGGGTGATGTTGAATAGCTTTAATTAATTGTAATTATGTATCCATTTTTGAATCCATTGCAGTGGAGTGAGTCATAAAAGGGGCACTTTCACACTTTCACTCAGAACACTTAAACACCTGCTGCTTTCTATTGTGCTATTTCTAACATTGCAGCCCGGTGAAGCTTAATTTCTCAATAGTGTCCCTCTAATCTCTCTAATCGACCCAGGGTGGGCTTGGAGTTGAGGTGGAGGGAGAGAGAGAGATAGAGAAGAATATATATATATATATATATATATATATATATATATATATATATATATATATATATATATATATATATATATATATATATTAGGGGTGTTGAATGATTAAAATTTTTAATCAAATTAATCACACCTTCAAAATGAATTTAATCATGATTAATCACCATTCGGACAATTTCGGACAATATGCCATGTTTTCCTGTGTATTGTTGCGGAAATGGAAAGACAGCAGGGCTATTCAACTAAATTGTTCAGGAGTCCGCATTGCCAAAAACCCAAGGGGCCCGGGGCCAGACTGCCACAGAGACTACTCTCTACCATGACACATGTGTACACACACAGCCACATTTTTTAAAGTATTTCACTTTTAAAATGCTCCATTTATAAGAAAAGTGCAATGTGCATCTGGTCTTTCTAACATGCATCATATTTGAACCAAATCAAAATACACGTTTATAGTGCAGCTTATGAAAAGGTTGTTCATATCTGCACAACAGCAGCAAATCACAACATCTAAGGCACACTTATTGTGCTCTCTCTTTAATTCTCAAAAGGCTTGCAACAGGGGACAGGACTAGCCTACACACAGGCAACTAATGACAGTGATGGCACATCTTTGACTGGCCAGTGGCCATACAATAGGGCCCACCACGTTCATTTCATCAAGACAGACAAATACAAATATTCACTAATGCAACGCCAAAAGCAGAACATCATAGTAGAGGTAAACAGGGAAAGAAATAGAAATCTACCTCCTGCAGCCAGCATGCACTCGACTCTTCATCATCTCTGGGTGTTTTTTTCTTCTTGACAATAATCCATGCAACAGTGCCGTCTCTTACCATCGGATTATTTTGCGACAGCATTGACTTGGTTACAGAGCAAATACGTCTGCCTGCGCTCCCTATGGAGTTTCAATTTAGCCATTATTTCTCGGTCCACTCGTTATTAAACTGGCGATTTTCTGAATCAACTTTTCTTCTCAGTTTCGATGGCGACGCGGCTAAACAAACACACCATTCATTCATTCGTTCATTCATTCATTCATTCACACCACAATAGTTGGGAGTGATCCGAAAGAGCTCCGTGTTTGGTTTGTTTACATCTCACTTCACGTGGAGGAAGTAGAGCTACTCTGGAAGGGAAGTGGAAGGGACCATAGAGACTAGTGACAGACTAGCGACATTGAGGGGTCACAGAACAGAGCGTGCGCTGCTATTCAGTTAGCTGTACTCATGCTCAGTGGAAATGAAGAGCAGCCGCCATTAGACCATTCCATGGAAGTGAACGGAGATGTCAGGCCACCAGTTTAGTAGCCCTGATATACTCGCTCGAGCCCATAGACTCCAATGCATTCCGCAACTTTGTCCCTATTTGTTGTCCCCCTTTAATAGAGTCGCCAGCGAGTGGAATCACATCCGAGACAGAGCGTGCGCACGCACGAGCGTGCGCACACGCGTGCATGTGCGTTAATTGCGTTAAGAAATTTAACGCAAATAACGTAGAAATTTAATCAACGCCGTTAACGCGTTAAAAATCAACACCATTAATATATATATATATATATGTGTGTGTGTGTGTGTGTGTGTGTGTGTGTGTGAATTATTCCTACTGGGTATAATTCAAAATGTGAGATCTAAAGAACAGAGTTCGTACATCATATACCACATTGTTATGTGCAATGACGTTATAGTCGCAGTACAGTAGTAGATCTTGTTGACTTGGTCATTTTGAAAGACACTCCCAAGTCAAAAAAGTGTGGGCACCCTCGCCTTAAAACATTCAAATTCCAAAAGAAAATGGCACCCTTTTAAAATAATAGCCCACTATAGCGCCACCAGGAGGCCACAACCTGCCCAGAAAGGTGCTTTTCTAGTTA
Source organism: Benthosema pterotum (assembly GCA_039105355.1). NCBI lineage: Eukaryota > Metazoa > Chordata > Actinopteri > Myctophiformes > Myctophidae > Benthosema > Benthosema pterotum. The sequence goes on from CM076975.1 coordinate 17,724,470, forward strand.
TTCAATGTGTCACCTGCATACTGTATTTCCAAACCTACCCTGGAGATACTCCCATCATCACTATTCTACTAGCAGCAAATAATTATAATCCAATTTCCCATGTGTCTCCTTTAGTCAAAGCAGAGTCAACAGAATGACATTCTCTGTCGGATCACACTGGAGCCCAAATCATTTTAAGCCTAATTATATAATACACTTTGTGCAGAGCACATTTCGTCTGTTGACTGTGGATCAAAGTGCTTAGCAGACAGTATGATGACAAAAATGAATGCAATGACATGGCATGAATAGATAGCAATATATAATCACTGGTATCTTTGGGCAGCTCAGACATTACAGGGCGAAATGGTCTTTAGAAAAACATGTTAATGAGTGTGAGTCTCTAGATGTGCAGTTTGTTGAAGAAATAATTAGAAAGCACAACGACGCTGTGCATTTACTTGACTTAACTAATCCAATTGGCTTGGTACGGTGAAACAGCTCTCAAAGTTTCTCTTTTAGCACATAAAGAAAATGCAAACAAATCACTGATTTCTGCCAGTATAATGTCAAAAAAGCCTATGATTTTAGTTTCCACCCTCTCTCTCCTTCCCTGCTTCGGAAAAGAAAGTGATAGAACCGTGCTTCTCAAGCTTTTTTAGGCCGCGACTCCCCCCAAAATAATCACATTGGCTCTGGGGACCGCCACCCGAGAAGCACTTGGAACTGGAGGATCCTGAAGCATCGCATTTTACTTTGACTCTACGCCACAAAGAAATATTGTGGAAAATAGCCGATCTGCAGGCTCCCAATTCACCATTGTTGCCTCTTACTTATTATATTATTTGACAATTTGGCCGATGTTTGCACGTTTTTAATAGTATAGTCCAGTGGTTTTCAACCTTTTTGATACCAGGGCCGACTATTTATTCAGACCAAAAACTAAATATTTCTTTTGTTTTTGTCCACAATTCCAGGCTGGATTTTGGAAACAAAACAGTCAAACATACAGACCAAAATGACCATTCTTCTAAATTCGCTATACTTGGGCTAATCCAGATTATGAATATTTTAACTCTTGAGAGCGTAAAAATGACACCAAATGGACCCGCAAGGGTTTGCGGGTCCATTTGGTGTCATTTTTACGCTCTCACAGAGTTACATCTGGTTAACCAACCTTCCATCATTTAGCTGGGGGCCACCTGGAATCCTCTCAAGGACCACTGGTTGAAAACCACTGGTATAGTCTATGATTATTTTTTTTATGCAGCAGTGGCCTTTTTTCATTGAGGATCTCTCTTTTTTTAAAAGGTCTTTTTGGTATTACAAGTCTTTACAAGCGTGACGGGGGGGACCCACAGCTTGAGTAGCACAGTGATAGCAGTGGGGGTCCTGGTGTGATGACAAAGAAAGCAGGGCAGCAGGGTTGGGCCAGCGGTGCAGTGGAGGGCACAGCCAGACAACTAACCCTCTCCACTTCAGACCGGCTCATGTATAAAGGATTTACTGTTCGCTGGAGGTGACTGCAGCCTGCTGCAGCCTCCACGTTTCTGCTGATGTGGAGGTTCAGGGAGTGACTTATACTACGGTATTTAATATACACCATAATATACCCTCTGTGTATTAAGAATATATCAGGCTGCACTATTGAAGCAAAGACTAGACGATGGAATACTATGTATGCTATGGAATACTATAGTCAGCTGGTTTTAATTCATGATTCCCCCACCTCCATTCTGTTAATGTCACACCGACATCATTATTAGTACGGGCTTGAATAATCACGTTCATTATTTCGTGATGAAATTGATGCATCTCCCCACGCGATTTTTTTTTTAAAGCATGATCATATTTTTCAGCATCGTGTAGCTCAGTAACTAACGGTGCTTACAGGAACTGGCAGACTTAAGAAAAAAATAAATTCGCATTAGTCACTTTAATGACACGATTAGTCAAGGTAGATTTTAATCTGAAGTTCATCTACTTGAAAGTCAATCGCTGCGAGGAGAGAGGCGCCCTCCCTGCTGTCGGCTAAGAGCAACACAAAACATTCTCCACTCTGTTTTCATTCTTGTTATCTCGGTATAACCCCTCTCAAGTGCAACAAAGATATCACTGTGCTCATTGTGCACGTTTCATTGTACCAAAACATACAGTAGTGTGAAACGTGTTTGTATAAACAATAACTATTTTTTTTTTAGCTTAAAGGTATTAGAGGCAACTTTAGTTTTTACAAACACCCCAACTCACCTCCACTCTATTGGCTCATTAAGGAACTGCTGGAGACTGCTGTGCTGTGATTGATTAAAACGCTGCCCCACCCCACACAACCCCCTCCACTCCCTGTGTGTGGTGTGTACAGGACAGGCGTGTGCCTGTCCTGAGCCCAGTGAATGTTTTTGTTTTCATGATTTGTTGACAACAACAAAGTTCTGGACCGTCTGCAGGACGAAGCAAGTGGCTGTCTGCAGGGAAACATACAACAGCTGCAGCATCACAGTAGAAACAACGTAGAGGGGGAAAAGACAAAAAAAAAAAACTATTTTGATTTTTGGCTAAAAAGTTGCCTCTATTACCTTTAATAGTTTCATCCTTTGTAAATCTTCTCAAGGAATGTCCTGCATTTTAGGAGCTGACACTCAAAGTTTGCTTTGAACGAGTGTCTTTCTCTTCCTCCATGGTGGCTGAGAGATTGTTGCATGCAGTTAACTAGGATCCTGGCAGCACTCAGCAGCTACTGAAGCCAGAATGCTGCCTGTGTGATGCTTGCTGTGTTACTGTATGTGAGGTGTGAGGAGGATGCTTCTTCTGCACACTCACTTGTAAACCACTTATGCAAAGTATCCATTTGGGGTTACCATTGACTTGGGGACGTGTTCAGTGTGTGCACGCACGTGGACGGGATGCGCGCGCGTGTGTGTGTGCGCGCGCGCACGTACGTACCGCACCTGTGCATGACAAATGACTGGCCACACGCCGTGTTGTCGTGCACACAGCGACCAAAACACCAGTGCAGATGAATAAATACATAAACACACCCATTAATTATTATGCTAATCTTGTTATCATCCCTTTTTAGCATGATGAAGAAGGATGCACAGTTTGTTTGTGAGATGCCGTAGCTTGTAGATCAGCTAATGAATAATAATACCCACTAACTTTTCTCAGTGTGGGTAATCCTGTAAGTCAGTGGTTTTCAACCAGTAGTCCGGGGACCACCAGTGGTACCTGAGAGGATTCCAGGTGGTCCCCAGCTAAATGATGGACAGTTGGGCCCTTATGGATCCATTTGGTATCATTTTATGCTCTCAAGAGCGTATGGCGAATTATATTCAGACATTTGAATTACTTAATTTTCAAGAATGTATACATTTAGGAAATTTAAAGAATTGTTATTTTGAACGTTTTGCCAGTTATCTCTCCTAAACTTGAAAATCCTTACTTAAATTCTGCATCAAATGGTGGTCTGTGGCTAAAATTCAGATTAAATAGCCCCTGGTATGAAAATGGTTGAAAACCACTGCTGCAAGGTAACGCATTTGCTTTATGGCAAATTTACATTTCGAGAACTACTTCAGTAACATTGCAACACTGTTGGCACAAGACGTGGGTCTGACAGCGAGGAACTACTATGCAGTCACATTAGGGACTATTTGTATCATTTCACTCATGTCCTGCGTATGTGCAAGTTCAATATGGGTCCTTCCACCATGGCTTGTCAGCCTGGATAGTGTGCTTGTCTCGCTTAGCGGAGACATATCGCTTTCCTACCTCGTTTTCAAGTGATGCAGAAGAAGTCGACTATGTACCGTATACACAGTATACAGTATATACATACATACACTCTCATCATTCTTTGTAGGTGTGTCTGGCTGTCCTCCTGTGTTATTTTTTCAACTAGGGGGACGTGATCCCAACTAGAACAGAAGCTAATATCTCACCGCATGCTTTGATCTCCTCATAGAGGAACAGCAATGCAGAGAGGCAGAGCTACATAGCTTGACAGGGAAAACAGAACGGCAGCACCTGCAGTCCTCCCACACTCTGGTTGATCCTCTTGATTGGCTTCTTCTCCATCTTCTCCTCCGTTCACATCATGCTTCCACCCAATTAGCTCATCATCGCTCTCCTTTATTTACATACAGGCTCAATTTGCCTCCTTGACAGTCATCTAGATGTAGGTGATTATACACATGCTGTTTTTTTTTCCAGTGGACCCTGGAGTAATTAAATTCAGGCACATACACAAAAGAGACACATGCTGCATGTCGATGCGTGCAACATTTATCAGTCCAAGCTGTTAATAATAAAAAACATCCATTCAATCAATCAGTTATACGTTGGCAGGATTTTAATCGATAATATTTCTCTCCCGCCCCAATATGGATTCAATTTGGCATCTTTAACAATGTTTTATTTAATTTAATTCAAAGCACTTACATTGGGTCCGTGAAAGCTGTGGGGGAAAAAAACAATCTGTAGTGCATGCATGTTGGTCACAGCCAGCCATTATGCTGCTGCAAATCACACTTGTAAGTGGCTATTACACACAGCATGGTGGAAAGCTCCATTCTGATTGATGATGGTCAATCACAACATTCTGAGAACAGACCATTGGTATAGACTGTAGCTGTTAGGTCATTTAATTCCTCACCTACTGTTGACAGGTGCCTCCCCCTCTCCTCTCCAGCCCCTAGGTAGGAGTATTTGCAGTGATAAATATCATCCTCCCGTGATCACAGGCCAATCGTGTGTGTGTGTGTGTGTGTGTGTGTGTGTGTGTGTGTGTGTGTGTGTGTGTGTGTGTGTGTGTGTGTGTGTGTGTGTGTGTGTGTGTGTGTGTGTGTGTGTGTGTGTGTGTGTGTGTGTGTGTGTGTGTGTGTGTGTGGTGTGTGTGTGTGTGTGTGTGTGTGTGTGTGTGTGTGTGTGTGTAGAGTGTAGACTATAGTAGACGCTTGACAAGCCAGATGCAGCGCGGTCCCTCTGTGCTTTGCCTTATCAACCATGGCAGCCATGTAAACAAACATTGCCATACGACAGGCTCCGAGCTGAACCACTCATTTTGTCGGCAGCGGCATTCAGAATCAGAACGTATATGTACGTTGGGGTGAGGTTAGTGGCAGGAAAGCATTCCCTGAGAACCCACCGGAAGAGGAGGTCTGAGGGTGGTCCAAACAGGGCAAAACAACTAAACAGCAAAGATTATAACTAATAGAACTAAATAATATTTCCTCAAAACATTTCATGGGAGAAATAGCACAGCAACATAAACTAGATTCATTGTACTGTGTGTGTGTGTGTGTGCGCGTGTGCGTGTGCGTGTGTGTGTGTGTGTGTGTGTGTGTGTTAAATCTACGGTAATCTGTGTCAAAAACAAAGTTGTTAAGGCTAAATCAATAAAAAAATAAAAACAGTATATTAAAATATTTAAACCACGTTAAAGTACAACACGGCTCAAGTGCGAGCTGGAATTAAATCATTCTTAAGTCAATAAAATTGTTTTGTTGTCTTTTTAAGTGTCAATTTGTTACGTTTTCCTTTTTCCTCTATTCAGTAGCTGTGTAACAGCAGGAGGATTTGCAACAGCGATGCGGTGATTGAAAAATTAACCCTGTGTTCAGGCTGAGACAGACGGCGGTCTATGCTCGTCTCTCCACATCCGGAGCCTGTCGGGGGTTAATTTCTCTGTAATCACCACGTCGCTGTTCATTATTCCTTACTTACACATCTTACGCACATTTGGCTTCACTTCTCTCCTCATGCACATTCGCCCTTGCCATAGAACCTCCTTTTCGGTAGAAGCCCCATCACCCTAAAACAGTGAGTGGTATTAAAACGTTTTCCTGTGAAGGACCCCCTACATCAGTGGTTTTCAACCAGTGGTCTGGGGACCACCAGTGGTCCCTGAGACGGTTCCTGGGGGTCCCCAGGCTAAATGATGGAAAGTTGGTTAACCTGATGTAACTCTGATGTAACTGTGCGTAAAAATGTTTACACTCTCAAGAGTTAAAATAGTGGTCATCTGATTTAGATGATGATTTTGCCTGTTTTGTTTGCGAAATTCAGCCTGGAATAGTGGACAAAACCAGAAGAAATCATTGCTTTTTCGTCTCTGGGGTGAAAATGTCCTCAAATGGAGGTCTGTGGCTCAAATGCTAGATAAACAGTGGGCCTTGGGATCAAAATGGTTGAAAACCACTGCCCTACATCGATATGCTCTTGTTTTGACCCAGGAACGAAGTGGATCGTATGCTATTGCTCTGTGAGTATAGTATGATCTATATGCTTTGGAAAGCACCTTGGGTCAAATGCTGTGTTTTTTTCCCCTTTTTTAATGTGCTATATATAAAAAGTGACTTGACCCAAATGCATCAATACAACAGCAGAATGCACTGCTTGCCTCCACGCCAGGATTCCACCACAGGGCAGGGAAGGTGCAATCAATATCCCCAATCAAAGCTCTCCCTGTGGCTATACCTGTCAGGTGCGTATAGCGTGTATACACCTTGGGAAGTGTCTGTTTCAATTACTGCAGTCGGCAAACGGCTGTGAACTGTCACTGGCTGGGAGGCGCCACGGGCTACGTGATAATACGGAGGGAAGAGAAGAGAGGGTGGGACGGAGGATGTGCAGTGAACTAGCGGAATGGAGGGATATTCACATGAGAAAAACAGGAGGGGAGAAAGTAGGACATGTTCCACTTCTGTGTTTTCGGTGACGCTGTAAGTCCTGCGTCTGAGAGGAGGACGCGCCTTATTTGGCATGCGCGTGCTGTGTGTATAGGCTTGTGTCCGTGTGCCATTTCAAAGTCAGTCTAGCGTCTCATGATGTCATGATTCATTTATGGACTACATCTATTAAAGAGCGGTCATGACAGAGAGAGGCGGGAGGGAGAAGGAGATGGAGAAAATTGCAAAGAGATGGGATCATATATTTGAGAGTAACCGGGTGCATTTGAGATAAATTACAGGCTTGCGTGAATGGTTTATTTCTCACACACACACCCACACACGCTGATCAGTGTCAGATTTTGTGTGCACGCTGACAATAGGCCAGGGACCTCAATTTTCAACTATATGTTTCAAACCAGTCAACGAGAAGCGTCATTTCTTTTTATTAATCATCTCAGATCAGTCATCATCACCCCAGGCTATGGGAAGCGGTCCGTCCCAGCCCGAATGAGCTGAAGTCCAAAAACCCTAGTATGCGAGCCAGATCATAAAGTATGCAGGTTTTATTTCAAAGTTCATCTACTTGGAAGTCAGTCCACAACATCTCTCTTCTTACCGGCAGTCAGAAAAGAACAAAACCAAGCGTTCCCCGCAATGCTTTCATTTAGTCTTTAGTGCAGTGGTTTTTCGACCCTTTTCATACCAGGGCCCACTATTTATTCAGCATTTGAACCACGGAGCACCATTTGATGACATTTTCACCCAACAGACCCCAAAACTAAAGATTTCTTTTGGTTTTGTCCACAATTCCAGGCTGGATTTTTCGCAAACATAGATCAAAATGACTATGATCTTCTATATTCTCTAATTGTGTAGTGGGCTAATTCGCATGATGAATATTTTAACTCTTGAGAGCGTAAACGTGAAACCAAATGGATCCGCAAGGGTCCGTTTGGTTTCACGTTTACGTTCTCAAGAGTTACATCTGGTTTACCAACTTTCCATCATTTAGCTGGGGACCACCTGGAACTCTCTCAAGGACTGGTGGTCTCTGGACCACTGGTTGATAACCACTGCTTTAGTGCAACCAAGGATGTTCACTTGTTTGTTATAGTTTGTGCATCTGCTGCTATAATAAAAGAATAAATACATAAATGCATTGATGATAGCAGTAATAATAATAATAATACAACATAATATCTGCAACAACAAAGATAGCAGTAATAATAATAATAATACAACATAATATCTGCAACAACAATATATGCAATACGCACCTGACCCGACCAATTGTCGCAAGTTGTCGATCCGAAATTGTCAACTTGCAAAAGGCATTGTCTACTTACTGACTTTTTACTGTCCTTTGGAAATGATTTGAAAGTAAACACAGCTAAATTAAGCCTGACAGCCCAGTACAAATTCAGAGGTACACTGTAGGTTGCCTTGGTTACTGAGCAGGGAATCCAATAAGCAGCCGCTGTAATGAAACAGAACGCCCAAGTAAGTTTAGTCAGACTAGGAAAATGAGCACGGATATTCTTTCATCTGCCTTGATGTAATACCCCCCGGGGAAAGCTCAAAACACAACCCCTGACTATCTACTGTGTCTATGCTGGTCTGCCATCATTCAATACCTAGTGTGTAGTGTTCTTCTACTGTCCTACGACAGCCTTCTGAAAAAAAAAACTCTTATGCTGCCCTCAGTGATGCTGAAGTGAAGTGTTCACAACATGTCAAGGATCCCTAAAAGCATTCGGCCACAGACCTCCCCATCTACAAATTATTTGGTACCGGGCCGGCATATAAAAGTATAAAATGATGCTCTTTAGCTCGACTCTAAAATGATACAAATGCTTTCTGGCGTTTAATGGGTTAACATACTGTCGCTCCCTTTTGCAAAAGACTCCTGGTAATTTCAATTTGCAACCTTAATTGACTTGTGAGTGATGCAACAAACATAATTGAATTTCATTTACAACTACACTCTACTGATTATAGAGGAATGCCATATACACCACACAGACCAAACAATGGATGAAGATAAACAACAAATAATATATATATATACTGTATGTATGTAGAGAAATTGGAGTAGGACCAACATGTCACCTAGTGGTGTAGCCTACTCAATGTAATCGATCAAGAGGCTGCATTATCGATATGGCATGAATTGATCAGTCTGTTCAACATGATCAAAGCCCCCTTGCAAGTTGGAATGCACTCCCTTCCGAACACATTGTTAGGATGTATTGTTTATATCCATTTTATTTTAATTTAAAGCATTCTGTTACCCTGAGATTGTTTTTTGTGTATTTGTGCAACAAAGGTCATTAGTCGGAATAAATGTATAATCAATATATCTCATTTTATTGATATATCAATAAATCAATATATTGGCCTCTGTATCATCATACATATCTATCCTAAGATCGTCTGCAATATCCACCCCTAAGCCTTGCTACTGTTTTGTAGTCATAGATAGGCCTATATTATTGTTATGAAATTTACCAGCGATATTTTCTTCATGTTAAATGACAAGACAATGATTACAATAGTTTATTACAATAGTTTACAATAGTTATTATCTCATTTTCAAACTTTATTGAGTGTGTATACACACGTCACACTGATCAAAAAGATACCGTATAGATTGAATGTAGTTTGTTTGTTCCAGGACTCTGACAGCCGCAGGCAGGGGGATAAAAAAAAAACTTCATGTATGGAAGTTTCGCATTGCTTGTGACCCTATCAGAACATGTCACAAAGCAATTTCAGCCCCCAACTGAGAAACACTGCCGTCTATACTATATATACAGTATATACTTTATACTCGGTTAGGGCTTTAGAGAGGTTACTGTAAATAGTGATGTTGATGCTTTTACCGCCTGCTGGGGGCCTGTAATCAATGTTATAGAAATGTTACTTTCCATACAATATCCGCATTTTCTTCACCTAAGCCGCCATTACAGTGTAAAACCCTATAGTGCCGATATATCGGTGTTGCTGATTGACAGTATATGGGCCATTATTTGAATTTTGGACGACATCAACAATTAATTAGAAACGTTTTCCAAAGATTTCAGCATAACGACTCAAGATGTGTCCTGTTGGGAGCTTGTAGATCAGCCTATTTTATTTGATTTGGGCTTCAGTGGTTCAGTTCAGTTTATGCATAAATATAATTTATTTTATTTGCTTGTCCATAATCACATTCAAATACAATACATCTGGCTGCTTCTTTTAAACATGCAAGCATGCATGCTTAGGCAGCACTTAGCTACAGCAGGCTATACTGTATTACTGTGTTACAGTGTACAGTATGTGTCCTGTATAGACTATTGCATGTGTACATCTAACCTAATTAGCCCTAGTGGATTTAGTAATGTTTTATGTAATTTGATGTATGATAGATGATGTGCATGTAGTTTCTCATGCTTACATACCATATGTTTCCAGTTAATTAGAGACTACCAAGTGTATGTAGTAATACCAAGTCTATACATATTACATACATAATAAGAGAGTGACGCCTGCACACAGCCAAGCATAAAATTACTTGCTGATGAAAATTGTTAGTATACATTTGTATTTACCCTTAGTTCTAGTCATCATAGCTTAGTTATTTTTTTCTAAAAAAAAAAAAAAAGAAAGAAAGAAAATAATTTCTTTCACCATTCTGTTTTAGTCTACCAAATCAACATGGCTAGTGAATGGAACATGCATTGGTTAAGCAGTTTGTGCCTACCAGTTGTGCCAAAAATCAGATCACAGAAACACAGAATGATTCACAATCAATGAATTCACTGTCTGCCACAAACTCCTGTTCTCACACTAGAGAGTGTCAGGGATACTTGATATTTGAAGCATCATAATATGTCATGTATTTTCCTGCAGGTTTAAAAGACTGGAGTCCTGCATGTCACTAATCACTGAAATGTTCTATTTGTACTATTATTTCTCTTTATCTACCTTGTCATTACATAGGAATTACTAATGATAATATTTATTAAAATTAAAGTATTTGGTCAGAAATATTACCTTTGGTTTGGATATATTGTCCAGCCATAAAGCTATACTGTAGAATGCACTATACTTAATCTTCCAATTAAATTTCATTGAGTACACAAATAACAATATACTTTGGTCTATATGTTGTGCGCGTGCGCGCGCGCGCGCGCGCGCGCACGCACGCACGCACGCACACACACACACACACACACACACACACACACACACACACACACACACACACACACACACACACACACACACACACACACACACACACACACACACACACACACACACACACACAGTATCACCTAGACCTTCACAACCAGTAACTCCGTACACAAAGAGGAACACCTTACTGTACGTGAAGCACACCTTGAGCAGTTCTCAGTTCAGCTCCTCTAACTGCATGGAGCATATAGAACATCTACTGCAATGCAGGGAAAATGCTTCACCAGTTGAACATACATCACTCTGCTTGGGAAATGGAATTAAGGTGATTAGAACTAGGGAACCGTCTTGGTAGTTTCGATGATGCGCACAAGCCGTTATTTATTATAATTATTATTTTATTATTAATATTAGTCGTAGTATTTTCGCATCTCACTAACAAAATCTACCAATCGGTAATGCGTGGCACAGCTTGTAATAGCAGGAATGACCGATCTTGGATGCATGTAATGGTGACTGACAAGCCATTGTGTTGATCTACAGTACAAATGGTAGCCTACAATAGGTGTCTGAGGACGTCTAAAAGAGTTGGGGAACAGCTAGGCTTTATTATTTGCTATTTTATTGTTCTGTTAATTGCACTACTATTTGATTGAGAGAATGGTTGCTTGTGCTGTTTTATTTCCATTTCTGACCTGTTTTTGCATTTTAGTAATTTATTCTTGTAGGTGTACAACTTTAGGAAACAATGTGTGGTGGTTGTATTTGAATGAAAAGAGTTTCCCCAAGCAATACAGTAGTAAATAAAGTCCTAAATCTTACATGTATAGGACAGGTGGCTGTAGGAGTGAACCACTAATGTAAAAAAGGAGTGAATAACAACCTCTCCTATAGGCTGCCTACAACCCAGTGGACAGTACAGCACTCCAGCGGCCATCAGCCAACAAAATGGATCGCTGTGTGGATCCAGTGGATGTACACTTTCAGAGTTAAATGAAGTCTAAATACACTGGATTGAAGTTGCATAGATAATAAAAGGTATTAAGTGGGAGTGACGTAGTCTAGACTCTATAGCAGAGTTCCACAAACTGTCCAGGTTGGGATCCAAAAGATTAGATGATTGCCCTGGACCCAAAATAGTGGAAATGGCTATTTTCGCTACATATGTACCGGTGTGTAGGAAAAGAAAATGGGTGTTTTACTCAAGTCGTGACTTATGACCCCTATACAAATTGACCCGTGACCCACAAATGGGTCTTGACCCTCAACACTCGGCCAAGTGTTTGGGAGACAAGTGGTCTAGACTCCAGAGTACTGCATATTCAACTGGGGATCGTTGAAAAATGTGTAAGGTGCAGCAGGCAAGGGGTCTGCAGACGGCTCGATAGACATCTTATCAGTTCAGTACAGAAGAGAACCAGGTGGATGCAGAGATAGCCTCCCCTCCCCACACACACACACACACACACGCAGAGGACGACCCTCTTACTAGAACACCTGAGCCTCCCGGAGCCAGGAAGCATATAGGTAGCATCTGCCTCAGAGCCTCTGGGACTTTATTGTTGGTTGTGTGTGTTACTGCTTGAGTTAAACAGTTCAACCCCGTCAGGTGGGGGTCTGTTGGTTGTGTGGGTTATACTGGGCAGTTAGACAGTTCAACCCCTTCAGGTGGGTATAGGTGTGATGGTCTGTTGGTCGGCTACCGGTGGGGAGTTAGATTTCAGGTTTCAGATTTTTTTTATTGAAGGGAGACATCCCCTGGAGATGCAGCATCGCCTTTTCCAACAGCGACCCAGAAAAAGAAACAAAAAACATATACAGTACAGAAATGCACACACAAAAAATCCGGTTGAACCCCTCGGGTGCATGGGGGCCGGCATGGCGTCCAGGGACGTGCCAAATCAGCTTGAAAGGATTTCCCAACGTGCCTTGGGGCGTGTTTCGGTTACCCGCGTGGATATTGTTTTTATTTTTGTGTCACGTTATAGTGCCCTGTTATTGGAGTTAGAAAATAGCATTGCTTGTTTATTGTGATTAATGGAGCTGTTTTAAGGTTATTCCATTGTAGCGCTTAGTTTCAAGTGTGTGTATGTGGTTATGAAGCCGTGGTTATTGTTGTGGTTCGTGGTTTTAGTGCCTTATATGGTATTTCCTGCGTTGCGCTCTGCTGGAGCCTTCTCCATCGAGGAACGATCTGTGGAATCTTCAACCAAGCGGTCAATACAATGTTATTCTTGTTTTGTGTCGCTTTGGGAATTAGCTGCTGTCTCCTGAGTGTCTGTATTCAGGTAGTAAAAGAGATGAAGGCAGAGGTGATTTACTTTCAACTTCTTTGTAGGAAGAGCTCCCAGCTCAGAAAAAGGCTTTATTGAGTGACGTCCAAAATGTGATTTCATGTCACGTCAAATCACTTTGAAGCATGTGCTTAGCACCTTCATTCGCACGCATGTACGCGCGCACACACCTTATACGTACGCTATACTTGCCTGAGGGCCAGAAACCTTGTATCCATATTTCAACTGTCTTTGATTCTTCTTGCAAATAATGCTCTTCTTAGTTATACAGAAGATCACGCAAAAGTAGTAAAAATAGCAGATCTGCTCTCAACATTGTGATGCCTTGTGAGCTTGTAGTATGGCTATTGTCACTATTTTTTTAAAAATGTTTTTAGATCATAAAAAATCATCAAGGATGTATTGCAGCATTCAGACAGAATACCCTCAAGACTTATTATTTTATTTTATTTCCTGCGGCTCAATATGAACAACATTACATCATCTTGTAGCAAATGAAACAAATGCGGCAAATGGCAGCTACGGTTGGCTGCAAGTCAAAATTGGCCTCCATAAAATATGAATCCCTCACCCACCCCCTGCCCCCTCTTTGTAAATGTTTATTTTCCCTTTTTACCACTATGATTTCCTGCTTTTGGCTATACAGAAGAGATTATTTGTGCGTCTCTAAATGTCTTGATGAAATGCACATGGTGGCCCACATTGTAAATAAGTAGACCTTTGCTGCGTTTTTTTCCTTTGCTATGATTTTTTATATTTTCTCATGGTGCTATTTTTGCTGCAGTACCAGCAATATCCACAAAACCCTTCCCTCCTCACTGTTCCTTCCGCCCACCTCATTGTTATTCCCAGTCTCATTTGAATATGCACGATCTGCCTCGTTTCAGTCAGTTTCATTGGGCATCTTTATGATTTAAAGGGTCGAGGCAAAGTTAAAAAAGAGTGTCCATTCGCAGATATCTCAATATAGGTCTGACTGTTTATAAAATACTTTTTACTGGTGTCAAAATACTGCAGATGGTAAAAAAACAAATCTTGAAAAATGTAAAATCATGGTAGGCCCCCTTTTAATGGAGTGGTCCACACACCGTATTGAGTTGTGGTTGAAATATGCTGTGATTCCCCAAGTTGTTAATCAATGAATCAAAAGCATACACTTGTTGAAGTTCATTTTGAAAGCTCTTAGAACCTTTTAGTTCTGGCATATACGGTAGCTTATTGACCTCGTAGTACTCCTCCCGCCCAAACAGTGCTGCCAACTTGCTATATTTAGCTTTTTTCCAGACCCCAACCTAGCGCCGAAATTAGTGAAAGACTCCTGGCGGAAAATCTAGTGCTTTTTGGCTGGGGAGTTGGGACCCTCGTTTTTCACCAGTTTTCCTCCTTCCTTCCTAGAAACGACCATTCGTAACCAAATGGGCCCTTATACTGTAGATCTGTAACTCTTGAGAACGTAAAATGAAACCAAATGGACCCGTAAGTCAAAGAGTTAAATATTATTTAATTAATTCTGAATTACTTCATTTTCAAGAATCTACACATTTAGAAAATGTAGAAGAATTGCTATTTTGACCAACATTTTGCCAGCTGTCTCTCCTAAATTAGTCCGAGAGACTAAACACAACACCAAATGGTGGTCCGTGGCCAAAATGCGGAATAAATAGTGGGCCCTGGCCTGGTATGAAAATGGTTGAAAAACACTGCTCTAGTGCATTTTGGAAGTGCCACTAATGCACTTTGGATTTTGGCAGTTGGCAATACTGCGCCCAACACTCCCCGCCGACAGGCGCGAACTCAACTTGAAGGAGGAAGCGCGGTGAATGATCAATATCGCCCTCCCCCGAACACAGGCCAATTGTGTTCACATAGACACCTCGTGGATTCAAACACACTGCCTCTGAGTGCTCTTTAGAATGTGATGTGCAATACATTCTCCCATTCACACGCTCAGGAATGTGTGT
The DNA here is from genome assembly GCA_039105355.1 of Benthosema pterotum. NCBI lineage: Eukaryota > Metazoa > Chordata > Actinopteri > Myctophiformes > Myctophidae > Benthosema > Benthosema pterotum. The sequence continues at coordinate 17,739,557 of CM076975.1, forward strand.
GTGAATGGGTCAATGTAATGCACATTGTAAAGTGCCTTGGATAAAGGCGCTATATAAATGCAACATTTTCACAACACAACCCGATAGGCAATTCAATTATGGACTATGGAGAGAGAGATAGCACACCTGTGTTATCCACCGTGTCTGTTGCCAGAAATGGCAAAACCACTGAGACAAGTTACGGCGAAGAAAGCACATCGGAGTCTCATATAAACAAACAGTGGAGACGTGCGCTAGTAGAATCACCATGGCAGCGCTGTGTACTGTAGGCAGTGGGCAAGCCCAACCTCAGAAAAAACACTTTTTGTTGTCATATAACTTTGTTTCGGCAAACCCTGCCAAAGTGAAGTAAATAAATAAATATATAATACAAAATAAAATTCAATTCCCACTATGCTGGCTTTAGTCCTGACTGCCTCCTGGAAAATGGCCCAGAAAAAATGACCTTGCTTTCTGAATTTTGAAAATTTTACTTCAGGAAAGTACAGTACAAGTAAGACCTGCTTGAATTACATTCTACAACCTTTTTGAAAATGAGCCGTTATTGCTCATTTTTTATTTTTATTTTTTATTTTTATGTATAACATTGTAATTTTCCCATCTAGTCACTAAAGCAAGACCTGCCCTGGTTTACCAGTTTTATAAGGATATGCATCGTCATTTCAATATTATATATTGAATATTATTAATTACTAATTATATTATTAAAATAAAATGATGGAAGCCAATTATTTAACAATTGAGTCCTATATTTGCTGTGTGTGTGTGTGTGTGTGTGTGTGTGTGTGTGTGTGTGTGTGTGTGTGTGTGTGTGTGTGTGTGTGTGTGTGTGTGTGTGTGTGTGTGTGTGTGTATGTGTGTATGTATGTATGTATGTATGTATGTATGTATGTATGTATATATATATATATATATATATATATATATATATATATATATATATATATATATATATATATATATATATATATATATATATATATATATATATATATATATATATATATATATATATACCACAGGTAGACTGGACTAGGGTCTCTACCTGTGGTGGTGTGGAATGTGTGTGTCATATTTGAAGTTGATGCGGTGAACGGTTCTCCAGTTACGTGGGTTACAGATATATACACACATGGTGCATTTATAGTAGAATATAATTAATCTAGCAATACTTTATTATTAGGCCTACATGTAACATATTGCAGTTGGGAAAAAAATCTAGTATCTCCAAAGGGTTTCTTTCATAAATGAATGCCCTGCTTCATGCAGGCGTGGTCATGCAAAACTACTGAAAATAATGTCCAATGGTCAAGCTAAAGATCTGTTGTTTTCACTAATTGTTTAATGTTTTTATAAGGGTAATAATAATAATAATGATTTTAAAAGCCATGGCTTTGGACATACAAGGTTTCCACCTGACAGCAAAAATATAATATACAATATAAATTAATATTGAAGCTCATTTCTCTGTTGGAACTTGGGAATGAAGTGGTCTTTCATTATTTCTGCATGTTTTTACATAAGACTTTAATTTTTGAGTCAAACTATATAAAAATCAGCCTCTTATATGGCAGCAAGCAGGCACCAATTTTGTTGAAAATTAATTTCATTTTTTATTGCTACATTTTATATCATGCCGATGCAGTTTTGTGTGAGAGCCATGCATGTATGCACACACATGCACGCACGTGGGCACACACACGCACACACACACACACACACACACACACACACACACACACACACACACACACACACACACACACACACACACACACACACACACACACACACACACACACATACACACACTCTCACTTTATTCTCTCCAGCTCAAAGGGACTACTCACGTGCACAAACACGCACGCACGTATGTATGCATGCATGCATGCACACACGCAATACAACGGAAGGTGAGCATTATTTTGCATTTTAATATTTAGCTGGAAGTTATAGAGTTGGAGGAAGATGAAAGCTTTTACACTGTGTGTGTGTGCGTCTGTGTGTGTGTCTGTGTGTGTGTGTGTGTGTGTGTGTGTGCGTGTCTGTGCGTCTGTGCGTGTCTGTGTGTCTGTGTGTCTGTGTGTCTGTGCACGTGTGCATGTGATATTGTTTTGTTTACTTCTACTGGTTTCAAACCCAGATCTATACTGCTTTAATTGTACTCAAAATATCTTATTATCATCATCTCTGGACATATAATTATGTTTATCCTGTCAAAACGCTCAACATTAGAGGATCACTCTGTGTGTGTGTGTGTGTGTGTGTGTGTGTGTGTGCGTGAGTGTGTGTGTGTGTGTGTGTGTGTGTATGTGTGTGTGTGTGTCGCACACGCTCACACATGCACACTATTGTTTTGTTGCCTAAGCTCAGATCTATTTCCTGGGCAGTTTGTCAAAACAGCATTGTGGGGGCGAAACACTTTGTACTGCCAGCAAGTGCCTATAGTTACTGTATGTTATGCTGAGTATGTTTGTGTGTGTGCGCGTGTGTGTGTGTGTGTGTGTGTGTGTGTGTGTGTGTGTGCGTGTGTGTGTGCATGCGTGTGCGTGTGCGTGTGTCTGTGTGTTTTTCAGGGTGAAACTGCTTTGTATTCTGCTTTGTTTTGTCTTAATTGATTAAGTTATGCAAGTAATAATAACATGCTTTCTTAACGAATTAATGACCGTTTGCCGCGATAAGAAATACTTAGGAGAGAGACATTGGTTCACTCTACAGTCTACTGTGTATGGTGATGTCACGGCAGCCACACGGCAGCAAGAAATACGTTCTTTGTGTCGCAATTTGGAGACCATGAAATTAGCTGTGATTCCTTCACCTTTGGTGAACTCGCGCACTATACGGGATGGGTCAGAAATGGTAGCATTTCTAATCCATTCAGCCATATAATTTCTGTTGGGCCACGTAACCCATTATGTATTGTGTAATGCACCTATTCTACTATGCTAGGCTATACTGAAATTGTTCAAGGATAGGGATGGACCTAAACTTTCAACAACCCAGTGTCAGTACCACCTGGAAGAGAATGTATATTTCTGTCTGTGGGGTGAAAATATGGAAAGGCTTGTCCAATGATGTGAAACACATCAGACACATCTCTCAATTCAAAATAGTGCTCAAGAGTATAGCAACTGTATCTTAATAAGTATATTATTTTTGACTTATTACCGGTATTATCTTTTAATTGTGGTGTTTGTTTGATATCACAATGCTGTTGATGATGACTATCTTGCTCTGCTATTATTATATTGAAAATCCAACTATAATTAGTGCATTTATATCCTGGAGGATCTCTATGGTGACACGTGCAGTACGAGTAATTGTGTTCACATCAGTTGACTTTTGTGATCTTGACTGCAAACCATGGTTTGTTTATTTGCATTTACTGCAATTGTTGTAACTTCATGAGGATTTTCGTATTTCCTTATTTTTTTCTATTCTTTTGTTCTCAGGATAGGAATTTATAAGCTTTCAGCTCCAGCCTAGTCCTTGGTCACTTCCCTTATTGTAATACTGTATTGAGAAACAATTTGTATTATTACTGTGAAGGTGATCCTAAAACTATACGGTAAATTGTGTCTCAAAGAAATCTGCCATGGTTCACAAGTGTACGCTGTCCACCATTGTAGAAAATCTAAGTGTAGTTTACCAGGCCGGATGGGACCAGAGCTTTGAATAAACCGGTAATGGTCAGATGTGTGTGGCTTTAATATTAGAACTTTAAATTAGATTTTTTTTATTACACAAATACGGTGTAATTCCCATACTGTTTTAGTGGAAAACGTTACTTTTATAATCACTTCCGCTGATTAGAGTATTCTCAGTGTGCAAGGCAGCTGGGCCTCCCCACACCACACCATGTGCTTTGTTTGTGCATGAGAGATGATTTAGCCCAGAAGTGTTTTAAATAATAAAGTTTCCTGTGAAACGGCAATGCTTTGTAAACAGTTTGGATTGACACAGACATATACAGGCATATAACAGTACAGTACGGAGAGGATGTTTAGGATTCTAATTTCTAGCAGCATTGTTTTGGAAATAAAACAGATTCGTGATTCAATTTCTTTTTTTGTTGTTCATTCTTGGTTTGGGATTCTTCTTCATTCGCTAGAGGTTAATTTTCATATTGCATTTTGCACCTCAATCTACCAGCTAGAGTATTAGACCTTCACGGTTTCAAAGAGCTTCCACAGAGTGTGAAATGCCATTCTATATATTTTTGTATCACCATGTGTCCCTGTTGAAAAAATATATGAATTACTGTAACAGCACAAACAAAGTAATGCGTACAAACCGCACGCACACGCGCGCACACACACACACACGCACGCACGCACGCACGCACGCACGCACGCACGCACGCACACACGCACACACACACACACACACACACACACACACAAACCTCTGACTGCTGCATTCCCTATACAGTCTGTGGCCTCGTATATACAGTATGTTGTAAGGTTATTCTGCTGCTGTGCCAATTGTCTGTGTCGAGGAGACTTAGAATCAGCTTAACGTCACTAAAAAGGTCAAATGCGGGCTAAATTTTAAAATTCTTCAGTGATGCCAGAATGGCTCGACAGCCTCCGAGAGTCAGAGGACCTAGCGAGGCACACAAAGGAGCGTGTCGAGGCTCAGGCTGGAGCCGGGAAATGGAGAAGAAAAAAGCACATTGAAATTTGGAGTTTGGAGGATTTCGCTTTTACGTGGCTTTTACAATGGTTCCCAGCTGGTAGTCTACAGGGAGAGAGAGAGAGAGAGAGAGAGAGAGAGAGAGAGAGAGAGAGAGGGGGGCGACCCTAGGAGGGAAAGAATGGCTGGGATACAGACAAAAAGAGATAAGGAGCAAGGACAGGGACAAAGCAAGGGAGAGAGAGAGAGAAAGAAAGAGAGTGAGGGAGAGAGAGAGGAGAAAGTAAACATAATACAGGAGTATATGAGATGAATAGGAAGGAAGAGATTTGTGTGTGATTACAGCTGTGGCACGGTGGGAATTTTGTTGGGTTGCTGCTGAGAGACATGGGGGGTATTGTCGCTTTCCTCTCTCTCTCTCTCTCTCTCTCTCTCTCTCTCTCTCTCTCTCTCTCTCTCTCTCTCTCTCTCTCTCTCTCTCTCTCTCTCTCTCTCTCTCTCTCTCTCACACGCACACACATACACACACGATTCCATACATCACCCTTTAATCATATTTTGGTATTTGGTTTTCGGCCAACTCTTTTTTTTCCGGCCAACTCTTTCCCATAATCGGTGTTTTGTTTTTTCCCAATATTTTCACATTTGGTACAGCCCTAATGAATGAACAACAAAACTGATAACAGCTTGGAGATATACGGTACAATTCAAATGCAACAACAACAAAACTGAAAAACTGCGAATGGACACACAGGCTTAAGCGACTTATTTACAATGGTGGACGTATACAAAATATTTACTCCTGTAAAGGCAGAAGCAGGTAAAATCAGTGGAGGTAAAAAGGGGGTGTGTGATGCTGATGGAATTGTGTGTGTTAATGACTGTTGGTAGGGCGTTCCACATTTTGGTGGTGGTATAGGAGCGAAAGGAAACAAGGCCCTTGTTTGTTTGGGTTGCACATGGATAGTTGCACTCAGGGGCGCTGCTAGCAATTCTGGGCCCCCTGCACAGCTTTTTGACATGGGCCCCCCTTCCTGGAGGCACGGGGGGGGGGGCAAAGTTATTGCCTTTTTCATTTTATATTATAGGCAGCGTTGCTTAGTAGATCTGGCCTAGATTCAGACTGTCATGATTGACTGCCAGCGTGTCTCTAAGCTGGATACGACATTATCTATCTTATTGTTTGATGAAAAAACATGGCCTATACCTATACCCAATGAAAATACAAAATATATAAATTATACACTGTATTGACAAGTTGGAATTAAAACAATCGCTTGAAAACTGAGTGAGGATGGCAACTTTGTAATCTCAAGTTTTTGGATCGGAGCAGGGCATCGGAGCCGTTGCCGCATTTGTTGTACACACAGGTTTGTAGAACAAAGGTGCGGGCGCACCTCAGAAACTGTGCGCTCGAGCGCTGTTCTTGCAACCCCACTTATTAATCCAAGCTTTTAGTGGGCCCCCCTGGCTTCGGGCCCCACTACAAGCCGGGTTAGCAGTCTAGAATTGCAGCTCTCTTCCATAGGGCTTTTGATTGACACTTCGTCATTGCTGTTAGTAGGATATTCCACATTTTATGCAATAGCAGGATAACAAATTAAACGGTTAGTCTGAGGCAAATCTGGGCTGAACTTGTCGATATCCCTTTGGTGCTGTTATTGTGGACTTCTCATGAGGGTTGTCTACCGTACAGGGTTGCAACAATTAATCGAATAATCGTAATAAAATCATCGATAATTCTATTTTTGCATTCTATCATGGGTGTTTTCCCACCTACCCATAATTTTCCCCCAGTTTTAAGTTAAAATAAAAAGGTTAAAGTTCAAATCAAATGTATGCAGTTAGAATAAGCCACCATGAGTTGCTTTAATTATTTTTTATTGTTTGTCTTGTATTTGAATAGCAGCCTAATCGGCAGCTGATCACATTTACTTCTGACCAAATTGTATTAGTCAGAACATAGTCTAAGTTAACTTAAAATATATATTTTAAGGTGATATAGCTAAAAAAAAAGTGCCATAATAATCGGAAGATGAATCGATTATGAAAATAATGGTTATAGTTGCAGCCCTAGTACTGTACTTTATATCAGGTATGTGCACACATAGACATCAAAGGATGCTTCAGCCCCTGCCCTTTTCCCCGTCTGTATCCCCCCTGCGATCCAGAGCATGAATGCAGAATTTATGTAAGGTGAAATAAATGTAAACCACACCCGAAGGCAGTATTCAGGAGAATTGCCTTTTTTCTGAACTCTTGTGAACTTGAACCTAGCAGTGTGCATTTGTTTTAGAAAAGAAAATGCAAAGGACAAGAAAAATAAATATGCTTACAGATTTCTTCTCTACAATGCGCAATATGTTGTGTCTCAGTGTGATGAATATTCACAGAAATGCCTGTTCTGTTCAAATGACAAATGCATACATGACCATACTGTATATTTGCACAGACATGGTGACAAATACAATGCATTCAGGGTCGGCCCACCTTTAATGAGACTGCTGTGCACAGTGCGCAGTGTGGCGGCATATTATTTGCAAGCCTTTTGAAATCTGGTTGATAGTGACTGCCAGTCCGAGTTAGTCATGTTTTTGGCTCCATTTTTTCATTTGTGAAAAGAATATTTCACAAAAGCGATTGGCACGAAAGCAGGCATGCGCCTTACAAGCACAAGACACAATCAGGGTGTAATTCTCTTTGCTCACAAGTGATCACAAATCCACAGTCAAAATTCTGATGTCTGAGGTCTTTCAATTGGGCACAGAATAGGTTCGTTTCGTTTGTGCCTCTGTGAGGTTTGGTTGATACACGTTTCAAGATCAAATTTAGCTACAGACTAAAAGATTGGTTTTTAACCATTTTGTGACCAGGGCCCACTATTTATTCAAAATTTGAACCACGGACCACCATTTGATGACATTCTAGCCCCACAGACCCTCAAATTAAAGATTTCTTTTGCTTTTTTCCACAATTCCAGGCTGGATTTCAGAAACAAAACAGGAAAAACATAAACACTACATTCTCTAGTTGTGTAGACTTGGGCTAATTCAGACGATGAATTAGCTGGTGCTGACTGCTGATGCACAGTTGAGAGGGAAAGGAGAAAAGCAAAAATAATTCAAATACTAGTAAATAAACAACGCTGAAGGTACGGGCTCTAACAGCTCCTGGTAGGCTCTTTACGTAAAACAATTGTAGCAATTGTTTGTTTGGCCTGCATTGGCGCTGCTGAGACTACCACACACAGTGTGTGGTCCGATCCCACTATACCAGGGGTTTTCAACAGGTGGTCCGGGGACCACCAGTGGTACCTGAGAGGGTTCCAGGTGGTCCCCAGCTAAGTAGGTTAACCAGATGAAAAGTTGGTTTCATGTTTACACTCTCAAGAGTTAAAATATTAGTCTACACAAGTAGAGAATGCAGAGGATTAATGGTCATTTTGATCTGTATGTTTGACTGTTTTGTTTCCTAAATCCAGCCTGGAATTGTGGACAAAAGCAAAATAAATCTTTACTTTTGGGGTCTGTGCGGCTAAAATTTCCTCAAGTGGTGGTCCGTGGCTCAAATTCTGAATAAATGGTGGGCCCTGGTGTGAAAAGAGTTGAAAACCCCTGCACTATATGGTTCTGCCACACACAGGTTGCGGTCCGATCCTGTGTACAGTGTACGGTCTTGTCACATATGGTCCTATGTACCGCTGCTGGCTCCCAATGTGTAGCTCTGGGTTGTGGTCGGTCAGCGGTCGGTCACATCCCAAACGGCAATTTGCAGACACTTTCTTGTGCTCTGTCCGCCGTAGCATCCACTCCACTGCAAAAACACGCACCATGTATGGCATGTCTGTCCGCTGTGTCCCCGACCCAACCCTCTGGCTTGACTTTTTTCCCAACCGTCGTTGAACCGATGCAGTTTTTAGACCTGTCTGTTCTCTAGCCTTCAGACAGAGAGGGGAGGGAATACACGTTCTGTTGATGGCTGTGGGTCTGTCACCACTCCGGGATCAACTTTGATGAGAGCTTTGAGCTACTGGTGGATCGCAATCGCCTGGTTGGTTACCGCAGGGTTGGACTAAGGTTTTGGGGTCAGGAATTATGTTTGTTTCATGCCAAGGTACTGCCAAGTATGAGGTTGTTGCACACTAGAATGATAAACAAAACCAAAATGTGATGTCAAACTATTACGTCGGTGTTGCCTCATTCATACATGTTGTAGAGTAGTGGTTTTCAAACTTTTTGATACCAGGGCCCACTGTTTTGTCAGCATTTGAGCCATGGACCACCATTTGGTGACATTTTCACCCCCACAGACCCAAAACTATAAAGATTTCTTTTGTTTTTGACCACAATTACAGACTGGATTTCAAAAACAAAAAAGGCAAACATAGATCAGTTGTGTAGATTTGGGCTAATTCAGATGATGAATATTTTAACTCTTGAGCATGAAACATTTTTACGCTCTCAAAGAACTACATCTGGTTAACCACCTTTCCATCATTTAGCCTGGGGACCACCTGGAACCCTCTCAAGGACCACTGGTTGAAAACCACTGTAGAGGATCTTATACATCGTGACATTTTTACCTTCTCTTGGGAAAAAGAAAAAGAAGAAATACATTGCTTAATTTTGCTTTATACCCGTCTTTGTGGATGCACTCAACATAAACAGGGGTTTCAACTAATTGTCAATTAATTGCATAACATCCAGTCAGTTCACAGGTATTAATGCGATTGGTTTGTTGTCGTCGACCTTCTGCCGGCCCTTGGTGGACCGTGATTGGCCGGTTTAGGTGATGACGTAATGGTGACGTAATTAAGTATTGTCATGTGTATTATCTCCTGGAGGTGTCAGGGTACCTGCTCTCTGGGCGCTTGCTTTGCTCATGCACTACTCTTCTAGTCTTTGCATGAAATTGGGGTTTAATGGTCCGTAATACAAACAGTTGTGAATAGCCAATTGATTAACTATTATTTGAACTGACTCACAGTGTGTATTACGGACCTTTTAGACCGCGATCGGGAAAAAAAAATGTTTGAATTGACCTGGCCACCTGTGATTCAACCGACTGGACAGAGAGAGAGAGAGAGAGAGAGAAAGAGAGAGAGAGATATCAAATAGAAGGTAAACCACGTAATAAAACACTCACAGTCCAGTGTATAGCACTCTGCCTGCCTCTGTACTTGTACATCAAGGTTTTCCATGCACAGCGTCAGCCTCAGAGCTGTGAGCTGCTGTGTGAATTTCACATTAATGCGTTAACCTTTACATTTTCACACTTGATCTCATTTTGGCTGAATTCAAAACACAAGCCTCAGTTTCTCGCCGATGCCCTTGTACCCCGAAGACACGGCTTAGAAATGATTCAATGGGGGATTTAATGGGCTCCAAGGACCCCTGGGTTATGGAACGCAATCAGTATTTGAATGAGCTTTTAACTTTTCAATTCTGGTGAGTAATGTTGTGGTAAGAAAAGGAAAACTAATGACACAGAGATGGAACTGACCTGACTGCTGTGGATTTATTTTTCTTCCTTTTCTTTGCCCCCCAAGGTGGTAGGCACATGCTCTGCCTACCACACGCACATGTGTGTGTGTGTGTGTGTGTGTGTGTGTGTGTGTGTGTGTGTGTGTGTGTGTGTGTGTGTGTGTGTGTGTGTGTGTGTGTGTGTGTGTGTGTGTGTGTGTGTGTGTGTGTGTGTGTGTGGCGCGTGCGTGCGTGCGTGCGTGCGCGCGCACTCGTCAATCTGTGAAATCCATGAAGTTAGCCTACTCTGCACCATGAACATGCCTCAGGACAAACACACACGCACGCAGGCATGCAGGTGCGCACACACACACGCACACACACACACCTTTCCTCTCTTAATAATACATAGTATCAGCTAACAGGGAGCATAACACCGATCAACATAACAAAACAACAAGCACTAATAGCTTTAACCCAAAGGTCTGCTCTTCTGGAAGTTGGAACAACAGACCCCTGACATCCTGTATACATACTGTAGTTTGGGATGTGGAACACAGCAATCTGCCTCCTTTAATCACCTCCAATAATCCAACCATAAATCTAGATTACCAATCACCAAAGGGGGTTGTGGGTAATATGTGGGCGCCATGATAACCCGATTAGGGCCAATCAGCGAGGAGTTCCATGGCCCTGTAATGGGTTTACCTGGAGCGTCGGGGTGCAGTCGAAGGAGGAGAGGAATGTTTCCGACGCTCCCCTTGTGGCTGTTGCCATGGTAACACTAGGCTAGGTAGTTAGGATGGATATTGTTGCTGGCGGGCAGAAAGAAACCTCGTATGGTCATATTTCAACTTTTTATGCCTCACCTCCTCCCCCTCTATATCCCAACCTCCAAAATGAATGCCTTGTGCTTTATTATTCGACAGAGTGGCACAAAAACAGATCTAGATCCATGCGTGTTGGTGCGAGCTTGTAGATCGGCTATTTTGACTGATGGTGGAAAAAGTATACTTGAATGTTTTTTTTATAGTTTTCAATTGTATACAAAAATATTTTCAAATAGGCAAAATGGTGTAGTGTGAAGTGGTTCATGTGTGTTCATTGCAAATTACAATGTAGGCATTTAGCAAATGCACAATCCAGAGCAACAGTAATTGCAAGCATAATAAAAATTAAAAAAACGGTCCGGGGACCACCGGCAGTCCTTGAGAGAGTTCCAGGTGGTCCTCAGGTTAAATGATGGAAAGCTGGTTAACCATTTTATACCCTCTAGAGTTAAAATGTTCAGCATGTTTGCCTGTTTTGTTTCCCAAATCCAGATTGGAATTGTGGACAAAAGCAAAATACATCTTTAGTTTTGGGGGTCTGTGGTGCTAAAATGTCACCAAATGGTGGTCCGTGCGTGGCTCAAATTCTGAATAAATAAATATTTTCCGGACTATAAGGCGCACCTAAAAGCCTTTAATTTTCTAAAAAATCCACACTGCGCCTTATAATCCAGTGCGCCCTATATATGGATTGTTTGACTGAAGTAAGCTTCTATTCTATGTAAACTGTAGTAGTTTCTATTCCCTGCGCCTTATAATCCGGTGCCCCTTATATATGAAAACAGTTCTAAAAGGTGCGCCTTATAATCCAGTGCGTCTTAGTCCGGTGCGCCTTATAGTGCGGAAAATACGGTAGGTGTTTGCCTCTAAAGTGGAGTAGAAGTAAAACTATAAATTGTAAACAAACAACTAGTGTAGTGTGTAATTAAATGTAATTGGTTACATTCCACCGCGGATTTTCATCAAGAAAGAGAATGTTGTTATTTTTTTTTATTTAGACATCTAAGGTTTCACGCCGTCTGCGGTGAAATCCAGCGCACAGTGCTTTTCACAGTCTGGCTCAGCATTTGGTGGACCTGTCGTGCGCAGGGAATATTGAAATGAGCCTCGGTGCTACCTTTTTAGGTCATTGTGGGGGATTTATGCATGTCCACAGCCAAGAGAAGTGTGCACACGCACACACACGCACACACATGCACACACACGCACACACACCAGGGGCGGATGTAACATTTCCCAATTGGGGTGGCAGGAGAAAATGGTATGGGGGCGGCTTCATTGCCCGTGGTGCGAAGCGACACGGGCGATGTAGCCACACCAATACCATTTTCGGTTACAGGACTTAAATTAGGCAAGTCAAGCATCGATGATAACATCAGTTGTTGGTGAAAAGCTAAAGGTCTGACTCAGAGAGTTTTCTGTTTTCAATGATGAAATGCTGTTGGTTTAGTGGTGCCAAAATTGTAGTTAAGTTTGCAGCAGTAGTACTGGTTCAAATAATTTTAAATATAAGCACTATAATTTGAAATATCTTGGGTTGTTTTGCATGCCATCGTGTTTGGAGGGGCAGGCTGGGCATTCAGGGGGGCATTGCCCCCTCCCAAAGCCCATGCCTCGATCCGCCCCTGACAGTCACACAGTCGCACACACGCGCGGGTGCTCGTGCACCATTGGTGGAGTTCAATGGCTTTGTCCCGTCCCAAATGATTGGATTCATTTTTAAGTAATTACCCATTCATCACCAGCTGTGCATTTCTAAGCTTTGCAACTTTGAAGTTACGAGAAAACACAGAACAGTCAAAAACCCAGTCAGGAGGTGAATGACAGCACCGAGGTTGCTTTAATCATTAATTAATTTGCATCATGTTTGCACATACCAACTTCAAACGGGAAGGCATATGCCATTTTGTCACGTCATTTACTGTCATTTAATGTATAAAAATATCTTAAAACATTAGAATCCTAATTAAAAAATATACAAAAAATATATCATTTTTAAAAACCGTAAAAAAAAAGAAAGAAATACGGTATACTGTGAATGTAGATTTTGTTCTACTTTGACCCCAAGGTTCAAACCAAAATAGGTCAACAAAATACTAGTTTTGTTGATTCATATAGTTTGGCCCCAATTGCTCCCCCAGGACCAAAACTACCTATTATAATTCACCAAAACCAGAGCAGAGCTCTCACCACCGGTCTCACACACTATATTAATGGCAAGTATTTCCTATACAGCTTTACAGTAAAAATATTACCTCAACTATAACCCTTTAACCATTATGAATTAATACTTCATTTTTGCTGGATTCCAAAATTGGCAAAGTCTTTGTTTTTATTGACATCTTCAAAATAATCTCCATGGACTTCATGGATTTATTACTATATTTAAATGTTAGTTAGTTATCGAATTGTAGTCAACGTATCACATTACATAAGATAATCCTGTTCATGGAAAGCACTTTGTTTTAACTATAACTTTACACATACCACTTAAAATGCTTCCGCTTCTCCACGACCACACCATAACCTCAACGTTTGCGCTCAAAGGGTTTTCAAAGAGGGTTTATTTTAAATTCTCTTTGAAATAACTACCTCATCGACGAACATTGTCTCTCTCCTGATCACACGCTGCAGAGGACATGAACTTGTTATCAGAAAGCAATTATAAAGCAATCATCAGTGCAAGGAAAAGAAAATATGGACCTCTATGTGTAGGGGTATGTCCAATGCCTTGCTTGCTGGAAAGCCTGTACACTATACTCTTTTGTCTGAAAAGATGTCTTTGACCTTATAGCGCTTGTATAGTAGTCCCATATACAAATTTAATGCACCATGCTGAAAAGAAAATAAGAAATCATGATGCATTTTGAGCTTGGGCAATGGCTATTTGAACCGTGTTTTGTTCACAAAGCATTGAGTGTTTTTTGTACCGGGCAGCCCAGAAAGTACATTGTAAACAAGATGTTATTCATAATAATAAGGTTGTTGTGCTGAAAAATACCAGGAATACATGGACAGCTGTTCCAATTTGAAGAGCACAGTACATAGAGGCACGCACTAACGCTGAGCGCTCTCTCTCTTTCTCTCTCTCTCTCTCTCTCTCTCTCTCTCTCTCTCTTCTCTCTCTCTCTCTCTCTCTCTCTCTCTCATGCAAGCGCACACACACACACACACACACACACACACACACACACACACACACACACACACACACACACACACACACACACACACACACACACACACACACACACACACAGCGCACAAACTCTTGGACCTCTTAGCTCAATGTGCTGCTCCTGCATTATGGATGCGGTGGAACTCCTCTTGGCTCTCTCTTTTTTATCCGTCTCATCCCCCCGCCCCCCTCCTGCCACCCCCCACCCTCTCTCTCTCTCTCTCTCTCTCTCTCTCTCTCTCTCTCTCTCTCTCTCTCTCTCTCTATTTCTGTCACATGTGTCTGCTAGCATCTATGGCCTCCCCTCTTTGTCTGTATAGTTTTCTTCTCTTCATGACGCCATTAAAACTGCATGCAGGGTTTCCAGGAGAGGAGATGGGAGGAGATGGGAGGGAGGAGAGGAGGAGTGAGAAGAGAATAGAGGAGTGAGGAGAGAGGAGATGAGGGGAGCAGAGGAGAGGAGAGGAGAGAGCAGAGGAAAGAGCAGAGCAGAGGAGAGGAGAGGAGAGAGCAGAGGAGAGGAGAGGAGAGAGCAGAGGAAAGAGCAGAGCAGAGGAGAGAGCAGAGGAGAGAGGAGATGAGGAGAGGAAGGGGAGAGGGGAGGAGAGCAGAGTAAGAGGAGGAGATTGACATTGATGTGGCTTTTACACTGTCAGACTTGTAAAATAAATGTTTAAAGGCACTTGTGTGTCTGTGTGTGCGTGCATGCATATGTGCATGCGTATTTGTGGTCCCAACAAGGTTCCTCATATCTGTGTTTACTGTTTATATATATTTGTCCCACTAAATGTCTTAAAAGGATCCCTGGCTGATAAGACAAATATGCCTTAAAACACTACACTTGGCATCCATAACTAAAACATAAATACAAAAACACCTTCAATATCTTATTTCTTTCATAAATAGAGAATCTTTCACTCAATAGCGACTTCTCTTGTCACATGTTGACAATGGTCCAGTCCTATGGAATAAATGGAATAAATTAGCAGCACCAAAACAAATGAATGAAGCCAAAAATGGATTCCCGGCCTGAATAGGTTAACTGATTAATTGAGATTAATTAATTACAGAAACAATAATGAGATTAAAAAAATTAACTCGCTCACATATTTTGCAGAACGGAACCATTTTCGTTGGATGAATTTCAAGGTAAACTGGCATAAACAACCCACCGACCGGCCGGTTCACTGATATGAACGACAATGCCCATCACTGCCTTCATTACGACACAACTCCAGCTTATCTAACTCTTTCTCTGCAATGTCTACATGTCTCTGAAGTTTGGGTTGGGAAAGGTGTCCCAACTCTAACTTTGATAGTCAGAAGTCCCTGGATGCACTGTGAGGCGCATTGATCTGTGGCTCTGTGATCGATTTGCATATGCATCCGGGTATTTTGACGTTCAGAGGATTATGGTCCTATTTACCACTGTTTTTAAGCCAGTCACAATCCAGTATTTGAACATGTGACTCTGAAAAAGTGCTAGAAATAATGTTTAAGGGATATTGCCTCAAGGCCTGCCAGGATTAGGCAAATTTGGGTGTTGTTATTTTCGCAAGAGAGAGTAGAACAACAGCCCAGCAAACACATGGAGGATTGATTGACTAGTAGTTGCTGTTGCACGTCTGATATATGAATAATGTCCAATACAATGTTAGTACAGCCAGAGACGTGTTTTGTCAGGTAGAATTATTCACACCTTTGCACTTTCATGGACTTTCTTCGGATCAGGAACTGCAAAGACATTGTATGCAATAGAGGGCCTTGGCTCTGCACGGAATGTTTGTATAGCTCCCATTCTTCCCTGTATCCACTGGTAACCACTTTCAAAAAGAAAATGCAGAATATCTGAGCAGCGGTAGGTAGAATACTGGGAACAGAAATGCAATTACTGTTACCACCGTGACTTGTTTATTCGCGGTGATAATACGGGCACACTATCAACAACACATGTTTTTATTGTTGTTTTACAAATGGGAACTGTTGTCACTTCCAATATGAAAGTATAAAGGAGGCCATTCTAAGTCTTCGGTGAGATGCTTCTGTCGATTCACTGACTATAATTGCCAACAATGGCGTGTCAGGATGAAAACCGAACCTTGAACGAACGTCTTCTGAAACGATATCCACTCATCGGAGGAAATTGTGGACCTTGGTGAAGCCTACTACTTGTTTAGACTTTTATCATTATCACATGCATGCACACATGCACGCACAGCCGTATGCAGGTACACACACGCACGCACGCACGCACACACGCACACACACACACACACTGCTAATATCTCTGCTAGTACTCCAATACATTATGGACAAACCAGTGCAATGCAAAATGCTGTGTGCTAGTGTCAAGGGAACATGCACACATGATCTAAATATGATTGGCATTTACCACAATTATTTGTATACCACAATCTGTACATATTGTACATGTATATTTACACTGTGCTCCCTGCAGGATACATACAGTACTGTACAGCACAGATTAATTACATTGAAAGGCAATTCTGGAAACGACTCCATTCGACTGTATTTATTTAATTTGTGCATGCATTTTTTCCTCTAATACAGTGGTTTTCAACCAGTGTTCCAGGGACCACCAGTGGTCCTTGAGCAAGTTCCAGGTGGTCCCCCAGCTAAATGATGGAAAGTTGGTTAACCAGGCGTAACTCTTTGAGAGTCTAAAATTAAACCAAATGGACCCTTGCTGGTCCTTTTTTTGAGGGGGGGGGGGGTATTTTAACTCTCATGAGTTAAAATATTCATCATCTGATTAGCCCAAGTCTACATGAATGGAGAATGTAGAAGATTAATGGTCTTTTTGATCTGTATGTTTGACTGTTTTGTTTCCCAAATCCAGCCCGGAATTGTGGACAAAAACAAAATAAATCTTTAGTTTTGCGGTCTGTGGGGCTAAAATGTCATCAAATGGTCCGTCCGTGGGATTTACCCACGTACAGTACGTGATGAAATTCAAATGAAAATGAGATGCATCTCTGGCAACAACATGGCGTCTGTGGAGCCTCGACACCCAGGATTTCATTTCCAAGTCTACCTTCCATCTGAGTCGGTCCAGCGCCTCTCTAGGCCAAAATGCTTTCAGGTTAACTCAGACTAGGGTCTGGGAAAGCTGGAGTCCATTTGGGATTCAACTTACTTCACGCCCATCGCTGTGATTGGTCACGCACAGCCCCCGTTTCGCTAGAATATTATGTCACAGCACGGATATGAAATGTTTATAGAGCAGTAGAGATAACACTCCCGATTCATAATTTGCAGAAGTTATTTTTGGAGGGGAAATGCTCCCTCCATCCACTACTCTGCAAGCCTCTGGCCCAGAACAATGCCCAGTTGGTTGAGCCGTGCCATTGTCTGTCTGTCAGAGCCACTGCAGCTGTCCCAGTTTGTTTTAGTGTTTTGTTTTATTTCATTATTTGTTCCTGTTTGATTTTCACTACTTTCTACCTCCACTGTGTCCAGTAGAACAACATAAAACTGCCATGTTCAAAGTTTCCCAAATTTGCAAAAAAAAAAAAAAAAAAAACACTTTCTAAAATTTGCACAATTTCTCAAATATAGTTTAGACCTAATATGCTGGTGCCAAATGACAAAAAAACAACAAAAAACAAATGCTAACATAATTAGTGAGAAAAATGTTGTCTACTTTGAACCACTTTAAGCATACTGTAACCTAGTTTGTGCATGTCATGACTCATTATGTCATGACTAATAACAGAATAAACTTGCATACATGCATGTACAAACAAACAACTACTATTTACATACAAGCTGACAACGCGTCACAAGCTGGTAGATTACTATGTCACTCGGTGTGAGTCAGACGTTAGTCAGTGTTAACTGGTGAACTGCATGGTGCGTGTCAATGACCATTTGGAACCCTAACCTTACGAAGCATAAGTCAGTCGCAAGTGGTATCATGGGCGACTGTGGTTCAGGATGTAGAACAGGTAGACAAATGGCCAGTGGGGTGGGCAGTTCTGCTTCTGTCTACATCTCATTGGGCAAGACACTCAACAAACTGCTCATGATGTGCTGGTTACATGGTTCCTGCTGCAGTGCAGTCAGTGTGAATTGGTGAATGTAATGGCTAAAAGCACTATATAAATGCATTTTTTATAACCTTATGAAGCATGAGTCAGTTTGCAGTGGTCAGTCTGGCATGGCTGTGATGCCAACATGCTTCACAGTCCACACTATAGATGTGTATGAATAGATTTGAACATGGTGCGTGGGCGAGATTCTTGAAAAGCAAAAGTGTTATGCCAATCAACAGTTTTCACTGCTGTTAGTCCCTTAACTCCTATCAGCGTACAGTATATTGTAACAACGCTGCAAAAGACCCAGCCATAACAGCTCCCCCAAGTCCTATGTGGCTTGTTGCCTGTCTGGTCTGCTGAGTTGGAGATCTTTGGTTCAATTCCAGCTCACAGTGCCAAATGTCACTTTGGTGGCAGCAGTGGTCGCATTCAGCAGCAAAGCTTTTCCCTACTATACATATTATCCTATATACTACTCACATACATATGTATACTTCTCTCTCTCTCTCTCTCTCTCTCTCTCTCTCTCTCTCTCTCTCTCTCTCTCTCTCTCTCTCTCTCTCTCTCTCTCTCTCTCTCTCTCTCTCTCTCTCTCTCTCTATCGTTCCCTCTCTCTCCCTCACTCTCTCTCTCTCCACATATATCGTCCCTCTATCATCCTAAACTGGCCTAAATGTTTTACTGTGTTATTGTTTGGCTGGCTCCCTAGCTGGCATTACTATACGGCCATCTATTCTAATAGCTGTCAAGAGAGCGGTTAGGCCGCTGAGTGAGTGGGTATGAGTGTGTGTGTCCGTGTGTGTGTGTGTGTGTGTGTGTGTGTGTGTGTGTGTGTGTGTGTGTGTGTGTGTGTGTGTGTGTGTGTGTGTGTGTGTGTGTGTGTGTGTGTGTGTGTGTGTCCGTGTGTGTGTGTGTGTCCGTGTCCATGTGTGTGTGTGTATGTGTGCATGTGCGTGCACGTGTGTCCACAATAGCCAGTGTTACAGAACAGCAGGGTGCTGCAGTTTACTCTTTGTGCTATCCTCCATCTCTAGATCTCCCTTTTCTTTCTGTCTCTCTTTCAGTTCTCACTCCTCCGCTTCCGCAATGTCTTACCTCAACTCTCTTCCTCTCTCTCTCTCTCTCTCTCTCTCTCTCTCTCTCTCTCTCTCTCTCTCTCTCTCTCTCTCTCTCTCTCTCTCTCTCTCTCCATCCATGCTTAGTAATTGTTGTTTTCTTTCTTTCGTCCTCTGTATCCCTCTATTCGTCTCTTCGCCTGTTAGCTGTGTGTTGTGGCAGCCAACTGACAGCTTTTCTGTTAGTTAGAGAATATATTAGCTATTAAAATACAGTTTCATTGTGTGTGTAGGCTATATGTGTGTGTGTGTGTGCGTGTACATGTAATAAGAAAGGCAAGTGGCGCTTTTCTTTCCCCTGCCATGCTCGTTCCATATCCTTTTTCGACCATTCTCATCACCGTCATCAATATTAGTCTGCTTGTGTTTCCACTGTAAGCATCGTGTTTGCTGTGCTTTAGACTTAATGGTCCGTCCACAGTGTGCTCCTGTGAGGTTTATTATATTCCATACGCAGTATTACACAGGAGGGACCGTCCCTGTTGTGTTTTAGCCCACTCTGGTCACAGTTGATGTTGTCGTTGTATTGTGTCGCGGTGATGAGGCGTCGTCAAGTTCCCGTCACGCTCCACCAACTGTTGGCACGTCCACTTATTATAATCCACTTTGGCCTTGTATTTTTTCTACTAAGTGCGCTTGTAAATATCGGAATGGGTGTATTATAGTTTTCTTGGGGGATGGAGGCTTTATTATAAAGTGTAGCTGTTTCATTTGGGCTTCTGTGTGGTTTTTAACACTGGCAGCATGACTGAAGTAAGGCCAGGTAGTAATGGCGTAAGCATACATTTTAACACTATGTGACACTATTGGTTAATTATGGCATTAATGATTTTACGTTTCAGTGATTTGAAATTGATACTGTATCTATTTAGTAGGACTGTTGAATAATTATTTTTTAATCAGATTAGTCACATCTTCAAAATTAATTTATGTATGACTAATCACCTTTCAAACGATAACCAAAATATTGACGATTTGAATATTTAGAAAGAATAAGAAACTAGGATATTTATCAAAATTGGTGACCTACAACCCCCAAAGCTTGTAGATCCCTTAGCTATACTCTATGGCAGAGGTTCCCCAAAACCCAACCACTGGTACTAGTACAACTGCTGGTACTTGATCCCCCCTCTGGTGGTACTTACAGGAGTCACCCACCAAAAAAGACAAAATTGGAATGAAATATTCATATTACTACAGGTAGTTCCTCTGACAAAGCTCTCCAGCTGTGCTAAAATAAGCACACCTAGCCGTTAATGGAAGATTTGAGAAGTGATTAATCACATTAGAACTCAGTTGTGCTGAGACACTTTCAACAGCTGCAGCAGAAGCATTATTGGGTTAGGAATTGAACAAAAATGGCATGTGTATTTAACATCAGTTATTATGGTGGTGCATGGAGTGACAGATATTTTCTGAGGTGGTACTTCAGTTTAAAATGGTTGGGAACCAATGCTCTCTATGGCTCTGGTTACAGGGAGACACACAGCTATATGTCCTCTCTACTGATCATGCTCTAGTGATTTATTTCAATGAGAAAATGCTCAATGGTTTGAGTCAGTGTGCACTTCATGCGTTAACTGCGTTAAAAATAGATTAATCAACAAAATTAATTAATGGTGGCAGTGGCTCAGGGGTAGACTCACCAGATGGTGACCACAAGGTTGCCGGTTCGATCCCGGGCTCCTGCAGAGTTAGTGTCGAAGTGTCCTTGAGCAAGACACTGAACCCCTAATTGCTCCTGATGTGCTAGTAGGTACATTGCATGGTTTCCACTGCCATCAGTGTATGAATGTGTGTGTGAATGGGTGAATGTGATGCACAAGCTATGTAAAGCACCTTGGATAAAGGCGCTATATAAATGCACCATCTATTTATCATTTATGCCATTAACTCATTATATTCAACAGCCTTACTATTTAGCAAATGCATTAAATATTTGTGAAACTTGTGGATGGTGCAGTTTTTAAAGGGAAAAACATATTATTATGGATATAAATAAGTAAATGCATGATGTATTATTGTATTATTATTGGTAAAGATTTAATACTGATCCGATACAGATTCTTTCCATTGCAAAACCATACGATACAAAGTAAAACTTTAGGACATGACGATATACTTTGTTTTGTTTGGTTTTTATCAATTTTGTTGCAGTTACTATATTGTTACATCCCTACCAGGTAGCACACAAGTTGACTTGCTACTTTCTCCGGAGGATTTTCTGCAGGGGAAAATTGTGAGAGGTTCACAGAAAAGATAATCAACTTCAAAATCTCAAAATGGGACATTTAAGTGTCTGTGAGACCAGAAAGTATACAGGGTTCAACTTCAAGTGGTGAAAATGTTTGCTTTTTTGGGGGGGGGACTTGTTTTTGTTGTAACACTGTGCTCAGCTCAGCAATGTTTACCACCACTTAAGCCCAATTTCAGGCTGCACCATTCCACATGGCGTCACACATAGAAAGCAGAAGCCCACAATGCATATAGCCCTGCTATCTTCCGTTTCTGACAATATGTCAGTGTATCTCAAATTTCGACCATTTTCTCCAATCATGCAGACATGCTCAAAATAGGGACGCCATGGCGGTTTGACTTTATACTTTGGTGAGGTCCCACAGGGGTTCTATGTGTGGGAGTTGGACCCTCCATTTTCCCTCTATGCACCGTGCGTGTCTTTTACCAGCTAGGGGTGCTATGTTTGCCGAATGCTTGTCTAATGACATGCTAAGAATAGAGACGCTGGGGTTCGTGTGAAAAGGACTAGGAGCAGGGGCAGATGTAACATTTCCCAATTGGGGGGTGGGGGGGGGGGGCAGGAGAAAATGGTACCATTTTCAGTTACAGGGCTTTTATTAGGCAATTAAAGCATCAATAATAACATCAGTTGTTGTTGAAGTTGCAACAGACACGCAGCATGCATAAAGCTAAAGGTCTGACTCAGAGAGTTTTCTGTCCCCCCCCCCCCCCCCCCCCCCATGCCCATGCCTAAATACGCCCCTGACTAGGAGGCGAATTACTGTTTTTTTGTGGAAAAAGAAAAAGTCCCAGTGATATAGTAGCTCTGTGTTATGTTGTGTTGTGGTGGTGCTGGTAGCAGGGACCAGTGATAGCTCTATATTAGAGAGCAGTGATGCGTGTCCTCAGGGAGGTCACTGACTGTAGCCGACCACATTCAGGGGAGTCATTATTGGCACTGAGAGAGTGCTTTGCGACTGCTAAATTAAAACAATGGCAACTCTAATTGTCCTTCTTGCTTGATTTGTTAAGCTGCTCCAAGATTACTGGCGAGCACACGGGTACATGCGTGTGCACGCACACACACACGCACACACGCACGCACGCACGCACGCACGCACGCACGCACGCACGCACACACACACACACACACACACACACACACACACACACACACACAGTCACTGACACACATACACATGCCCACAACTTTTGGTACCTTGGCATTTCTGCCAAATAGCTCAATAACGATACAATAGTCTCTAATTATATGGCAATTTGTTCACACTTGTTATCATAACAGTGAAAACCATGCATATATCAAATACAGCTGTGGCAAGTGAATGCAACTCTGATTTCAAATTGCAAGTCAAATGCGTATTTTCCTTTCACATGACACACTCTACACACATTTAGAGTGCACCAACCAGTCATCAATCACTTACTTTCATCTGACTTGAAGAAGGTGCTATACGCTTTACTGATGATAAAATCACTGCACTGATGCCGCGATAAACATTTGTCAGTAGTGGATCTGACATACTGTAAGGACCCGAAGGGGATAATAAAGCCTTCATACTGAAGGCTTTATAAGCTGCTGGCTGCATTAAAGTGTAGTTCACATCGTCGAGTAATACATTTTCTGAGGTGAGCGGCCAAACTCATTTGTCAGAAAATATTTTGTTAAACAGTCATGCAAAAGCACTGAACTATTTAACACCTTCTCAGTGTCTGAGACCCTTCTCAGAGAGTGTTTGTTTAATGTCGTTTAATGTCTTAAATGTTAATAAAATATACTGTAAATCAGTGGTCACTGTTTCCCAAACTGTTTAGCATCAGACCGAGAAGAGGAATGAGACATTTGCCTATAGGATTGAACTTAGTCCAAATAGCAAATCTACAATCAAGTGTACAGCAATCTTATATTCTTTTACAATACTTCTTAAGGTTTTTTCTTCCTCTTATATTTTTCTTTAGTGGAAATCTTTCAATTTATTTATGAAATGCTTTTTAAAACTTTATTGTGGATTCTAAAAATGTCTCTGAAATTAACCTAAGTGTACTGGAAAACTTCAAATTATTGTGACTTTGACATTTTTTGATACTGTACATACTGTACAGAACGCATAGTTGCTACCCGTCAACTAGGGTAAAACTACCACTAGGGGTTCCCGCCTACTATGGGTTAATTGACAAACGTTGAGATTGTTTCTGTTTAAACTTTATAAAACAACTCGCGACCCATAAAAAATCGGTCGAAGGCGTTCCCGACCCAGTGCTTGGGAAACGTTGCTGTAAATAAGGACTGTGGTTCAGGCTGTCCTGTATAAGGGCATCTATAGGGTGTGTGATGGGCGGTGTCAGGTACACAACTACAGCATATGCCGCTGTGGTATAACACTGCTCTGACGTTGGCACTGACCTATTCAGTCCTATAGCGGCCTGTGTTTGTCTGTGAGAAATACCGACTATACAATTATAATGAGTCATTCAGCGAGAGATGGTGTGTTATTCCCCGCCTGCACCAACACTGGTGCCATGGGAGACAGCGAGGCGTCTGCTGCCTTTAGCCACTTATAGACCCGAGACCTGCAATAATTCATTAATTCATTAGAATAATTATTCCTTTTTTTTTTTCACCGCTTCAGCCGAACCGCTGAATGCTGTTTTACTCTGTCGGCCTGAAACGCGCAGCGCTATAATTGCTTCAGATGCAACCTTGATGTACCGTAACAGAATGCGTTTGTCAATTTGTGTTTTGGAGACGAAAACAAACCAATAAAAGGGCATGGAATACATCCCTCAAATCTTAATGTTTTGGTGCTGAGTGGGAACAGGAGTGGGAGCAGGAAATGCAAATCCAAAAAATGCTTGGGATTTAAATCCAGGTCCATGGTCTGTGCCTTAATCCACTGAATAATAATTATTCAGCCATGTGTGTTGAGTTGTCCAGAGAAGGACAGAGCAGAGGCAGCATGCTGGAAAAAGAAATTCATTTTTCAATTTTACTTGAGTAAAAATATTGGTATTCAAATGTACAGTCGGGTAGCAAAACACTGGCCGAAATGTATAGTAGGGCTGACAATAGCCTAATCAAAATCTTGAAGTGGAATAATAGTTAATATTCCACAAATCCATGTATTGGGCATTGGAAATACTGAAATAAAGTACAATTATCTCAAAATTTTACTTACGCACAGTGGGCACTTACCGCTGTCCACCAGTGGATTGACTTAATGAGTATTGGTGTTACTGTCAGATTGTACAGTAATGGGAACTAAATCTATTGTGCAATGTTATATATAAATGAACACTGGGGATTTCACCACATTTCTTAAAATCTATATTATACTGTACACACACACACACACACACACACACACACACACACACACACCACACACACACACACACACACACACACACACACACACACACACACACACACACACACACACACAGAGTATTTACTATATATATATATATATATATATATATATATATATATATATATATATATATATATATATATATATATATATATATATATATATATATATATATATATATATAGTAAATACTCTCTGTATAATCTCTCTGCAAAACAACACAAATGTTAATTAAGGTTATTGTTATGTTAAACAGACCAGTTATCTTTGAGCTGCATTGTGTCATTAGAAAAATAAATATAAATATCTGTTCGATGTTGCAAATCATAATTACACTGATGGTTTTGGAACATCTCTCTCTCTCTCCCTCTCTCATAAAAATAATAAAACCGTATATCATATCATGTTTAGCCTTTGCAATGCACTGCCTGGATAGTGGAATAAATCAACCATCTTTTAAATCACTGAATAGTAATAAAACAGTTTAAATATAAATGTGGAGCACAATTTGGATTGTTAATTTAACTCTAAAGTGTAAGATTGGACTCACAAGGGTTAGGAGGACGGTTTGTTTGTTTTGCTATTGTCGTACGTGGCAATTTCCTTCTGCCATAGCCCTCCTCCACACAGTGTGACTGTTTATTTTATATAGATGGAGTTTAATATTGTTTTACCATCGGCAAAGCACATCATAACTCAAAATAAGCCAAAGGTAATCATTTCAATTTCATTTCTCCGTTGTGCTGTGCTGCTTTTTGGCATCCAACTGCTTCCTCTTCAGTAATGGAATATGTTAAGCTTTTTGAATGTGTGTGTGTGTGTGTGTGTGTGTGTGTGTGTGTGTGTGTGTGTGTGTGTGTGTGTGTGTGTGTGTGTGTGTGTGTGTGTGTGTGTGTGTGTGTGTGTGTGTGTGTGTGTGTGTGTGTGTGTGTGTGCGTGTGTGCGTGTGCGTGTGCGTGTGTACATGCTCACGTGAATGCGTTCGTATGTTCGCTGCTGCTGTTCTCCTTTGATGAAATTTATGATGTCACAACGCAATAATTCTCAAAGATATCTAGGGATTTTTTACATTTTAACATGAGACATTTCAACATAATATAATCGTAACTAACAACAATTCTGTAATTGTAATTGTAAATGCAGATGTATGCAGTGCATTGTGAGGGTAGAATGAGCGTAAACAGGACACTGCCAGATCATAGAGCACAATAGCACATAAATAAGGCTATAGTTCTTCCTGCACATGGCCTGAGTTTAATGTCTCTCTCTCTCTCTCTCTCTATCTGAAATAAGAAGAAATCCACAGTTTAGTCTTGTTCTCTTCACTACAACATCTGAATTGAAAATTTAAAAGCCCATCCTATAGGTTCCTTAGAGACTATAAATTATTTCTAAGCAACAACACACACACGCACGCACGCACACACACACACACACACACACACACACACACACACACACACACACACACACACACACACACACACACACACACACACACACACACACACACACACATTATTGTACGTAACAATGCAGAAAGCGTTTTGGGACAGCCGTTTACTCCTTGTCGCAAGGGTCACAGACAATGACAGGTTTGTGGAGATGAGGGGTGCAGGGCACTCAGGATGACCTACTGTAGTATTAAAAATACAGGCTTTATCCAGAACTTTTTTTTTGTTTTCCCAAAAGAAATTCATCAAAATTGAAAGCATACATAAATGACATACATAAATACCTTAATTTGAAGGGGAATGCCTTTTTGAAGAAGTGAAAATGCGAGATCGTGACATTGTGAGCTTCTAGATCTGCTTTTTTTTGCTACCTTTATGTCTCGATCGCTATACCATACAAACGCCTATACCGACCATGCAGCGGCATGCAGCATGGCGTCATGTCCTGCAGAACAAAAAGAAGGACATCCATGAGGGATTACACAGCATGCGGCAACATCGGTACCGCGGCCACCTGACCCACAAGCTCTCTCTCTCTCGAGGCCGTTGCGCGATCCCTGCCGACGTGCCGCTGTGACCTTGTAATGTATAGATATGGCAGCTATTTGTCCGTCACGCGCTCTGCGGCGACCTGAAGGCCGTGAATGGAGGCTTTAAGGAGGCCGGCGCTGCGAGGAAGACGTGTCTCTGGTGAACACGCTGCTCTGCCATTGTACCGATGTCCAGATGGGCCTGTAGCTAGCCTGCTGTTAGCACAATGTAAACACTGATTTACACAGCTGGGTTTTCTAATGGTACAACAGCCAGGGGGTGGTGTGTGTGTGCACGTGTGCGCGTGCTGCGTGTGTGTGTGTGTCTATTTGTGTGTGTGTGTGCGCGGCACTGCACGCATATAGTTTAGTGTTGTCCACTAGTGCACAGAGAGAAGCTAGCCTGCTGTTTGCTAGTCTAATCTCCTGAATTACACTGTTGACTTCCAAAACACTCAGCTAGGGCTTGTGCTGTGTCTGTGTGTGTGTGTCTGCACATATTTGTGTGTGTCTGCCATTGTAATCTTATAGGCAGTGTGTGTTCATGCACACACGCACGCACGCGCCTGTGTGTGTGTGTGCGTTCGTGTGTGTGTGTGTGTGTGTCTGTGGCTTGGTCATTGTGTGTGTGAATGTGTGTGCTGGTGAGTCTGTGTTTGGGTCTCCTTCGAGATGTTGGCGTCCCTTTGCATCACATTAAGGAGGCAACTATTGAATCACAGCAGGGTGCCGCCGCGCCGCTGGGTGTGTGTATGTGTGTGTGTGTGTGTGTGTGTGTGTGTGTGTGTGTGTGTGTGTGTGTGTGTGTGTGTGTGTGTGTGTGTGTGTTAAAACCTTTTAACTTGCCATCTGCATGTTTGTGTGTCCACCTTTTACTGCGAATCGTTTTTAGTTTCTCAATGGTTGTCACATAGATTTGATGCCTTGGAAACTTGCAGGCGTGCACACACACACACACACACACACACACACACACACACACACACACACACACACACACACACACACACACACACACACACACACACACACACACACACACACACAGAGAAGATCTAAGTGTCTTTAGAAGAAGGGTCCAGGGTTTTCACTGCAGATTACAGACATACAAACACTGACGGAGGAGAGGAGAGGAGAGGAGAGGAGAGGAGAGGAGAGGAGAGGAGAGGAGAGGAGAGGAGAGGAGAGGAGAGGAGAGGAGAGGAGAGGAGAGGAGAGGAGAGGAGAGGAGAGGAGAGATGTTTTTCTGTGGAAAATAAAATAGATACAGTCCTTTATTGAGAAAGAATTTAAGAATTTTAAAACGGAAAAAAGTAAAAATAGTAAAAAAACAAAAACAAAACAAATAATGAATAATTTGGAAAAAAAATGTTACTAAGGCTGTCAAAATTAATACGTTAATGGCATTAATTTAATTTTGTTGATTAATTTGATTAAAATTAATTGTTAACGTAGTTAACGCATGTGCACACTGACTCAACCCACTCTATATTCTGTTATGGAGTGCGTTTTATTTTTTGCCTTAATATAGACACCTTAAGCGGTCTTTGGATATCATTCATTTGCACAAATTCACAACAGAGGATTTTCTCTAAATTATTTTGTTACTATTGAGCCTAATGGGAGCGAGCCTAGCTTTTCTGCTAATGTCAGAATTCAATATTTAAATCCTGTACAGGATTTAAATATGCCCATATTTTGGGCATATTTTGAACAGTGATCATTCAATCATGATTAAATTAAATTTGAAGTCGTGATTAATCTGATTAAAAAATGTAATCATTCAACATCCCTACTGTATACCAATAGAACGGTGAGCTAATCCTCTATTGAACGTCTGTTATCGGGGCAGAGCCAGTCCTGCAGGGTCTTTGACACTATACAGTAGGCTGCAGGTTTAGTGACGCTCCGGTGATGCAGGGGGAGCGTCACTGAGCGATCATGCGTTAATTGTGTCTCCTTTGTCTCAAGTAGAGTCATCATTGTTTCTATGGCTGATTGTACATATTTCATATAGTTTCTTTATTGCTTTATAGTGTCCCAGCACCGGCAGGTGAGCCAGTGAGGGTAAAACACAGTAGCAGGGGTACAAGGAATTAATGGGCATGAAAACAAAAACATAAGAAACAATTGGCTACTCTACACTTTTAGGGGACGCTTATAATTGGTAATAATTCAGGTAATAACCGTTGAGCTGAAACTCTAAAGAGTGTGGCCAGAATGTTGAGATATTGGAACAGTTTTTGTACGCAACACAATGCTAAAATCTTAAACTGATCCACCCAAGCTTAATGTAATTCTTTCCCTCCCACCACCACTATGAAATAATACAATTTCATGGCTGATACAATTGAAAACTGGGTGCAGAGGTCTCTTATTTGGGTTAATGCGGTGGATATGCACCCCTCACTCCTTCCAGGCAGAGTGCAACGCCCTCAAGCGAGACCAACATAAAAATCTCTTCTCTGCTGTATTCCCTCCCTATAACATTTTGGTCTAGTGTTTATTTCTTGGAGAAAACAACAATATATTTAGTCTTAGTTTTAGCCGTCATAGATAAGTTTTCCATCAGATTTCATTGTCGGTCATGTCGAACATTTTTTGTCATAGTTTCAGTCAACAACAACAAAAAAAACCAACCCTCCTTCCAGGAACGTGGTCAGGGGCGGATGTAACATTTCCCAATTGGAGGGGCAGGGTCCGCCCCCATACCATTTTAAAGGACTTTTATTAGTCAAGTAATTATGGATAATAACATCAGTTGTTGTTGAAGTTGCAACAGACACGCAGCAATTCATAAAGATAAAGGTCTGACTCAGAGGGTTTTCTGTTTTCAATGATGGAATGCTGTTAGTTTAGTGGTGCCACAACTGTAGGTAGTTAGAAGCAGTAGTAGTGTTTCAGATCATTTGAAATATAAGCACTTAAATTTGAAATATCTTGGGTTGTTTTGCATGCCATCGTGTTTGGTGGGGCAGACTAGGCATTTAGAAGGGCATTGCCCCCCCCCCCCCCATGCCCATGCCTAGATCATGCCGAACGTGGCTCATCTCGCCCCATTCCTCCATTTAATCATTCTTCCTTTTTATCTGCCCAGCTGCCCCTTTGAGACCTTGATAGAGGGGGCGAGTGAGTCCCACTCCCCTACTTTCTATGTGTCTTTTACACACACGCACATGCACACACACGCCCTGTCACTCATTCACTCAATGTTCGTTTCATGTCTTTTTTTTTTTTCAAAATCTAGGTCACTGAGCAAATGTGATATGAGTGTGGGCGTGTGAGGTAGAGGATGAAACAACACACAACTCCTGTCAGTAACCTATATCACCCTCGCAGCCTGCTGTGCGCAAATTCCTCAGTAAAGTAAATGTTTTGCATTTTGAAGTTTGACAGCAGTCAATCGGACCGAGTCGGGACTGAAACGTAATCCAGAGAGGTCTACAGATGTCGTTCATTCATGTTTGGGTATTGTAGATGCAGTCCGTATCGGGAACCTTTCTGCTTTTGTATTATTCCCTTGATGGCCACTGTTCCATGTCAACATTAAAGGGGAATTTCACTTATTTTCAACATTTTACCATGTCATTAAGATACCTTAGAGATGTTGTGTGGACATGATAAAAAAGTTCCCCCCTTTCTATGTTTCTTGGAAATGGAGTCTGAAAAAAAAAAAATCATTAGCATGGTGAAACACAACTTGATGACGTTATCAGGTTGTGTTTCACCATGTTAATGATTTTTCCTTTCATGACCTTTTTTCTGAGAGCATACAAATGGAATCAAATGGACCCGTTAGGGTCCATTTAGTTCCATTTGTACACTCTCAGAAGAAATCTTGAAAATGGATGGAATTCCCCTTTAATGACTCTATACATTATATTTACCAATTTTGCACAGATTTTGAAACACTTTTAAATGAAATTTAATGAATGTAGAATTATCAGGAACACACAAACAGCTTGTAACTTGCGTACAGAAGTGAGATGTGAATATATTTTTAAATCTTCTCTCACCACCACCAGTGATCACTTGACTTTACCCCAGTGGTTTTCAACCATTTTTATACCAGGGCCCACTATTTATTCAGCATTTGAGCCACAGACCACCATTTGATGACATTTTCACCCCACAGACGCCAAAACAAAAAAAAATCTTTTGAAACCAAGTGGACCCGCAAGGGTCCATTTGGTTTCGTTTTTATGCTCTCAAAGAGTTACATCTGGCTAACCAACTTTTCATCATTTAGCCTGGGGACCACCTGGAACTCTCTCAAGGACCACTGGTAGTCCCCGGACTTTACCCTGTTCCTACTGCCTACCACTGCTATACTGTATCTGTCTCCCAGCAGACAGCAAAATCCGCCATTTTTCGTGTCTTTAGAAGACCAGCAAAGCCATACCCTTTTAATACATTTTTGGCTGTCATTTCTCATAGTTTTACATGACCACTGTTGCCATAGTCACAGATCCTTCGACCTGTATAATTGCTGAAAAAATACACTCATGTTCCATACCAGGGGTTTTCAACCGGTGGTCGGGGGAGCACCAGTGGTCCTTGAGTGGGTCCCAGGTGGTCCTCAGCTAAGTTGGTTAACCAGATGTAACTCTTGAGAATGTAAAAATGAAACCAAATGGACACTCTCAAGAGTTAAAATATTCATCATGTGAATTAGCCCAAGTCTACACAACTAGAGAATGTAGTAGATTAATGGTCAATTTGATCTGTATGTTTGACTGTTTTGTTTCCCAAATCCAGCCTGGTATTGTGGACAAAAGCAAAATAAATCTTTATAGTTTTGTGGGGTCTGTGTGACTAAAATGTCCTCAAATGGTGGTCCGTGGCTCAAATGCTGAATAAATGGTGCTCCCTAGAGTCAAAAAGGTTGAAAATCCCTGTTCTATACCGATTGAAAATGCGTACTTCTCTGTAAATCTGTCTGTAAAGTGCTCAGCTGTAAGATAGACGGTGCTGTATGGCACCAAAAGAGCTGACTATGACCCGGGGAAGCACTTTTAGTGCTACTCAGCACCATTTGGGTTCAGTGTGATATACCATATCAGCTGTGGCTCGAGCTGAGGGGTCTAAGAGAAAGTGTCAGTCTTCTGTACAATAGGTTGTCACGGTGGTGAATGGATGGTTGAGATAGGTATCGATCAGCTTTGCTCAATCAGAGTGGAGATTTCAGTCACTATATATAATCAGCAGAGAAGGGAGCTATATCGCACACGCTGCCTTCTCTTACAGGGTTTTTAATGCAAAAGCAACATTCCAGCCACACTGTCCTTCATCGCTATCTCAGGTAGACTATTCATCAGATATCTCGCATAGTAACCGAGATATCTGATGAAGGTCGATGCGACCGATAGGTTGTATTTAATGTTTTTCTCTAAGTGAACACATTGTGCAGGATCTCAGTGAATTCTTTCTTGTTTCATGCCTGTTCTTAGTTCCTACCAGTCCTGTGAATGTGAAGTAGTTCTGAAAAAAGAAAACACTTTTTCTTCCCACATAGTTGACCAAAGTGCTGCACAGGTAAAAGCAAAGCAATACATAAAAAAAATATAACAGATAATAAGAAGCATGCTTAGCTACCAGTATGTTAGCGCATATCCCCTTGGGCAAGGGGAAGAGTTTTATCAAGTAAAAAAAAAGAAGATCTACAACGTACAAGCAACACGTCACGATGCAAAGTGTCTTTAGTGAGCTTTCACATTGGTTATTCGTCGAACATTATGTTTGCGCTCACAAGGGCACATGAAACGCAGTTCTGCTATTCCTTGTTGAAGGAAAGCTAGCGCCATGAGGGTACGATCCGACGCATCTATGACGCACAAAGCTAACGCAAATTATGCTGTGATGCGCCTTCGCATCGGTACATCTGCCCGTGTGAATGGACCATGCATAAACAGTATGATCTGATGACGTCATCGGAGCAACATCCACAGTACCATCTTCCTCTTCCTGGTCCCTCCTGGCCTGCGCCTCGTGGGAGATTGCGACCAAAGTGTTCCGCAGCTACATATATTTTTTATAGGCTATGCTTGGTATTCAACCACAGGGAATAACATGGTCTGTAGGAGCTGTATGCTCATCTAGATGGTTAGAACCTAAAGGAACGGCATCTTCAGCTACAAAAAGACACTATTCATTCCCTGTCCTTTGAAGATATCTTTTCTCCCGCTATTATTTCCTGTTGTAAAGGAATTGTTATTATTATTATTAGTTGTTGTTGTTGTTGTTGCTGTTACACTATCTAAGGAATCAGAGCAAAAGAGTTCTCTTAGCACTCTTGTGTTCCAGTACAGGAAATAACTAGAACTGCACTCCACCAACTTGCGCTTTGCAAGTATGCCACACATGGCCCACTTGTGCACAAGCATAGCGAGTGAGCAGAGCACAAGTACCCCCGAAATAATGAAACATTGACCGTGACCTTGCGGAAATGTGTATAGGCATCTGTACATCTCTGTAGTGATACTCCCTGTAGTGATAGTGAGAACCTTACAAGTTCTGAACGAATAATCTTTAATACAGATCAAAAGCCGTTATAGTGACAATGTTTTAAACTTCTGTCTGTAATTTGGACCTAAAATTTGGACATAAAAAATGTGTAATGCATTACAAGTCCATACTGTACCGTACTTGAACCCACCTGTCAGCAGTTGTTAGTGTCCAGCTAAAAACATGGCCGGCCCGGTCGAGGCTTGTGGCGTCAGTATTCAAATGAGTCGGCACGGCTGTCAGCACAGATGTATTTCTCCCTCCAAGGAGTCACTGGTAGGTTTGGATAGCTGCCTTTATCCGAAAGCGCTTCACAATGTGTCTTTACACTCGCCCTATTCAGACACACACATTCACACACACAGACACCGTCGGCGGAAGAAACCATGCAAGACTCACAGGGAGCGGTTACAGCGGTTACGGGTTCAGTGTGTCTGTGTCAGGGAGAGACTTCCACACTAATCCGCAGGGAGCCGCTGATTGAACCGGGAACCTTCTGCCTCCCCAGCCGCCCAATTAGTTCTGTTCATTTGGAGTTTCGTAACCTCTTGAACCCTAGCGTCATTATTCTTTTTTTGTGTGTCCCTGTGCATGTGCGTGCCTGCATGCGTGCGTGTGTGTGTTGGGGATGGGGGGATGGCATTCGCTGAAAAAATCGACAAGCTCACATGTTGCAACGTAAAATGTTGTGAATATATTGTTTTTTTGAGATTTGATGCATGAAATAGAGTAGCATACTGATCACAGTCGATGTATTAATATTAGTTATTAGCTATTATGGGCTGTCAGGAGCAGAAAATGTTTTTTTTTTCCCCACCGCAAAAAACATTTTCACGTAAAACCAGTCACATAATTCAGCTTACTGTGGAGACACATACTGGAACTTTTTGCTTTGAAATGTTTTGTAGTTTCTGAGCTACATGTATTTACCTTAAATGTCCAATGTATTCTCAATGAAAAGTCCTACATTCTCACACCAGGAAAGCCCATTTGAACCTATTTAGGTTCATCTTATGGTGGACTTGTTTGCCTGAAAATGATTCTCTGAAATATTCTATAGTTTTAGAAATATATATACTTTTATACATGAGAAGTTCTTCAAAATATTTCAGAAGCACTCATTTGTTCATAATGCTGCCTCCTGCATTATGAACACATTCACAAAAGGTGTACCCCCTGTATGGAATCCGCCTAGGGCTGTTCAGTGACTTAGCACGAGGCCATTGGCCACCCTGGTCTAGAAGTGGGAGTCAACCTTTCCAGTTGGGTGTCGCTCCAAGTAAACATTTCACATGCTTCTCTTCCAGGTTCTCACACCCTCGGCCAGTCGTCCATGCGGCCTCCCGTTCCGCCGCCTCACACGTCGGCCAGCACTCCCAACCGGAGCGCCTCGTCATCCTCCGCGCACCACCAGACGTCGGCCAGCACCCTGAACAGACCCACGCTGGCTAACCGCCGCAACCCCGCCCACAACCCTGCAGGACACGCCCAGGGGGACGGGCCAACCACGCCCGAGTCTGTGCAACTGCAGGACAGCTGGGCACTCAACAGCAGCGTGCCAATAGAGACCAGGTGAGTTCCAATAAACTGTCCTCCTACCCATAGAAACCAGGTGAGTTAGAGTTCCAATAAACTGTCCTCCTACCCATAGAAACCAGGTGAGTTAGATTTCCAATAAACTGTCCTTCTTCCCTCCTACCCATAAAAAACACTTGAGTTAGAGAGCAGCAGCGATTCACAAACGCTTCAGGGTCGAGTCGAGACCCAAAAGAGAGATTATATATTTTACCCACAGCGTTGCGAGGTTGCATTGGATTGGCTTCGTAGATTTCTTTTGAAATGCATAGAATTTGTTAGATTTTTCTTTGATTTCATCTTGAAATGACTGAAGGGGGGGATTCTTTTGGCCATTAGAAAGATTAGATCTCTATAAGCTCATAATGCACTGCAGATCTAATCCAAAGATGTGTACACATTTTCAGAATTTTAAGTCGGATATTGTGCATAATTAGTACTTTGTCTTTTGGTACTTTGTAGTGCATTTTGATCCCAATACTTTTTTGTACGTCCATGTAGCAGTAAAGTAACACATTATTTCTATATTGCTGTATTGATATTTTTCCACCACTTGAACAATCCCTTTAGGAGTTGGATCCAGTGTGAACTGGATTGTGTTCCCCTTCAAATTCACTTTGGTCTCATAATGAGTTGTACTGCATGTCAGTGCTGTCAATCATTGTGTCAGTGCCTTGTTCCAGCAGGGTGGGAATCGCTGTGTGTTTTCAGTTTCTGTCTTTTTTTCTTCTTTTCTTTTTCACACAAACCAAATATGAACCCCATTCAAGTTTTGTTTTGAAAACAGATTTCTGTATGCTGCTGTTGCCACATCAGTGCTACCTTTACATATCAAGGAACCCCATCTCGAAACTCGTTGAAGCAAACGTTTAAATTTAAAATGTTCGGCGCATTACTATACAACAATGCACACTGTGGTCACGCGGATGCTTTCAATGCGTTAAAGAAGAGATAAGAAAGAAACAGAGAGGTCGTGGATTATAGAGGTTAGTAACGCCAGTCTTTGATCAGCCACGATCTTAATTCCTTTTGCTGTCTCCGTGCTGCGCCCTGATTGGCTGTTCTCGTCCCGGCAAATCGATGCGATTGGCCGCTCCGCTCTTCAACGACTGCCTTAATAATCCTTAAGAACAGTGCGCCGGGAAAACAGGGTCAGTTAAATATAACCGATTCTACTTTAACTTCTCTTTAAGTTGCTATCGTGCTATCGCACACACTTTGTTCTGCTCTCCTCCGTTGTGTCTTTGACACGTCTTGCTGCGTCTATCAGCCTGGCGCATGCATGGAAAAAACAGAGGGTGGAAGAGATAGATAGAGATGGATAGAGACAGAGACAGCAGAGAAAGGAGGAGAGAGGGAGGGATGAATGGATGGAAAAAAGTGGGGAGTAAAACTCCATCAAAGGGTGAGATCAAAGCACGGTTTGATGTTCCGATGTGTGTGTGTGTGTGTGTGTGTGTGTGTGTGTGTGTGTGTGTGTGTGTGTGTGTGTGTGTGTGTGTGTGTGACGTGTGTGTGACTTGTGTGTGTGTGTGTGTGTGTGTGTGTGTGTGTGTGTGTGTGTGTGTGTGTGTGTGTGTGTGTGTGTGTGTGTGTGTGTGTGCGTGTGTGCGTGCATTTGCGTGTGCTTCGAGCATGCGCTCGTGTGGTATAACAGGATTGTAATGCCTAGAGGTCTCATGCTGTCATGGCTGATGGTCAGTTTTAGGTCAGGTCACTCCAACTATATGTTTGCTCTGGTATCTGGGGATTAGAAGTGACAAACTCACATTTCCAGACTCGCTGCGGCATGTTTTCCACAGATATGGCCCACGCGAGATAAACGTTATCCGTGGCATTTTATTTTTAAGAGTGTATATCGTCTCTCTCTGAGGTCTGTTCTCTTGGAGAGAGATCAGATGAAGAGATCTCACTCTCTCACACACACACACACACACACACACACACACACACACACACACACACACACACACACACACACACACACACACACACACACACACACACACACACACACACACACACACACACACACACACACACACACACACACACACACACACACGTATGAAACATAAAAAATCATGCTCAGCACTTTATCGAACACCTACTGTACCTAGTGCTGGACAAAGTGCCTGCGCAGCAGACCAATAGATTCCAAGGTCCAAGTGTCTTCATAGCCTTAGACTCTGGCATTACACCGATAAGCTAGTCGTTCCCTCTGACAATCAGGAATAGAAGCTTGTGGTGGGAGATTAATCCTCAAACATGTCCTTATCGGCCAATTTTAATTCTTTTTAGATTTATCTGCATTAATCAATTAGACCAGGGGTTTTCAACCTTTTTGACACCAGGGACCACCGTTTATTCAGCATTTGAGCCACGGACCACCAAAGACCTAAAACGAAAGAATTCTTTTGGTTTTGTCCACAATTCTTGGCTTGATTTTGCAAACAAAACAGTGTAGACTTCTTAATTAATTAAGTGGTGCTAATTCTGATGATGAATATTTTAACTCTTGAGAGTGTAAAACTGAAACCAAATGGACCCGCAAGGGTCCATTTGGTTTCACTTTTACATTCTCAAGAGTTACATCTGGTACATAAGCTTTCCATCATTTAGCCTGGGGACCACCTGGAACCCTCTCAAGGACCACTGGTGGCCCCCGGACCACCTGTTGAAAACCCCTGGATTAGACCATGTAGTAATTAAGTAATCGGTTCGATGAATCACTCTGTCTTTACAGATAAACAAGCCCAAACAGTTTGAACAGCTCACAATATTAGACACAAACTCTGACTTGCCTAAGCCTGCAGTGCAGACAGCCTGTTACCTGTATTTCTCAGAATGGACAAAATTATTGTACATTTTCAATACAAAATGAGATCATAGCGATATCGGTAATGTTGATTATCGGCCTGATTAATTATATCAAATACTGTTATTGGCCAAGATGTCTGCACATCCCTAATAGAAACAAAGGGAGGAAAATATACAGTATATTAAGCATTAATCTGGGGAGACACTTTCTATTACTGGAACCTTGACCTTGAACCTGGAACAGGCCATCAAATGTACACCCCATTGTCTTAACATCTCCTATAGGTTTGCCGGACGCCTAAAAGACATGACATATCCTGTTGCTGTTATGTTTGAACTAGCTGTCCATTAGACACAGCTCACTGTTACTGTTAGGAGATTCTACTACCTGCCACTTGGTCTATATGCCATGATATACCATATTGTTGCTGTTGGAGGGAAAACACCTAACTCCTTTTTTATTTTTTATTTTTTTTATATAAATCAGGGCTATTGAACACCTGTTACGTCTCTGTGTTAAGGGTGTTCATATTGAACCAATGAAAATGAAAAATTAGTTAGTTACTACTAGTGCTTTGGACAAAACGTCTTAACTCTGGTGGTCCCCCAAAATGTCTCTCTCCTCCTCTCATGGAAATAACATGACAATATAGTCACATTTTGGAGTTAGGTGGTTTCTTTCACCGACAGTGGAGATATAGCCTACCGTATGGAGTATATATAGTCAGGCTTAAAGCCTTAGAGATGATCGTGTCACTGTCACGCTGTCTTTGCCACTGGACTTTCTCCAGGCCGGCACTGAGCTATTTAGCGCTGAGCTTGAGGCAACACTGCCCCAAGGCCAGTGGTTCCCAAACGTTTTGGCCGCAGACCCCGGCATGTGGCATGTGTGAAAACACATGCCAGGGACCCATGGCATGAGAGAAGATTTTTATGGCTCTAGCAGTAACTCCAACCATTTTAATTTCAAGGAAACCGAGGGGAAGTGAGTCGTGTAACTTTCCCGACTTTGCGGTAAAATTGCAGCTACAGCAGGTGATGAAAGCTTGCCATGCTTAGCAACTATTCGGGTTGACATCGGAGAAACGCTTTGGCGGCAAGGTTCAGCGAAGGGCCAATTTCCATCCTATATTCCCCCATGACGGCTCTGGCTGCAACCTCCTCGCGACTATATGGCCTTCACTGCCGCACAGAGCTACAGTACAGCTGCCACCTGTCTGCCTGCCAACATCAATAGCCTTTGATTCCCCGTCCTCCTCTGAAGTACTAGAGCACCAACCCATGCCAGATATTTAGGTCCAATGCTGATCCCAATTCCTTTTGAATGATCACTGATTGCTAGTGGTGGATATTGCTTGCAATCTCACAATATACAGTATGTCAATGGTGATACAGAGGCCACTATGATATACAGTATATCGATTATATGTTAATTGCCTTCTCCTCCAACTTGAAAGAGGGGCTTTTGATAAAATTAAGACGTTTGTCAACACTAATCACCAGATAATTCATGCCGTTTATTCATTTATTGCCCTATCAATACAGCAGCGATTCACCTATCGCTCAGCTGTTTCGACCGTTATGTTGCCGTGTTGATTAATTGTATGCAACACTACTGATGTTTTGACTGATATCTTGCTAGAACATAACCTGACCTCAGTCTGAATTGTCATTTCGTTTCACTTCATTATTCAGATTGAAGTCCCTTTCTACCACAGCAGTTTCTAGGATGGGCGTTATCAAAGCGGCAGTCTTAACGGTGATTGGTTCATATCATGAACCCGTAAGACTATTGGGAAAGCAGACGATGTTGGGGTCGAAGTGATTGACAGGGCTGTTGGCCAATCAGGTGCTAGACAAGACGAGACCTAAAGCCTATAAGCTGAACAGTTGAACCCTTTTTACACACATTTCCAAAAAATATGTCGGCAGCATGATTGCAGATACCCCTGTGATCAATGTACCTGTAAATACAGTAACCTCTGTCCACATGGCTATACTTATTATAGCCTCAACCTCCAGCCTAGCCGAACAAACCACTGACTGGCTCCTCTTTACTAACAAGCTTTCCATGCACGGTCTGCTCCCCTGTGTGTTTTCCCTGGGAGACCTTCCGCCTGTCTCTCTCTCCACGCGGTCGGCGGTGGAGAGACCGCTGTGCTTGGCTGACCCTCGCCATGCCTATAATCCTCTCTATCCACCAGGTCTAACCTCACCGTTGTCTCCCTCTCACTTCTCTGTTCTGTCTCATCTTGTAGCTGTTTCTTTCACGTTCCGAATCTGAAAAAGAAGTCTTCAAATAGTGTAGTTTTACTGGGGAACTAGCAACCATCTTTTGTAGGCTGTCCAACGACCTAAAGGTATATTTTTTTCTCAAAACTGACCTTCAACTGTAGTATGTAGTAGCCTTAAAATGCACCCAGGTCAGAAGACATGTTGCTATTAAAGCTATAATGCGTAGCGTTCCTGTTTTCTAGCCTAGGTTTGAACCCCTGTCTCTTGTGCAAGTGCTCGCATTTTTACCACTGAGCCTGGATGCATAGGGGATGTATTGGAGCTACAGTATTTTGACCTCCAGATCAAAATCTGTTTCAAAACCATAAACAGGATAAGGTCATTTCTTACCTATAAAAATAAGTAGACAGTACAGAAATGTCTTTCCAGGAGAGCAGGGAGACAGGCCCTACAACCGTATGAGTCATACAGTTATTAACCTACTCCACACTACACAGTACAGATTGGACCACATTATACTTTATTCAGTAATACCAAAACATCTGCTACTGCACCACTACAGAGCCATGCACCAGGACTACAGCACCGCTAGCAGACCCAGTGAAATCAACAGCTCTATTTATCAGTTAAAACAGTGATAGCAGGCTCCAGGCTATGTTTGTCCCTGCTATATTTACCATGCGATAGAGGAGGCTTTCAGTGTCCTATGATCATGCTGTGGTATTACTGGGCCGGCAGATTATAAGGACATATACTCTAGCTGTATTGCTTTGCAGCAGAAGAGTTTCGTCGAACGTGGAGAGATATTGAGACAATCTCCTTAAAGCAATCACTTTCTATAATCCTTCAGTTACAAATATGATTGGTGTACTGTATGTATGGCATGATGTTAAAAGCAATTTGAAGGAAACACATTTTCTGTCCCGTTTCATATGGGATCTGTAATTGTTGTTGCCAAATCACGCTTATGCGGGTTCTTTGTAATTATGGTCAATGTTATGATGCTAACATTTGAAGAAATCGTTATACACTTTACTATCTTCTGTAAACAACATTTTAAATTATATCTGCAACTCCAGGATCCTTATTGGCTCCGTCGGATTCTTCGTCTGTTTTTATTGGAGAGGGATTTCACCCTTACCCCGACCTTCACCCTGACAGATTAGTGCTCGACCCTTTCCCCTTAAGGCCTTAAACACAGACACACACACACACGCACACGCACACGCACACACACACACACACACACACACACACACACACACACACACACACACACACACACACACACACACACACACACACACACACACACACACACACACACACACAAAACAGAAGTATCAATGCGATAATCATCAGTTGACTGCCCGATGCCTGAGGTGTCTCAAAGCTCAAGACTTAAGAGTCAGCAAGAGGTTGTCTCTCTCTCTCTCTCTTTTTTCCTGAGGCTGCCGAAGCCCTGAAGAAGTGAAAGGAAAGAAGCTGCATTCCATCGGACCCCCCCCACCCCCACCCCCTTTTAGCTCACAGCACAGCGTACGCGTCCTATTAGCAATACAGTTTTTCAGATACCACTTGGCCTTGCACTCTAACGCAAACACCCGCCTCGCCTCTCCGTTCCTCTGGCCAAGAGAGAGAGAGAAGAAAATTAATGTATTATAGGCGACACTGAAGC
This sequence comes from Benthosema pterotum, assembly GCA_039105355.1. Lineage (NCBI taxonomy): Eukaryota > Metazoa > Chordata > Actinopteri > Myctophiformes > Myctophidae > Benthosema > Benthosema pterotum. Next base: position 17,781,258 of record CM076975.1, read on the forward strand.
GGCACAACAAGCACTAGAAAACTAGAGATAGATAGTGCCATTTGATGAAGTTAGAGAGCTTATTTGTACTTGTGTGTATGTTGTTGTGTATGTGGCATGTTGTGTATTGTGCTACATTCTTGAAGTTATATGGCATTCTATAATACAGTGGCTTTCACCCAGTGGTCCGGGGACCACCAGTGGTCCTTTAGAGTGTTCCAGGTGGTCCCCAGCTAAGTTGGTTAACCAGTTGAAAAGTTGGTTAACCAGATGTAACTCTTGAGAGCGTACAAATCAAACCCAATCAAACTCAAAATGGGCCCAATTCTACACAACTAGAGAATGTAGAAGATTAATGATGTCGTTAATCTTCTACATTAATTTTTGGTCATCTGTATGTTTGACTGTTTTGTTTCTGAAATTCAGCCTGGATGGTGGACAAAACAAAAAAAAATCTTTAGTTTTGGCATCTCTGGAGCTAAAATGTCATCAAATGGTGGTTCATTGCTCAAATGGTGAATGAATAGTGGGCCCTGGTATCAAAAAGGTTGAAAACCCCTGCTATAATATACGCAGAGTTGGATGGATGGATAGATGGATAGATAGGCGCATAGATAGATGGATGGATAGGTGGATGGATCGATACAGTATATGGATGGATGGATGGATGGATGGATGGATGGATGGATGGATGGATGGATGGATGGATGGATGGATAGATAGATAGATAGATAGATGGATAGATAGATAGATAGATAGATAGATGGCTTTGTATACAGCATAGTATAATATAGAGTCAACACAGACGAGAAACACATTGATGCTTAAACTAAAGTCTCCATTATTTTGTTGAAGCTTCACACAGATTCTACGCTGTATCTAAAGAAATTGAAAATAAGCCTCTGGCTTTATTGCATTCCACTTGCACTATGCTCGCTCATTATTGCACATTCTATATATGTGGTGGCTGCCAATCCCTTTTCATATTCTGTAAGATATACTGGTTATGTGGACGGGAGTCTGACAAATACAGCCTCTTGACACTTGCCGTCAGGCCGTGTCCTTCTCCTCCTCATCTGGGTGTTAGGTTTGTTCATCGCCTGACTTTTAAATGACCATGTCAAATATAAAAACCCTGACATCTCAAAAAACATTTCCAAACTGCGTCAGGGGCGGATGTAACATTTCCCAATTGGGTGTCAGGAGAAAATGGTATGGGGGTGGCTTCATGCGATGAAGCGACACCCATACCATTTTCGGTTACAGGACTTTTATTAGGCAATTAAAACATCAATAATAACATCAGTTGTTGTTGAGGTTGCAACAGACATGCAGCATGCATAAAGCTAAAGGTCTGACTCAGAGTTTTCAATGATGAAATGCTGTTGGTTTAGTGGTGCCACAATTGTAGTTAGTTGGTAGCAGTATAGTGTTTCAAATCATTTTAAATATAAGCACTTTAATTTGAAATATCTTGGGTTGCTTTGGTGGGGAAGACGGGGCATTTAGGGGTCATTGCCCCCCCTCATGCCCATGCCTAGATCTGCCCCTGAACTGCTTCCCTTTCCCTTCGCATGCATAGAAGCTTGTCCATGCCTTTATCTCCTCCAGGTTGGACTACCGCAGCACACTTTTCTTCGGGATGCCCGGCAACAGTATTCAGAAGCACTACATCCAGAACAGTGCTGCCGGGGATCCTAATGAGAGTCCATGAATGATGGACACATAACACCCCCCGTAGTCACTGCACTGGCTCCCTGTCTCATTCAGAATGGGATCAGGGGCGGATCTAGGCGTGGGCATGGGGGGACTTTAGGGGGGCATTGCCCCCCTGACTGCCCCACCACACATGATGGTATGCACACAACCCAAAGGTATTTCAAATGAATGTGCTTACAGTATATATAACTACAGCTGTGGCACCACTAAACCAACAGCATGTTATCACTAAACCAACGCATGCTGCGTGTCTGTTGCAACTTCAACAACAACTGATGTTATTACCGGTATTGATGCTTTACTTGCCTAATAAAAGTCCTGTAACTGGTATTGGTGCGACTTCATCGCCCGTGGCGCGAAGCAACACGGGTGATGAAGCCGCCCCATACCACTTTCGCCTGCCCCCCCCAATTGGGAAATGTTATATCCGCCCTTGGATGGGATACAAAGTCCCGCTACTCACACACAAAACGAAGCAGATTTCACTTGAGTAAACATTGCAATGCCAAATGTGGAAATACTTGCTGCTATTAAACATTTACTCGAGTAGAGGTGCAAAAGTAGGCATAAAAATATGAAGTAGCAAAAGGAAAAGGTGTCCAGCATAATATCACATTTCACAAAGTACAATTCCCAATGTATTACCTCAAGCCGTCAAAACCCCAACTTGTGGCCTGACTTCATCAGGTATTCTGAATAACTGTGCACAAGACAGGTATATAAAGGCATGACGTGAGCAGATACACATTATCATAATCACATCATCACCTCCCTTAGGGGAGTTTATACAAAGGAAGCCTGATAGTGGAATCAGCACAAGGTCAACTACCAGAGGGGACTGCAAAGCACCGTTCAGGAAAACTGCTTTTTTGCAAAACACACACTCTCAGTCCAGGGCTGTTCAATTTGGAATGACTTACCCCTGACAACCACACCTTTGACCATGTTTAATTTAATAATTAAGTGCACTTTAAGCGCATTAAGCGCAAGCGTATGTGATATAACTTGACATTTACTTGAATCCCTATGCACTATTGTGAAAATGCTGCTACTTATATCGTGTAGATGCACCTTAGACCTTGTTTTTAGTCAAGCTGTCACCTTTTAGATGCAATGTTGTACCTTTGCTGTTATTGCTGTCTTTTCATGTTTTGTTCTGTTTTAACTTGTCTCTTGTTGAGGACTGCAGATTGAAATGAGCAACCCTGCTAAATCCGGGGTATTTACATTGCACTATTCTTTTTGTAATGTTTATTAACATGCACTGTCCCGTCTAAACCAATAAAGCAAAGTAAAGAATGTGTGCATCTGCAGGGACATCACCAGCAGCAGTTTGGGTATTGGCCTTGGCAATGGCAGAGTCAACAAATACATAGAGCACCCATTAGTGTCCCTATATGTGGCCAGTACGAAGCAATTTATACAGCACTAGTAAAAATGTAAAACACCACAATTAAAAAGACAAGCCCAGCTCTAAGTGCCAGGAATGGTTTGATGTCCAACTCCTCATTGAGCCCATGTGGAGCCATAGTGTAGAGATAATGAATATAACACGTTTTGCGGTGGAGCAGGCTCCTGATTGTCTCCTCTTGGGGGAGGCTTGTCCTGTCCACCTTTTCAATGCATACATAGTGGAATTGCCTGGTACCGTGGCCTGCCCGCTTAAAGTGCAGAGTGACCGTATTCTCTTCATCCCCTCATCTAATATTAGAGCGCTGCTCGCTCATGCGGGGTTCTGCGGAGAGGAGGGGTCTGCCGGCTCTTTCCCCGCACATACCCTAGAAGACCACCAGGGACGTCTAATAATTAGGTGTGCCAACCTTTGTGGAACTTTACAGGCCATAATCGCCCCCTGTTGATCGTAACGAATTTGCCACCGTGGGGACGACGACGATGTGGGTTTTCTTTTTTGTGCATCTGTAGCTCCCACCGGGAACATCATGTAGAAAGGTGCCTTTCCTTAGTTCGTTTATCACCACTGAAAGCAGAGCCGCCCCTCAGAGCTCATTACTGCTCAAGCATCCACCACCCACACCCTCAGATCTGTGTGAACAGTTTCCTCTGCCAATCCAGGTCCCCCATGTAGTACCAGGCTCCTCCGCTCCATAGGGGGGCAGAGCCTTCTGTTCCGCTTCCACTACGACGGGAACCGACGCAGACCCTGGGACTTGGAAAGTATATTTTTGTGTCTTTTTGTTGATTTATTGAGAGTACAACACACACCATAGGCGATTGGACAGGTCCATTTGGTTTCATTTTACACTCTCAAGAGTTAAATTATATTTAAACATCTGAATTCTCAAGAGTCGACACAAGAGTCGATTAGAAAATGTTATTGTGACCAGCACTTTGCCTATTATCTCTGCTAAATTGTGGACAAAAACTTGAAAATCCTTTAGTTTTGGGTCTGAGAGACTAAACCATATAACTTTTTTTTTTCAACTTTTTTTGCCCTTGGCACTCTCCTAAAATCACCAATGATATAGAGTTGTGCAGCCCCGCCCCCTTGTGACGTCGCCCCTGGTTGCGGAAATGGAATCCTCATTCATTTTCCTCATAGACTTTTTTGAAAATGGTTAATAAAAAACACGATTGCACCGCAAACAAAGCCAACTCAGGTCGTGACAAATCATGACAACCACCACAATATTATGATGCAATATCTAATTAGCAAGAAGTCGAAACGGCAGGATGCAACACTTTTTGTTTCGTTTTTCATCTTAACAATTATTTGATTGTCATCATGATTTGTCACTCACGACCCGAGTTGGCGAGAGAGAGAGAGAGAGAGAGAGAGAGAGAGAGAGAGAGAGAGAGAGAGAGAGAGAGAGAGAGAGAGAGAGAGAGAGAGAGAGAGAGAGAGAGAGAGAGAGAGAGAGAGAGAGAGAGAGAGAGAGAGAGAGAGAGAGAGAGAGAGAGAGAGAGAGAGAGAGAGAGAGAGAGAGAGAGAGAGAGAGAGAGAGAGAGAGAGAGAGAGAGAGAGAGAGAGAGAGAGAGAGAGAGAGAGAGAGAGAGAGAGAGAGAGAGAGAGAGAGAGAGAGAGAGAGAGAGAGAGAGAGAGACTAGTGACACGTGTGGCGATATGGAACATATCATTGTAATGGTGTCGTAAACCATGGCCACATTCTGTAATGTTTCTTAAAGTCTTTTGTTTCACAGAGACCCCTATGGAACATATCTGGCCACATTCTGTAATGTTTCTTAAAGTCTTTTGTTTCACAGAGACCCCTATTCAAACGTTTTTGGCATGTTTTTGTTATTTTTATTGTCCAGAATCTAAGTCCAATATACAGTTATTTTGCTACACCAGACTGCAGTGCAAAACACTATCACATAGCGTCACAAGATGGCACTGTTGTCCATTGAATTCATGGTCTGTTCTAGAAACGAATTCCACTGCTTTTATTTTGAAAGGGTTTTGGGCAGGAAATTCAATGTACAGAGACAGTCTGCAGAGAAACAGCCACCATTCTCTGTCTGACCCCTTGTGTTGTTATTTTCTGCATTTCAGGTGAGATATAGTGCAAAACCCATGATCACTGTATATTATTGTGCTTGTCTGTGACAATACACAACTCGTTTTTGTTTGGTTTGTTTATAATAAGTGATACAATGAGAGAACTCTGAAATAACATACATGGTACACTGTGGCTAGCTGGTTAGCTATAGGGTGACCTCTACAGCAGTATAGGCCTAGTTGGTGTGCTGTGGTGGCCATTATGTCACTGTAGGTCATGTAAGCTAATTTCTAAAGAGTGTGTACTATGACTACATTACTGTAGTGAGTGTTATGAAGAAACTACTGGACTGTTATGCTTTATTTCTTTATTTGACATGAATACACTGTATGTTACTATGGCTGAGGAATATGCACTTATTATTTTGGGACCTAATTGAGTTAATGGTAATTATTGATTGATACTAATTGTAATTGAAATGGACTATTGTTATTTGAATATGCTAATTAGATTGTTTCTATATTGTTTTGATAACTTGGAGAATATTTAGAAAATTCAATGTACAAAGACAGTCTGCAGAGAAACAGCCACCATTCTCTGTCTGACCCTGTTGTGTATATGTTTTCTGCATTTCAGGACAACGATCCTGGTAAAATAAAAATCTAAATATGTGGCCCCAGAAAACAACCCTGTTTATTCTGTGAGCGCTATACACGCAGCAGGTCAGGTCAGGTCATCAGACTCGGAAATCAAACCTGCAACTCGCTGTCAGTCTCTGTTAGAGTCCATATAATAGCATATTATGTGGTACGGCTACGTGTATTTATTAATTTATTCATTCGCATCCCCGTTATCTGCCATTTACGTAGGAGGCTATTCTTTGTCTAGGGCTCCACAACAAACATCACATGCACGTGTCTAAGCACAGTGCAATAAAACAACCAACAAATCAAGACAATAAAAGTCAAGTAAACAAAGCATGACTATCCATTAAATTACAGGTCGATTCATTTAATGAATGTTCAGCATCCCTCACCTACCAATCCAATACACCCCCAATAGAGTGACCACAAAGTGGAAATAAATGGAGAGCATTTCCAGACAGCCCGATGATCATGTCATTGTAATGGTGTCGTAAACCAAATCCTTTCAATAGGTAAAACAGTTATCATTGATTTGTTACAGTGAAATCTGGAGCTGTCTTCACAGGACCAAGAGCCTCCATTTGTCATAACCACACATTAAACACAACTAGTCCAGTTTCAGGCTTTAATCTGTGTTAGGTCCAGGTAGGTGTCTGCTTCCATGCAGCATAGGTGATGCATTTTCATCACATAACAGAGTTCTTTCTTACACTAAATACAGTTTTTGTTTTTCTGTGAAATGGCATATAGTGTACGTTTTCTTTTTTGGTCTGTTTTTTCCAAATAGATTGATAATGATAATGTTTTTTTTTTTTTTTTTTGCATCCGGTACATTACTATTCAACATTTCCCATCTGGCAACATTGTAACCCAAAATCCTGTTCTTTACCATTATCTCCAAGGCATTTCCTGTTCAAGACTCCATCCTCCCAGACCACGCCCCTCTTCTCATCAGGCCCCGCCCACAGCTACCCTCTGGCGTCCGGCTGCTCGGTCTACTCCCCGCCCCCTCGCCTATTACCCAGAAGCACCTTCAGCAGAGGCTCCTTCAAGCTCCACAAGCCCAGCAAGTACTGCAGCTGGAAGTGCACCGCCGTCAGTGCTATTGGAACGGCCAGCGTACTGGCCCTCCTGCTGTCATACTTTATAGGTGAGTCTGGCTGCTTGTGAGTCTGGCTGCTTGTGTGTGTGTGTGTGTGTGTGTGTGTGTGTGTGTGTGTGTGTGCTCGCGCATGCAGCTCACACATGTATGTACCGTAGGCCTGTTTCTAAATTTATTCTATAATATAGAATTTATTCTATAATATAGAATAAAACGAATGCCACTCTGTTAAATCACTGTTTCCTTTAGAACTGTGGTTTTCAACCTTTTTCATACGAGGGCATTCATACGAGGCCATTTGATATTGAGTTTAGTCTCTCGGACCCAAAACGGAGGATTTTCCAAGTTTTTGTCCACAATTTAGGAGAGACAAACTGGCAAAACGTTGGTCTAAATACTACTTCTGCTACATTTTCTAAGTGTGTAGATTCTTGAAAATCTTGAAAAGTAATTCAGATGTTTAAAAAGGACCACTGGTGGTCCCCGGACCACCGGTTGAAAACCACTGCATTAGAAGTACGATTTTTTTATGCAGCTTCATTTTCAGTGTATTAAAAGCCTATGTTTTCTTTAGAGTTCAGGAACGTTCCCCTTCCCATCATTACAGGCAGCCCTCAGTCACTTTGTCAGAGTGCTTCAGAATAAAATGGAGTGGTCCGTTGAGTGTTGGCTTCATTATCACTCTGCTGAGCTGTTTAAATTAAGGCAATGGGCCACAGGAGGCTTCAGTTTACCATGAATTTTACAACAAGCTAAGAAGAGGCAGAGTGAATCACTAAAAAAAACTAGCTTAAGATTTGAGGGTCCATTTTCATCACACACTAAGGGCTCCATTTTCGTAAACCCCTTATCTCAAACCCCTTATTATCCTTTTTTACTATTTTGATAAACTTTTTGGAATAGTTCAACATGTTCAACATGCCTATCACATTGTGAGCATTGTAGACTGGCCATTCTACAAAATAGTTTAAAAGGGCAAAGAAGTAAAGGAATAAGGGGTTGTAACCTAACCTAAACGTAGCATAATATTTTTCTTTGTATAACATGGTATTAATACATGGCCTTATCATGCACGCTCACAGGGGCCATTTATTTACCGGTATGTAGCGGTTCCATCATTAAAGGTTTGAATCATAAAAAACCAAAACAGCAACCAACCTTGTTTAAATCGGTGCAAAAAAAAGAAGGCAATACTCCACAGTCCACACACAGACAAGTCAGTTTAAGGTTTTTGAAAAAGAAATGCAGTTCAGTTGCAGTTCATTCACTTAGACTTCATGTCCACCCCCGTATTTAAACTTTGCCAACCGAAACTCCACCTTGGGATTTTATTTTTAACCAAAAACGTGGGTTTATAGTAGGCTATAGTATACAGTAGTTCATATAGTCTTCAACTAGAAATGCACTGTGTTGAGGTTCACATAGTTACACCACCATCAAGTGTTTAAATCCATTCTGTTTCAAAATAGCTATTGTTTTTCCTGGTTCTAACTGCAAAACATTGTCCCCTTTGGCTGTCCGTTTGAACAGAAGTTTCAGCCAATTGTATGTATTGCACTATAGAGTAGCATTAGATGTGAAACATAACGCCAACAGTGTTTTTTCGTGGACGAGAGGGTGAAAGGATCTCTCCATTCCATCTTTTTCCCTTGTCAGATCAAGGGTTATGTGTATGTATCAAAGCTAAGTATGGGGGCATCGTATGGCAGACGTCCATGACAGTTGATGATGATCTGTGTAGGCACTAGGCAGCAGTGTATATTATATGCTCAAGCTAACATGCTGGGGAGGAAATACTAGTCATGTTCAGTTGAAGGTAGACCACTGCAGAGCAGGCTGTACTTAGCTCCCTGTATACTGACCCCCGCTTGTGTGTGTTGAGTTCAGGAAGCCAAAGAATGTGCAAAACTTCAGGTTGCTCATAATGATTGCGTTCGTGTTGAGAAAACGAATGTGGATACAGTGAAAGTGAGTTGTTAATATGGGAGTGAACACTTCTTTCGTGCCCTGTTGAGAAACCTGATGTACGATGTGTCGACTGAATGAGTCTCGGGATTCTATTATTACGATGCTGTCTAACCCCAGCTTTGGTCTTTCAAGATCCTCGATGATGGTCTTCTAATGTTTGGAAACACTGCTATGACTGTCTCTTGTGATAGCTGATGTTTTAATGATACAGTATAGCCTGGGGTTCTTTCTGTATGTATAGTGTTTTCATGTTGTTTGTTTTTACTGGATCCCTGTGTAACTTACAGTATGTATATTTGAGACACGCCCACACACACACTCACTCGTTTGCTCGCTCAATATAAAGGATGGCACAGTAAGTTTAATACATATAGTTGTATTATACTTCAAGTGAACTCTGGTTGATGGGACAGCTATGCCTTGTCCTCTATAACTTATAGTGAATATTTAAAACACATTTGATATATTATTTAGCTTTTAAATAGTTAATATTTTTTATCTCATGAGGGGGCGCCAATATATTGTGTTTGCCACTGATGTCAGAGGTCCAATCATGTTTTCCAGCTATATGGAATGCATCAAAGAAAATATAATATATAAAATATGCAAAACATTGTCGTGGTGCTCACATTAACCTCGTGGAGCAGCTCTCAGTCATTGTCACAGCACCATGCACAAGCGCTTTCACTAAATCAAATGTTTTAGATACTTTAACATATGTGATTTCTTTGGTGCATTCCATATAGCTGATAAACACGATTGGACCTGCGAGGCCATACCAGTGGCAGCCACAATAACATCGCACACAATAAAATGGCTAAGTAATATATTAAATGTGTTTTAAAAAGTTCAATCTAAGATATCGAGGACAAGTATAGTGTTTTAAGCCATACCAATCCCATCCCCAGTGTCCCAGTGTCACGCAGACCAAAACTAGCCGATCTACAAGCTCACGATGCACGCGGCTGAGCTTATTACGTTTGCAGTATTTGATTAATGGCGAAAAAGTACCTGATGTAACGAATAACATCTAGGAAGATGAATGGACCCCTGCGGCCCTTATACGGCTGGCCATTACGTCCATGTTGTTGTTTTTGTCCTTATTTTTCCAATAGCGTTGTTGTCAAAAAGCAGCCTGATGTAATGCTCCTCCTGAGACTCTTGAGTAGTCTGAGCTGCTCTCAGAGTTGTTCAAACACCTTGGGCAAAATCTTTTGTTCTATGAAATCTGCTCGGCAGCACAACCCTCCCCATACCCGCGCCTCCCGCTACTGTGTTATGGGGGATTTCACAGCACAAGGTGACTTTCTAGCAGCATTTTTTGGAACCCTATACCGTCACTATTCTGGGCATGTACTGTAATGGGCATTCTGCCTAAATACGCAAACATTCAGTGGAAGTACACATCCTCATCCACAAGCCTCGGTTGAGAGCCTGTACATTGACTATTCTCACTAAAGAATAGTGGTTTAGTGTGGGGAGGAAAATAAGGAGCAGGCCTGCTGCGATAGACCCCTCCGGGACCCTCCGGTCAACAACGTGTGTGTGTGTGTGTGTATAGCCTTTGAGCATGCGTGATACTGAGCTGACCGGGAATTCAATCCTGCAGCAGTGATCCGTTTTCCCTCGAAGCGGTGTGTATGTGTGTCTGTGTACAATATGTTATGCATGTCACCTTCGTTTATACGCCACTGGTCCGCTCTTTTATTTACACTGAAAAGTTTTGTCAGGATGAATTTACCCCCTCAAGTAAAAATGTCACCCGCATAAAATAATAACCAAAAGGCCCTAGCTGCCTCTCTCTCTCTCTGTACATGATGCGAGCTGAAACAGCCTTCCGGTGACGGCAGACTGCAGACATCGTCTGGCGTCGGCTGCCACGCCAGCCTGTGTGTGATGTTTTTTTGATGAGCGCTGGATGGGGAGCCAGGCGGTGCGGTGGGTGTTTGTTTTGAAACACGTCCGCTTGTCATCGCAATTCCACCTTGCTTTTTATCAGTAAGTAAGTAGCCTTGGGAAAAAAAAAACGGCGGTCCAAGCCTGCTGGACCGGCATGCTGGTAGGTCAGCCAGCCTGTTCCCTGCTGACCTCCCGGGGCCCCCTGTTTCTGTAGTGAGAGGCTGCTTGATGTACGACCCCTGGGCCTGGACACAGTGCTAGTACATCCTGATGTACGAGCAGTACACCCCTTGGACATGATGCTAGGGATTCCCAAACTTGAGAAAAAACAGTTTAATGACAATATAACATTTTTAATATTAACACAAATCACTCATGTGACGGAGCGTTACCCCATTTATAATCCAATAATCTATGGTAAGCTTGGACCGCATTGACAACATGCACTGACTTTCACCTACAACTGTGGACTAAAAAGCTGAATAACTGTAGATCTAGAGAACTCTCCTTGGTTTGGATAAAACGCCCAGTGTTCGGGGGGACTTCTGACTATATGGCGATGCCGATTGGAACATTGGCATTTTCTGGAGCAATTATAGGCCCATTATTAGCATCTTAGTGTACAAGATGGCGTCCCAAACAGGATCTTTATGCAGCGTGGTTTCTGTGGGGATACACTCTAAGAGGCTCAACGGGTGGCTCTAGGTCCTAAGCGTGTCAGTATTTAGGTTAAGAATCTATGTTCCAAAGAAAAAAGGTGGCTTGGACTTGGTCATGCATTGAGGGAAGTATGAGGTCAGTCTGTTGCTCTGCCCAGGTTTGTAGTAGAGACTTTGAATGTTATGACGTGATTTCATCCTTGTCATCAGCCCTCATATCAACATCATGCAATGCAGCCAGTGTGGACATGTCCACATACTACCGTTGGTTTCACAATGTGAAATCTGCTAAGTTACTAGTATTTAAAGTTTTCAAATGCAGTATAGGAGAAAAAATACTCATCGTTTATTTTCCAACACGGCTTTCGGGAAAAGAGAGAAAAGTGATTCTGCAGCAACAGTTACATAAGACCTTGACGGATCTGCAAGGCAGTATTAGAGAGAGGGAGAGAAAGACAGAGAGGGAAAGAGAGAGAGAGAGAGGCAAACACCAACTCCTCTGAGGAGGAGGCGTACACACACACACACACACACACACACACACACACACACACACACACACACACACACACACACACACACACACACACACACACACACACACACACACACACACACACACACACACACACACACACACACACACGCGCACACACACACACACGCACGCACGCACGCACACACACACACACACACACACACACACACACACACACAGTCCTGATGGACTGCTCCTGTAAAGTCTTGTAAACAACACAAATCCTCCATTAACCTAGTGCTGGAAGATGCGCATGCACACATATGCGCGCGCGCGCACGCGCACACACACACACACACACACACACACACACACACACACACACACGCGCGCACGATTATGCTCGTAAGCTTGGAGATAAAATAGGGGAATTAATTTTAAAATGCTGATGAGTCATCTCTATGCTTTTGTTCAAAACTTTCTCCCTCTCTCTCTCTCTCCCTCTCTCTCTCCCTCTAATAACTATTCACATTGAACAGCTTGGCGTGTCTGGTTTGCGGCTCGCAGAGACAGACTCTATAAATTCATGAGCCTTCATGCCTGTCTTAAGACAGCCAGTCGGTGATAATATATGGATGAAGAATAGGGCGAGGAGAGGGTTTATGTAATCACCATCATTTATTTAACCAGTCTGAGATAGAAAGATTATTACCTGGGGCGGAAAGAGAGATGGAGTGAACGTGGTAGACGGATGGGATAGCGAGGCTGAGAGAGAGAGTTAGAGAGAGAGTTAGAGAGAGAGAGATGGATGGAGGACAGAATGTTCTGGATTCTGTGCTTGCTGTCATTCAGGGTGCCCTAACGGGTGGTGTACAGAACACTGACAACACATTTTTGGCTTTTATTTAGACGCCAAAAGGAGGAATTCATTCAAATGTTCAAACGCAAGCCTTTATTCCCGGCAGTCAATGTCTACATATGGAGGACAGAGATACTGCTGTGCGTGCATGCCTGCGTGTCAGAGAGACAGAGCCTTTAGATCAGCTAGTGAGCGACAACGCTGTATGATGCAGGCTTAATTTTAACACTAGATCGCCTCTCTTCTGTATCCCCTTTTCCATACTTTACTCCCAGGTGAGTCTGTCTCAGACTCACCTTTTTCCTCTTCTCTTTCTTCTACTTACCTTACATAGAAACTCTTTCACTTGAAGCGCTGCAGCTGAACTTTGGCAGAACCTTGGGGTTGTATGTATACAGCTACTTTTTTGGGGGTGCAGAATCCACTCTGTTCACATTTTCATCACATATGATGAAAGAACGGTTTTGAGAGCTGTTTCACAACATAGCAGCCTAATGAGAGTAAACAGAACTGCTGCTGCCAAGGTTCAACGTTGCTTTCAGGCTCGTTTAAACACCGTGCTAAGTGGTCCTTTTTAACAGAAAGAGAAAAAAAAATGAATTGACGCAAGTTGTGTTTGCAAGGGAGTACAATTAATATTAATTAGACTCCCATCTCTCTCCCTCTGTCTCTCTCTCTCGCCTGTTACAGTAGGCCTATATAGCTCTGTTAGTCTTTCTGCCAGTCAATCAAACTCAAAGTCACAAAGGAAAAAAAAAAAAAAAACTGGAACCCATGCTGTCATTTCCCCGAGAGTCACGCGGTGCACCCAGAGGAGAGAGGCTCACATAGCAGCTTCTAGGGCAGCTATAGGGTCTGGCTGCTCCCCATGCATGCGCTGGGTTACCAAGGTTACTGTTTCACAAGAACACGGTTTCACTTTCCACTTTCTTAACGGCATGACTCCTCGGGGGCGAGCTGTCGAGAAAAGCGGTTTGCGTGCGTGCGTGAGTGTGGTGTGTGCGCGCGCGTGTGGGTGGTGGTGTGAGTGTTTGTGTTCCCGTAACCAGACCATCGGACATCTCTGCCTGCTCATTATGTCGGGGCCAAACTGGACCAGAACGGTCGCTGTCACTGATAAACCACTGTTACACCGATACCCTGCTTTTAAGGCTGATGATTTTACCTCGGCAAAATAATACAGGAGACGGGGCTAAAGTCTGTATCAGGGGCGGATCTAGGCATGCCCATGAGGGGTCAATGCCCCCCTAAATGCCCAGTCTGCCCCACCAAACACGATGGCATGCAAAACAACCCAAGATATCTCAAATTAAAGTGCTCATAGTTAAAATGATTTGAAACACTACTACTGCTACAAGTACAAACTAACTACAGCTGTAGCACCACTAAACCAACAGCATTTCATCATTGAAAACAGAAAACCTGTTTTCATGCATAAACCTTTAGCTTTATGCATTAACTTCAACAACAACTGATGTTATTATTGATGCTTGCAGCTTTACGTGCCTAATAAAAGTCCTTTAATGGAAAATGGTATGGGTGCGGCTTCATCACCCCCATGCCATTTTCTTCTGCCCCCCCAATTGGGAAATGTTACATCCGCCCCTGCTGTGTATTGGTTCCCGGGTTGCAAGATACTTTTTGAGATTTCATCTGGCTACAGTTGAGAATCATGTGCTAAATCCATTTTGCACACACAGATAGCTTTGCATTGTGTGAGTGCACATAATAATAGTAGTAGTATTATGATGTGCAATTGTGCCTATAATTGCAGCATCGTCAAAGTCCTGGATCAAAAACAAAAAAGAGCGTTCGCATTCAGTATGATACACGTTCGATAAAGGCACAGGCGACAGGATTAGGTTGTGTTCAACAGTCTGCCAGCTGTTAGATAAGCTCTGCCTTATCTCTCGTGTGTCTTGTGGTTCTTGATAATCTGGTATCACTGGCCAGGCCGTGGTCACAAGTCGTCGCGACACTGGTGTGAACAATGTGGCTGGGGGCGATGCTGTTGATTACATCGACAAGGCGCTAACTATGAAGAAGAATGTTCGTTTTGTATTTTTTTTCCGTTTTCTGGTTCAAACAAGTGCTCTGATTTTCCGGCTGAATGCGATTGTCACATTCTGAAAATCCCATAAACCTAAAGAAAAAATACAAAAAATAATAATGAAAGTAAGTGAATGTCCAGTGCAAACAAAAACAACTGATGCCAGCCCTAGATAATACATAGCCTCAGCCTTGGCCAGAGTTCTTCTTGTGTACTTGCTGGAGTTCAGCCCCTATACGATGTGTCATTGTGAGCTGTCTGCACTATACTCTCTGAGGTGCTTTGCGGTTGAGGGCAGTGCAGTTGACATATCAGGCAGCGGTGGTGCCATTCATCAGGAGGATGCTGTCAATGGTGCTGCTGTATAGCAGAATGCCCTGAGGATACAACAGGATCGCCCTGAATGTTTGCGGCCATCAGAGGTGATGCCCTGAAAGCAATTGTGTGCATCTACCATTTAAGATCCTTGAAGATAATCTTTTTGAAAGTCACCTTTTCCACCTTGTGTTGTCAGTGTGAATAGGGGGCGCGTGCTTCTCGTCTTCACCGAGGCGATCAGGTCCTTTGACGTGGAGAGCGGAGGATGTTCTGTCGACACCACCGTGTCTCTGTCCTGACCTCTTCCTTTAGGAACTGGTGGGTGGCTGATGTGGTCGTGTGTACAGGCAGTAGTGCCATTCATCAGGAGCATGCTGTCAATGGTCCTGTTGTATAGTAGCCTGCCCTGAGGACACCCAGAAGGGATCCCACCTGAGAATGTTTTTTCGGCCATCAGAGGTGATGCTTGAAGCAATTGAGTGCATCTACCATTTAAAGGACGACTCTTTTATTTTAGGTTGTTATTAGACAAAACAAAGGATTAAATTAAATTGTTGAATTGTTTTACTTTTTCTGCTTTCTTTAGTTTTAGTGATTTTAGCTGTTTTTGACTAGGGGGCGAGGCATTCGAACATGGTCCTAAAATATGTGTTGTTTTAAACAAACCAATAGGTGATTTATTTGTTTTTATTATTTACTATAGAACTAATAGACACCAAGAAATGGTTTTAGACCACAAAAGATCACATGATTTACTGAATGTGGCAAACTGCCATATTGAGCCTCTGACACAATGATCCATGTAGCAGTGTAGCTCTTATCATAGTCCACGTACCTCTGCATTCACATTCAGTAGATCCTGTGAACTTTTGTAGCCAGATGATTTCCTGGGGTTTATTGGGACTATAGTAGTTAATAAAAAATAAAAAAAGCTTTTTTTCTAAAATCCACAAAACTAAAGAAACCAGCAAATGAAAGAAAAAATAACACACATTTTTAACTTTCTCGAATAACAATCCTAAAACATGAACCTTGGTTGAACAAAACAAAAACAAAGTTGTCCTTTAAAATCCTTGAAAATAATCTAAGGAATGAAACGTCACCTTTTGTATGACTGTGGCTGTGTATATTCATGTTTACAGCAGGGATGTGTGGATGGCAGCTTTAGTCGTGGTTGCAGCGAGTATGACGATAGTTTCGTGTGGATGAATTATGTGTTACTCCATATTGGAATATACTGCAGGTAAAATAATGCTGGAAAGAAATAATGACATCTATTTACAGGTGTGTGTGTGTGTGTGTGTGTGTGTGTGTGTGTGTGTGTGTGTGTGTGTGTGCGTGTGCGTGTGCGTGTGCGTGTGCGTGTGTGTGTGTGTGTGTGTGTGTGTGTGTGTGTGTGTGTGTTGGTAGCATTTTAATATTGCATAATTTTCCATCAGGCAAAAATTAGCAGCCTGCGCCGGCGCATATACACGTTGCTGGGGAGGGGGGGACCTACAAACAACAACACAGAGGACTAGAGGCAGCTATAAAAAATCCACAAAGCTGTGTCCTGGTCGCGCCCATTACTGAATTGTACCATTAACTGATTAGCTACACCTGGTTGACAGGGCACTGATACATGGATTAGTGCCCTGCATGTTGTCTCCAGTCATCCTCATGTCATACTCAATCTGGTGTGAAACGATGCATATATATTTCGGTACCTTTAATGTGACAAAAGATGCTATAAAATAAGACAACCACTGCTCTAAACATCCGGTTCTGGTAACATTCTTTCCGTGTGTAAGCCCTTTTGGTTGCACACCAGTTGTTTTTTTGTTTTATTTTTGTATTTATTTTTTGTTATCTGATACCAGAGGGGGCTTGGGACATTCAGGGAACAATTTAGTGAATGGCAGAAAGAGATACGGACTGAAAGGGAGGGAGAACACACAAGGGCTGTGGAAGAAAATATGAAGAGTTATGTGATAGAAAGTGTGACACTTTTCCACACTGGAATAATATGAGAAATTCCACCAAATTGTGGACAATCTTGCCTCTCCCATTGTTATTTTTTTCATGCCACTGTGACTGAATAATACACATTTCTGTTTTTAAAATACACAATTACTTTTTCGGCACCGGTGCCATATGAGGTGCCGCATGCTTAAGAAAGCAAGTGAGGCAGAAAAGGCTGACAGGTCAATAGCAAATGCGTTCATGCTAGATGGCCACAATATCTCTCAAATGACCCCCCCAAAATCCCAGACAAAAAAATATGGTGCAATTGTGCAATATGTCTGGTCCATTTTAGTGGCATTGCCTCTGAAATGGCACGTTAAATTGCACAATTTGCGTTATCGTCGCCATTATAACCATAGAGCTTTCTTTCTTCCCTGTGCTTTCCAATCGTCGTTTGTGTGTGTGTGTGTGCATGCATGCGTGAGTGTGTTACACGCACGCGTGCCTGCATGTTAAGCTGAGTTATGCTGTATCGGTAGGCGCCTGTGTGTGTGTGTGTGTGTGTGTGTGTGTGCGTGTGCGTGTGTGAGTGGTCAAGTGCATCGCCATGGGCACTGGTTTGATTGACAGCATGGAACATGATCGCCAGGCCTGACTGAGAGTGTCAGTCATTCTGTGAGCCGGTCTCAACACACCACCAACAATGTTGTCCCGACTCCCAGCGCCGCCTCACTCCCAAGACGGCAAGACAGCGGGGTGACGGCTTGGGACGGACTTGACCATGCTTTAAATGTTTGACGCGTCGGAGTACGGCACATGTTGACTGATGTAGGGGGAGGGGCGTTTAAGAATTCGTAACGGAACCCGAAGTAGTGGTGCATGGAGCTCTACAATACCCTGCCACCTATACTACCACTCGTTTTTGGATATAATAATAACAAGGCTCAGAAGTCGTCTAGTGCCATGAAACTTCTTATCCTGTGTTTGATAAATCATTACAAGGCTCAGACGTCGTCTAGTGCCATAGACTATAGACAGAATTATCATCTCTGTTCACTTCCATGGAGCGGCTCATTGAAAACAATGCATTTCCCAATTCCAGTTTGTCACCCCGCAATGTCGCGGAGACCTCTTAGGCAGTTGGATATTTACATATCTATCGCCTGTAGGTGATTAATAGGCCAGCCGTTTCTCAGCTGCCAATAGTAATCTTAGTATCTATACAATAAAACGTACAGTATATCCATCCATCTACATCAACTTATCCGAGATTGGGTCGCGGGGGCAACAGCTCCACCATAGAGCTCGAGACCTCCCTGTGGCGAGCAACATTAGCGATATCCTTCCCGATATCACTTAAAAAATCTGATAGTTCGCTAATAGTTCGCTTCCCGTACACACTCCATTCTTCGGCATGCACAAATATAGAGTATGGCGCACGAACAGGCAGACACGCAACTCACACACACTTTTTTCAGCATGGCTTACATACTGCAGTTATCTGGCTCACTGCATTCGCAATAAATCGCCATTGCGAATGCAGTGAGCCTGTCTGAGTCCTCTCCAGTTGCAACATGTCCAGACCTTGGCTAAACTTTTAAATTCATAATAAGTCGATCCATGTCTCCTCCTGTGGGGCAATACAACAAAATAAAAGAAACATCTGGCATGGAAACCGAGCTTATGGAACTCCCATGCCGCCTCTGTCAAAATTTCTCAAACTGTTGCCTGTGTGAAACTTTAGTGTGACAATGTTCATTCATTTTGTGACCCTTCCACACCCCCCATCCCTCCCTCTCTCTCTCTCCAGCTCTGAATGTGTTGGGTCTGACGTGGCGCTTGCGGCCTGTTGACAGCTACTTGGTGACCACAGCCATAACCAGGTTGCCGGGTAACCTTGACGATGTGGCTACAGTGCCCTCCACTGGCAGAGGTAAGAGCGCATCATGTGACACAAAGCACTGCACCAAGTATCAGCACACAGCTGATGGTTATACTACTTTCTTTGCCCAGGAATAATTCAGAACACTCAAACTCTCTCTAGAAACATTTATATTCCAAACGAGATGCTAGGTTAAGTCAGAAATGAAGACAGAACATTGCCGCTTTGATCGAAACCATGGAGAACGCTGTAGGTTATAAGTAAGTTATGAGCCAAAGAGGGAAGAATAATGATGAGCCAAGTTATGAGCCGAAAAGGGAAGAATAATTCCTGTGCATTTGTTGGGAAATCTCTCTCTCTCTCTCTCTCTCTCTCTCTCTCTCTCTCTCTCTCTCTCTCTCTCTCTCTCTCTCTCTCTCTGTTTCTCTCTCTTTCTGTCTGTCTCTCTCTGTCTCTCTCTCGCCCAGGTCCCTGGCCGTATCGTAACACCAGCATCTTCTCTGGAGAGCTGGAAGTTGGAAGGAGACTGAGCCAAGACGTTCCACCAGGTGATGTGATCTGATGTGATGTGATGTGATGTGATGTGATGTGATGTGATGTGATGTGATGTGATGTGATGTGATGTGATGTGATCTGATTGGCATCGTCTTCCCCTCCAGGTGTGTTTTTGAGATCTTTGCTGCATCTGCGTTCGCCACTCTTCCTGAAGTTCAACATCTCTTTGGGCAAGGATGCTCTGTTTGGAGTTTACATGAGGAAAGGCCTGCCGCCCTCACATGCACAGGTATACACGCAACCACAGTCATAATCAAAGTTTTTTTTTACTGTATACTAGTCAAGTAACCATTCACTCAACTCGCTATATGGTTCCCTTTCACGATATTAGGTTATGATTAGGGCTGGAACTTTAACTTATTAATTGAGAGGAATTAATTACAGAAAAGTAATGCCATAAAAAATACTCATTTTAATCACACAGAATTTGCACCACAGAACCTTTTTCACTGGATGAATTTCAGGGGTACCGATCATAGCGGTGCGCACAATGAAAGAAGAAGCCAATCAGAGTAACCAATAAGGACTGCCATTGATCCAAACTCCTACTGTTTTATCCTCCCATTGGTTCAAAATTACTAATGGCATCTCTAACGCTCCCCCTCAACATAACATCACAGTATGGACACAGTTTTGATTTAGAAAAACTCACACACTACCAACCTGTTTTATTTGACACAAAAGAATGCTTCTCGGATCAAATATTAGTATGTGATTAATTGAGATTAATTAATTACAAAGCTTCAAATTAATTGGATCAACATTTTTAATCGAGTCCCACCCCTAGTTATGATACAATTCATTTTCCTGACAAATGACACAAAGACGCATTGTGGTATTATGCTTCGTTTTGTGCGGTAGATATCTTTTTTAAGCTTAACAATCATAGTCCTGGTCAGTTCTTGTGCTTCCTGAAAAAGATCATAGTGATAGACGTTGAATAAACCAGAGGAGCTGAGTTTTGATTCCAGTGTTGCAGGCTCTATTTCTTTCTCACTTCTTGTACTCGCCAATGCATATCTCCAGTGCAATGAATACCCACTCCGGAAAACTGACTGTAGCTGGTCTTAAAAGAATGACAATGCAGAAAAAGAGAGGATCCTAGTAAAGACATTTCCAAGTCAGGGAAGAAGCGGCGAAGAGCCTCGGATGCAACTCTGGAGGCGTTTCCCCAAGAGAGCCTCCATGGTTCAGTTCTGACCTCTATAGCATCGCTGAAGCCTGAGCGGCTGTCATCACAGTCCATGCTGTAGGCAGTGTGTTCCCTGAGGCAGCGCTGGCATCTGTATGCTAACCTTTTGAAAATAGCAGAAATATAGGGCTGATGTATATTTTGTAATAATCATTAAAATCATCAAAGTAACTGAAGTTAAGTTTTCACATAACTTTCAGTGATGTATCTGAAATGTAGTGGGGTAGAAGTAAAAGTACTGGGAATTGGAATTACTCAAGTAAAGTACAAATACCTAGTAAATGTACTTAGTTACTTTCCACCACTGACACCTGGAAGTTTCTGACAACTATTAGGCCGGTTTTACAGTGGCAGCCAAATCCAGCTGGAATCAGATCTTAGCCACATGAAGCTTGGAATCTGATTTGTTTATAAGAGTCATGTGACCTGGTAGACCAATCATATTTCTATCTTGAAATGACCTGATCTGATTCAGGCTAGATTTTGCTGCCAGTGTAAATCAGGCCTTAGTTTCACTAAGGTTTGGGCAGCGGTGGCTCAGGGGTAGAGTCACTGGATGGTATCCACAAGGATACCATCCAGTGACTCGCCAGTTCAAACCCGGGCGCCCCCAGGGTGTTGATGTGTCCCTGAGCAAGATACTTAACCCCTGATTGTTCCTGATGTGCTGGTTGTGCCTTGCTTGTTTTCAAGCCGCCATCAGTGATTGAATGTGTGTACTGTGAACTGTGAATGGGTGTATGTGATGCACAATCAATGTAAAGCCCCTTGGATGAAGGCGCTATATAAATGTACCCTTTACCATTTAAGATTTGAGCTACATGTACATGCGGTGCATTCGGAGTATCACTTTATACGACAAAGATTTGTAACATGAAAAATGCAGTGATGAGCGTTATGCTGAATGGAGAGACAGCAGACAATCTTAGGATAAGACGAACACCCTGACGAAGGTTGGATAGCCGGAATGTTTGTTCTTTCTGACGTGTAAGACATCATAAAAAGGTCAACTCACTCTTGCCCCACCAAGCGCCCACCCACACTATACTTTTATAAATGCTATTGATGTAAGATGAATACTCAAAATAAGCTCAAATTGTTCTGATCAAGGGCCTCCCAGGAAGCAGAGACCGCGTCTTAACAGATACTGTCGTGGAACTGCAAAGTGCCACGTTTCTGCCAACTCTTTGGAACATCTCAGAGAAAAAGCTGGAGGCACATTCAAAGAGACAGAATAATGAGAATAGCTGGGGTGAAAAGGAGGACAGAACATGGATACTGGGTTAATAAGATGGGTTGTAAGAGATCTCAATATTCTGTTCTATTTCTTTTTTCGTGGTGCGTGCCGTGTTGTAATTGGGGCCACTCTAATTTGAATTTGGATACTGTCTGGTATTATTATCGTTACAGTTTGTTTTTGTCGTAATCGCTCACATTAGGATGTTTTTTCAGATTATGGATTTTGATATTATATTAATTAATTTTAGTTGGAGAAGCGGTTAATCACAGGCCTATGTTACCGTTAAGGCAAACAATTAGAGAGGTCATGGATTTATTACCAAAGCTTAGGAAGTGTTAGTATTCAATTATACCGTTTTTGGAATGACAGATACCATTTTATTTCTATTTTTCTTTCCTTTTTTGCCCTTTCCTGAGTCTTAGACAGGAGACGCAGATAAAGAGAAAGTGGAGTGACATGGTGCAAATAGTCTGAGCGACCTGGAATCAAACAGAGGGCACTGTTGCTTTAGAGCCCCTGAACCACTCGTCTGTCGGGACGCCGGCATAATTAGATTTTTACCAAGAGCTGATATAGACCAGAGAAGAATTTATATTGCAAAGTAAGTTATAGAGCTGGAGCTGGGGAAGGGAGGGAGATTAACAGATTCATTGATTAACCCGTCTAACCCGACTTTTTTCCAGTGGTTTACGCTGCTCAACCCGACTTACCCGACGTTTTGTTTTATAGTGTTTAATTCTCTGGTGTTTTTAAAGTTATGATTAAAAGCCAGCTCCCGGGAAACTGTGTTCAATGCTGCCTCAATGCAAATGCGAAGGGCTTGTTCTATAGCGTGGCCTTTGCCAATGTTGTAATGTTATGATAGTTATGATCGGAGTTGTCGCGGATATAATGACAAGGCCGATGGGTTATGATTACGCAAACAGAAATCGATCCGATCACGTGACCGCAAGGCCTTGGGATCACTGCTGAATCACTGGGTTCAATGCAAAGTCAATGGGGCTGCACAGCAACCCTCTGTGTCATTCCTCCACCGTTTTTCCCCCACATCCATTCGATGCAATGTTTTTTTGTGTTTGAGTAGAAGTAATGGGATTATTTAAAGCAAAAAAAGGGTCTAGTAGAAAATACATCATCGCTTTGCTCTAAAGGTAATTATTGATTTCTGGCGTGCCAGCTGCCTGATTATTAAGCTATATACAGTTAAAGTGTTAAGAAGGGGTGGTGGGGATATTGGCATGCAGGGATACGTGGGGCGATGGTGGCTCAGAGATAGAGCTGCCACAGTTACACCCTGTGCTACCCCTAGAGTTAAGGCCCTTTCAAACGGGAAGCGATGCATGGAGAGGTCGCTATGCATCGCTTACATCCAACAACTCGGCTCACCAGACCTGGATTCTGTTTCGCTTTTTTTTTTTTTTTTTGCATCTGCAGGCTGCCTAATAAACAGGCACGGGGACTTTGGACATTGAATGGTCCCGGTGTCTAAGAGGTTGCCTAAAAGGTTGTGACATTTAGGGGGCAGAAAACAGCACTCACGTGCTGTTTATGCAGCTGTGGACTGTGACAAACTGGAACAAATCTGGAGCAGGCTGGCTGTCGCTGATCCAGGCAACAACGTGTCTGTTTATCGCACATATTTGAGAGACCTCATAGTGTCAAAGCGTCCTTGAGCAAGACTCTGAATGCCTAATTGCTCCCGATGAGCAGGGTTTCCTCCACCAACGGTGTGGATAAATGTGTGTGAACCTTGGATAAAAAGCTCTATATCAGTGGTTTTCAACCGGTGGTCCGGGGAGTAGGGACCACCAGTGGTCCTTGGGAGGGTTCCAGGTGGTCCTCGGGCTAAAAGATGGAAAGTTGGTTAACCAGATGCAACTCTTTGAGAGCGTAAAAATGAAACCAAATGGACCCTTGCGGGTCCATTTGGTTTCATGTGTACACTCTCAAGAGTTAAAATATTAATCATGTGAATTAGCCCAAGTCTACACAACTAGAGAATGCAGAAGATTAATGGTCATTTTGATGTATTGTTTGCCTGTTTTGTTTTCCAGCCTGGTAAACAAAACAGGCAGTAAAAAGAAATCTTTAGTTTCGGGTTCTGTGGGGGCTAAAATGTCCTCAAATGGTGGTCCATGGAATAAATAGTGTGTCCTGGCATCAAAAAGGTTGAAAACCCCTGCTCTATATGACTGTTCAATGTTTACTCCCCTCTCACTGTTCTCTGGTATAATGATGTTCAATCATTATGTCTCTCTCTCTCTCTCTCTCTCTCTCTCTCTCTCTCTCTCTCTCTCTCTCTCTCTCTCTCTCTGTCAGTATGACTACATGGAGAGGCTGGACGGTAAGGAGAAGTGGAGTGTCCTGGAGGCTCCGCGGGAGAAGCGTTCGGTTCAGACGGTGGTCCTGAACGAGGCCATCTTCGTCCAGTACCTGGAGCCGGGGACCTGGCACCTGGCCTTCTACAACGACGGCAAGGACAGGGAGACCGTGTCCTTCAGCACCACGGCCCTGGGTGAGCCAGAACGCTTCGCCATGTTCTAAATCCCACACTGGTTGTGCTTATAACCACGTCCCCGCTTCTGTGGTTAAAGCTCCTATATGTAAATGTTATGGTCAAAATAATACTTACATTGTTTTTATGTTTTTCATGAAGTCTCCTTTAATTAGATCATCGCCAAAAAAGGTGTCAAAAAAGTCTTTTTGACGCCTCTAGAGGCTTCAGGAGGCCTCCAAAGAAATCCCTATGAGCTTTGTCATTGGCTAACAAATAGTCCCTGCGGGAGTATGAGAGAAGACTGGTGGAGTCAAATGTGAAGGTGGAGGAGGAGGATTTTTAAAGAGCCATTGTGGCTCATATTGTTGTCATAGATACTAGATATTTTCAGGAAGTGATCTAATAATGGAACAGTTTAAGATAAAGAAGGGAAGAAAAATTAATAAAGTGCCAATACAATTCTGAGATTTATTGCTCATTCTCATTCTATTCCATTCTGGGCATGCAATACTAGTGAAAAATAGATAAACAAATAGCAGACTCCAAGCTTTGTGAGCTTGTCATTGGCTATTTTCACTATTCGATGTACAGTACAACGAAGTTCAAGTTTAACCACATGAACCCATAGGATCCCTACTCAATCTGGGTTGAACAATGTAAGAAAAAAATAATAATAAAAAGCCATCCTCAGCAATGATATTTGATGTGCAGAGAGGAAACAGGAAGGGGATAGCATGGAGCCCTGAGGGACTCCGGTCAGGGTTTACGTGCTGGTCGAGTTGTGTCTCTTGGGGAGTGTAGCACATGCTACATCAGACGTTCCCGCAGTGATGGTGCAGTTACTAGTGATCTGTGTGCAAAATGAGTCTAGTCACACTTCAAAGAACTAAGGGGGAAAAAAGTGAATCTGTTATAAATGAGGAAAGAAAAGATCAAAGTGAGTCTCCCGTTGAAGAGACTCATTAGTAATGTTTACTCAGGTTTTTACTGATCTAGTAAAAGTAGCAAAGGGAAAACAACATTAAAAATACAAGTAAACTGATGCTTGTGTTCAGAACTGGAGTTTTATAGTGCAAAGTACAAAGGTATTGGCTGGTATTCTCGAACGCTATGGTGTAAGTCTTCTCTTTGGCTGCATGGCAGCAAATCAGATCTGGGGCCTTGTATGTAGGCCAAAAGACTGTACCAGCAGGCCTGCGCTTACCAAATAATTACCCATAATAAATAAAAACTGCAATTCAAAAAACCTAGAAAATCACCCCCCAATAAAAATGTTACTGTACTCCCCTACTTTGTTCATCACGAGTTGAAGCTTGTGAGGGCTGGTTTTTTATTTTATTTATATTATATTTATTTAATGAGAAGACTTAACACCATACATGGCTACGCCATAGCTTTCGAGAATACCAGCTATTGGCAAAATGCGCTTAAAGTAACGAAATAGCAAATATACAAAATCAGTCGAGTAAGTATAATGTATTGAAAAATGCAGTTACTGGGGGAAAAAAACGACATAAACATTTTGTTTGAGTAAATGGTCACATGAACAGGTAAAAGCATCATAAATCGATGAAAAAACCCCCACACATAAACAAGTTTGAATATTGAGATAAGAGATTTTTTCCCCGCCGGCGATGGAATGCACTTGGCTGACTTTGCACCACCTGCTCACACTGCTCACGGCTCTCACCTTGCTGTCACGCCGCAGGCTGTAGTTCTGTCTTAACAACTGCATGGAAAAGAAAAGCATGAACTTGTTTTTGTCTTCCATTGGTATGATCTTTTGTTCCCCTGTGCAGACTCGGTGCAGGAGTGCCCTCAGAACTGTCACGGCAACGGAGAGTGCACGTCAGGCGTGTGCCACTGTTTCCCAGGGTTCCACGGTGTGGACTGCTCCAAAGGTACGTCAGGAACAGTTGGGCTGCGCCGGGGTAGAATTGTCTTTTGACATAATTAGGCATCACCCAGACCGGGATCTCTAATAACTACAACGCTTAAATCTTTCTTTCTTTGATTTTCCTTTGCTTTATTCTACACTGCTGAACACAATCATTCTCTATATAAAGTGCTCCAAACAAGCGATGTTACTTGGTAGTGAATGTTGGAACACTAGGACATGAAACCGGAACAATTCCCCGGGCAAAAAAACGGCCTGTCTGGTCACCCTACTCTAATTCCATCACTGTGACTAATTTGTAATTATAATTCATAAATCGGTAGCCTAATCCTTTGGGGTAATTTTTTTTTTGGTCACTGTACATTTTGCACATTATGTGAAATGTGTCCTCTGCATCCTAATTACTGGGAGCACTGAGAACAATGAATAAAGCGCCGTGGGAGTAGTTAGGTTAGGGGTTAAGTGCTTTTTCTCAGGATGAGCACTTGGACAAGAACAGGTAGGCTGGGTGGGCGGGGGTGAAACACATGTTCATTCCTGTGTTTCATGTTTCACAACGTTAACAGAACAAATTGTTGAAAGATATGTTAAAAGATACATCTCCCACTGTATCACTTTGGACTAAGTCCCTTAGGCAGCTTGTGTAGTGGCTGTAAGTAATTGCCTTGACAGAGTAGCCAAGCAGCATCACAGAAAGCTACTACAACGTACATTAAAAAACTACTACTAGTACATTTGAAATATTGTTCCATCAAGGCCAGGCCAATCGAGAGGCTGCTTTTCACTGACAGCAGTTGAAACGCATACTTTCTTTTATGGGCTAAACGCCAAAGGCGTCAGTGTATTCACACAGTGTCTGGCCGAAGGCTGGGCCACAAGAACATGAGTGGAAGGAATCTCAGCTGATGTTACATTCCTTAGTCCACATCTGACATATTTCTGAACCTTGTATCGGTAACTAGTTCCTGACCAAAGATTTGAGGCAAGACAAAGCCCATTTCAGGGCCAACTTATTCTTCATTGTAGGACTGTGTTGTTGTACTGTACAAAAAAAACAAAACAAAAAAACAGATGCAACTCATTGTCTATAGCTTGGGCTGCACATGGGAGCATTAATTAAGCTTTAGACAACTGTGGAGAGAGATCACAGCATTCTGAATTATCCCCCTCACACCTTCCATCAGTGTGAGAGGTGAATGCCATGCGCACAGCCGCACACACACACACGGTACATACACACAGATGGCAGTCGATTAACAATACACACAGATGGCAGTCAATTAACAATACACTGGTGGCGGTCAATTAACAGTTAACAGGTGGTGGTCGATCAACAATACCATTATTGTGTTAGATTACATTACTGTACATACAGGTGTTCGGGTGGTCAGAGTGGTAAATGCCCCCCCCCCCAATTCAAATTTGCAGCGTCTCTATGAACACAATGGCTCTATACACAATTGACACGTGCCTTAAGGGCCTGTTACTGGAAAGACTTCTGCCAGTGGTCTCAAAGTGGCCTTGAGTGCATTGCAAATGGCCCCATATGGATGTGTAGCTGAGAGTGTGCAGGTGGAACCAATTGGACCCGTATTTCTCACTGCACAGACTCCTATTGGCTGCGGGTGGCGACGGAGCGTTTCAGCAGGAAGTATTGGGTGGGAGGAGTAGGGCAATGTAGCAACTGTTGCTATGCAGGTCAAGCTTTCCTGTTCAAACTTCCCTCTTCTAACGTGGCTATTGGACGAGCTCGGATGAGCAATTGCTCCCCCATCTTCAATGGGGGATTACTGAAATAATTATCATTATTTTAAAAAATAAAAATATAGAAAACAAAAGTATCCTTTGTTTTGGTTCAACATATAATAATGACAACATAGTGATGTGTCACTCTTCTTCCTGTCCCCCTCGCAGCTGCCTGCCCCGTCCTGTGCAGCGGCAACGGCGAGTACGACCGGGGCGTGTGCATCTGCTACAACGGCTACAAGGGCTCCGAGTGCGACGTTCCCATCATGCAGTGCGTCGACCCACAGTGCAGCGGCCACGGTGTCTGCAACCAGGGAACCTGCACCTGCTCCCCGGGTTACCGCGGCGACAGCTGTGAGACCGGTGAGACGAGACAAGGGTCTAGCCCTGTTAACCACTCTAAACGTCTCTTTTTTTACTTTAGCTCCTTTCTACAGGGGGTTTTCAACCTTTTTGATACCAGGGCCCACTATTTATTCATAATTTGAGCCACGGACCACCATTTGATGACATTCTAGCCCCACAGACCCAAAACTAAAGATTTCTTTTGCTTTTGTCCACAATTCCAGGCTGGATTTTAGAAACAAAACAGGCAAACATTACTGAAATTAATTAACTTATGGTGGCACTCCAGCCCACTTTACGTTTTGTCTTATAACTCTTGAAACACAGGTCATAAAAATAAATTTACTTTTGCTAGTGATTCATGTAACATTTCCCAGTTAGGGAGGCAGCAGAAAATGGTATGGTGATGGCTTCATCGCCCATGAAGCCGATGAAGCCGCACCCATACCATTTTAGTTACAGGATTTTTATTAGGCAATTAAGCATCAATAATAACATTAACATAGCAACAGACACGCAGCATGCATAAAGCTAAAGGTCTGACTCAGAGTTTTCTGTTTTCAATGATGAAATGCTGTTGGTTTAGTGGTGACAGAACTGTAGTTAGTTAGTAGCAGTAATAGTGTTTGAAATCATTTTAAATATAGGCACTTGTAAATATCTTGGGTTGTTTTGCATGCCATCGTGTTTGGTGGGGCAGACAGGGCATTTAGAGGGGCATTGCCCACCCATTCCCATGCCTAGATCCGCCCCTGGACTAGAGTCCACACTGTTGCTTACATTCTGTCTGTCTGTCTGTCTGTCTGTCTGTCTGTCTGTCTGTCTGTCTGTCTGTCTGTCTGTCTGTCTGTCTGTCTGTCTGTCTGTCTGTCTGTCTGTCTGTCTGTCTGTCCGTCCAGTGGACTGTCTGGACCCGGTGTGCTCGGGTCAGGGCAGCTGTGTGAGTGGGCGGTGCCACTGCGCCCCCGGCTGGGCGGGGCCACGGTGTGAACACCAGAGGGCACCGCAGCAGTGTCCCGACCAGTGCCACGGCAACGGGGCGTTCATCCCTGAGACCGGCATCTGCAGCTGTCACCCCAACTGGATGGGACCCGACTGTTCCATGGGTTAGACCCGCATACACGCATGCAGACATACAGACACACATATAGGGTTTGTTTGGAAATGCGCCCTAAACACACTGGCGTGTGTGTGTGTATGTGTGGGTGGGGGGGGGGGGGGTTGTGCGGGCATGTGTGTGGTCAAGTGTATCGCCATGGGCACTGGTTTGATTGACAGCGTGGAACATGATTGCCAGGCTGGACTGAGTGTCAATCATTCATGAGTACTAGTTATTCTCACAACTACACCACAACTAACTCTACCGTTGGACAACACAAAATACGCTTAGAAAAGCACTAAGCCCCTATACAAGGTCTCAGCTTACCAGGTATTTTATAATGGCTGACGCAGGGTAAGAGACCATACACCTACAGTACATCTCTCAGCCATTCTAAAATACTCAGTAACCTGCCACCTCTTGTGGCTTATTGCTTTAATGCACAACACCATAACTTACTGTTGGACAAAACAAAATACACTCATTAAAAATGGAAATGAGCATCATGCATGTAATAACAATGACATGAATTTCATTCTTTTTTACATTGATTGTTCTATTGGTATTGTTTTATTCTACCCAAAAGATTTCTATACATTTCATACGGTACCTCTGAAAACTTGTGAATGTCTAATTCAAATAGTTTTGTGCTTTCACTCATTCCCGACATCTACTTGTGCTTAGAAGTAAAAAAAAAATATGTGATTCCATTCTCCACAACTGACTCTTTGTGTGTGCCCCCCCCCCCCCCCAGAGGTGTGTGCGTCAGACTGTGGGACCCACGGCGTGTGTGTAGGGGGTGTGTGTCGCTGTGAGGAGGGCTGGACAGGCGCCGGCTGCGCCCAGCGGGTGTGCAGCACACAGTGCCTCAAACACGGATCATGTCGCGATGGCAAGTGTGTCTGTCAGCAGGGATGGAACGGAGAGCATTGTACCATCGGTAGGTCAATGCACACATACACACGCACATGCACATGCACATGCACGTACAGTATGTACTGTATATTGTACATTCACACACTTTTTGTACGCGAAAACTATAGAGGTAGACAGTAAGGGAAATTTAGCACTGGCTGCCTCTTTTTTCACAGCCTCTTTTTTCCTGTAGTCTTTCTAACTCTCTTAAGTTGTCCACTCCACTGACTGCCCGGCGGTCTGTGTTTTCCAGCTTTGAGCCAGGGACTAGAGGGGGGAGTTCAGGAGCATTTCATTTTAAACGGTGAAAAGGACAGATGACAGGGATCATTTTAGCAGCAGTGCTCTAGCTTCGACTCGGTGAACGGTACACTTGATCGGTACCTGGCAGCACACGCGTTCCACAGGGGCGAGCAAATTCCAGCCTCCATGCTGTTTTTCCCAAAGCCGTTCCCAAAACTGTTACATACAGACGATAAACAGATCACGGATTTGACGCTTTTGTTTCAGCGATAATAATGGAAACTATTTCACGTAAATAATTACAATCAGCACGACAGTGATATGTGAAATTAGGCATAATATTATTTCATTTTTAAAAGTACATTTTAAAAGTACATTCGGGCCATCAGGCCAATTATAACGTCGACCCCTGGTCTAAGTGCAGATAACGACCAGGAAAGTGAAATAATAGGCAGAGAGATGAGCCATGATCTTACAGTTTAGGTTGATAAAACAAGTACTTAAAGGGCTTAACGATAACATGCCAGGTTGAATATAGTTGTTTCAGACATTGCTTGAATTGGGCCCATTCACCGTTATGGAGTACTGCTTCTTCTTACTTTTGCCCAGTGGAGTAAATGGTAAATGGACTGCATTCATATAGCGCTTTTCTCCAGTGACGCTTTATGCTAAAATGTACTTCACATTCACACATTCTCACACCGGGGTTTCCGTCTCCTGCTCAAGGACTCTCTTTAACACTTGGCTAGGAGGATCCAGAAATCCCTTATTATTAGCCTACTTATAATTACGCACTGCCACTTACTGGTGAATAGGGTTGCCCGGCTACCATCGCATGAAATGTGGGATCTTCCCTAATTTGGAAACTAAAGGACGTGTCCCTTATTGAAGTCACAAGGGAGGGATACACTTTATTCCTTATTTTGAGGAACCAATCAGTGACACATGAGCTTATACAGTGCATACTATAATGCAAGTTGTTAACTCTTTCTCTGCCTGTAGCAGGCCTACCTCCATACTTCCATTCTGTGCTCTTGTGCTCTTGTGATATCAAATCTATGTAACGAGACATAGGTCTAATATCACGCTTGATATCTCAGATTCCTGTGTGCTCTGAGATCACCCCCCCCCCCCGGGCAGAGCCTAGCATAAAGACACTACAACATAGATGCAATCATTCCAAATACACACAAGCATATCACAGACCATAGAACACATGGTCACAGATACCCATAACAGAACTACACTGTGTTCCAACTTATTATGCAAATCATGTTTTTGTTTGATTTTCCAACATATTTGATGCAAATGATGATCAGCATAATTTTCAAGTCATTAGCTGTCAATTTATATTTCAAATGTTATTGAACAAACCTCCTAATGAAAACAGAATTTAGAAAATAAATTAAAAACTTGGAACAGTGCGTTTCGCACTGTTCCAGATTATTATGCACATCATAGTTTCAAGACATTTTCTAGTTTGTAAAGAACTGAAAATAGTAATTTGTTGAATTCATAGCAATAAGGAGGTCATATGTACTGGGAAACAAAAGCTATTTCAATCCAAAACATGTTAACAGGTCCAATTACATGTTAACATGGGACCCCTTGTTTGATAGCAGCTTGCGTCCATAAAACTTGTGAGTTTATGAAGAGTTTCTGCTTGAATGTCTTTGCAGGATGTCAGAACAGCCTCCCAGAGTTGCTGTTTGGATGTAAACTGCCTCCCAACCTCATACTGTACACAAAGACCAATTATCAAACAGTCTTGTTCACTGATGAGTGCCGTCCAACAAGGCTGCGACGTCAGCAAGGAGGTGGTGGAGTCATGTTTTGGGCCGGAATCCTAGGGAAAGATCTGGTTGGCCCCTTTAGGGTCCCTGAAGGTGTGAAAATGACTTCTGCAAAGTATGATGAGTTTCTGACTGACCACTTTCTTCCACGGTACAAAATGGAAGAATCATGCTTTCTGAAACAAAATCATCTTCAAGCACGACAATGCACCATCTCATGCTGCAAGGAATACCTCAGCTTCATTGGCTGCTATGGGCATAAAAGGGGGAAAAAAATCATGGTGTGGCCCCCACCCCACCCCCCCTGACCTCAATCCTATTGAGAATGTCTGGAGCATCCTCGAGCGAAAGATCTAAAGGGGCCGACCAGGTCTTTCCCTAGGACTCCGGCCCAAAATATG
Source organism: Benthosema pterotum (assembly GCA_039105355.1). Taxonomy (NCBI): domain Eukaryota; kingdom Metazoa; phylum Chordata; class Actinopteri; order Myctophiformes; family Myctophidae; genus Benthosema; species Benthosema pterotum. The sequence continues at coordinate 17,814,140 of CM076975.1, forward strand.
ACTCCGCCACCTCCTTGCTGACGTCGCAGCCTTGTTGGGACATGGTGGCCAAACTGGCCATGCACCAACCATCCACTACTCCATCCATCTGGACCATCCAGGGTTGCACGGCACTCATCACTGAACAAGACTGTTTTGAAAAATGTGCAGTATGATGGTGGGAGGCAGTTTACATCCAAACAGCAACTCTGGGAGGCTGTTCTGACATCCTGCAAAGACATTCAAGCAGAAACTCTCCATAACGCACAAGTTTTATGGACGCAAGCTGCTATCAAACAAGGGGTCCCATGTTAACATGTAATTGGACCTGTTAACATGTTTTGGATTGAAATAGCTTTTTTTCCCAGTACATATGACCTCCTTATTGCTATGAATTCAACAAATTACTATTTTCAGTTCTTTACAAACAAGAAAATGTCTTGAAACTATGATGTGCATAATAATTTGGAACACTGCGAAACGCACTGTTCCAAGTTTTTAATTTATTTTTTAAATTCTGTTTTCATTAGGAGGTTTGTTCAATAACATTTGAAATATAAATTGACAGCTAATGACTTGAAAATTATGCTGATATCATTTGCATCAATTATGTTGGAAAATCAAACAAAAACATGATTTGCATAATAAGTTGGAACCCATAACAGTGCTAGACATCGCAATATCCTATAATCCACAAGTCATGATCATCACATAATCAGCCACTCAGAACTAGTGCCACAGGGAGGAGGCCGGGAGGTGGAGGAAATTTGAACGCTGACATCTGTACAGGGACATGGAGTCTGCTAGCAGGAAGACTGAGGACAAAGTACTGACTGCTTATAAAGAACAGCTGATTGAGTTGACACGGAGAGAGACTGCTGATTTAAAGAAACAGAATGAATTACTGACTGAGAATAATAAGTATAATAAAATAACCCTTCTGCCCTCCTTGTCTCCATGAACTATCGCTTGCGCTGGGTTTGTATGTGGGCAGAGATACGAGAAAGGTTTACAATAAATATCCGTAACAGGCTGCGAGTCAGGGCAGCACGCTCAACAATGGATGCTTTGGAGATACAGCATGCATAAAATATTGCTTTTAATGGAAGTAACTGGAGAAATCACACAGTCACAGGAGACAACGAGCCTGGCGGACGACAAAATTAGGTAATCACAGTGTCAGTCCTATGCTAAATATAACAGATGCTGAAACGCGGCTGTACAAAGCAGCCTTGAGGAGCCTGTAGGTTACATGTAACATTCATACGATTCTAATTGTAGAAAGCAGGGGAAATGTTAAGCACGTGTAACCTGTCTTGATTTAGTCCAGTCCCGATTTAGTCAACCGGACGGGAGTTGTCTCTCTACTTGGGACTGCTTTGTTATTTCTGCACTTTTCTTTGGTCGAGCCTCAAGTGTGAGATCATAGACGTTGCCCCCAGAATATGGATCCAGACCAGAATTCTGGAGAATAAATATGGATTCTGGGATTCCTGTGGCGAATATCCTTAAATTGCAGTAAAATTGCTCAGTGGACCATGGAACACGATCTCCGGTCATCATCAAACTTGGCACAAACACGGTTCAGGGGTCTGCCAATAAATTAGTCACAGCAGAAAAGTTCATAATATGGGCGTCACGCTACAGCTGTGTTTAACACTTCAAATAGCTATAACAAAGTGGGACTGGGTTTGAAGGCTGCATAGCAGTCTGAAAGTATAGAATGTACACTGTGAGTTTTTATCCTTTTCTTCGGTGTCCCTTATTCGTAATATTTCTTTGCTGCAGCCACCTTGACTCAGGAAGTCCTTCAAAGTATTGATTCAATTTAGACCACACTTTTCGCCAAGAGTTTCAAGGCAGGACGTTTCACAACTCATTCCAGGCTTATCGTTCCCAGAGAGGCTTATCTTCTTTTACGTCTGGTTTCTTTATTTATTTATGTATTTTTCCATATAAAATCACAACCCCCTCGGTTGACTGGTTGTCGCGCTGCTATTTATTATGCATTGTCTGGTGTTGTGTCTTTTTGTTTCAGACGGTTGCCCAGGCCTGTGCAATGGGAACGGTCAGTGCACCATGGGACGGGCGCTGTGGCACTGTGAGTGTCACTCAGGTTGGCGGGGGGCAGACTGTTCGGTCGCCATGGAGATAGACTGTTCGGATGGCAAGGACAACGAGGGAGGTGAGGAAGAAGAGAGGACGGGGGAGGAGAGGCATTAGTTTGGATGTGTACCGTTCTATAGTAATGGTATTTAGAACTAAATCAATTTAAAATATAGATAATCGCCTGTCTTTTGAGGACTGCCCGTCTGTCTATATCTGCTATCCGCCCTTGTGCCTTGTGCCTATAAACTAAAGTTTTATCTCTATCTCAGGCTATTATGTCTGACTTCAATTAGGCGAATAGTCGACTAGTTCAGTGGTTTTCCACCATTTTCATCATATCAGGGCCCACTATTTATTCTCCATTTTAGCCAAGGACCACCATTAGATGTTGAGTATAATCTCTCGAAAACCTAAACCAAGGATTTTCAAGTTTTTATCCACAATTTAGGATAGATAACTGGCAAAATGTACAATCTACATTTTCTAAATCTGTGGATTCTTGAAAATAAGTAATTCAGATGTTTAAATATAATTTAAACCACCAAATGGACCCGTTCATTTTACACTCTCAAGAGTTACAGATCTATAAGGGCCCATTAGGTTACCAACTGTCCATCATTTAGCTGGGGACCACCTGGAATCCTCGCAAGGACCGCTGGTGTTCCCCAGACCACTGGTTGAAAACCACTGGACTGGAGTCTGAGGCCAGGCCCACTGGCTATCCTCATGTATTTGTGATTGTGTGTCTGTCCGTCCGTCCTATCAGATGGGCTAGCGGACTGCTTGGACCCTGACTGCTGCACACAGGCCCCCTGTCTGACCAACCCGCTGTGCCGAGGCGCCCCCGACCCCCTGACGATCATCCAATCACAGGACCAGAAACCCCGGGCGTTTTACGACCGCATCCAGCTGTTGGTCGGGAAGGACGCCACGCACATGATACCAGGCAGCAACCCTTTTAACAGCAGGTAATACGCCAGAGAGGGAACTAGAATGGATGTCTTTTAATACAGTTTTTAACCTGCCAGCAGACCATTGTCCTTTTTCCTAAATAACTTTAGAACCATTGTTGACTTTGACAGTCAATAGTCAACTAAATCTAGAGCCCTAAGGTTATATTGAAATATATTTGGCAGATCAAAAAACCTCATATACATAAAGACTACCGGTAGTTATCATGAATCATACTTAACAGACATAACAAAAAAGAACACAAACAAAAGAAAAAGTTAACTGTATTTGTCCAGCTTTAAAACATTCAAGGTTATCACCCGCTAGCTACAATTTATTCACTAGCCTGCTGTGTCTCACTATCTGTTTGCTTTCTTTTCCGTCTCTTTGTGTGTACCTCTCCCCTCAGCTCTGCATCGCTTATTCGAGGCCAAGTCATGACAATGGATGGAACACCTTTGGTTGGTGTCAATGTCACCAATGCCATTGCATCCGCTTACGGTTACACTGTCAGTAGACCAGATGGCATGTAAGTATACAGCACACACGCACGCACGCACGGGCACACACACACGCACACAGACAGGGAGAGGGAACAAGGAATAGAGAGAAAGACGCCCGCACTGCAGAGGCTAAGATAATCAGAGAGAAAACTCTCTTCCTTTCTAACTCAGATAAGTGTCAACATTAAGAATTCAATGGAGCGTTCAATATGCTCTCTCTCGGTATCTGTGTGTGTGTGTGTGTGTGCGTGTGCATGTGCGCGCGCGTGGTGGGTGTAAAACTAATTGTGCGTGACATAAGTGAGTGGCTGTGGAAGATGCAAAGAGGAATGCACTCAGCTCTTACAATCAGAATGAAAAATGCCTACTCTCCTGTTCCTTTTGTTGAATTGTGAGTTTGTTCACGCTACTATTCTATTATTTACTTGTGTATTATTGTTATCACGTCCTGCGAGATACAGAAAAGGCACACTTTTAAAGCTTTATAAACCACAATGGAGTCACGTATCGGCTTCTGCGAGAGCTGCCGGGCCGTGTATGTCCTCTTTTTGAGGATTCAGAATAATGGTCACCCTAACGGTACACAAGAACATCAGATAGACAAGATAGATGAGAAGATAAAATGAGACAAGCGATGAGAGGAGAATTCACCCTGCTGTCAACCTCTCTCTCTCTCTCACTGTCACATCTCTCTTATCAAGTCAATTCAAAAGAGGCTTTATTGGCAAGGGAAACAGGCTTGCCAAAGGAAAGTGTGAAATAAAAACAACAATAACAGCAATGTATCCCTGCTATAGAACATACCTGGGCATTATGCGGCCCGGGGGCCAAATGCGGCCCTTCTTTGGCTGACTCTAACCGGCCCGTGAAATGGTACCGTGCCCGTGGTTTTCAACCAGTGGTCCTTGAGAGAGTTCCAGTTAAATATGGAAAGTTGGTTAACCAGATGTAACTCTTTGAGAGTGTAAAAATGAAACCAAATGGATTAAATGGGTTAAAATATTCATTTATCATTTTTGATCTATGTTTGCCTGTTTTGCTTCTGCCATCAGCCTGGCTTTGTTGACAAAAGCAAAAGAAATCTTTAGTTTTGGGTCTGGGCCTGGGGGATAAAATGTCATCAAATGGTGGGCAAATAAATAGAGGTCGTGTCAAAATGGGTGGTCTTACTCTTACTTTTATCTTGAAATTAAATTAATATTATGCAGACTTTAGTTCAGCCTTTTGTCTTGGCCCTCCCCCAAGACAAAAGTCTTGGCCCTCCCCCAAGGGGCCAAACGAGATGTACTTGTTTAGCCCCTTGGGGAAAATAATTGCCCACCCGTGCTATAGAAGAATATAGAAATGTGTTACCAGTCTGGTTTATATTCTTTTTTAGCAAATGCAAAGTCTTTAAGCTAAGCAGTTTGCCTCCTGCTCTGCTGTATGGAGGGTGACTAATCCTTCCGGTGGTTGGAGAGGACAAGCTTCAGTGCTGTGCTCCATTGTTTGCTCCTCTCCACCAGCAAGCACACAGTGGGGTTTGGGCTATGGCACCATTGGTGAAGGCTGGCCATGCAGGGGCCATGTCTGTCCAGTCCTAAAAGTATTAGTGCAGACCACTGTCTCCTTTGGAGGTCGGTGTCATGCTCTCCCCTGTTGTTTGGGGTCAGAACCATCAACTTGTCCGTGGCACAATAACCAATTCCTGAATGTTCTAGTCTCCAGGTTTTATTCAGATTCTTCTCAAATGTTTCATTTGCAAGGACACCTGGAGCTCTGAGAGAGTTCAAAAAATTAACCAGAATGACCCAACACAGATGGACATTCAGGGCTGAAGGCTATCGCTTTGTGTTTTCTGGCAATGTAATTGTCCTTTTTGTATGTCTGTGTGAAAAATGGGAGTTGCAAGGTTCACCACAATGAATATCCACCACAGCCAGCTTGTGGTGGAAAGACTTGTGGTTGCAGTCTGACACCAGGTGTTTGTTTGAGACCTCCTTGGACTCCCATTCCTTTTCAAAAGCTGATAGTACAAACAAGGCCAACTTACAATCTTATCTTATTCCAGAGTCCAGACGAATAACTTTATAAGTTGTTCCGTTTAGAATCGAAGTGGAGCAGCAGGGGGTTGTATAACAGGTGTCCACATGGATTTCTACATGCTTGAAGCATCCTTTGATATGTATGTCTCAAAGATTAAGCCAAGCATGTCTAAGTACTGTGCATGTGGAGGATATGTGGTGTGGGAGGCACAGTGTTCGATAAGACAGCAGGCCAGGGGAGAGGTGTTGAGCAAATACTTTAATAGTCCCATTTATGGTTCTCATGATTGCATTGAGCTGTCAATGTTACATTGAGCTGTCAATTTTGAATAAACTTAACTACAGCTTTTGCGGTTGAAAAATAATATATTTGTGGATGTCTGCATTGTATAATTGATCCTCAGCACAGTGCAGGCAAAAAAACAAACATTTTTTTCATAAATTATTTTTATCATACAGCAGCTTCACACAAACAGAGATGTGCTTGTGGATCGAAATTTTCCCACTAAAATATTAAACAAAATTTCTATTGACATCAACAGTATACAACAAAATACACATCTTGCCACATGTCTCTCTCTCTCTCTTTCCCTCTGTCTGCCGGTCTCTCTCTGTCTCTCTGTCTGTGTCTCTCTCTCTCTTTCCCTCTGTCTGTCGGTCTCTCTCTGTCTCTCTGTCTGTGTCTCTCTCTCTCTCTTTCCCTCTGTCTGTCGGTCTCTCTCTGTCTCTCTGTCTGTGTCTCTCTCTCTCTTTCCCTCTGTCTTTCGGTCTCTCTCTGTCTCTCTGTCTGTCTCTCTCTTTCCCTCTGTCCTGCTCTCTCTCTTTCCCTCCCTCCCTCCCTCCCACATCTTGCCACATGTCTCTCTCTCTCTCTCTTTCCCTCTGTCTGCCGGTCTCTCTCTCTCTTTCTCTCTCTCTCTCTCTCTCTGTCTCTCTCTTTCCCTCTGTCCTGCTCTCTCTCTTTCCCTCCCTCCCTCCATCTCTCTCTCTCTGTGTCTCTAGGTTTGACCTGGTGGCCAACGGTGGCTCCAGTGTGACTCTGCGGTTCGAGCGCGCTCCCTTTGCGGCCCAGGAACGCACGCTGTGGCTGCCGTGGAGGCGCTTCGTGGTCATGGACACGGTGGTGATGCGCCCCGAGGAGGAGGAGGAAGGGGGAGGGGCCAAGCCGTGTGACCTCAGCGGCTACGCGCGGCCTGCCCCCGCCGTGCTCACCTCGCCGCTGTCCCAGTTCTTCAGCTCCGACCCGCGGGTCAAACCTGTCATACCGGAGACACAGGTGCGCTAACGGGCACAGCTCTAGCCATGGCCGCATGGACACATCCTATATAGCCCAGTCGTTCACAAAGTCCAGTGGTTCCCAAAGTTCCCATAGTTTGGAACCGAAATGAGAGTCTAAATTAAAGGTAATAGAGGCAACTTTAGTGTGTACAAACACTGTGTTTGTAAACAGATTTGTTTAAAAACAGAATCTAACTCCACCTATTGGCTCATGAATCTGCTGGAGACTGCTGTGCTGTGATTGGCTAAAACACTGCCTCACCCCACACCCCACTCACCCCACTCCCCCTCACAAATTAGTCACGCCTGTCCTGAGCCCAACGAATGTTTTGTTTTCATGATTTGTTGACAATAACAAAGTTCTGGGCTGTCTGCTGGACGGAGCAAGTGTCTGTCTGCAGGGAAGCAGCTGCACCATCAGAGTAGAAGCAACGTAGAGGGGGAAAATGCAAAAAATATAGCTCTGTTTTTGATTTAGGCTAAAATGTTGTCTCTATTACCTCTAACATTTGGATCTCAGAGATAGAAACGCCATTAGACGGAGGTCCTTAACCTAATGCATATCAAAACTGAGGGTCCTTGAAAATAAAATGGTCAAGAACCGTAAACATGTTCCCTTACGGGGGGTCCCTGGCAAATTAGTGTCAATTTGGGGGTCGTTAATGAGTGGAAAAAATGTTCGAGAACCACTCGAACATTCAGGAAAAAATCAGTTTGAGGACTTCCTAACCAGAGTTTCCAGACACCTGGAGACATCCTGAGGTGCATATTTTCTGAGTACAGGTTCTGAGACGGTCTTTCCGAAGCTGATAATGATAATATTATATCACCTCTCCTTCCAAAGAACATACATTTTCAGAAGTATTGTACTGCAGTAAAGAGTGCATTAAATATTAGCGTTAATTGATCCTTTTTGTGCACACTCATAGTTAACCACACTACGTACCTTGTCGTACGTAAGAATCGCGAAAATATGCAACCCACACGCTTACACCGTGACACATGGTGAGCTTGTCAATGCCTTGCTATTTTGGGGTTGGAGAAAAAGCATTTTTCTGAAAATGTTTCGCCAGCTCAAGGTAGGGACACCAGGGATAATGTGGTTAAATTAACAATGAGGATTTGACTTTGTATCCCACACACACACACACACATACACACACACACACACACACAAATGCTACGAATGCGAGCGCAGGACAGACATACACACACAGCCCCATTATATCCAGCCAGAGGCAGGCACCAAGCCGGGCAGTGGGATCAGTGGACCATGCATCGCCCTGTCCAATTAGCCAACCTCTTCCTCTGCCTCTCTGGAGCATAAAGGTGGATGGATGGAAGACAGGATTATTCTTTGAATATTTATGCTTCTCTCTCTCTCTCTCTCTCTCTCTCTCTCTCTCTCTCTCTCTCTCTCTCTCTCTCTCTCTCTCTCTCTCTCTCTCTCTCTCTCTCTCTCTCTCTCTCTCTCTCTCTCTCTCTCTGTCTGTCTGTCTGTCTGTCTGTCTGTCTCTCTCTCTGTCTCTCTCTCTCTCTCCGCAGGTCGTCCATGAGCAGTGTGATATTCCAGGCAGTCACTTGAAGCTGAGTTACCTCAGCTCCAGAACACATGGCTACCACTCTCTGCTGAAGGTGAGGTACTACAAGTAGTATTCTTTTTTTTTGCTCAGCCGTTACTCCCTATGATCCTTTTCTTCGTTGCTCATCATGACGATGAACACATGTCAGTCTTGCCACTGATATTTGTAGTAGCCTTATTAACTGCCAGTGAGGAGCCCCCAGCGGGAGGAGGAGGCGCCGCCTCGCCAACTCCCATCTCCCACCACCAGGCACCGCCTTAAGCCCATAAGCTCCATGACTCCCTAGGCCAAGGTCGGACTTCCACTTGGCCGAGCGGAAGATGGTCAGTCTACCGTGTGGATGACCAGGGCTCGAATCACAGGCGTCGCAGCCTCTCTGTCAGGAGAGACAACATATGGCTTTCAATTGCATGTACCGTATACATATTAAATTGTGGTGCATTTACTTAATTACTCAAGTCAATTTTTATGAGGTATTTGAACTTTGCTACTTCCAAATGGACCTGCAAGGGTCCATTTGGTTTCATTTTTACGTTCTCAGACCACAATCACACCAGAGTTCGTGAGCGGAGCGGAGCGGAGCGGCCGAGAATTCCGCTCATCGCTCTCGACGTATTTGGTCCCGCTCGCAATCCGCTCACGTGGACCCCCTCCCAGGCCGCTCCCGCTCCGCTCCGCGCTCATTTTCATTTGGGCAGCTCCTCGCTCCGCTCAGCCCCGACCGCTCAGGAGCAAAATTTGACGGCTGGAAAAAAAAGGCTGCTGCTTTTTCTTTGTCGGGTATTAGGCTACTTTCGGGTATTAGGCTACTATCAATGTCTGTGCTGTGCGCGTCTGTGCTGCGTCCTCCTCCTCCTCCTTCCCCCCGCAGTCTGTCTCAAACAAACGGCTATGATTGCTTATATGCACAAACACCTAAAGTTCACCACCGACGTTGTGAACATGTCACTGCTTTCTTGTCAAATCGCGAGCTCCAAAGCTTTAGTCTTTGGAGCGGGGCGTGCGCTCAAACTCGAAGATGTTCTTTTCTCTCTCTCTCTCTCCCTCTCTTCGCCGGCTTTTGTCAGACCCGGATATAAAGTTTCACAATTCGGGGGGGCAGGCGAAAACCTTATGCGACAACAGCGTTACATTTAGGGCGTTTAGGGGGGCATTCCCCCCCTGCGCCCAGCCTTTTATCCGGCTCTGCAAATGCGACGTAAAAAAAAGAAAAAAGGAAAGCAAGAACGAAGGCGACCTCGGACATTCTTTCCCCTCCGCGTTATGGATTATATCTTTGATATACTGCAAAAGGTACACAGTGACAGTAGCCTAAGTTGACATTGATTCTCTCAGAACACATGCACACGGCTGCGTTGTGAGCCGTATGGCAACATTTTGCGTTGGGTCCCGTGGGCGCCGCGGGCTAAAAAATAAATCGCCACGGGCTAAAAAATAAAATAAAAAAAATCGACAACATTTTGACACTGGGCCGCGATTCGTCGACATTCCAAATATGTGTCGATTAACATCCATTTGCCCCCCTTACAGCATAAACATTTAAGACAGGAGTTATATGTGCAGTTACACTGCTGTCTATATTAACCCAGACAGGTGCGGCGAATAATCTTATGCCGCGCTATTTCGTTTCCAAAATGCCATACGGAATAATAGGTTATTGATGATGTTACACTGTGGGGGAATTGGACATCATTGGGGGGGTCGCTGCGCTCAAATACGTTGCCGTTATGATGTGCAGTGCTTCAAAATAAATAGCGAGGTGACGCATCTAAGGCAAGATAGACAGCAAGATAGTCAGCTTACTTTTTCTTTTTTCCAATTTCCATCATGATCATCATCTCCTCCTTCCTCCCGCAGCATCGGAGAGGATTTTAAATGTCTTGATCGTGTTGCTGGCACTGTAGGCCTATAGTCGCCATCTGAACCACAACCACACGTTTATGCTGTGCTACTGAACACGTGTGCCGTTGTCTGGACTGAACGGCTTGGAGCGGCCTGGAGCGGAGGATAATTCTCGCTCCAGAGCGCGCTCCGACCCATTTGAAATGGCGCTCTCTTAAAAATCCACGCGCTCCGCTCACAATCTCTGAATCACACCCACACGCACACATGCACACATGCACACACACACACACACACACACACACTTACACCACCTTCCCAGTAAATGTTTTGACAACATGATTTGTTGACAACAATAAAGTTCTGGACCGTCTGCAAGGCAAGGAAGTGATTTAGAGGTGGAAAAGGAAACAAAATCTAGCCAATAAAACATTTGAAATTATTATTTCTCGCCACTGATTTCCTCCCTTTCTTTCCGTATGCCGTGTCCTGTGCAGGTCAGCCTGACGCCGGCGGTGGTCCCACTGTCTCTGTCCAAGGTCCACCTCAAGGTGTCTGTGGAGGGTCTGCTGGTGCAGAAGTGGTTCCACGCAGCCCCCAACCTGCAGTACAGCTACAGCTGGGACAAAACGGACGCCTTTACCCAGAAGGTCTACGGCCTGGCCGAGGCAGTGGGTGAGGAAGACCAACCGCCATGCTACCAGGGGCGGATCTAGGCATGGGGGTGGGGGGGGGGTAATGCCCCCCTAAATGCCCTGATTGCCCGACCAAACACAATGGCATGCAAAACAACCCAAGATCTTTCAAATTAAAGTGCTTGTATTTACAGTAAAATGATTTGAAACACTACTACTGCTATACTAACTACAGTTGTACAGAAACAGAAAACCCTCTGAGTCAGACCTTTAGCTTTATGCATGCTGCGTGTCTGATGCAACTTCCAACAACAACTGATGTTATTATTGATGCTTTACTTGCCTAATAAAAGTCTTTTAACTGAAACTTGGTATGTTTCATCGCCCGCATACCATTGGCGCTTCGCGCCACGGGCGATGAAGTCGCCCCCATACCATTTTCTCTTGTTACATCCGCCCCTGTATGCTACACTGATGTATTTTTTATTACTATTGATGTAGAAAAATATATACAGTCGACCCTTGATGTTTCTCTCAGAGAGCATAAACCTTTGGACGGGAATAGTGGTAAAATGTATTATTTATCTATATATTTATATATATTATTTATTTAAGCTTTAGTAGTGGTGTCACGATTCTCCTACCCTTCTGCCAGGCACCGTGCTTATTTCGACTGCAGCATGTATTCACTCAACACATTAAACAGCATACAGTTCTGTCCATAGACTGTGAAATATTCTTTCGCTCTTGATAGCAGTGTTTGACTTCCAGTCTTGAAGGTCACTACTCCTCTACTCGATTCAATTCGAATTTGTTGCTCATTCGATCGGTCAATTGGCAGACGACAACACCCCAAATAGAATATTGCTCTCTCTGAGCTCAAGCTAAGGGTTTGATTGATTGTTTTGTTACAAATTACACTCGATAATGGAAGAATCTGTGCTTCAGTCCTGCCACGGAAGCTGCCATGGGAGCATTGTCACTATCACTGTAATTTGGTTCTCTGACTTGTATCTGCCCCTCTCTCCTCTCCTCTCCTCTCCTCTCCTCTCCTCTCCTCTCCTCTCCTCTCCTCTCCTCTCCTCTCCTCTCCTCTCCTCTCCTCTCCTCTCCTCTCCTCTCCTCTCCTCTCCTCTCCTCTCCTCTCCTCTCCTCTCCTCTCCTCTCCTCTCCTCTCCTCTCCTCTCCTCTCCTCTCCTCTCCTCTCTCCAGTATCAGTTGGTTATGAGTTTGAGTCGTGCCCCAGCCAGATCCTGTGGGAGGAGAGGAGAGTAGTGCTGCAGGGCTTTGAGCTGCTGCCGTCCAACCTGGGAGGCTGGTCCCTGGATAAACACCACAGCCTCAATGTCTACAGCGGTCAGAAGACACACACACGCACGCACGCACGCACGCACGCACACACACACACATACACACACACTGGGATAGAGTATAATTTCCGCCTCAGGCCCTCGTTCTTTGTCTAACAAAACTAAGTATACTAAGACTAAACGCAAATCTCACATCTCACTTGAATTGGAATGCAAAAATGTTTTTCTCGCCCCCACAGTCCCCCCCTGCCCCGGGCTGCAGCCCCCCCTAACCCAGTCGTAGATCCAACCCTGGGCACATACCTGTATACACAACAACATATACTCTCTCGGTATATGCTTTATCGGTGCTTGCCTCTGGCTAGTTATAATGGGGGATGTGTGTGTACTGGATATCTGCAGTGTGCACTACTGCGCTTCTACATGTGTGTGTGCTGTGTGTGTGAGAGAGAGCGTGCGCGTGCGTGCGTGTATGTGTGTGTGAGAGCGTGAGCGTGTGTGTGTGTGTGTGCGCGCGCACGTGCATGTGTGTGTACTACTCAGCACAACTCCGTGTGTGTGCCCGACTGTGCTCCACTGATTGCCTGAGCATTGGGAATGCGATGTATGATGAATGATGTATGATGACGATACGAAATGCCGCTCACACTGTGCGTGTGTGTTTTTTACCGCACAGATATATACAGCTATAAAAGCCGGTATTCGTTTTATTATGTTGTGATAAAGCATATCACAGGAGCATTTGTTATTGTTCTCATCATATGGTTCCTCAGGTGTAATCCATAAGGGGAATGGAGAGAACATCTACATCACCTCTCAGCTCCCTCCAGTCATCTCCTCCATCATGGGCAACGGCAGGCGGCGCTCCATCTCCTGCCCAAGGTTATAGGAATTATTATAACAGCTATTTTTCATATTAGTTTAGTTTGTAGTTCATTTTGAATACCGGTACATAATGTTTCCTACTTCAGTGGATTTGCTGCATTTTTATTTTTGAAAATGGTAATAGAATTAGCATTTAGACAGCAACTTAACAAAAGATTTTTAAAAATGTACTTGGTTACAGATGGGGAAAAAAGGAAACCAATATGCACATCCCTGTAATTCGAGAAGGTGCTGTGCCCAAAAAAAGTAATCAATTGAATATAACAATGGAATGTCCGCAGACTCCGCACACGATAATCATCTGCTCCCAATCTTTTATTTCAAGCTACAAAACAACTTTTTGCCCCCTCCGGGCTTTTTCGTTGTTTTATTCAGTTATAGATGAGCCACCAACCACATCAACAAACGAAAATAAATGGCATGTTGTAGATAATTTTAATTTATTTTAGTTTGTTTTTTTAAAGACACAATACAGTTTCGATCAGTTCATTGTAGCAGTTTACGAAAATGTTTTATTTTTTATTTATTGTTATTGTTTTGTTAGTTTTCATTAACCTTGCTCCTCCTGACCACCCCATGCAGTTGCAGCGGCGTGGCGGCGGAGGGGAACAAACTGCTGGCCCCCGTGGCTCTGGCCTGTTCAGGGAGGGACGGAAGCCTGTATGTGGGAGACCTCAACTTTGTCAGGAGGGTCCACTACCCTGCCATGAACACCACTGCTGTTCTGGAGCTCAGGTGAGTCACCAGGTTTCACTACTACCCTGCCATGAACACCACCGCTGTTCTGGAGCTGAGGTGAGTCACCAGGTTTCACTACTACCCTGCCATGAACACCACCGCTGTTCTGGAGCTCAGGTGAGTCACCAGGGTTCACTACTACCATGGTATGAACACCACTGCTGTTCTGGAGCTGAGGTGAGTCACCAGGGTTCACTACTACCATGGTATGAACACCACTGCTGTTCTGGAGCTGAGGTGAGTCACCCGGGTTCACTACTACCATGGTATGAAAACCACCATCACTATATTGGGGGTTATGCCATTCTAACCACACAGGTAAGGGGGTAGTAAATGCGGCATGTGGACTTATAAACACAAGATAAATAGCTTGGTAACTTTTTGTTGCATGTTCTGCATGGTTCCAACCAGCATAGTGTTAGAGGAATGTCATTTGTCAGTGCTTCGCTTCCACTTAAAAAGTGTTAAAAATAGGGATTTTTTACTGGTTGATGGACTAACCCTAACGCAAAAATAACGTCTAACACAGAAATTGTGTTATTGGGATTGGATCAGGAAGAAAACACTGTCACATGTAGAGGGTGGGAGGGAGTGGGATGGACAGAGCGCAGAAAGATAGTAAAAGTAGGGTGGAGGAAGGAAAAGGAGAGAGGAATGGAAGGGTAAATATGTCTATTTGTTTTATTTGTGTTTTGCTAAATGATTTACAAAGTAACAATAAATCTTGTCAGCGGCGGGAGTTGTTTTTGCTCATTTTCTCTCCATTGTTTAATTGCTGTTGCTGTTTTCACTCTCTCTCTCTCTCTCTCTCTCTCTCTCTCTCTCTCTCTCTCTCTCTCTCTCTCTCTCTGTCTCTCTCTCTCTCTCTCTCTCTCTCTGTCTCCCTCAATTCAATTCAGTTCAAAGGGCTTTATTGGCATGAGAAAACATATGTTTACATTGCCAAAGTAACAAAGAAACTCAATACAATGGTGCAGCAATACAAATACACCCAATACATACAATACATCATCAATCTACCATTTCCAAAGCAACAAAGCAATACAATACAACGGTGAAGTGATACGAATACAATCAATACAACAATGATCTTCATTTCCGTGTCAGGATCGTCAGTTCACTTGATGCAATAATACCCTCAATGATTGTTGTTTAGTGTGGTTGTGTTATATTTAAGGGACCAAGCAGTCCACGAAGTGGACTCCGTTATCAATCCAACATTGTAATATTGTTAACCGTGCACAGTACCAAAGAATACTCAGGATTCTCTTAAATTTGCTTAATTCAGTCAATGTTGGTTGTAACCCCAAAATGCATTATAGAGGGTCCAATTCTAATCTTAGCCCAGTTATAATGGATATTTGATCTTTAACTTCCACCCAGAACTTTTGTATTTCCGTATAGAGCCACATTAGGTGCATATATGTGCCCATATTTCTCTTACATTTTAGACATGTACCTGTGGTTTGTAATTTATGGATAATCTTAAACTGAATTTCTTGTTTTTTTCTCCTCTCATGAACAGTTAGTCTTGCCACCATAGTAAAATAATAATAATAATAATAATAATATGAAGAGATTTTGAAAAGTGGTGAAGTTGTCCTTTAATAAACCCTTATGGACTTTTCATGAGAAACACGTCTGTGTTATTAAAATGAAACAGATGGTCATTAGTAATTATTATTTAAATATGTTTTTACTACATGTTAGCAACATAGCAACATATAGAGACAATACATGCAACGTTGCAATAATCATACAATATCTTGTTTTTACACAGTTCTGCCCATCTCTCCCCAACCACCCACCAATGCATTGTAGATTCTGTAATTAATCTCAATTAATCAGTTAAAGTGCCAGCCCTAATATATGAATAAATAATGAGTATACAATTAAAATCACAAGGAAATAAAACACATTATGCAAAAAAAATATAATAAATAATAAGAAAAGTAAGTATATTTGACATCACTGCTATGTTGACATGAATTACACAGCTGGTCGTGACCATTACCAAAGGTCATTACCATTACAATCAGTAGTTTTGCTGTTGCGGCTAGTATCCCTACCCTTGTAAGCTTAGAATGGGGCTAATTCACCTATTTACACAGGTAAATTACTAGTTGATGCATAAGTCTAGAAAACTATTTCACACATCCAATACAAGGATTCCCCACATGGGTAGTCATTCCATTCTCCATAGGAATGATTTTCTACACAGTGTTCTCGTCCATTCTCATTATCAGGCTGAGGGAACAGTCTGCTGTTGCTCTTTGGCCAGAACCTGTAGAAGTAGAAACATTAATGCATTACAATACCTTCACTACAATGTTTAGTTTTTTAATAATGACTTCAATTTATATTACATTAAATATTTATGTTTAAATGCACAATGAAATAACCAATGGACACAAAGTAATTGTGTGTTATTAAGACTTTAATACAAGTTTGTTAAGTTAACATTTGACGAGTAAATAACATGAAATGTATTTTGATGAATATAAATATAGGTAAAATATCTTCTTTAAATGTAAAGTAGAATAATGAAGGTAAAGTCTCACGTTGGTGAGGTCAGAGGTGTTCCATCCACCCACTTGAAGACTCCTTCTGTCTCTGTGTCGGTCATTCCAATCCACACACGCTTGTTTAGGCCAACGAGTTCAACAAAGTTCTGGAGGGAAAATCAACTGGTTATTGAAGTATAATCTGAGGTGTAGTGGAGGGGGGACTGTACCCCCCCCCCCCCCACACACACACACACACACACTTCTCACATCTAAAATATCTTTGGGGCAAAAGTAGGCCTATGTTTAACTTTCTTGTCTTGTCATTTACTTTTATGGATACAATGAGGCATTGTAAACAATCTTTCTCAATATGCTATACTTACATACTAAAAATAGGAAAAAAAAAATCATATTGGAAAATACTGATCTACAATCTCGCAGCACGGTGTGTCATGTTGGAGGCTTGTAGATGTGTTATATTGGACTAGTCTCTAGGTCCTGTTCAAACGTGTAATATCTCTATTGCAGGGGTTTTCAACCGGTGGTCCGGGGACCACCAGTGGTCCTTGAGAGGGTTCTAGGTGGTCCCCAGCTAGGTTGGTTAACCAGATGTAACTCTTGGTTTCATTTTTGCTCTCTCAAGAGTTAAAATATTCATCATGTGAATTAGTCCAAATCTACACAATTAGAAGATTTATGGTCATGGAGAGAAGCAAAATAAATCTTTAGTTTTGGGGTCTGTGGGGCTAAAGTGTCCTCAAATGGTGGTCCGTGTCTCAAATTCTGAATATATGGTGGGCCCTGGGATGAAAAAGGTTGAAATCCACTGCTCTATTGGGTCTCTGCCTAAAAGGGTTAGGGTTTGGGGAACAGGCACACGCACGTGTGCATACGCACACACACACATCGAATGCTTTTCTTTTTTGTTAATGTTTAATGTAAGTGGCTGTGGATTGAGGCCTGTGAACAAACACGTGCACGCTCACATGCATGCAAGCCATACGTGTGCGCGCACACACACACACACACACACACACACACACACACACACACACACACACACACACACACACACACACACACACACACACACACACCTGCTTCTCTCTGCTCTTGATGGTAATCAGGTCAGATTGTCTGGCTCTACAGAATGCTCTGCTGTCATTCCAGGTCTTCTGCTCAGTAGAGATGTAATAACACCCGTCACCACCTAATGTAAATCCATGGGATTCTAACAAAATAATGCATTGTTAGTAATGTTAGACACTGTTGTTACTGTCTGTGATCAGATTAATGACACATGATGAACAACACAGCGCTTTACCATGTTCCATTTATTCAAACACATAACAATTAATAAACATAACAGTTTCACTGACCACAACGAATCCTCAACAGTTCAGTCATGTTCTGCAACTCATCAAATCTGGTCTTCCACTGGTCTCTCTGTTTAGTCATGTTGTTGAATCTGGTCTCTAACTGCTCTCTCTGTTTAATCAGGTCCACATCTGCAAGACAGAAAATCAACAAACTGTTTTTGTTGTTGTTGTTGTTGTTGTTGTTGTGACAGTAGTAAAGGCTCATACATTACATATTCCAGTTTGTGGTGAGCTAAAAGCACAAATAATATACATTCCAGAAGTTGTCTTCAATACTTAATATCGCATTGCATATGTCCCTTAAGCTTATTTCTAATGGTCTGAGCCTCAATCACCACTGGACTTTGAAAGCAGTAAGATAAAAAAAAAAAACAGTCTTGTTTCCATCTCATGTCAGCCATCAACAATGGCTGACAATGTAAACAAACTGTAAATGCAAATTTGAAACTGAAGACTGAAGAAGAGAAGGAATTATACAAAGTATTGATGACATCATTATGAGGCCAAAATCATACAAGCTGTTACTGAAAACAATTTCAAATCTGATCCATAATAATTCAGTAGTGTTTCTAAAATGCTACTCACTGCTCTCATTGCGTATGACCAGGACAATGATGCCAGCCAATAGGAGCAGCCCCACACATGCTGCTACAGCTCTGAAGATGTACTTCTTATATCCTGAAAGTAAACATCAGACACATTCTTACATTAGGCAGAGCACCTATTGTGTTGCTACAGTAATATGATTGTATGTGAATGTACCATTAAACAATAATAATAATCATAATTTTATTTATATTTTGTTAGTTAGAATATGTCTAAAACTTGAGAGCTACTTGCTAACTGAACAGCTCAACAAGATCTATTCACCCCAAAAATGTATTTTTTTGTTCAACGTTAGATAAGCTTATCGATCCATTGGCAGCTATGTTAGATCAGTTGTAGTGTGTGTGTGCGCGTGTGCGTGCGTGCTTGCGTGCGTGTGTGTGTGTGACAGTGAGAGTATTTGCTAGTATTTGTGTTTGCTAACATCCCAAATATACCTGAGGTTTTGATTCTAGAGGTGGGCTGTGTCTGTAATTTGTAAACAAACCAGGCATTCCAAGATAAAAACTATTATGACAAAGCTGTGTGTGTGTGTGTGTGTGTGTGTGTGTGTGTGTGTGTGTGTGTGTGTGTGTGTGTGTGTGTGTGTGTGTGTGTGTGTGTGTGTGTGTGTGTGTGTGTGTGTGTGTGTGTGTGTGTGTGTGTGTGTGTGTGTGTGTGTGTGTGTGTGCATTGTGCGCCCTCTTTGAATATACCACTCACTTTGAATAACATTTGAATAAAATACAGTTTGCAAGGCAGAAAAGTCTTTTGTGGTTCCGGAAGTAACACAAACAGAACTCTTGTTCTGTTTGTTCTGCTCTAATTCCAATTAGTCTATGTTTCTCTGGAAGGCTGTGTCATTCTTAAACCTGCAGACAACAGCCACATAATCGAAGATTATATTTGCATAGTTGCACTTCATGTGTTGTTCATTTCTTCCATCAGCTGGTAGATGAATGTTGTTTTTTTTCTCCAAATATTTCCCTATTTTTAAGACAATCCAGATTTTGTCGTCCTTGTAGAGTACATTTTCGTATTACTTTTCGTTTTTGTAATTCTTTTTTCTCCCTACTATAGTGTATTTATATTATTTAAATAATTTATATTTTAGCAGCATGCCAGGTGGTCTACCTGCACAACCTTTGGGATCTACTGACATATCACAATCTACCTTTTGGTCTAAAATAACATGTATTTTTGTGATGATAGCAACATTAGTGAACAAATGAAAAAAAGAATGTGTACACCAATTGATGCTCCCATACTTTTACTTTACTCGCCCATACATTTATTTCACTTAAGTTGCAATGATTTAAGTAAAGTATGGGAGCATACTGTATATTGGTGTGTGCATTTGTTTTCATTTGTTCATTTGTATGTTGTGGTTTCATCCAGCACCCTGCTTACTTTTATATGGTAGATAAATTGGTGTCATAATCTGATTAAATGATTCATCAGGGGATGAATCGATTATGAAAATAGTTGTTAGTTGCAGCCCTAATAATAATATATAACGATAAAAAAGGCAGTGCAATTTGGCTGCGTGGATAGTATACAACTGCTGTTATTATCATTATTATTATTAGAACGCAAGGGGTGCACGCACATCCACAGATTTCAACGGGTGCTGGATCCAACGTAGTAACATGAAGTAGAGAGAGGAGATCCGCACACCGTTTTAAAAGCTCCAAACATTTTATTCACAACAGAGCGGTAAAAAATACAACGTTTCGGCCTGAAGTGGCCTTCGTCAGGTATACTGTGGACAGCGCGACTGAGAACCGGTATATATGGGCTGGTACCAAGTCCGTGTTTCTCACGTCAATCAAATGAGCCCGCCTTCATACGGGGACAAAACAGTTGAAAGTAAACATTATGCAAGTAATCTGTAAATATTTAAGTCAATAATCAGAAACAAACAAAAGACTTGCAGGATACATTAAATAGTGTCCTTATAGAAACACTTGACACTTCTCAGTCGCGCTGTCCACAGTATACCTGACGAAGGCCACTTCAGGCCGAAACGTTGTATTTTTTTACCGCTCTGTTGTGAATAAAATGTTTGGAGCTTTTAAAACGGTGTGCGGATCTCCTCTCTCTACTTCATTATTATTATTACCCTTATCATTATTACCCTTATTAGCAGTAGTAGTACTAGTAGTAGTATTCACATAGTTGTTTTTTACCTCCATGCTGTGCTGTATTCTTTGGGTCAGAAACTCCGATGTTTACATAAGTGTCGTCAGTCGGCTCTGGTATGCTGTAGATGTCTTGAGACATTTTAGGCTGAGTTGAGTTGAGTTGGGTTTCTTAGTTGAGTTGACTCCAGTCAAGGTGTTTCTACACGTCTACAGATATTCTAGTGTCTTTTCAAACTGCTCTCCTTGTTCACCTCGATGGAACAGAAGTCATAAGAGAGAACGTTTAAGATGGACATGCAGTCTGACAGAATCTAACCCTGACCCTCTGACAGAACTGCAAGGTGTTGTTGTGAGGTAAATGCGCTGCAGCCAGCCAATCAGAAAGCTTGGTTATTGACACATGGATGTTATCAGTTACTGGGAAGTTGAATATCAATGAGTTCTCAAAATATTGAATTAAATACATTTTAAGTAGGAAATGTATATTAAAGGACAACTTTGTTTTTGTTTTTAAAAACATCATGTTTTATTATTGGAGAAAAGTTCGGTGTTAATTGTTTTACACTTACATAATTTTAGGAATTTTAGCTATTAGAAGGGGCATTCTAAAAGTTTTAAATAATTTCCTTTTTGCTATCTACTACCATCCTAATAAACCCCAGGATATTATAACTGGCCACAGACATTGACCGGATCTATACTGAATGTGATGGAGGCAGCACACCACGCTGCACTTTATACACTCCATATTCGAGCATTTCTTAGAGGCTCAATATGGCAGTTTGTCCCATTCACTAGATCATTTCTTGCCATATGTAATTTCCTGGGATTTATTAGAATGTAGTAGATACTAAAAAATAAATCACTTTTAAATGTTGTAAACAAATATATGTACTGTATTTAGGACCCTGTTAGAATACCCCCTCCCAAAATCCCTAAAACTAAAGAAAGCAAGGAAAGTAAATCAATTAACACCCTACTTTTACTTTCTCTAATAACAACCTAAAACATGAACCTTGTTTGAAAAAACTTAAAGTTGTCCTTTAAGTAGTAAAAATAACAATATTTGAATTACCCTATTGGCCTGAATATAAGACTATGATTTTTTGCCAATGGAAATATCCCCAAAATGGAGTCGTCTTATATTCAGGGACTATACTAGTTGACATTCAATGTTCTTTTTTCTGTAAATGGCTCTTGAAAAATGGGGGTCGTCTTATAACCGAGTCGTCTTATATTCGGGTAAGTGAAATCACTTAATATTATTAAGTGATTGACCAATATTATTAAGTGATGACCTAGCAGTGCCACGAAGTGGACTTGGTCCCTTATTGTTTTTGACATTTTTTCCTTCTCTTCCTTCTCCTCCTTCCGCCAAAAATAGCTGTTCTGGCTGAACCGTGCAGTCGGCTTTCGTGAAACTTGGTAATCTGGTAGAGGGTGATGCCAAACGGTGATGATGCGAAGCCCATGACCACTGGTCAAATGATGGCACAATAGCACTCAACTGAAATTGCAAACTTTGAACACTCATAACACATGAACAGCTTGACCGATGGCAATGTAACTTATATCCATGTATGCGTCTCCTTATGCCGAACAACTTTCGTATTCTTGAATTATATGAAAAACAGTTAAATGCAGTTAAAATCTAGTCCTACAATCTTTGATCAAAATGTATGAAAATGACCTACACATGAACCTTGGAGCCTTATGAATATGAAAATCGGTGTGAATTTTGTTTAAAGGTAGAGTAAGTGATTTGAAATTCATTGTGTAGTACCAGCCTGGTGCACTAGGGCCCCCCAATAGTAGCTACACTATGTGAACCTGCTGCTCGATCCTGATTGGAGGAGAATTCACCCTCCACCTGGGGAACTTTTATTAGCTCCTCTGCTAACGTGGGGGAGGGGGAAACTCCATATATGGTCTGCACACCTTATAATAGAGCATTTTAACAGAAAAAAAAAACATTTTTTTTTTTTTTTTTTTGGGGGGGGGGGGTGATATCTGCCAAATAGCACTAAAACCAGTCTTACTCAAATTGCTCAAATGGGGCGCTATAGCAATTTTTTTAAACTAAAACATTTGAGCAAGGATAACTCATGCCTCGTTTGGAAACAAGTCAATGGACTTGTTTCCACATGTTCCTTGACTCATGGGGAACACATGTGTCACTTTGAACGGTAACCTCCACCCCCAGAATGTCCGCCATGTTAAGCCATTTGAAAAATGCTTATGCCTGATCTTCTGCCTGGATTTTGGATCAATTTGCATGAAACCTACTACATGTGAACTTTGGCCCAATCCGAATCAAATTCGTTTTCATCAAAAAATGATGTTTTTATAAGCTAATGAAAATTGCTGGTTTGTGAAAATTCTTATTCTGCTTGTTTCTCTCTGGCAACACTGGAGCAAGTACATTTTGCCAGATTGTGTGAGAGGAATAAGTATGTGGAACTTGTTTCCACATGCCCCATGGAGCATGCTCTACTGACTGAGCATGCTCCATGCTCAGTCAGGAGAGCGCCAGACTTCGGAACGCAAGGTTGTGGGTCCCACTACTGACAATACAAAGTATTATACATGATGTATTTCTCAAGTTCAGGCGTCCATGTTTCTATTGCTTATCTGTGCATATTGTTCTGTCTGCTTATTGCTGCTTGCTTGGTCCCGTCTTATTGCTGCTTGCAGCTATATTTTCTATTCTTCTCCTGTTACAGTAGCTCACAAATCTCGCTGCTGTTGTTATTTTGCACATTGTTGTACTTCACCCAATAGGCATGTTTTTTTTGTCCTCCGTCATGTTTTCAAACCCATCTCTCTCTCTCTCTCTCTCTCTCTCTCTCTCTCTCTCTCTCTCTCTCTCTCTCTCTCTCTCTCTCTCTCTCTCTCTCTCTCTCTCTCTCTCTCTCTTTCTGTGCAGAAACAAAGACTTGAGACATGGGTGAGTTGTCTTCGTAATCCCCATTGTTTCCATTTCCATATCCTTACACTCTAGGGAGCTAGAGATAATTTCCCCCCCCACACACACATTATATAGTTTGTTTGTTTTTTCATTCTGCCATATACAATATACAGCGCCATAAACAGTGCTTGCAGAGTGCACTCATCACATGAAAACGCATCATAATCATTCACTCTCTCGATAGCATAGACTTATACTGATATACATTTTAAAGGCATGATTAAGTTCATTTTTTTTTTCTCATTTCGATCGATCAATCATATCAAATATCTTCCAGTCCAGCTTCCACTATCTGTCCTGGACATTTCTACTAAATCATTTTTGGATGTGGACGTGAGAGAAACCACACAGATGGAATCTGTCTAGTCCACAGCCAACTCCTCTCTTCCACTTGGTAAATGATCCACTTTGGCGACTCACCAGACAGAATATTGTCCTCTGGGCTCAAGCTCGGTGATTGATTAATTGTGCAAATCACTGGTTAATTGATATAAATGTCACTGCCAGACTTGACTCCTTACACCCAGAATTTGGCTCAAACAAGGGTTCGAATTAATTTCGCTCCTGTGTCACCAAAGTGCTTTTTTGGGTTTCACCTTCTTAGCAGATTTTGTATTGACTTGTACCTTCCTTGAGCTGTCTACTGCGCCCATTCAACAAACTGTTAATGTCAGTTTTTAATCAATCAGTGAACCAACCAACCCTCTCCCCCACACCCCGTCCACTTCCAGCAACAACCCTGCCCACAAGTACTACCTGGCCGTGGACCCGGTCTCTGGCTCTGTGTTCGTCTCGGACGCCAACTCCCGTCAGATCCACCGCGTTCGCTCGCTGAGCCCCGCTGCTGGCGGGTCCTCTGGGAGACAGCTCCTGGACAACTCCCAGGTGGTGGCAGGGACCGGGGAGCAGTGTGTCCCGTACGACGAGGCCCGGTGCGGGGATGGAGGGAAGGCCAACCGGGCTACGTTGATGAGTCCCAGGGGTAGGTGCTTTATTCATTAAGAGTGCTAGGGGTACCATAGGTAGTTGGTTTAGTCATATGAGTCCCAGTGGTTGGTATTTTAGTCATTATAAGTACCAGGGTTGGTGTTTTTGACATTGACTCCTATACTGTAGGTTGGTATTTTTGCCAGCATGAGTCCCAGTGGTTTGTATTTTGTTATGCTATAATTTGTTCATAACACAACCATCTTACTAGCAGTCCACATTAGGCAAGTCACGCTGAGTGCAAACAAGTAAGGCTAGAGACTGGCCAGTATAGTTTACCCATTGGCTGAGTGTTTATATGTTTATTAAAGGTGCAGTATGGAGTCTGCCATTCTGGCACTTGATTTAAAAAGACTCTGTGGTCACAAGAGCCGAATGCGTGCCTGCTCAACAGTGTTGCCAAGTTTGCTTATTATAAGCGACTTTGGGCTTCCTTTTCTGTAAATTTGCTTGTAAATATTGGTAGTTGCAGGTTGTAATTTGTTGGGCTTGTTAAGTGTAGTTACTTATTTTGGCTGGTTTCCGAATATTGTAACCAGTGATTCTCACACAGTGCGAATTCAAGGACGCCCAGTTGTACCCCATATCTAAAATATTTTGTGCCCAGGGACCCCCACACTTGATTTGTGTTGCTAAAATATTTAAAAAATGTAATGTTTTCCAAAATCATATTTTCAAATGGGATGGGAAACCTAGGCACCAGTGCTAGCATGTGCACAAAGCAGGATGTGTGAGTGTGTGGAATTTTTGGTTAAAAATAAACTAGTTAAACAAATGCAGTCGATCACATTTGTATGTAAATTACATCCTGCACATCCTAGCCTACATTCATTAAAACTCTGAACTCTGACTGCAGAGGGAGTCTGGGAGATAGGTGGGTTACTGCTCTGAGTCTAATGATTGTTAGAACAATGTGAAAGAAACTATTTTGAAAAAGAAGGAAAAAGGGTTATATGTTATACCTTAAAAAATGTTAAATAATGTTGGAATTATGTATGAGGTATCATTAAAATCTGGAAAATAAAAACGGCATGTGGCAAAAAAAAGTTGAGAGGTTAAAAAAGGTTGCAGACCCTTGGCACTTTTGGGCTTATTTTCATATATCCGGTTGCTTATTTTCCCCTCACACAATCTGGCAAACACTGCTCCTCAGTTGACAGAAGTGGAGCTGATGTTATTTCATTCACATATGTTTTCTCAGCCTCTTATACGGTCTGATTTTAATCTTTCCAGGCATTGCTGTGGATAAGTATGGCATCATATATTTTGTTGACGCCACAATGATTCGCAAAGTCGACACAAGTGGCATCGTTACCACGGTGATTAAGACAAACGACTTGACGACTGTTCGGCCTCTGAGCTGCGACTCCAGCATGGATGTAACGCAGGTTAGTGCACGCACATGCCCACACACACACACACACACACACACACACACACACACACACACACACACACACACACACACACACACACACACACACACACACACACACAAAGCTTTGTCATAATTCCAAGTAATAGTTTTTATCTTGGAATGCCTGGTTTGTTTACAAATTACGCAAATGTACGCAAATTGCGCACGCACACACGCACGCACACACACACACACACACACACACACACACACACACACACACACACACACACACACACACACACACACACACACACACGGGTGCCAGCACACATACATACACAAACACGCACACACACTCACATACTGTATACACACAAACCCCATTATATCCAGAAAGAGACAAGCACCAAACCACGGCGGGATCTTTGAACCATGGATCTTCTTGTCCAATTAGCCAGCCTTTATGACAGATAGACACACACACACACACACACACACACACACACACACACACACACACACACACACACACACACACACACACACACACACACACACAGCACTTTAGTAGTGTTATTCATTCCAGGAATGTCCGATATCTCTACCCACCATACCTTGTTGTAAAGGTGACTAATCAGCGATTAAAATGATATAAGATGCAATACATACACACCAGTCTATTTTTACAAGCAATTACTGAACGTACACACACTACAAACTAGACATGCATTATACAAATTGGTATACTGTATATACAGAGACATGGAAATAGGTTTTCACTATAATAGGTCCAGGGTGGTCTTTTAGATGGATCCCAGTGACAAGTTACAGCATGAGTCCTACTTCAGCGATGCTAGATTACAGTATTGAGTACAGTATTGCATCTCAGGACCCCTGGAGGGTGACATGATTGTGTCTGCCTTTCTAAATTTAGTGAGCTGCAGACAGGAAAGGCAACAATTGCTTCATCCATATACTGTAGATACATTTCAGACATTATTTTTGACGCGTGGGTGCGTGTGTGTGTGTGTGCGTGTGCGTGCGTGTGCGTGCGTGTGTGTGTGTAGGTCCGCCTGGAATATCCCACAGATCTGGCGGTAAACCCAGCAGACAACTCTGTTTATGTGTTGGAGAACAACATTGTGCTGAGAATAACACAAGACAGACAGGTTAGTACAAGCTTTGTGCTTTGTGTGTGTGTGTGTGTGTGTGTGTGTGTGTGTGTGTGTGTGTGTGTGTGTGTGTGTGTGTGTGTGTGTGTGTGTGTGTGTGTGTGTGTGTGTGTGTGTGTGTGTGTGTGTGTGTGTGTGTGTGTGTGTGTGTGTGTGTGTGTGTGCACTGCCAGGGGGTACAACATTAGTAGTATTTTTATTCATAAATAAATGCATAGAAATTGCACAACATTGTTTCAATAAATCAATTTAGACCTGAGGCTGATTAAAAGTGCTTGTATACCCTAAGCGTTTTTTTTTTTAACAATGTTTCTGTCAGTTGTACTCAGCCATTTTCATGGGGGTCAAGGATCCCCAGAATTATCTGCATTTGGCCACAGACCGCCATCTGAATGTTGAGTTAAAATGTTCGCTCTGAAAGATTACATCGTCAAAGATTTGCACCACATTTCGTGATTTTTCAAAAATAGCAGATCTGACTCTACCAAACTCTACCAGAGTGGATGGGAGCTGCGCATGTTTTGCGACCATGTGTGATGTCATGTGTGTGTGTGTTCGTTGTGATTGTGTGCAGGTCAGCATCATGGCAGGCCGTCCCATGCACTGCCAGGTCCCTGGCATCGACCACTCCCTCAGCAAGCTGGCCGTCCACTCTGCCCTGGAGGGAGCCACGGCCATCGCCATCAGCCACTCTGGAACGCTCTACATCGCCGAGACGGACGAAAAGAGGATCAATAGAGTCAGACAGGTTGGCAGTGACCCTCTTATACATCCATGGCAGTGTTTCCTAAACAAGAGGGCATTACAGTACACCGCCTCAGTGGTTCCCAAAATGTTCTGGTGAAAATAGCACAATAGCATTGGCCTGGATTAACATTGGGAACTTAGTAGAGCTTAAGCTCCAGGGCCCATAGCTTGCAGTGCGAGACTATTTGAAAAAGGTACAGCTGTTGCTCCTGTCAAAACCGTGTTCATGGGTCACTCATTTCAATGGAACGCAACACAGGAACCACCAGCTAGTGTTTTGAGGATTGGAGACACTCTACTGTCTCACCACACCTCTCAGCCATTATAAAATACACAGTAACCTGAGACCTCTTGTGGTTTATTGCTTTAATACATTTGTTTCAATACAGTAACGAAAATCGACTTTGCAGAGGCTCAAAACTTGCTTAAGTTCAGGGACGGTTCAGCTCCAGATAGGAAGCCCAATCTATTTCTGCCGTTAACTTTACATAAAAGCGGCGTCGTTGCTCAAAGTGCAGATTGATTTGAGGAGCATCGCCAACAATAGTCCCTCCGGAGAAAATACAGTTTCTCAAACACAACTCAAAATGGGCCTACGCATGACTTCTTTAGTGGCAACAAGTTCCAAAGCGTTCCCACATTCCACATTCTATAGCATTGCCCATTGTGTCTGGCAGCAAAGCTAAGTTTATCTACAAAGGCTGTCTTTTCCTGGCTGTTAGAAAGACAGGCCTCTTAACTAGCTCTCCCTATAGCGCTGAATAGCAGCCAGTTCCGTTTTAAAGCACGGGAAGCAGCAGTGCTTCACGTTGATTGATTTATTATCTCCGCTGGTTCAGAATGAGGTCTTTGACAAATCAGTCGGTTGATTTATGGGAGTTATAATGAGCACGACGGGAGCACATCATCCCCCGGCAGTCTCCTGCTCACGTATATGTCCGCTCGCGAACACAACAGATGTGCAAACGTGTCGCCTTTTCAGTGAAAATAACCGTTTTGATCACAGATATAGCACCTGTGACCAAACGCCATCGCTCCGAGGGCAAGTCCAGTGATCCCAGGAGGGTCACTCCTCATATTCCTAAAAATAACGTCAGTAAAATAACCTTGTACTTAACTCTTTGACAGATTAGCAGAGAAGATACACTGTAGGCTCACTCCCTTTAGGCTCAATAGTAACAAAATAATTTGTAGAAAATCCTCTGTTGGGAATTTGTGCAAATGAATGATATCCAAAGACAGCTTAAGGTATCTACTTTAAGGGGAAAATAAGATGAATTGATGATGTGTTTTGGGTGTGTGCCTTCCGGTTACACCTCAATATATCAGCATATCAGTCACCAGAATACTTTTTTGCCTCCTTTCAGGTCAGCCCCTCAGGCGAGATCTCCCTGTTCGCCGGGGCGGCGTCGGACTGCGACTGCAAGAACGACGTCAACTGCAACTGTTTCTACGGCGACGAGGGATACGCAGCGGACGCCGGCCTCAACGCCCCGTCCTCGCTGGCCGTTTCCCCCGACGACGGGATTGTCTACATCGCAGACCTGAACAACATCCGGATCCGGGCGGTGAGAAGAAATCGCCCGACAATCAACCCGGAGACTGGTAGGTAGCCAATGAAAGGACAGAATTGGGAGTTTATTCACACCGGGTGTACTTTAGTACTCATACTATACCCCTGGCTTAAAGCTCCTATATGTAATTTTATGGTCAAAATAATAATTACATTTTTATTGTTTATTGTCTTGTCTTATTATGTCTTTATGTCTTCCTTTAATTAGATGATCTCCCAAAAAATCTAGTCTTTTTGACGCCTCACAATCACTAAACACATTGTCATTGGCTAGCAAATAGTCCCGGCGGGGGCAGAGCCATCTAGTAGAAGAGTTGCGACATTGAGGGGTTAGAAAACAGCCTGGTCACGTGTTTCATGTACTCGCGCGAGCCCATAGGCTTCAATGCATTCAGTAACTATTCCTGTCACTATTCCTTGTCACTATCCAATAGAAGTCTAGGTAGAGGAGCCGCCATTAGACTGGCCCCATGTAGTGAACCGATTTGGCGTAACTGTCTATTTCCAAGGCTCTGGGCGGGGGTATCTCTTAGCCAATCAGAAAGAGCATTGCTGAGCTGCCTCTGATTAAGGAAAAAGGGAGGAAGGGTGGAGTCGAATGTGGAGGTGGTGGAGGACAATGATTTTTAAAGGGCCACTGCGGCTCCTATGGTTGTCATAGATAATAGATATTTTCAGTAAGTGAAACGGTCTAAGATAAAGAAAAAAATGCCAATAAAATTCTGAGATTTATTGCTTATATATATTTTAATGCAGACTGTACTCCGTACTCCGGGGGTCATTAAAACCTTTAAAAAGGTTGAGAATGGCTGAACTAATGTATTTCCGTGTTTCCTCCTCCTCTCCCCCCCAGGCCTCTACGAGGTGGCGTCCCCGCGGGAACAGGAGCTGTATGTGTTCGACGGCGACGGCGTCCACCGCCAGACGGCCAGCCTGCTGACCGGCCAGCCTGTCTACAACTTCAGCTACGGGACGGACGGCGAGCTCAGCGCCGTGTCGGACAACGCCAACGCCAGTCTGAGGATCAGGAGAGACGGCGCCGGGCAGCTGAGACTGGTGCTGCTGCCTGAGAACCAGGTAGAGACAGAGACTGGTGCTGCTGCCAGAGAACCAGGTAGAGACAGAGACTGGTGCTGCTGCCTGAGAACCAGGTAGAGACAGACTGGTGCTGCTGCCAGAGAACCAGGTAGAGACAGAGACTGGTGCTGCTGCCTGAGAACCAGGTAGAGACAGAGACTGGTGCTGCTGCCAGAGAACCAGGTAGAGACAGAGACTGGTGCTGCTGCCAGAGAACCAGGTAGAGACAGAGACTGGTGCTGCTGCCAGAGAACCAGGTAGAGACAGAGACTGGTGCTGCTGCCTGAGAACCAGGTAGAGACAGACTGGTGCTGCTGCCAGAGAACCAGGTAGAGACAGAGACTGGTGCTGCTGCCTGAGAACCAGGTAGAGACAGAGACTGGTGCTGCTGCCAGAGAACCAGGTAGAGACAGAGACTGGTGCTGCTGCCAGAGAACCAGGTAGAGACAGAGACTGGTGCTGCTGCCAGAGAACCAGGTAGAGACAGAGACTGGTGCTGCTGCCAGAGAACCAGGTAGAGACAGACTGGTGCTGCTGCCAGAGAACCAGGTAGAGAGAGACTGGTGCTGCTGCCAGAGAACCAGGTAGAGACAGAGACTGGTGCTGCTGCCAGAGAACCAGGTAGAGACAGAGACTGGTGCTGCTGCCTGAGAACCAGGTAGAGACAGACTGGTGCTGCTGCCAGAGAACCAGGTAGAGACAGAGACTGGTGCTGCTGCCAGAGAACCAGGTAGAGACAGAGACTGGTGCTGCTGCCAGAGAACCAGGTAGAGACAGAGACTGGTGCTGCTGCCAGAGAACCAGGTAGAGACAGAGACTGGTGCTGCTGCCAGAGAACCAGGTAGAGAGACCAGGGTGGAAAGCAAGTAAAGGAAAACTTAAAGGGGATCCAACATGAAGCAAATGTATCATCGCTTTTTAATACACTTTTATATACTCTGTAGCCTAAACAAGCACTCAAATCATTATTTTCATCATTTTCTCAGTGTGCTATTTGGCTGCACTAGCAGAAATGTCCACAAAACAATATCCAATATCGCTGCTTCCCCCTGCTCACCTCTTTGTTATTCCATGTCTCAATAGAACATGCATGACCTGCCTGTTTTTCATTGGGCTTCATTGGGCTTCATTGAAAGGGGGTGTGGATGCCCTGTAAGTGTGGAGGCAAAGTTGAATGGGGGGATACTAATAAAATTGGTATTTTTTGTGACATCACTAAATAGGAGAATCTGGGAGTGCCTGTGCACTCCAATCAGCCAACACTGGGAAGCTGGCAGTAGCCCACGAAAAACGCATGGACAACGCTCCATGCGGCCCAAGCTCTTCTCCCTCCTGGCTCCAAAACTATGGAATGCGCTTACTACTGTAATCAGAACCACACACAGACTCCCTAGCTATCTTCCGCCGCAGTTTGAAAACACACCTCCTCTTCAGACTCCATCTCAGCCCATAGCACTCGTATTACATACCAACCTACAGTATTTTCAGCAGCGACTTATATAGGATGCCTAATGTATTACCATGTTTTAGTGCTTACATTGTATATTGTAAAGTGTATTGTAAATTCTGCTTAAATTGTAAACTTTTACTATTGTAAGTTGCTCTAAGAGCGTCTGCTAAATTGTAAATTGTTCCTGTGCCCCAATTCAGACACACACAGAAAATCACACATATCTCAATATAGTTCTGACTGTTTAAAGAAAAACAACTTTTGGGGGTGTAAAAATACGCTGTGGGTGTGTTTCAAAAATATTGAAAAATGTCAAATTCATGGTAGGTATCCTTTAAAATACCAAACGCCCATGTTGCAAATATTTTAGATCTGAGCCAACAGAGTAAAGCACGATGCTCAGAGCCTTGCCACACCATTGGCTGGTATTTTAAATAAAAACATTGATCGATCACCATTGATTGTAAACAAACAGTGCAAACCTTTGCTCAGAAAAAAAAATGGTCTTGGTGGAGGTGGACATGCAAGTATACATCAGGGTTGAGATCGGATCCAATATCCCAACTTTCATCAGTGGCACATATTTGTCCCACTGATGAAAGTTAGATAACATTTTATGTTGTGCCGAGGCAATTATTTCTCATTCCCAGAGGGGAAATTGAGTTATTACGCAAGCCGATAGTTGATACTGCAGCGGAGACAAATTGAAATATAAATCAATCTATTAGACCACATGTGTCAAAGTCAAGGCCCGCGGGCCAGATCCGGCCCGCGAGATGATTTAATCCGGCCCCAGGCTTGTAGAGCAAAAATGTCTGAGTCTATTAAAAAAAAAAGTAAGTCTCTAGCACGTTCCTATCAAAAGTTATGATCGTTTAAAGAAATGCTTTTGAGCTCTCTTCTGAACGGCATGTAATGCATGTTGTCCAGCAGGGGGAGTCGTTTTACCAGGCTAGGCTGCTGGCGCTGCAAAGTGAGAACTATATTTCAGCAGTACTAGGGTGTGTAACCGAGAGAACTATACTTCAGCAGTACAAGGGTGTGTAACCGAGAGAACTATACTTCAGCAGTACAAGGGTGTATAACCGAGAACTATACTTAGTTAACTATACATACTTAAATTTAGTATTTGAAATTTAAATGCTATTTTCGTATGGTTTATTGATGCTCTGTAAATAAAAATAGCATCTTTCATAGCAAATGTCTTAATCTAGGCTACAAGTATAAAACCAATAATGAAAAGTCATTAATATATATTAATAGCTATTCTTAATAATAAATATGACTTGTGTGATATACTGTATAGAAGTAACGGCTGTGTACATAAACATGCGTGTGCTGTGCATGCTTGCGGTCTGCGACTGGTTGCACCGCGGCGCTCCGGCCCCCATGAAGTCACATTAAGTCCAATGCGGCCCCCACCCCAAATGACTTTGACACCAATCTATTAGACAATCCAGCGAAGAAAAACTATCACAGCCCCCAATAACACCTCAGAGACCTTACTGTAGTGTGCAATAATAAGGCAGCAAGAAAGGATGTGCAATATAGTTTGTATAATTGACCATACCTGTGTAACAAAATATATGCTATATTACATATAGCACAGTACCATACAGTAGAATAGATGAGACCTGCCGTCACCGTTTATATTCACGTTGCACAGTTTATTCTATTACCAACTATGTACATAACGGAATTCAGAGCATAAACAGGTTTAATACTGATGTCGTAATGAATATCGAATGTGCACACAACGTGTGCAGCATTTCCCATGAGTGAAAATGAATGAATAAGACATAGAGGTATTATTGGTGAGCCTGCTAGACCGCAGGCTCACGTCTCACAATAGTGTAGGAACCTTTTAATTGGGAGAAAATAGGGCATGAGGCTCTCTATCTCTCTCCCTGTAATGTTCTGTCTCTCTAGGCTGTAGGTGGTGACACTAGCTTTGCAGCCAGATGTAATGATCTGTAAGACTCTGTAGGCAGGCGCAGTGCCAGCAAGTCTTTAGTGTGAATGCAGTGAGCCATATACTATGAAAGCTGGGCAGACATGTCTGTGAGTGAGTGAGTGGGTGAGTGAGTGAGTGAGTGAGTGAGTGAGTGAGTGAGTGAGTGAGTGAGTGAGTGAGTGAGTGAGTGAGTGAGTGAGTGAGTGAGTGAGTGAGTGAGTGAGTGAGTGAGTGAGTGAGTGAGTGAGTGAGTGAGTGAGTGAGTGAGTGAGTGAGTGAGTGAGTGAGTGAGTGAGTGAGTGGGTCACACACTCCATGTTTGGACATGCTCAAATACAGGCAGACATCGTATCTACACCATACACCGTATCTACACACCGCATCCACACACCGTATCTACACCATATGGAGTGCATATGTGAAGCTAACAGTGTTCACCGGTGACTATAAGGTATAGCCAATGCGAGGTAGGCTTCGGTGCTATTTCTGTGCCCCTGTGCTCCCGTCTCAAAGAGAATAAAAAATGAAGAATGAGGTCAGGACATTGTGTGACGGTGTGTGTGTGTAGAGTCGTGACATGAAAACCCATTCTGTGAATGGGGCCATGCAGGTACTGTACTGGCAGTGGCGCAGACATTTCACAGAGTGTGAATAGACTCAACCCCCACCAGACTTGCAGGAGAAAAGACAGAATATAATGTGTATTCTTCTGTCTGATACAATGTTGAGTCGGCACTGACTATAGGCTATGCGGCGGATAGACAGGGTTGGTGAAGGGGAGGCACAAAAGGCCTTAACTTTGCTGTCCACACTGTTCTGTAGGTGCTGACAGTAGCTTTAGATCTGCTTTAGATCCACGTGTAATGATCTGTAATGGGTCTCTGTACATGGTGACACACTAGCTTTAAATCAGCTATAGCAGTGGTTTTCAACCTTTTTCATACCATACCATTTTTCCTACATTTCAGCCACGGACGCCCATTTGATGTTGAGTTAAGTCTCTCTGACCCGAAACTAAGGATATTGAAGTTTTGGTCCACAATTTAGGGAATAACTGGCAAAATGTTGGTCAAAATAACAATTCTTATACATTTTCTAAAATGTGTACATTCTTGAAAATGACGTAATTCAGATGTTTAAACTCTTGAGAGCGTAAAATGAAACCAAACCCGTAAGCGACCATTTGGTTTCATTTTACGCTCTCAAGAGCTACAGATCTATAAGGGTCCATTTGGTTACCAACTGTGCATCATATAGCCTGGGACCACCTATAATCCTCTCAGGGAGCACTGGTGGTCCCCGGACCACTGGTTGAAAACCACTGAGCTATAGATGTAATGATGTAATGTTCTGTAATGTGTCCGTGTAGGTGGTGACCCTAGCATTAGATCAGCTATAGATCCAGATGTAATGTTCTGTAATGTGTCCCTGTAGGTGGTGACCCTAGCTTTGGATCCAGCCTCAGGTTCCCTGAGGTCAGTAGCAGCGTTCAACCAGGAGGTGGCGCTGATGACGTACCACTCCACCACGGGACTTCTAGCCTCCAAATCTGATGAGACCGGCTGGACCAACTACTACCAGTAAGTCATCTAATAAATAGACACAGTAATAATGTCCCATATTGGAGTATTGATGGTTCTTTGTGTACACAATTCAGCCACCTAATTGGGGGAAGGTTGGCGGCGAGTGAGTCAAGTAAAACGTCAAAGAAAAAGTCTCTGTGTTCGGCCGCTTTTGGGGTTTTTACTCTTCCATTTTGGGGTTCTTGGAACATAATGTATTTTTTATATAGAACATTGTGAGTAGTTTTTCCAGCACTGGCCCACCAGTCAGGCAGCGAGGACATTGTGACCATGTTGTGACCATGTGTTTACCTGCAGCTACGACATCGAAGGTCGTCTGGCCAACGTCACGTATCCCACCGGTCTGGTGGTCACTCTGAGGCGGGAGATGGACCAATCGGTTAACATCGACGTGGAGAGCTCCACCCACGACGATGACATCACCCTCATCACCAACCTGTCGTCAGTGGAGGCCTCCTACACCACGGTTCAAGGTAAAATACGCTCGGCTCCCACTGTCCTTTCTCATCTCCGAGGAGATTATGGTTATGACCATAATGCACAGCGCGTCTATAGAGCGGGACTTCCATCGTGTGTAATTCTCACAGAAACTGTGTATTTGAATGACGCAATCACAACACAGGTTTCAGGCACGTCACGGGGAAGTTAAACAAATCTGTTAAGCCTATATATAACTTCCTTGGGCGGTAGCGGTACTTTCTGCCAGACTCTAGTACTACTATGTCAGAATCCACATTTATTGTCTATTTTATAATAGACAAATCTGTGATTTTTTTAACTATGCCTACCAGGCTACTCACACAAGATTAAAGTGTATCAGCATTGTCACTGGGGCAGTAAGTAAAGATAAATTCAACATATTTATACATAAACCAGAAATAATATATGAACATATTACATGGATTGAATGAATGCTCTAATCAGAAGCCGCCATTCTGGTCATGTGAGCGGTTGTATATGTCACAACAACGGACTGCTTCACTCAGCAACAACAGACCTCCTTCAGTGGGTGAACGTAGCCTACACAACTGCAGATAAATAAAAGCAGCCTTGTTATGTACTATTTCTGTCAATCATTCATTATTTATTAATGTATTCAGCCATGTAATAAGCGGGATAACACTTACATAACAGCAGATGAGTAATTACGGATGCCTCCAGTGCAATTATCTTAGGCCACTTTTCTCTAAAGCAAAATAGTTTAACGTATAATCTTATATCGTATACTTCATGTTCAGTGACAAACTTCAGATAGCATTCAGATTCCTCCTTCTCATTTTTTTTAATTATGCATCGGCACTCTGCTCCTCTTGTCTGCTCATCTATCTCCCTCTTCCATACTGCCTCCGTCTCTCTGTGGTTATTGATGCCTGCCTGCGCTAGATATTCAACGATAACATGCAAAAAACATCTATTTCCACTAATGACCAACATTCATCTCTCTTGTCATTTTAGCAGTAATGCGATACTGATTATTAGATTAGCTGAAAACTCAGACAAAGATTATTACATTACAGGTGAGATAGCTGCTTGTTGGCCATTAGTGGGGAATAGACATTTCTGGACAGAGCTGCGTGCAACCCTCTATGTCTATGAGTATCAATCATTTTATGCCAGGCCAAAATCTGGATATGATACGGTACATCGTTTCGGTATGTCATTATGAGATACTAGGATATGCTTTAGGTCCTGCTAGATAGAGGCTATCGATGACTAACCTCGGAGACTGCAGGCGTTTCGTTTTCACAAGAAAAAGAGAAGCCTGGTCAAACAATTTCCTGGTGTAGGAGTGGGAGTGAACTACGGTGATCCCAGCGGCACCCGCCTCTCTATGGTGGCGCGCCACCATATGCGGTACACCTGGCTTACATAGTATGCTAATATAAACCTCAGGGGTCTTTATGATTTGAAAATGAAGTGAAAATGAAGAAATATGAGTTTGAAGTTTTAACAGTATGCATGTTTATGAGTTTGAACAGTAACTATTTTTCTTTTTTAATTTCCTTTCAATTTCACTTCCGGTCTCTTTCAACTAACTCTTTCACTGACTGACCTATTTTCTGCATAACTCTCCTGACTTCACCCATCCATTCTAAGGTTTGACAGAAGATGTAAACACCTGCAGTATGTATTTAATTCTCTAGGTGCCCGGTGCTCTGCTCTATTATTCTATTCTATTCTATTCTATTCTATTCTATTCTATTCTATTCTATTCTATTCTATTCTATTCTATTCTATTCTATTCTATTCTATTCTATTCTATTCTATTCCTTATTGGAGATGGTTCCCAAGACCAACAATGATTATTGCTAATGTGCAATTCTGTTCTCACAGATCCTTACTTAAATGAGCTTATCCCTCAGCATGCACCTGTGTTTGCACACGTGCCCCACACACACACACACACACACACACACACACACACACACACACACACACACACACACACACACACACACACACACACACACACACACACACACACTCACACACACACACAGTTTTGTCATTACAGGTGATGGATTGGTGCTGTGACTGAACTCGCAACGTATTTTCTCCTCATAATTTGAAAAATCAAAGTCTGTGTTTGTCTACCTGTCTGTCTGTCTGACACACCTACACATACGCACACACACACCCACACACGCACACCCACACCCCTACCTCTCCCACTCTCTCTCTCTCTATCTATCTCTCTATCAGACCAGATCCGCTCGGTGTACCAGTTCTTCTCCAACGGGACCAGTCAGGTTCTGTTCTCCAGCGGCCTGCTGCTGGCCTTCCACCCAGAGCCGCACATCCTGGCGGGTTGGGCCAGCCCCACGGTGGGCCGCCGCAACGTCTCTGTGGTCACCGACGGAGGGGTCAACTCTCTGGAGTGGAGGATGAGGAAGGAGACCATCAAAGGGAAAGTCACTGTGATCGGCCGCAAACTCAGGGTGGGTGCCGTGTGTGCGTGTGTGTGTGCTTGTGTGTTTGCGTGCGTGTGTGTTGGATATGTGTTTCCGTTGTGAGTTTATACAGCATATGATTTATATCATCTTTATTCTATAAATATAGGACAGACACTCTTCAAGACAGGAACCCATTTTGGGGTTCTTGCAACATAACACACATACACACTCTATTGCAATCAGGGCTGTCATACTGATAGAATGGAAAAAGTACTTGAATATTTTTTTACTCAAGT
The DNA here is from genome assembly GCA_039105355.1 of Benthosema pterotum. Lineage (NCBI taxonomy): Eukaryota > Metazoa > Chordata > Actinopteri > Myctophiformes > Myctophidae > Benthosema > Benthosema pterotum. The sequence continues at coordinate 17,852,653 of CM076975.1, forward strand.
AAAAGTATCAATACTGCAATGTAGAACTACATTATGTACATTAATGACGTACATACAGCATTTATAGATCGTTATCCCGTTTTCAATGTAAAACATAAATCTACAACCTCACAATGCGCCGCATTGTGACGCATTGTGAGGTTGTAGATCCACCCTACAACCAATACAGTATATCTCAATTATCTCATAATTGAATGCAGCAGGGGCGTAATTGAATATCAAAGTACAGACTCAAAACATTATTCATTAATTACAAGTGAGTCCATTTGTTTAAAAGTTTCCAGTATCAGATGAGGTCCTTATGTGTAAGCCGCCAGTCGTCTCTACAGTACCTTTTTATCCTTACTCTCTCTGTTTGTCTGTCCCTGTCTCTGTTTCTCGCTCTGTCTCAGACACACTGATTTTTTTCCCTCTATATTTCACTCCCTTAGGCCCATGGTAGGAATCTGTTGTCACTAGACTTTGACAGGACAACTAGGACAGAGAAGATCTATGACGACCACAGGAAGTTTACCCTGCGGATTATCTATGACGCTCAGGTAAACATGAGGGTTTTTTTGTTTGTTTTGTTTTTTATTATTATATTTTTACATTTACATTGCTTTGGCAATGTAGATGCATGTTTTTTTCTGCCAATAAAACTCATTTGAAGTTAATTGAATTAAAGGGGAATTCCACCCATTTTCAACATTCTAATATGCCATTAATACAACTTAGAGATGTTGTGTGGACATAATAAAAACGTTCCCCTATTCTGTGTTTCCTAGAAATGGAGGTCTGGAGAAAATCCTTAACATGGTGAAACACATCTTGATGACATCATCAAGATGTGTACCCTAACGGGTTCATTTGGTTCCATTTGCACGCCCTCAGAAAAAAAATGAACCCGTCAGGGTTCATTTAGGGTTCATTTGGTTGCATTTGTACACCCTCAGAAAAAAATGTTGAAAATGCGTGTAATTCTCCTTTAAGTCATCATCATTATAGAGGCTCAACATGTGTATACAAGTAAGATGCATGACGCAGGGGCGTCATGCATCTTAGGAGCGTCACACGAAAATCAACTTTTAACAGTTGAATTTACAAGTTGACAGTTTTTACATGTTGAAACAACTAAAGAAAACAAAAACAATAACCACCTCCTAATAACCATTATTGACCTTTCCCAGGGCCGTCCACTGACCTGGTTACCCAGCAGCAGTCTGGCGGTGGTCAACGTGTCCTACTCTCCTACGGGCCGTCTGATTGGTCTGCAACGAGGAAGTATGAGTCAGAGGGTGGAGTACGACAGCTTCGGACGCATCGTTACCAAGAGCTTTGTAGACGGAAAGGTCTGGGCCTACAGCTACATGGACAAGGTAAGACTGTATTCTCTGGGGTGGAAAAAGTACTCACGTTTCTAACTTATGGAAAAGTTTCAAACTTTAAATACATTGGAATGTAGAAATGCTCTATTGCAAGCAGGGCTGTCATACTGATAGAATGGAGCACCTCAGCATGGTACAAAAATAAAAAAAAAAACGTAACGGAGCACGTGCCTGCACGCTAAAACGTGTCCCCCCACATAGGCACACTGTACCCAAAAATCTATTGGTTGCATAACAGATTTTCTCTCTGCATATATGGAAGCAAAAATCACAAACGACTGCATCATATGCCATTGGGCAATCTAATCTGACCAACAAAGAAGAAGAAAATGTGCTAATGGTCTGCTCCCCCACACCCCCAAAAAAGTAGCCATAATGCTTTTATAAAATCAATTCCTTATAACACTATGAAAAGTGAGGGAAAATAAGCATAACCTGTGTCAATAAGTAATGTAGTGTGGACGTGTTCACATTTACCTTCAAACGGAAACATTTGAAGGTAAATTACGTTAAAAAACGTTAAAATGTGGAAATCAGGTTCAGGTACCCTGGCTGGTAATGGCAGTGTCTGTGCGTTCGACTCCCGATTCTGGCGGCATATCACCCTCCATCTCTCTCCCCAATTCCTGTCAGCCTACTGTCTGTCCCTCTATAAAAGTAAATGAAGGTGAAAGCCACAAAAAATACATTAAAAAAACAGTTTAGAAGGCAGTTGTGCAAACTCAGGTGTTAATGGTTTAAGCCACGGGTTCCCAAAACGTACATCACAATCTACCAGTAGGTCACAAAGGCCGTGCAGGTAGATCACATGTCCTACCCCTAAGATTATACAGTTTATATTTATCTGCCACTTGAATTAAGGTGACTTAATTGATTGGCATAAAAAAGGACCTGTCGGTGGAGTGGAATTCTGAACACTCGGACAGCAAAGCGCTATTTGATGATGTTGAATAGCTTTAAGTATTGTAATTATGTATCCATTTTCTAATCCATTGCAGCGGAGTGAGTCATATAAATGGGCACATTTAACAATAAAGGCTCAGAACACTTAACAACACCTGCTGCTTTCTTCTGTGCTATTGCTAACATTGCAGACCGTTCAAGGTCAATTTCTCAATGGTGTCCCTCTAATCTCTCTAATCGACCCAGTGTGGGGTTGGAGTTGAGGTGGAGGGAGAGAGAGAGAATAATATATATTTTTAAATAAAATTGCAGTTCTCAAGGACCCCTGGAGAGAGTTAAAAGCATTTTCTACTGGGCATAATTTAAAATGGGAGATCTAAAGAACAGTTCATACATCACATACCACATTGTGGAATGATGTTTCCTGTTTCCTGTTCTAATTCTATTACTGTAGTGTTAGATCTTGTTGACTTACCGGTAGTCATTTTGAAAGACACTCAAAAAGTGTGGGCACCCCTGGTTTAAGCCATAGTATATAAAATAGTATCAACTTCATCTTTTAGGATATAGATTCCTTCACAACCAATCTCATATACAGTAGTGTGAATGTGCTTTCTTCAAGGATTACCTATCTGTGGAACGTATAGGCCTACTGAATTTATACAAGCTATTGTTGTACTATTGTCGTCATGTTGGGACCCACTGGTAGCGTACATGCATAGCCCAACATACTTTACGCCACATCTCCTGCAGTGGGGATGATTTTACTCCCGAAAGACAGTATTATATCTCTGTTATGAGCCTGGCATTACACAAATCAAACCCCCAAACCCCAACACTAGGCCTAAGTACAGTATAGCGAAATCCATACAGTACGTCTCTATCCCCTAAAGCCCTGTCATCTGACGCGGTGAACGCTGTAGCTTTAAATGTTCGCGGTTGTCATCTGGGTGGAGATCAATACATACAGCATAAAAATCAGTGTAATTCAAGTGCTTCCCCTCCAAAACTAAACGGATGGACTGGTCTGTGGCGGATGGAATTCCACCAGCGGCTGCCAGTAAAACAACCTGCATGCATACATTCTCTTCACTCTGTTCTAGCTGGTAATTCACGGATTGAACGACCAAGAGTCGATATATTTGATCTTGGCATTCGGGCTCTCCGCCATTATGTTTCTCCCCGCTCAGCATAATTTGATAACCATCATTAACCATTAAGCGCAGGGAGATAGATATATATAATATAACCCCACCACTGGGAGCACAACTAACTGCATATTAAGCCCCGGTGTGGCTGGAAACCAGCCAACTATTACAGTCGTTAGCCTGATAAGAGCAATTAGTTGATCCAACAAAAAGTTGTGTACTTTAAATAATGTTGTCAATATAACAAATGTATGCAGAACCTCTTTTAATTGATCGTACTCAGTTTGCTGATTGAACAAATATGATCAATGCCGGCCCTTCCTTTCCTGGGCCATTTTATTTATTTATTTTCTTTTTTCCCCTCAATAAAGATCCTTAGCCTCTTGTCTGTATTGATTTTTCAAGTGTATTCTTTACTGAATTAATTCATTTAATTTTGGAGAACAGGAACAATAGATATATATCGTTGACACAACAAATGCGTTGAATAGGAACCGCATAATCCACTTTTAAATCCACATTAGGTACATCTTCATTGCCATTTGTTTTCCTTGTGGTCTGCGCTCCTTTAAAACTATTTTCATCAGTGTTTTTAAAGCGATCTGTTAGCGATATCACAGAGACAGATATGTAATTCCTTTCACATCAACGATCATCCGTCTTTTCAATACTAATGTTTGTTTCGTCGAGTTCTGTAATATGATCATTTGAATTCCCACAATTCCATAGGGACTTCATTTACATGACTCAGACTTCAGAAACGCACAGCGTTTGATGTCAGAAGTTCTCAGAACCTTATCTGGATGCAGCTCCAGCCTCCACTGCTATCCCCCTTTTGTAGATTCTGTGTGTTTTGATCAAACTGATATCGACTCGCTCCATAGATGTTCAAGTGGCTTTTTACCTCCAGGGCCACTTTATTAAGAACAAACACTCTGATATATGAATAAATGAATGCATGCGAAAGGACTTTGCGTTTGGGGTTTCATTAATTATTCATTAGTTTTGCTGGCCTTCATTAGTGACATTTTGTTTTCCACTTTGATTCTTCCCCACTGCATACATTACATCACAACATTATAACGTACCTCTTGTGAATAATAACACTCTTTTCTTTTGCCATTGACAATCGCTGTAATGTAATCATTGCCAGTAGTCGACATATAAGTAGAATAATACAAATACAGCGGTAGTAGTGCTGTTAATTGCAGTAATGGTAGTATTACTTTAAAAACAGGACTGCTTCACTTTTCAGCATTTTGTACCTTCATACCCGAACGAGAGCAGCCTCCAACATTAGCATCCACTGTGTGTGTCTGTGTGTGTCTCTCTTCTCCATGCTGACATTGTACATTGAATCTGTTTCATCCTTGGCATTTCAAAAGGTGAAAGTATCCCTTTAAGTCTTCCCCTTTCTCCTTCTTTCATTTGGTAGATTATAAGATTAACCCTGTGCCTTCCTGTTACAGCAAAGCCAGCAGAGCTATGCTGTCCTTTTCTTTTTTTTTTCTTTCTTTTTTTTCTTTTTAGGTCAACTTTGTAATTAAGATCATTCTGTCTTGGCACTCAACACAGCGTGTTTTGTTTTTTGGGGGAATGGGCTGGCAAACCTGTGACCTTAAAGTTCCAGGACGTGGTTGTTTCTTGTTAGCTCCAGAGTTGGTCCAACGTTGCTCTTTCTTCCTTCCCTTTTCTTGCCTCTTCTTTCATCTAGTTCCTGACTGCAATGGCTCCAGACTGCCACAATCTAGTCCTAACACATTTCTTTCTTTCTTTCTTTCTTTCTTTCTTTCTTTCTTTCTTTCTTTCTTTCTTTCTTTCTTTCTTTCTTTCTTTCTTTCTTTCTTTCTTTCTTTCTTTCTTTCTTTCTTTCTTTCTTTCTTTCTTTCTTTCTTTCTTTCTTTCTCTATTTTTTCTCTTTCTTTCTCTATTTTCTCTCTTTCTCTCTCCTTCTCCTTCTCTTTCTCTCTCTTGCTTGCTGATCTGTCATCTGTCTGTCTGTCTGTCTGTCTGTCTGTCTGTCTGTCTGTCTGTCTGTCTGTCTGTCTGTCTGTCTGTCTTTGCTTCTTGCTTGTCTGTCTATCTATCTGTCTACTTGTCTATCTATCCGTCCATATATCTATCTTTCCTACTTGTTTGCTTGTTTTCTATATTTCTCTCTCTTTCTTTCTCTCTGTCTCTCCGTCTCTCTGTCTCTCTCTATCTCTATCTCTCTCTCTCTCTCTCTCTCTCTCTCTCTCTGTCTCTCTCTCTCTCCATCTCTCTCTCTCTCCCTCCGCTGGTTTCTTTCCCTCTCTTCTGGCCTCTCCTCTCCTTTCCTTGCCCTCTCTCCTCTGGTCTCCTCTCCTCTTCTCTCCTCCAGTCCATGGTGCTCCTGCTGCAGCAGACCCAGCGTCAGTATGTGTTTGAGTTCGACCCGACGGGTCGCGTCACCTCGGTGACAATGCCCAGTATGGCGAGACACACCATGACCTCACACGTGTCTCTCGGTTACATACGGAACACCTACAACCCGCCCGAGAGCAACGCCACCGTAATCCATGACCTCAGTGAGGACGGCAGGCTGACCAATGTACAGTACCTGGGGACAGGTACACACCTGCTATAGATACATTATGATCACATATACAGTATCCAGGGACAGGTACACACCTGCATTAGAGATACATTATGATCACCTACAGAATATGGGGGCAGGTACACACCTGCTAGTTGTTATATGCATTGCTCACACATACTGTATAAGGATGACAGTTAGCCAGTACACTGACTACAATCCTACAACCTGGAGGTGTGCATGGTTGACCTGCATGGTGCATTCATTTTGGGGGGCTATGGCAGTGGTGGAAAAAAACTAAGTACATTTGTTTAAAGGTAATAATAGAGGCAACTTTAGTGTGTACAAACGGATTTGTGTAATCTAACTCCGCCTAACCTCCAATCTAATGGCTCATTATGAATGCTGGACACAGCTGTTCTGTGATCTGATTGGCTAAAACACTGCCCCACACAACCGCCTCACAAATTAACGCCGCCTTTCCTGTTTTCATGATTTGGTAACAGCAGTCCTGTACCGTCTGCAGGACAAAGCAAGTGTCTGTCTGCAGGGAAACAGCTGCAGCATCAAAGTAGAAGTGACATAGAGGGGGGAAAGGCAAAAAATAATATATCTATTTAGATTTTTGACTGAAGGTTGCCTCTATAACCTTTAAGTAAAAAATAATTTGAACTTTATCTACATTTTTGTACTTTTGTAAGTAAATTTGGATCTCCGTAGTAGTAGTGTGTACTGTACTTTCCCACCACTGCCAAGTTGGTGTTGACATTTTTGACACCACCCTCTCGTGGACAGAGTTGCTGACATAACAGTGACAGTCAGACAGACCGACAGCCTCATTACACTCGTCACGCATCGCTTCACGGCTCGACTGATATGAATAAATGCTTGTACTACATACAGCAGTGAAAAGGCCATGTTTGCTTCTGTTTATCTTTTAGTGTCTGCTCACAGATGTCAGGGCGGGGGACAGACGTAAGAATGTATTTTGGACATTTCTGTTTCTTTTTTTCCTTTTTTATTTTTATTACTTTTTTCTTTTCAAATTGAACCTCTATTTCACATTTTTATCATCCTGGCTAAAAGTGGAATTCTTTTCAAGGAGCTTCGGTTTTCAGATCGTATCGCTATTCGGCCCCACGCAAAAGGTGACTCTTGTGTACGGAAACACACTTCTTTTCTACGCTATCTACACTACACAGTACACACTGTTTCTGTACTAGAGATGGTATCGCGTAGACATAGATATAGTGTCATCTTACCTCCTTTCTGTCCTCCTTTCTCCAAACATTTTTCCCCCTCGACGCATCCCCTCGTGAACTCAGGTAAAAGGCACCCCCAAAAAGCCATTAACACCGTTCCTCACAAACCCTCTCCTCTCCTCTCCTCTCCTCTCCTCTCCTCTCCTCTCCTCTCCTCTCCTCTCCTCTCCTCTCCTCTCCTCTCCTCTCCTCTCCTCTCCTCTCCTCTCCTCTCCTCTCCTCTCCTCTCCTCCCAGGCCGTAGGGTCCTGTATAAGTACAGTAAACTGGCGAAGCTGTCAGAAGTGCTGTACGACGGCACAGCTGTCACCTTTGGCTATGATGAGTCCACGGGTGTCTTGAAGATGGTCACTCTGCAGAGCGGAGGGTTCTCCTGCACGATCAGATACAGGTGACACGCATGCACACGCACAGGACCACGTGCAAGCACACTATGAACACAAACACAGTATGTGGCTGCGCTACCTCCTCCCATATGGAAAAAATGTGTATGTGAACCTTTGAAAGTGGCACCTTTCATACAATCCTCATAGGATTGTATGATTTTTGTAAAGTGAAACATACAGTATATAAAACATACATACTTGTAAATGGAGCTTAATATAAGCGAAGTTCAGAATCAGGATCCACACCTCCAACGCAGCTACCTCCCATCAAGCCACCTTCTATCAGGTCGCATCCAATCAGGTCTCTCCTCTACCCATATATTAAGCGCAACCAACGCACAGTTCTCCCCGTGTTCTCGCTTTCGTCATCGCATTCTGCAGCAGTCCCGACAACTGAACCGGTTTGGCACTCGACATGATTCAACCATGATGGTCATGAGACTACTTTGCTCATTCATTCCTCATTCATTCATTCCTCCTCACCTCGAAGTTGTTTCCACCTTTCGGCACCGATCGCGAGCAGCTAAATGCAGTCCAACGCCGGGTGATGTTTTAATCCTGGACAGTGGTAAAACATTTTCTCCCCGTTCCTGTCATCTGTCGCGGCTGTTCAATCGTAGGGACTCGTACAGTCTCATTCATGGTTCATATCTTTCCCTAGTCGATCCCTTTTCAACCTAACCTTAAGAGTCGTTGTAAACTACGTTTTATTCAATCACGACCATCGATTGTCGTCGGTGGCGTCGCACGCCTCCTCAAAGAGGGACGCTGGTCCCATAATCGTGTTTGTTTGTTTGTTCGTTCGTACGTTCGTGAGTTTGTTCGTTCGTTCGACGGACGGCTCGCAGCTGTCCCAATCCCCCGCACCGAGCGAGGCCGTCAGCCTGTATTGACATTTTGGTCGTAATTGTAAAATCTCTATAAAGACGGGACGAGTGTTCTATTTCTCTGAAAAGTAAACACGAGTTATTTGGCTTCGGCTGGTAAACGCTCCTCTCCTCCGGCCCGGGTATCGCTCAAACCAGGCAGTGGCGTGCATAGAGAGTTTCAAGGGCAGGTGCTCAATTGTAACCAGGAGGGTGCTCTAGCCGCCCGGCACCCAGGCTGCAGACAAATTGAGTTTCGGGGGGTTAAAACGCATGGAAAACAGCATTTCAGCATCTTTTTGCTCTTTTAAAAAGGGGCATGTTGGTCCAGAGAGGGCCATTAGGGGGTGCTCGAACCCCCTTGACGTCTATGTATGCACGCCTATGGAACCAGGGCGTTGGGTTACAGTTGACACTCGGTAGCGCAAACTCCCGTCGTTTCATGGGGTCGGTCTGATGGCGGCTCTTCTGCATGGCTTCCTATCGAGAATAGGGACAACTGTGCATTGGAGTCTATGGGCTCACACTGGTACACCACGCACGCGACTGGGCTCTTTCTGCCCCTCAACGTCGCAACTCTTCTACCAGATGGCTCTGGCTCGTCCTCCGGCGCACGGCGTGACGTTGACGCCCCGCCCCGTTAAAGGGATAGTTCACCAACGTGCAGCGTGTCCATGCTCGTAATTTCGGCAACCGAATTACCTCATCAGGGGTTCGTTTAGCCACGCTACTCGCTCGACTTGCACTCAATAACGATTATTGTTGTACTATTCATGATATGGCGACATCATTGCTGCTCATCTGCATTACTGGTGGTTACGTTTATTTGTTCATCTCAATCGCCTGCTTTTTATCTCTGTTAAAATGGCGGGGCCTCCGGCAGGGGGAACTCGTAGCTGGATCACCAGCGCCCCCTGCAGCTGCAATGGTATGGGTACGGCTTCTTTTGAGGTTGGTTCTTCGTTTGTTTTTTCTTTCTTCCATTTCAAATGCTGTTTAAGGAATCGTTTTTTTGGTGTCAGCGTCGTGGCAGCATCAATGACTTCTTTCGCCTCTCTGACTGGCGGCTTCTGTTGAATTCTTTTCGTCTCCCCGAGCCCGTTCTTGTTTTGCAGGTGCTACTGGTTTCGCTTGTGTTCGGACATCATCGGTTCCGTCGTCTGATGCACTCTTCGGCCGGGAAGGTGACGTCGACGCTCTTCCGTTCGTCATGTGACCTGTGACAGGGAGTAAGGCACCGTGTTGCCGTCGTCCCCAGCCCTCGTCTACGCAGGTGGTTCACTTTGTACAGGGAGTCGGGCACCGAGTTGCCGTCGTCCCCAGCCCTCTGTCTACACCAGCAGTTCACTTCGTACGGGGAGTCAGGCACCGAGATGCCATCGTCCCCAGCCCTCTGTCTGCGCAGGTGGTTGACTATGTTCGGGGGGGTCAGGCACCGAGATGCCATCGTCCCCAGCCTCCGTCCGAGTCCGCACAAGTGGTCCGCCTTGTATGGGGAGCCGGGCACCGAGGTGCCATTAATCCCCAGCCCTCGTCTCGGTCTGCACAAGTCATCCGCTTCCTATTGGGTGTCGGGCACCGAGATGCCGTCATCCCCGGCCCTCGTCTCAGTCTGCAAGCGTAGCTCGGGAGGAATGTTCGGCACCGAGTTGTCAACGTCTCCTAGTGCTTCGGTCTTCCGTGGCAGTACGGGCAGGCAGGCGCAGGGTCCCTCCTCCCTCCGCATGGCTTCGTCCCTCCCTCGGCGCAGTGTGCTTCACTCTACGTGGCTATACCTTACGCAGCTGTAACTCTCCCTCGGTTCGGCGTTCCTCCTTACTCTGATTCAGCGTCGTCTCCCTCGTCGATTCTCGCTACTCGGCATGACTCCTGCAGCACCGCTTGCTTCTCAGTTTGGTGTCGTCTCGCCTGGTGCATCGTGCTTTGCTCTACCTACTGACTGCCTCGAAACTGCATGCCTCTCTCCTGGTGCAATGTCATCGCCCTCGGCACGGGGTCCCTCTCAGCTCTGGCACAGTGTCGTCTCCCTCTGCTCAACGCACCTCGCCCTGTACAGCGTGCCTCTCCCCGTCGGTGACGTGTCCTCTCCTTCGGTGCAGTGTCGTCTCCCTCCGCACAGTGTGCTCTCCGGACGTCTCCCTCGGCACGGCGTGCCTTTGGCGGGTGTCGTCTTCCTCGGCCCGGTGTGCCACCCCGTACAGCATTGTCTTCCTCGGCACTGTGTGCCTCTCTCTGCCGGTGTGGTGTCGTGTCCCTCGGCCCGGCGCGCATCTGCTCTGCAGTGTCATCTTCCTCGGCATGGCGTGCGTCTCTCCGTCGATGCAGTGTAGTCTTCCCTGGCCTGGCGTGCCTCTCCCGTGCAGTGTCGTCGTCGTCTTCGGCCCGGCGTGCCACCCCCGTGCGGTGTCGTCTTCCTCGGCACAGCGTGCCTCTCTCCGTCGCTGAAGTGTCTTCCTCGGCTCGGCATGCCTCTCTCTGTTGCTGCAGTGTTGTCTCTCTCGGCCCGGTGTGCCTCTTCGGTGCAGTGTCGTCTCCCTCTGCACGGCACGCCTCTTCGGTGCCGTATTGTCCCCCTCGGCGCGGCGTGCCTCACTCGTTGGTGCGGTGCTGTCTCCCTTGCCTTGGCACGGTGTGCCTCACTCCTCGCAGCGTAACTGGTATGGTATCTCCGTCTGCGTCTTCTACCTTCTCTGAGTTTGCGCTCCTCTCCTCTCTCCCGGTTCCGTCACTTCGGCTGTCTTCGGGTTGGCCTTCCACGTGCTCTCTGGACTTGTCATCCACAAACTCCGCTCCGAGTATCTGCCGCTATGCTCCTTCGACCGCCCGATGCAGCGTACAGCACCTACCTGGACCTCATGCTGCTTGAAGCTCAGACTAACTCGACCTGTCGCCCAGCTCGTTCTCTGCCTCTTCATCGGTTCAGCCCGGCACTCTGGTGTTTGTCTGGCACTGGGTTTCCGGCACTGCCACTGTCTACTCCGGTCACCGGCAGTCGTTTGCTGCAGCTTGGACTTCTGGCACCGGGATGCTAGTGTCTCTGTTGTCTACTTCAGTCACCGGCGGTCGTTTGCTGCATCATGGGCTTCTGGCACCGGGATGCCAGCGTCCCTTTCGTCTACTTCAGTCACCAGCATTCGTTTGCTGCAGCATGGGCTTCTGGCACCGGGATGCCAGTGTCCCCTTCATCACCTTCATTCACCGGGAGTCTTTGCTCTGGCGAGGGCCTCTGACGGCAGGATTCCAGTGAGTCCGTCGTCAACTTCAGTCGCCTGCAGCTGTTTCTTCGGTGACCCGTCGCCAACGTTACTTACCGGTAATCGTTCGCGCCGTATCTGGCACCGGGATGCCAGCGATCCCGGCGGCAGTCGTTCGCTCGTGCCATCGGCAATTAATCACCTCGCTCTCCTGGCCGTTGTCCAGTTCGCAGAAGCTGTTCTCTCGTGCCGTTTTTGGGGTTTCTACAGTGGCAAATTGTTTCTGCTGTATGATTCTGGAGCCAACTCATTGGCTCCGTGTCATTATTCATCGACATCTCTACCTCGTCATATCGCTACCACAAGCCACTCCATTTATCACGCCAACTCTCGTCGTCTCATCCGCCCCGGTCTCCCATCGGTTCTCCTCCTACATTGCTCAGGTTCTGGTCATTCGTGCCATCAATAACTCCCTGTCTCAAGAAGTCCAGACACCACGCCTCTCGATGCGGGCCTTCATCCAACTCCCGTTCTCCGTATCCAGCTCGGACTATCAAACCGCAACCCTACCTTCTCTAATCGCCTCGCAGCCTCCGCCTGCACGCCACGGAGCCTCTGCCTGGGTCCAGCACGCCACGTCGCCTCTGCCTCGGGTCCAGTGCGCACGCTGCCTCCTTCTCACGTCCAGCACGTCACGCTCCCTCCTTCTCAGGTCCAGCACACCATGCAGCTTCCTCCTCAGGTCCAGCCTGCCACGCCGCCTCTGCCTTTGGTCCAGCATGCCACGCCGCCTCCGCCTCAATTCCAACACGCCACACCGCCTCCGCCTTTGGTCCAGCATGCCACGCCGCCTCCGCCTCAATTCCAACACGCCACGCCGCCTCCGTCTTAGGTCCTGCACGCCATGGAACCGCCGTCTCAGGTCCTGCATGCCATGGAGCCACCGTCTCAGGTCCTGCACGCCACGGTGCCACCGTCTAAGGTCCTGCACGCCACGCAGGCTCTGCCTCAAGCCCAGCACGCCAAGCAGCCTCCATGCCAGGCCCAGTACTCCACACAGCCTCCACGTCAGGCCCAGTAGGCCACACATACGCCGCACAACGTCCATCCTGCACTTAGCTCGTTGTGCAGCCTTCAGCCCATGCTAGCATGCCACACAGCCTCCACAATACGCTCGGCACGTCACGCAGCCTCCAGCCTACGCTCCTCTGAACTACTTCCATTCCAGAAGTCTCAAGATATTCTCCTTCAGATCATCTTATCCGTGTTCGTACCTAAGTTCTGCTACGTACTCGCACTCTTCGATAGCTCGTCAGTACTCAGCAAGTTGTTCTATTCATTCAATAGAACAACTACTTCGGGGTCCGTATGACACGGGTCTGGAGTATGCTCAATCCCGTTTAATGAGGCTTTGGGGGTCCGTTGTGCATCGAGGCATGGCGGATCTCCGAAGCCTCCCCACCTCGGCTGTAATCGTTATCACGACGAGCTGGTCATGCGGATGACGCGTCGTGCATCGTCTTCGCTTCTGTTCATCACGTGTCGTTAATCGTGTCTTGCATTCTTCCTTTCATTAATAAAATCTGTTAATCGTCCTCATTGGTGGTGTGGTCCTTGATAGTGAAATGGAGCTTAATATAAGCGAAGTTCAGAATCAGGATCCACACCTCCAACGCAGCTACCTCCCATCAAGCCACCTTCTATCAGGTCGCATCCAATCAGGTCTCTCCTCTACCCATATATTAAGCGCAACCAACGCACAGTTCTCCCCGTGTTCTCGCTTTCGTCATCCCTCCCTCCCGCCCTAATTCTCGATTCTCATCCTACACTCTCTAACCTCTTCCTTTACAGGTCCTAAGGGGGGTCCGTTGTGCATCGAGGCATGGCGGATCTCCGAAGCCTCCCCACCTCGGCTGTAATCGTTATCACGACGAGCTGGTCATGCGGATGACGCGTCGTGCATCGTCTTCGCTTCTGTTCATCACGTGTCGTTAATCGTGTCTTGCATTCTTCCTTTCATTAATAAAATCTGTTAATCGTCCTCATTGGTGGTGTGGTCCTTGATAGTGAATTTATAATATAGTATATATGACATTCAAAACAGATATAAGATCCATAGTACTTTTTGTAAAGTGAAACATATGTAATTTTGTATATAATTATATTATAACTGTATATAATTATAATTATTATATATGGCATACATAACAGATAGGAAAGGTACCACTTTCAAGAGTTCTCATCTCTGACATTCACAGTATATAAAATGTTCCATATGGGCTAAGCCACACTGCCCCATTATGTAAGCTAATGAGCACCAAGGACTTTACTACAGTACGTACAGTAAGTACATCAGCACAATAAATAATTTAAATCTAGAGAGCATAGTTTAATTTGATGCTCTCCAGAGTTAAAGATCTAAAGTATGTGGGGGTCCATTTGGTTTCCAGCTCTCCATCATTTAGCTGGGACCAGCTAAAGCTGACCTCTGATCTCCTCCGATTGACTCCTTTCATTCCATCCGACTCCATCCGACTACTTTATAGGTTGTCTCACCATTGTGTTAACTTGACTCTTCTCCTATGTAGGAGGTGAACTGAAGGGTACAATGTCCATAGTCACTGCAGGAAACATTCTCTTCTTTTTAATTAAACAGATTCCCTCTCATAATATACCAAATAACAGCACAAAACAGATGCATGTTTACTCTTCCAGGAAATCAGACGCCCTGCTGGTCAAAAAACATTGACTCTGTCACTGTGATGATTAATCTCCTTACGTTATTGTTGTAAGTCTCTAGACGGGTACTATGCCAGAATGTTTTTTTTGTGTGCAGTACTTCATCATCAGCAAGAATATACACATGTTAACAACCAGAATCTGTATGATGGAATACCAAGGGGTGAGCCAGGAGATTGAAACTCGTAGGACATTGCCAAAGACACCAAGAGCTGCCTGCCGGCAAACTGGTGCTGTGGGAACCAAACCAACACACGAGCACCGGCAACAAGACAGGACAGGACAGGACAGGACGTCCCACATGAACCCACGTGGCTGTACTCAAGAAAGACGCAGGAGCGCAAAGCACCAATGGGCTGGCCAGAACCCAGGACGATGGGGGACTCGTCTGAGGACGACCTAGAGAGAGAGAGAGAAAGAGAGACGTTATTGCTCTTGATATTAATCCTACTGTCAAAATACTTTTTCCCCCCAACAGGAGAGTGGGCCCCCTGGTGGACAAGCAGTCCTACCGCTTCTCCGAGGAGGGCATGGTCAACGCGCGCTTCGACTACACCTACCACGACAACTCCTTCCGAGTGGCGAGTCTGAAGCCGGTGATCGGCGAGACCCCGCTGCCCGTGGACCTGTACCGCTACGACGACATCTCGGGGAAGGTGGAGCACTTCGGCAAGTTCGGCGTGATCTACTACGACGTCAACCAGATCATCACCACGGCGGTCATGACGCTCTCCAAGCACTTCGATGCTCACGGCCGGATAAAAGAGGTGAGCCCAGGCGATTTTATGCTCTCCCAGCAGGGAGCAGCATAGATTTGTAACTCTTGAGAGCGTAAAATGAAACCAAATGGACCCGTAAGGGTCCATTTGGTTTCATTTTACGCTCTCAAGATCTGAATTATGTCAAGATCTGAATTATGTAATTTTCAAGAATCTACACAATTAGAAAATGTAGAAGAATTGTTATTTTGACCAACATTTTGCCCAACATTTTGCCAGACTAGACTCAACATCAAATGGTAGTCCGTGGCTAAAATGCAGAATAACTATTGCCCTGGTATGAAAATGATTGAAACCCACTGAATATGAGCTACTAAATATGCTAGATATGTACTTGTTTTTCTAGTCACTATGTGATTTATTTAGTCATTTTGGAATATACTTTTGCCAAGTATTCATTACAAAGCATGAAACGAATGAAAAATATAAATTTGTATAAATTAGTATGAATTTACAATTGCATGAAGTTACAACAGACCATTTTCCTAAAATCTACTAAATTCGCCAATGAGCCCATCGCATCTATACGCCTGTGGTATACACCTTCCAAGTAGTTTGTTTTTCCCCCTTCGGAATACCTATAGACTTTTCTTGAATTGTGTCAAGTAAGAACTGTGGTTTGACTACATGGATGTGATGTATCAACTGACGCCAAGAAATTGTTAATGTTACTATGCCTGAAGTAGTTGCATTTTCCTAGTATAGGGGACCAACTATCGTAAACAATGCACATCTTAAAATTTTTGACTCAGTGCCTCCCTGCTTGGCACTCTAGGGTTGGATTGGGGTATGTCCTTGCGATGTACAGCATCATTTCCAGCCGGTGTACTTTTCCAAAGCTGCCTCATGCTAAAGAAACAGGAGATAGGCTCCTGCCCTATGGGCCTTACACTTGCCAAGGTTTACTTATGCGAGGAGGCTCGGTTCCATTCCCGCGGGGAGTCAAATGAAACATCTTTTAACTCATTCCCTCTGAACATGCTGCCTCTTCTCTAGGTGCAGTACGAGATCTTCAGGTCCTTGATGTACTGGATGACGGTGCAGTACGACAGCATGGGTCGGGTGGTGAAGAGAGAGATCAAGATCGGCGCGTACGCCAACACCACCCAGTACAGATATGAATACGATGGAGACGGCCAGCTGGTAGGCGTTAAGGTGAGGAGAGTCTGTCTACCTGAAATTCAACTAAGGATCACCGAATGGATTATAAAACCTCAATGTACAAACATACACATTGTACAGTTGTATTAAAACAATAACCCACAATTGGTCACTGATTTAACTGACACTGATTTATGGTGTATAGTCTCACTTAGTGCATATACTATGCACCGGAAATGGAAAACAGCCAATCGGAATCAAGGATTGGGACTAACTAGAGTTCTCAAACTCTGCCCGGCCCGACCAGGCCCGCCCCGACCCGACATTTTAGGGTCGGGCTCGGGCCTAAAATGTATGCAGATCAGTAGGGCCGGATAGGGTTTAGGGCTCCATGAAAAAAGCAATATATATTGAATTATTGTATCATGATAAAAATAATAGTTCTGTTTTGTCTGTCTGTGTATTTACCTCTCATGAAGATGGTGCAGATTGGCATTTTCACTTTTACTCTGTGTAGATTGCTCAAATTCTACCTAAACCCGACCAGGCCCGACCCGAACCGACATTGTAGGGCCGTTCGGGTCTAAAAACTATGCTAATTGGTTCGGGCCGGGCCGGGCTTTGGGCCTGATCAGTTAGGGCCCACTTAGGGCAGGGCCTCAATTTTCAGGCCCGTTGAGAACTCTAGGACTAACCGTTTTGGAACAGTTAGTCCCAGCCCTTAAGATTAAGAACCTGTAGGCTATAGTACGGTAACAAGGTGTGTATAGTAAAGTAGTATAGTATAGTATAGTATAGTATAGTATAGTATAGTATAGTATAGTATAGTATAGTATAGTATAGTATAGTATAGTATAGTATAGTATAGTATAGTAGTAGTGCGTGTGTGTGTGCATGCGTGCGCTTGCATGCGTGGATGTCTGTCAGTCTATCAGTGCATTAACGGACATGTCATTTAGGTTCCAATTAAGGTACATTGATTCCGTGACTCATGTTACAGAATGTTACAAGCACTCCATTACAGTCAAAGGGACAACTGTGTTTCCTTCCAGGTAAACGACTGGTCGGCGTGGCGGTACAGCTACGACCTCAACGGGAACCTGCACTTGCTGAACCCCGGCAGCAGCCACCCCAGCAACGCCCACGCCGGCAACCCTGGAGCCAGGCTGCTGCCCCTGCGCTACGACCTCAGGGACCGCATCACCAGACTGGGGGACATGCAGTACCGGCTGGATGAGGACGGTGTGCTGAGCCAGCGAGGCTCTGAGTTCTTTGACTACAACTCCAACGGCCTGCTGGAGAGAGCTTACAGCAGGCTGCCTGGAGGCTGGAGCGTCAGGTGGGTTCCCGCTGACGGTGTCTTGTCTTGAACTGTTGTCACGTGGACTATAAGTAGATTTTATTATAAGTCGTTCACACCGCAGGGTCCTGTGTTCATTTCGTCAACTGTGTCTATATGGCAAAAAATCGTTGACTATCTTTGTTCACTGACAAATTACGTAAGTAAAAACGGACTAGTGGAGAACGGTCCAGTACAATTTAAAGACAAGTCATTTTGTCTTTGGATGTGGGTGTTGTAGCCCAGGTGTTTTCACCCATGGGCTCCAAGAATTATTTTGGGGAGTCCCCAGATTATTTAATAAATAAGAGGCTTGAGCATCTTACTTACATGCTTCCCGTTGTCCATATTTAGGCATATTTGGTTCAAGCACATGTAAATATGGAGTTTGTGATGCATGCATGCACAGGCACACTCTCAGACATTTCTGGCTGGCTTACATTGTAATCTTGCTCACTGCGTTCACAATAGTTATAATGCAACTGAATGGTTGGAAAATGTCAATTTAGAGTTTACAAATCATAGTACAATGCCGAAACTTTCCTTTAAGATTATGCCCGGTTTCAGTATTTATTTATTTGTTATGTATTTTGTCTATTTTTAGGGCAGGTCAAATATAGAGTGTGTGACGCACACACAGTCTGTCAGCTTGTGAGGTTTATGGGGACAAACATGTCCAAATATGGAATGTGTGTGACGCACACACGTATGTGCATTTCTGCCTGGCTTTCTGCCTGGCTCCCATGGTAATCTTGCTCACTGTGTTTGCAATGAACACTGTTTGCCTCCCTATACGCCAGGTACCGTTACGACGGCTTGGGTCGCAGAGTGTCCAGAAAGACCAACCAAGGAGAACATCTGCAGTTCTTCTACGCTGACCTGAACTACCCCGAGAGGATCAGCCATGTCTACAACCACTCAGGTGGAGAGATCACTGCCTTCTACTATGACCTCCAGGTAAAAGCTGACTGTCTGTCTGCCTGCATGTAGATGTCGCCATGATGTGTCATTATGATACATATAACGCATTCAGACATGCTCTAGTATGTGAAGAGTCCACCTGTGCTATTAACTCATTTTGGATAAATACATTCAGTTTTTTTCCCTCTGGTGAAAACCTGGAGGCTGCAAAGATGGCAGCCCATCAGTCAAATATGAAACCTGTGTCACAAGAACCTGTGTTCCAATTAATCTAAAGAAGATATTACATATTATTCCCAAGCTTGTTAATACTCATTAACAAGAGCCATACTTAAACCTTGCATCAGGTGAAAATGTAAAACATACAGTTTTTCCTTTATGAAAGAAACACCAAGAAAATCAAGTACGACATACAAGGTTTCTGTCCGACACTAAGATGGTGTATGGAGGCTGTGTTGTTATGCTGTGTGAGTTTGCCGGGCCATGTGTTTATGCTGTATTGTTATGCTGTGTGAGTTCGTAGGGCCATGTGTTTATACTATATTGTTATGCTGTGTGTGTTCGCAGGGCCAAGTATTTGCCATGGAGGTGACTGGTGGTGAAGAATACTACATAGCCTCGGATAACACAGGAACGCCTCTGGCTCTGTTCAGTAGCAACGGACTGCTGGTCAAACAGGTGAACGAGACAGACAGACTGACAGACACAGACAGGGCTCTTTCTTGTTTTACATTACTCTTCTCAAAGTGGAGGAGATGTTACCTGTATCCACAATCACCCTCATCCATCATACTGTCATCATAGTCCTTCAAAATACCGGTTCAGTTTCTGGGCATGTTGTCATTGATTTCATACAATGCATGTTACTGTCCGTTTTGAGATGCTGCAGCCATCTCTGCACAGTTCAGGTTGTTTATGTTGAATTCCAAATGTTGAATAGACAGAAAAAGACTGTCGAGGGACTTTTGTTTTATATCTTTGTAATTATTCATTTTTGGCTGATTGAATTATTATTCCAATTAATTGGATTCAGTAAAAGTAGCTGCTACACAGATTGTGTTCTTTTGTAGGTGAAACAATATGTAATATGTAACAATATGTAACCATAACTCTTGTAAGTAAGTAATATAATGGTATTACTTTTTCCTAAGAAGTAATAAGTAACATTAATAATCTCCTATTAATACTGCCAGTGGCATAATCATGTATTTAAAAGGCTCATTGGCCTTGTGGAAAGCCTTAAGGATAATGCTTTTTTTTCTGGAAAGGGGAGTCTGAAGCTCTCTGGTGGAGCTGTTGCCCGACTATGGATAAGAGGCTGAAAATGGATGGATGGATGGATGGATGGATGGATGGATGGATGGATGGATGGATGGATGGATGGATGGATGGAGGGATGGATGATAGGAACTGAATCAATGAAAACCTCAAATGGTTATCAGTGTGAGTCAGTGTGGCCAATCATCTATATGAATGTACTCTGTATGCCCAAATATGTCATATCTATGTGTGTGTGGTGCGTAGTGCCATTGATGCCCATATACAGTATAGACATATCTGTATCTGTGTCTGTGGGTACCCTGCTTATGGAGATATCCTTATATGTGAATGAGGGTACCCTCTATGACCATATATGGAGATCATAGTTCATAGACGGTCACAGTGACATCACAGTGATTTATGGAGAAGCAGAAAACAATTGAGACAGAGACGGGGTTCTTCATCAGAGATCTGCAACTGGGGGTCACTAGGTTAGAGAAGAGAATCTCTGACCTGAAGCAGATCTCAGTCAATGAAGACCACGACCACCTCCGCCATAAATTAAACTCCATCACAGAGTGGAGATCCACCATAGACTGGGGAAAGGTCCGTCTCCACCAGGTTTCACATGCGGGGACATTGAGGACAGCCGTGTCTCAGCTGGAGAAGAGGCTCAGTCAAGAGATGGAGAAACAGCTGTCTGTTGTGTGTGCTGCTGAGCTGAGGAGGATCCAGCAATGTGAAGTTGATGTAACTCTGGACTTTGGTACGGCACAGGGCGAACTCATGATATCTCCCGATGAGAAGCAAGTGAGTCATGGATTTTCACAGAAATATCTCCCTAACAAAACAGAGAGATTCTCCTACTACGTCGATGTCTTAGGAAAACAAGGATTCTCCTCAGGAAGGTCTTACTATGAGGTTCAGGTTGCAGGGAAGACCGACTGGGCTGTAGGAGTGGCCAGAGCCTCTCTCCGCAGCAAAGGAGTAAAACTGAACCCCAGCAACGGTTACTGGACTATCGTGTTGAGGAGAGGAAGAGGATACTTTGCTGCTGACGACGGCCATAATGTCCTCTTCCCCGTGAGAGAGAAACTCTGCAAAGTGGGAGTGTTTGTGGATTGTGTGGAGCGTCTGGTCTCCTTTTATGATGTGGAGAACCAAGTTCATCTCTACACTTTCACCGGCTGCACCTTCCCTGGGAAAGTCTTCCCATTCTTCAGCCCAGGGCTTCATGGTGGTGGCAGAAACTCTGCTCCCCTGGTCATCTCTCCTGTCAACAGGGGCAGATTGAACAATGTGGCGGTTCGCAGCAACGCTGAAGCAGGGGGACCATCAGGGGGACTGTCAGCAGGACCGTCAGGGGAGCCTGCAGGGGGGACAGCAGGGAGGTTGGCCTACAAGCGGGTTGCAGCAAGCGGGCGACGTAGTGCAACAAAACGCCCTCGCCTCTCGCCGTGAATGACAGCATTAATTAAGCAATACATTAGACATGAAAAATACATTGGACATGAAAAACTAAGGAAAACATCGACCAGATGCAGACTCAGCGATCACAGCCTTGCAATAGAGAAAGGCCGCCACAGACAGACCCCACCCCCAAGAGAAGACCGACTATGCACTCACTGCAAACAAAATGTAGTTAAAACAGAGCTACACTTTCTAACCACCTGTCCTTATACCAAGACATCAAAGACACATACTTCCCACAAATTACACACACTCAACGTGAGTTTGAAACTATGACCAACCTATTGGGAGAAATACAACAATGTGGAAACACAGCAGTAAGATTTGTGCACTGTTGAGTGTTGTGGCATAAGAATATTGGCCAATGGTAAATCTGTTTGTTCTCTTTCTTATCCTGCATAATCTGTCCTGAAGTAGCAAATAATTGTTTCTGTTTGTTTTATTAAAAAAAAACAGAAAAGTGGAAATAAAGTTCTATGCCCTGTTATAACGTGTTATAACCTGTTATTGTTTTATAACAATGTAACATAACTCTGTTTACAAAACTCTGTACCCCCTCCAACTGTACTGTATTTTTCCCCATTTTCAACTGTTTTATTGTATTGTTTTTTGACACTTGCTTTGGCAACGTAAAGGTCTGTTTTCTCATGCCAATGAAGCTCCTTTGAATTGAATTGCATTGACATTCGACAACGTTGTGGAGACAGACTACACTTAGGCTATTTGCGTTGATTCCCTCAACTAAAACTACTAGACCTGTACGCACGCACATCATACAGATACAGAGAACGATGCAATTTGGGAACCTATTAAATCCGTTGTCATAGCACCCTATCTGTCTGTGTCCTTTTTGCCTACAGTATATACAGTATATAGTATATACTCAAACAGAGATTTATGTACTGTATATAATACATGTGTGCACAGTAATGAGCAGGTTAATATGTCTATACAAGTACATGCTACCTTAGAATAGATTTTGACCTATTTGACAGTGCATACTAATAGACACACACGCATGTACGTGCACACACACACACACACACACACACACACACACACACACACACACACACACACACACACACACACACACACACACACACATGATTAAGGACTACTGTCATTATGGATTATGTTAATCTCACACTTCATTGAACACACCATATATCAGTAATACCTGTAACTTTAATTAGCCCTCAAAAGAGAGCGAGAGAGACAGAGAGAGAGAGAGAGAGAGGGATATCTGAGTGAATCTATGGGTGAGCCAGGGTGGGTGCCGACCAACCGTGTATATAATATAGTTTGTTTTTACCTGATCTGTCCAATGTTTGTCTTGTTTAAATATGAGTAAACAATCTGACAGTTCTTGGCTTTGTCTGTCCGCTCGTTCATTGTTACATTAACTCCTCCACTACTATACTGTACATGAGCTCCCAAATGCATGCTACCCATCACCCATCAATCAATTGTCATGGCAATCAATAGACCTATAGGTAAGCCTCTCCCCAAACTGCTATGGTCCAATCACAGCTAAGCAGAACATGTGATAGACAAACCTCTCCGCCAATAGCTTTCCTATATGATAAAACATTGTTTAAAAAAAAAAAATGCCACACACACATAGGGCATGCCTTGTTGATGGATTTGGTAGGATTTTGAAGGTCTGGTTCCAAAAATGAACCAGTATTTATTGTGAAGTCCATGATATTTACATTGGAATGAATGAGCCCGGCTGGAAAGTGTCCTAGGGTGGACAAGAGGGCGGGGCTTACCTAAAGGTCTATTGGCTGAGACAGAGGCTGGAAATTGTATAGGTGAGGGACTCACACACACACACACACACACACACACACACACACACACACACACACACACACACACACACACACACACACACACACACACACACACACTTGGGGCATTTACAGTTGGATATCTCTACGGAAACCAGAAAACAATGTGTATCTTCTTAGGGAGATAAAGTAAAACATACTGTATATTATTAAAACAAACATGTTTATGATTTGTTTTTGTTAATGTGAAAAATTGAGTTACTAACCGGTTTCTGCCTGACAGTATCAAAATGTAATATCTTCTATTATATTGTATATTATATTTTGTTATATCTCAGGTTCAGTATACGGCGTATGGTGAGATATACCACGATACCAACCCAGACTTCCCATTGGTCATTGGTTTCCACGGCGGCCTGTACGATCCCTTGACCAGGTAACGGCAGCATTTGTCAATGTCATAAACGGGAGACCGTAAAATGCACATAAGACTGGGGGTCTTTGAAAAGGACATAAGGTTGACAGTCACTGAGGTTCAGTATTATACTTTGACCATTCACGGGACAGCAGAGATCTCTGTTTTATGTAAGATGGATGGACACTGAACCATTTTATTCTGCTAAACAGCAATAACACCTTACCTGTCTGAACATCAGCAACATGATCAGACGAGGTTAAAAACATTAATTCACAGCAGAAATCTCCCTACTTGTATAATGAGCCCTTCTCTAAGCTCCTCCCCAAAGCCGTCCTTGTCCAATAGGGACGCTAGAAGAGGAAAGCTTGACCAGGAAAGCTTGATCTGGATAGCAACAATTGCTAAACTATTTGACTGGCATTGGTCAGTGACTAGCCTCGACACCCAGGCTTTCATTTTCGTTCGCCTTGCGCGAAAACGGAAAGCCTGGACTAACGCACGTTGGAAAGTGGCCTTCAAGTGGGAGTGAACCTTCCGGGGTGGGCGTCGCTCTAAATAATGTGACGTAGAACAGCAGTGGACGGGCGCGGGAGGGGCCAGGGATGACGACACGTTAGTGAGATCAAATCAGAGCGCAGCACTTCCGCCGTGTGGATCCCACGACACCCCCACCCCCCAAGGCCAAAATCATTGAGGGCTAGACCAGGCTAGTCAGTGACTAAACTCTGCCCCAAAGGGTGGGGTTTTGAGAAGGGCTCATTTTTGAGTCCAGTGTTCCGTTTGCTGGAGCATACATATGGAAGAGACAAAACCCATCCCATACCTCTGCTTTTAATATATATATAGATAATATATACCTCAAAATCGCACTCAAGGCTCAAGTACTTGAGTCAGAGTACATGTACACCACTGTTCCTTCCGTCTCCAGACTGGTCCACTGACAACATCTTTCTCTGTCCAGACTGCTCCACTGCAGGGGCGGATGTAACATTTCCCAATTGGGGGACAGGCGAAAATCGCCCCCATACCATTTTTCGGTCACAGGACTTTATCACAGGATATTAGTCAACTAAAGCATCAATAATAACATCAGTTGTTGATGAAGTTGCAACAGACACGCAGCATGCATAAAGCTAAAGGTGAATGATGAAATGCTGTTGGCTTAGTGGTGCCACAACTGTAGTTAGTTAGTAGCAGTACCAGTGTTTCATATCATTTTAAATATAAGCACTTTAATTTGAAATATTTGGGGTTTTTTTGCATTGTGTTTTGTGGGGCAGACTGGCCATTTAGGGGGGGCATTGCCCCCCCATGCCTAAATCCGCCCCTGGTTCACTGACAACATGTCTCTTTCTCTGTCCAGACTGGTCCACTTTGGCCAGAGGGACTACGACGTCCTGGCCGGCCGCTGGATGAGCCCAGACCACAGCCTGCTCCCCAGGACGGCCCACGACCCCGCCCCCTTCAACCTCTACATGTTTAAGAACAACAACCCTCTGAGTGACGTCATCAGCCTCAAGAACTATGTGACAGGTTGTCTTATTATACACCCCAATGCTAGGTGGAGGGAGTGAAAATAAAAAAGGTGTTTGCTTCATGCTATTAGTCTTTTTCTTTTTCCTAATTCTCTCTTTCTCTCTCTGTGTCTTTTGCTGTCTGTCTTGTCTTATCTGCAGATGTTAAAAGTTGGTTGGTGATGTTTGGTTTCCAGCTCAGTCACATAATCCCTGGATTTCCTCGACCTCCGCTTTATTTCACTGAGCCTCACTATGAACTGTTGGCTAGCTACTACTGGGAAAATACACAGGTATTCCTTCCTTCTTTCCTTACTTCCATATTTCCTTCCTTCCTTATGATTTCAACCCTATCCAGACTTGGCTTGTGTAGCTACAGCTCGTTTTTATGGCTGAGCAGTGACATTTCTTATTCGACAACTTTAGTTAATAGTTACAATAGCGGATGTAACAGCTCATTAACTCAAAAACTTAAAATGGGACATTCTGTTAGTTAATAGTTACAATAGCGGATGTAACAGCTCATTAACTCAAAAACTTAAAATGGGACATTCTGCATAATGAGTACAAGTTTTACTTTTGGTACTTAAAGCACATTTTAACGCAAGACATTTGTAACTTTACTCAAGTACCTGAATTCCAGTCTTTACTTTACCTACTTTACCTTTACTTACTAACGACATATTTCTACATTGCAGTATTGATATTTATTAATTAAGTAAAACATGAATACTTTTTCCACCACCTAACCTCCGTCTCCCTTCTGTTCAGTCAAACTCAGGGGTCCAGCAGGCCATAGACCGTCTGAACCAGGCCTTCATGGCTCTGGAGGGCAGAACTCTGGATAAAGATCCCAAGCCGGGCCGAAAGGACCGACCCGGGTATTGGTTCGGCTCCCGGACTCCTGCTCTGCTTCGAGGGATAATGCTGGGCATAAGAGACAGCCGCGTCGTAGCCGTCGCGTCCGGGTTGGCTGGAGAGGACAGCAGAAAGATCGCTCAGGTGGGAAAGAATTTGGTCTCTAAAACAGGTCAGGTTCAGCGATCACCACCAGGGACCCTTATGGGTCTGTCACTCTGAGATGGAACCACAAGATGAACATTGTTCTGTCTGAGTTACAGAACCATGGTGAACCTTGAGAAACAGTGGTTTAAACCACTGGTTCCCAAACACTCGTTTGGGGCTCATTTTTGTGTCGTGTACACATGTCTTTATTTTTGTTTCCTACATTTTGTTTGTAATTATCATGAAAGCCACTAGTTTGGGATCTCAGTTATCAGATGTTTTAATCCGCGTCATCAGCCACAACTTTGTTCAGACGCTGTCCGACATGGCATTGGTCACGTCGTCTGACTATTACTAATTCTACTGCACAACAACTATTGTTTAAACAAACCTGTTAATAAAGTATTGCTTTGAACAAATAACATATCTGCAAACCAAACAGATTGCTGTATGCTGTAAGTATCCAATCATGAATGGGAAGTGTAAGAAATGCAGTTTCTGCATTGTTTTATCTGTGTCAGATATTATTAACACAAAAAAGTAAGAAAATAATACAGGTGGCAGTGAGGTTGTTTTTCTGTAACGCCAGCTGTGGGTGGAAATCTCCATATTGCGTCCATTGTATGGTCCTGCTAAGAACATGCTGGTGACTATCGGTTAATAATTCAAAAAGTCCATTCTTTGTAATAAACTGTTGAACTGCATCAACGTTGTTCCGCTGTCCTCTTTGCTCGTGCAGGTGCTGAACGGCGCCCTCTACCTGGAGGGCTCGCGCTCCACCGTGGACGGCCGGGACTGCCACTTCCTGGTCAAGCTGGGCATGGCCGAGCCCGAGCTCCTCCCGCTGGGCGTGAGCGGCGGCCGCAAGTCCCTGGACAGCGGCCTCAACGTCACCATCAGCGGCCGCTCCCGCCGCGGCCTGATCATCGAGATCCACAGCGCCGCCATGGCGGTCAGCATCCGCTACGGCCTGGGCGCCGAGGTGCTGGAGCGCGAGCGGGCGCGGCTGGCAGAGGAGGCGCACGGCCGGGCCGTGGCGCGGGCCTGGGCCCGGGAGGTGCAGCGGGCGCGGGAGGGCCGCGAGAGGGACGGCGGGAGGGTGTGGGCGGACGGTGAGAGGCAGGAGCTGCTGTCGACGGGGAAGGTGAGCGGCTACGACGGGTACTACATCCTGCCCGTGGAGCAGTACCCCGAGCTGGCCGACAGCAGCACCAACATTCAGTTCCTCCGTCAGAACGAGGCGGGCAGGAGGTAACAGACACCTTGGGGAGGTCATCTGTAGCGCCGGATGAGGAGGATTTGGCAGAGGAAAGCAACACATTTCTCTGGGGTGCGCTGTGTTTTGCACCCCTCCCAGATGAATTCAACCAAAATGTTTACAGAGAGGGGTGCAAAATAGCCATGAGGCGGAAACGGTGGGATCTTTTGCACTGGAGGGAATCTGGACAAAAAAGTAAACAAAATAATATATAAGTTGTATGGGATAACAAAAAAGAAAAGCAGGAAAACAGGGTTTGTCCTTTGTAGTTTGTAATGTTGGTAGTCTAGAAATTCAAGCTTATCATTTTTGCACTAATTGTATATTGCTCTTAATAACAGCATCAGCTAAATGCCTAAAATGTCTCCAGTATAGATGTGTAGGACTACTCAGACTCCCAAACAACTAATTCTAAAAAGGGAATGGCTGAGGGTTGTTATCACTTTTGTTTTTTGTTTTTTGCCCAGCTTGAGAGTGAATTCCAGATTAACTGGAATTTTCTTACCTTAATCAAATGTTATTTTATCCAATAACGAGTGATATGTGTGAAATATTACATAACATCCAGACATAGCTCCCAGCCTCAGACAGCACAGGCTGGTTCATTTTGACTTACCTACACATCTGTCTTTCATAATGACCAAAGTCGTTGCAGTGTTTTGTACCAGAGGGGATTCTATAACAAGATCCAGCGCACTCCATGTTGAGTGTTGTTGTTTTTTGTTGTTTTTTCTTGCCTCCACCACTGGTTGTTGGATATAATAAGATCGGATTATTATAAGAAAAGCGTCCAGAATTCTCCTCTAAATTGAAATGGACACCAAATGGCCGTGGTACATTGACTTGGCATAGGAACTGTGACATCATCGAGACCCACAACCCTGACCTTCCTACTGTGTTGACTGAGGGGGAACCATCGGGGGACCCCCTCCAACACCAGCGCTTTGCAAACTATGGTTTGAGGACATGTAGATCCCAAACCGTTTCCCAAACCCGGTCTTTAAAAGTTTGTAAACTGTTGATTGTAGCGTGTTCAGTAGATCATCTTTTCTACTCAGCCTGTTACCCGGGGAAGAGTGTATGAGGATTTCATACACCATCCAAGAGAAAATGGAAGGGGTAAATATAAAATATTTACTTCCATACAGAATGTTCAAACTGCCAGCGTTGCCCAAAAGACGTTACCATACATCTATTTTTTTTTTTTGTTACAGCCAGAGAAACATCACCTCACCTCTTTTTTTTGTCGAACGTTGACAGCAGCTAAACTTTTGGACACCCATCATTGGCCAATGGCTAATGACTTATTAGCGTTGCTGCATAGTTTTGCAGCATTGTAATTAGTGCTACAGTATTGCCTGCAATCGTAGTTGTCAAAACACGAATTTATTACCCACAGGTAATAATGCAGAGCAGACATGGTCGGGAGATCGCAAGAAGAAAAGGCACCCAACCGATGGCTAATAATGATTTGTCTCCATGCCTGACAACTGGGTTTCCTAAAGCTCACACAAGACACTTAGCACAGGGACCGGAGCTGAGGTCCCACAGAACCCTGGAGCCTGTTTATTTGGATGTACATAACACCAGTGACTCAACCTGATCCTCTGGGAATGCATGTATGTATGTATTGTAAAATGAAACTAGAAAGGGGCGGTCCAAGGGGGGGAACACATCTCCACTCTGAGGTGTGCCCCTGCCTCCCTCCATCATTGTGTCTCTGTGCTTCATGATGTGATGACATTGTTTTGGCGTTGTGCATGTGTATGAAAAGGCACAGAGCAAAAGGGGGGGAAGGTTTTTTTTTTTAAAGAAGCTTTTGTGTGTGTGTGTGTGTGTGTGTGTGTGTGTGTGTGTGTGTGTGTGCGTTTGTGTGTGTGTGTGTGTGTCCACAAACTTCGTCCTTCACAAACATTAAATTCCTATTTCCAATGAAGGGACAATTTTACGTTTTACGTGTAAACTCAAACAATATGTTGTATATTATTCACAGAAGATGAAAGTGAGGAGGCAAATTCTGATTGGCCGGAATGAGCTAATGTATGATGTGACGATAAGAGCACCCCTCACTTCACATGAGTGTGATTTTTCTTATATATAAAAGATTGTTAATGCCTTTTGTCAATTATGTTTCTACAGGGCCAGACTGGGAACACAATTCAGGACAGGAATGTAAATAACAGGGAACCGCCATCTCTGTCCAACAATTACAAAAAGTACTTAGAGCGAGCAGCCATCAGTCAGTCTATGGCTTATAGGCAGTGTGCAGACTGTGCACAGCAGACATTTGATACAGTCGCTGCTGGTGTAGTAGGTTGTGAGATATAGCATCGGAAGCGGACACACAGACTGACAGACAGGGGTAAAAACATGAGTCTGCCTGTATTTGTCAATGAGTTGATTAAAAAAGTAATAATAATAAAATGAATCAATTATAAGGCTGGGTGTATTGTGTACAGTATTGTGCAGCCTTACTGCAGGATAAGAAGGAAAGGGAAGGAACCTTTAGTTTTTAATTTCAACAAAGTGAGAGGCATACTGGATTCCAAGGAAATACAATAGCTGGTACATCTAATATTTCTGAAACTAAGAAACCTCAGTCCTTGTCTCTTAACCTCTCTTGCTGTCTTTCTGTCTGTCTTGCTGTCTCAACAGTAATTTACTGTGTGTTCAGAACGTACTGATCCTATGTCAGATAATTTTCTCTTGGGTTCTTTATATTGCACTAAAACGACAATCATGAAGAACGTGTGCAGTTTGTATAGAATTTTGACAAAAGGTTCATTTCTGCTCTGTTTTTTGTAAGGATTTAAATATGTTCTTAACGTTTGTTGATATTTCACTTTGGCAGAAGAAAATGTTTACCTGTTTCAGTGTGTCTAAAAAGGAACCAATTAATCGCAGTCCTTGTACTGGCTAGCTCACAAGTATGAATGTGTACTGTACGACTGACCTTTTTCAGACTGAAAACCAATATTTGTGCTCATTTCTCAACAATTCTAGAATTCATATGAAGGACTTTTGGAATTGTGTGTACTAGTATCATTTCTGCTGGGCGGAGGCCTCATGTCGTTCTTCAGAAAATGAAAAAAAGAATCAGTGTTCCAATGGAATCCAATGTAGTAGTTATGCAGTCCCAAGTTCTTGTAAAATAATTTGGAAAAAAAGAAAGCAAGCACTAGTCAGTTAGATGGTTCACATACCGGGTGCAAGATCTGAAAGGAGTCAAGTACCTTATAAAGATCACCAGCACTATTTAAGTCTTTTAGAATCTCTTATTTATTCGTGATGAGCCAGCCAGCAGCAGCAAGAAGCTTCATTCTTGTTGCTGCTGGCTGGCTCATTTTCATCTTTAATGTGATAATTCTGCGATAATTTGGCCAAAGTGGTCATTCTTGATATTCCTGCTGCTGCAACATCATAAAAAATAAGACATCCTACCAGGACTTTTAAGTGGGTTCTTGAAGATAAATATGTATAAAACACCACAAACAGACCTAACCACAACCTGTCATCTCTATTTTGTGAAAGGCATTATAGGCAACTCTCTGAAAATATGGCAGATTACCAGCATGCACAGCACATTGGCTATTCCTATTACTTTCTGGCAGTGCATACAGCAATGTCTAAAATATGGCATTACTTTATGAGGGAGAACACATTAAATGTGGACATTATATGTAAAATGATGTAAGACTGTGTGTTAAGAAGGCACAATCTGTAATTCACCAGATGACTGGGAATGGGGGCTACTATTTATTGCTGCGGGATGATGCTTTCTTTATTTATTTCTTCGTTGTATGTTTTACAAATTTTCATGTATTTTCACAAAGTTCTCTGCCTAAATGAGTGATCATGTTTCTTTGGTTGTGTATAGTAATGGAAAGGATTGTGTAAATGGTAACCTTATTTACAAACAGTGTTGGTAAGTAAATGTAATAGTAATCCTTGGATTACTAATAGTCACATTACACAGAAAAAAGAGAAGGGGAAAAAAACTACCTGTGCAGGCTGATTCCTGTGGTTCAGAGGGATCACATTGTTGTGTGTATTGGGAAATAACATTTTTTTGAAAGATCAAAATGTTGTAAATGTCTCAGCATCCTTATGATTCATAATTGTTATATAGCACTTTAAATAGTCACAAGGTTTTGTAAAAAGAAAAAAGAGAAGAAAAAAAAGAAAAGAAAAACAAGCATATTACTATTATAGTCCTGTAAACTGTAAGTCTTGAGGAAGTTGATGTAGCTTAATTAGATTGCAGCCAGAAGTAATCTATTGGGTAATTAATTGTTGTACCATGATGCAATCAGAAATGATCTGTAACTGATTACATTTTCACAGCCAGGTAAAATCATGCACATCGTACTTCTGCAATTAACTCCAATGGGGTGTTCAATAAAAACTCTTTTTATTAAGTATTTTAGTGACATAAATGACTGTCCAATCATTCTTTTGAGTGAGCAACGTGTCAATAAATTGCTGACTTTTTGAGTACCTACCTGGAATTCCACTGTCATTCCATTCAATTAATTCGCTAACATTCGAACATAAAATGAGGGAGCAAAGGGGATCTGTCACCACTGTGGTGTGGAGAATGGGATTAGATTCAAGGTAACTCTGGTGCCAATGGCTTGGCCGGTCACTATTGTAGTACTGTGGGTCACTAGTGACTGCGGGTTGAACTATGTCCAATTGTCCATGATAGACATAGGCCCATATAAATCAAATAAAAATGCATACCGGGTAAGTATAACTTTGATAAAATTGCATACTGTATCTGAGTAGCTCAGTCGGTAGAACTCTTGCCCTTTGGACCTTAAGTTCGATCCCGGGCACAACTCAGCAAATGAGTGTGTGGGAAGTATTGGAAGCTATGGTAGGTGTGGCGCTCCACCTCAGCAATCCATCTCACAGGGATCTAGCCGCTAGAGCCCTTGCTAGATGGATTGCTGCCTGTCCCTGTAACAATGTGCTAGACTCTAGTGCATTGTAACAGGACAGACTCCTGTGTACTGACTACTGACAATAAGCCATTCGCAACCTGACCCTGGGTGCCACAAGTAGTCTCTTGATCCAATTGGCACACTGTTCTGGGGTCTGCCATGACAATAGACATATGTCACACACCGCAGACTGTGGCTTCCAGGGTAGCACTACGAGTGCATGTTGCTCCAACGGTATAAACACTGTTCAAGCCGAGGGTCTGCCGTTACAATAGTCACAACTAACACCAGGGGCCATTGGTGTTGCTGTGAATCTGAATCAATCCCTAAAATGTACAGGGTTTGATGAGGTCAGAATAACAGCAGGGGTATGGCAGGGGTATCAGTGTCTTTTGGCTGTACAGGGTTCGAGGGCCCATTTATGGCCGGGCCTTCATTTTCGGGCCTGTTGAGAACTCTAGTTTGACAGCTGCCGGATGCGGCTGCAGAAATAACTTTAGGGCATTTCCGACCCGTCTACATTTTAAATGGACAGGCAGTCAAAAGAGGGACAATGAAGAAGGAAGGATCAACATATAGCATATCATAGCGATGTACAAGATTTTGGTGGCATAGGAGCGAAAATAATTTAGTCCTTTGTTTGTGCCGAATCTGGGTGGCACAGTGTTGAACTCCCTCTGGTGTTGTGGGAGAAACTTTTCTGACATTCAAGTATTTAGACAGGTAGGCTACATGGGTATTTTGGTAATGTATGGAATTCACCCTTACTCATAAGCCAACCCAAGAAGTGAGATGGGTTGAATGAATGAAATTACATATTTTTTTTATCAACAAAGATGGAGAGTCACATTACAAGTCAAGTAGGCTACACACTGCAAAAACTGATAACAGCTTGGAGAATTACAGTACTATTACAACAACAAAGGTTCAGGGAGTGAGGACAATTGGAGGGACAATGAAGAAGGAAGGATCAACATATGGCATATCATAGCGGTGGACAAGATTGTAGTGGCATAGAAGCAAAAATAATTTAGTCCTTTGTGCCGAATCTGGGTGACACATATTCAGGGAAGGATTATCCAACGGGCACGTTGGGCCCAGGCCCAGGGGCCCCTGAGCTAGGGGAGCCCATGAGCTTGAGAGGCTCAAGCTCAGGGCCCACCCAAAAAAGGGGTAAAAGTGATAATAATGGTGCATACGGTCCTTATTAACAATGGGTTCACTAATTTTGTGTCACTAAAATAGCCCCAAAAGTCCTAAACCATCATGCCGCCGTGCAAATCCTCCGGTGTAGGGGGGGCCTTTGGCTGGTGGTGGCCCAGGGGCCCTTAATTTCATAATCCGCCTATGCACATATTGTCGAACTCCCTCTGGTCTTGTGGGAGCAACTTCTCTGACATTCAAGCATTTAGTACATGGGTACTTTGGTAATGTATTGAATCTTGTGGACCAGAACCATAACCCATTGCAATTAAGCTGTTCTCTATCCATCCTCAACCCTAAGCCAACCCAAGAAGTGAGATGGGTTGAATGAATGAAATGACATTTTTTATTAACAAAGATGGAGAGTTATATTAGAGTCATTCCACAGAAACGGTATACCATTTGCAGTCCCTCTGACCGTTTTGGTTGTATTTTATTGATGGAGTCACTAAAAAATATTTTAAAAGATTTTTTAATCAATTGAAATGTTCCCTTTAATATTGTGTAAACATTACATGGATTTTATCTTCATATCAGAAATGATCTTGCTTTCTTTCAGTAGACACCCCCTATTTTGTCCATTTTTCCATGTCCCCAGTGGCCTTCGATGAAAGTGGACTTGACATATGACTATTAAACATCAACAAAAATCCAAAAATTATGACATGAGCATATATATCTATCTGTACTTTATTGCTAAAGTTGCAATTTAAAACCTCATTTTACACCATTTTAGAGGCATTTTGTACTCTCACATGTGACCGTAAATCATAACAGCTCAACTCTGTTACATGAAATAATGATATAAAACAATTAGTAATAAAGATTCTGTTTGTTATTCCAACAATATATCTGATTCCGTAACCTCAGGCATGCCAAGTCTTCTATACTCAACTCAGTTAGAGTAGTGACTATCTTTAGTACAAAAATCCGTTATGAACTTAATTGGCTAAACTCCGTTATCAATTAACATGTTAAAAGATATATAAAAAATATATATATTGAATGCCTGAGATGGGAAATTATGTTATTTTTATAGCTAAAGATGTTCTTAATAGTGTGGGCTATTCAGAAAAGTAAAACCTTTCGGTCAAAATTTCAGAAAAAAAAAAGTCCAAATGGTACCGTTTCCGTGGAATGACTCATTACAAGTCAAGTACACACTGCAATAATTGATAACAGCTTGGAGAATTACAGTACTATTAAAGGTTCAGGGAGTGAGGCAAGTAACAGCCTGACCAGTTTATTTTGGGAGCCTTGTGAGGTCTGTACCCACAGCCTTGTTTTTCGGCCCTTTGGTTGCTGTGGTACCAAGAGGTGCGTCTTTCCATGTGATGTTGTCACTATAGGGGCGTCTAACAACATAGGGTTGTCTAAATATGGTTATCTATCACCAATTCTAACCATGAAGCCAAGTGAGCGCCTGAGTTCCAAATTAAAATGGGACAATATTGCCATCAACCGGCCACATAGGTGAACTGAAAGCGGTAGTAAATCTAATGCTGATAATCCGGTATTTTTCTAATCTAATCTTTACATAGCCTACACAAAACACAAAGAACCACCCCTAGTAAAAAAATCCCATAGGGTTCCTCCTATCAGATTTTGGAACAAAAAATATTGGAATCCTATTGGATTCCTATTGGAAATTCAATAGGATTCCAATAGAATCCTATAGGATTTTGGCCAAAATCCTATTAAAAGCCTATAAGAAAACCCTGTATTTTTATAGGATTATATAGGATCTTATAGGATAGGATCTTATAAGATCTCTTATAATAGGAATCCTACTGAATAGGATTTGTTCAAAATCTGATACGACTTTTCTACTGGAATCCTAGAGGATTTTTTACTAGGGACAGTAGCCTACACTTCAAACATATTAGTATATTTGTATTTTGGTTGTTATTGTTATTTATTCATTTGTATTATTTTAGGTGTTCTCGACTCGATGCATATCTACAGTACATGCTGGGGGGGGGGGGGGGTTAAAAATATGGCATTTTATTTTGAAAAGGCGAGTCCCGAATCCTAGCAACGCGGTAGGCTTTTCAAAATAAAATCATTGCTGTTGGCTGCGTGCTGCTAGCAATTCAAGCCCAGGCTCTTAGAGTTTGTAGTGGGGCGTTTAAGTCGTCGCCTGTGTCTGCTCTTCTGGTAGAAATGGGGGAATTGCCTTTGGGACTTAGGCGTGTTCAGCTGATGTTGAATTATTGGGCTCATGTGCAGGGTCAAGGAGAGTCACACCCAGTAAAGGGGATACTGCAGGAGTGCTGGGAATATGGGAAAAGCAGGAGAGATCACTTTGGTCGTGTAGGGACTAAAAGAGCAGAAGAGTTTGGTCTGACAGAATTGAAAATATGTCCGACAGTGGTCTACCCTGAGTTGCCACCATGGAGAATGGTGTGGCCTGAGGTAGACTGGTTTCTGCAGGATGTAAAGAGAAGGGAGAAAGGGGAGGTGGATTTGGTAAGTGTATGTAATCGGCATTTGGAGAATAAGTATAGTGACTTTGTTCATGTATTCACAGATGGTTCTAAGCAACCGGTGTCAGGAGTGACGGGGTTTGGGGTGGCAGTTCCATCAAGGGGTATAGGGATTAATAGGAGGACCTCGGATAGGTTGGGGGTGTATACGGTGGAGATGGTGGGGGTGTTGGTAGCGTTAAAATGGGTGGAAACGGTAAGATTAGATAGAGTTGTTATTTGTACAGACTCTGCAGCTGTTCTGGCAAGTCTGAGATCCTTCTATTCGAGTTGTCGTCAAGGTTTGTTGTTTAATGTTTTGCAAGTAATCACTGCAATAGTCCAAAAAGGTGGCCAAATTAAATTCCTTTGGGTTCCAGCACATGTTGGGGTGATGGGGAACGAGAGAGCGGATGGGTTGGCTAAGAAGGCATTGGTGAAAGAGGAGGTGGAAATGCAGGTTAGTATTAGTAAGGCGGAAGTTAAGTGTTTAATTTGGGAGAAGGTAAATGAAAAGTGGCAAGAATTATGGGATAGGGAGGAGAAAGGGAGGCATTTATATAGGGTGCAAAAAAGTGTTCAAGTTAAAAGATTAGGTAGTGGACAGAGAAGGGAAGAGATAGTGTTAGTTAGGTTAAGGTTAGGGCACAGCGGGTTGAATAATTCATTGAATGTTATAGGGAAGCACCAGTCAGGTTTATGTGAGGAATGTCAGGAGACAGAAACTGTTGAACATGTAATAATGAAGTGTAGGGCATATAGTATAGAGAGGGAGAGGATGAGGAGTCAGATTAGGAGCATAGGTGTCCAGGAGATGTCGATTGAGATTTTGTTAACAATGGTAGATAGGAGATTAGTTAAGATTCTACTGGTATTTTTAAGGGAAACAGGTCTGTTTAGTAGGATAGGTTAAGTAGGAGGGTGTGTGTGTGTGTGAGAGAGAGAGTGTGTGTGTGAATGGGGAAAAGGATTAATGGAAGTGATCCTGGAATGGATCACTAGGTGGCGGTAATGCACCATAAATTGGCTGCCAACTGCCGTAAAACAAAAAGAAGAAGAAGAAGAAGAAGCGTGCTGCTAGCATCTCATAGCAGACTGTCAACTTGTGTCCTGTCATCATCTCATCGGACAACTATTCATTTATTTTCAATAATGCCTGGATTTGAGTATGGCTATGGCGACTGTGAGGTGAATTCACGTTATTCGTTTTTCCTAGACATGACAAAAAATCTGGAACATAAAGTCTTATTGTGTGGTCATAAACGAACACTTTATACTAGCGCTATCCGATGCTGTGCAAACAGTGCAACCGTAGCCAACTCGTTAACTATTTTCACTATTTGTTGTACAATGAAGTAGACCCCGGTTACGTGGATAAAGCAGCCATGTTTTGCTCATTTTTTACTAACTTAATGTCACTGTGTTGGGCTTTGATTTATTTTGCTAACCCAATCAGCTAGCCTCGCGGCTAGCTAAAGTGGCTTCTCTTCACAACACTTGTGGACGCTTTGTGGCAAACAGCTGACTGTTGGCTGTAGCAGTGTTGCCATGTCTGCTTATTATAAGCGACTTTGGGCTTGTTTTTTCTTAGAAGTTGTGGCTTGCGTTTTGGTGCTTGTTTCTCAAGTGTAGTCGCTTTTTGGGACTATTTCCTAGTGTTTTTAAAGTAGTGATCCTCAGATCTCCATAAGGACCTCCAAGTCAAATCTATATTCAGTGATAAATAAATAAATATATATATCTATATCGTGACAACAAATGATTGCACAGAACTGTCTGGGGTCCCCCAGTGAACCCAAGACAGTTTTGTTTTTGGTAGGTGACTAACCTCGCATTACTGGTCTTTCCACCCTGGAGGAGCCGGGTCTGTGTTCCAAAATAGCTGTGTGAACCGTTCTGGTGCAGATAGTAATTCACGTCATGTTGTCAAAGGAAACGACAAGGCGGAAAGAGAAAGTGCCATTCATAATACTACAAGACTACACATATTGACTGCTACGTGATGTATTTTACTGTATCTACTCTACTCTAGTCGTAATGCAACTCTAGATTCTTGTATAATCGGCTGAATTTAGAGTTGAAATTTGGTCCATCAACTCCCTCATAACAAGAATTTTCATCTGTGAATTGCTCATACTAAACAATGTTAAAGTTACCATCATTGCAGCTGTATGGAAACTATCCTGAACTATCCTATCCTGAACTATCCTCTTTCTATCTGCAAAAGCATTTGTTTGATAACTCCTTTCTGTCAATAAATTCTCTGCAGGTGATTATTTTTCTACATACTGGATTTTGGAAGCGCTCATCATTAGTCACTGAACGGCCCTGTGTACCACCTGTTTAGAATTTATATATAATGCAGGAGCCACAAGTCAACATGTTAATACAAACGA
This sequence comes from Benthosema pterotum, assembly GCA_039105355.1. NCBI lineage: Eukaryota > Metazoa > Chordata > Actinopteri > Myctophiformes > Myctophidae > Benthosema > Benthosema pterotum. Next base: position 17,890,945 of record CM076975.1, read on the forward strand.
GTGCCTCCCAAGTGCAGCACTTTTATTTACTGACAGAAAGTAGCTCATAACATCTACTCTATCAAACAAATGCTTTGCAGGTAGAAAGATGATAATTCAACCTTTCCATACAGCTGCAGTGTTGGTAAAAGTTGTTTAATACAAGCAAATCACAGATGAAAATTCTTGTTATGGGGGAGTCAATGGACCGAATTGCAACTCTATATTCACTCTATTCAATCTAGAGTTGCATTGCGGCCATATCCACACATGTATATGTGTGGATATATGGTTGAACCATCCCTGTAACATCTTGTTACAGGGGTATAGGGATGGTTCAACCAAGCCTCTGAATGTTCTCTTTATGTATTTGTCCAAGTATGGACCCAGTGTTTTAAAATGTGTTGTGCCAGCCAGGAACAACAAGATTTGTGTTGCCTTCTTTTTAGGGCTTGTTTTCAAGGACCTGGTTGCTTGCTTCTCTCTTACACCCACAATGTGGCAACACTGGTCTGTAGGCTGTGGTGGGCGGAAGCAAGTGGAGAGAGATAAGCAACATCCACAGGCAATAAGAGGCAAATCTCCTGTCGTCTCACAATTAAACTGCAGAGAAGAGCATTGGTTGGATAGTTTAAACGCTAAGATATGAGCAGTAAAGACAAAGAGTTGAAGATCAGTTTCAGTCCTGGACACGTGCAGGTGGTGGAGGTAATGTAGACAACATGATGATGAAGAGAAACCATGTCTAAATAGATGCCGATCCCCAGTGCAAAGCTAGATAAGATAACATGTTGTCCTCGTCTGGGAATAAAAATGTAGCTTTAGGTCGGCGAGAGTGATCGAACAACCAAGTCAAGTGGTCATAATAATAATAACAATGTTGATGGTTTCTGAATGATGAGGTCAGTTTCATGATGTTTGTTTCGATTTCTCGTAGTGGGCCTGAGCTTGTACGCTTAAAGGGGAATTACACCCATTTTCAGTTTACTATTTTATTAATATAGGCTACCTTAGATGTTATGTGGCATGTGTGTGTGTTTGCATATTTAAAACAAAATTGCCTAGGGAAGTGGACTCCTCAAAAGTAACTGTTATTTACTATTTTTATCCACTGTGTTTAACTTTTTCTGTAGAAGCAGTACAATGTATGAAATGGTAAAATGTAAAAGAAGAAGAAAAAAAAAAAAAACAAAAAAACAGTAGCCTAAAAATCAAAAACCACCACAGTACCAGATTTGTGGTACTGACTATTTCTAGTCAGTCTTTGAATATTCAAGTTATTTTTCATATCTGTCATGTGCAATGTTAATTGCAAAACTTTTAAAAGCTAAACAGAAATGAAAATGTCTTCATAGAGTATTCTCATGTCTTCAACAGCAGAAGCGTGTGTATGTATGCATTTGTGTTTGCAAATTTAAAACAGATAAAATGAACTTCTCAAAACAAACTCATTTATATTTCAAGCCCCAGTGATAGGGGCTATTATATTGTTTTCAACTTTTTCTGTACTGTATCTTTAACTAAAGGTACCTACAATTTATGAAAAAGTAAAATGTTAAAAAAAAAAGTCAACAGTAAAATCAAAACAAACCACCACAGAGTACAGCACCAGCTTTGTGGTGAGAGGGTTTTGTTTTTGTTGGATTGGCCAAGGTGTTCTTCCTGCTGTTATATTGGTAACATTGGCTACAGTGTTGATGACAAAGATGCATCTGTCATAAGACATTCCAAATCCAGCTTTGCAACTTTGGTAAAGGTAAAGTGAAAGATACTCATTGATGGTGTACAAATGAAGCCAAAAGAAAAGACCAGAAGACTGGCGTTACATCGGGTTTCAGTTTTTATGAATTTTACAATTGGCATAGTAAATTATCATATCCATCCATAATCGTATAATGACAATTATTTGAGATACTATTTTTGCATAATTGTTTATGAAAACACATGAAAAACACAATTTTAATTTGAAAAAACAAAACGAAAGTGAAACACAAGTTCTAAGCTACAAGGTTACAACTCCCCACTTTATGGCCTGACACAATATTGTAAGGTTGTAACTATTATAGCTATTTCTACATCAGTAATGTCTTTGAATATTCAAGTTATTGTTCTGTTCTGTCCTATGCAACGTTTAATTGTAAAATCTTTAAAAGGTAAACAGAAATGAAAACTATTTTTCATATCCACCATGTGCAATGTTTAATCGCAAAACCTGAAAAAGCTAACCAGAAATGAAAATGTAACCCAATGAAATCGCTATTATTTGTAGAGCAACAATGATCACGTTAAAACTTGTTATTGTGACAGCTGCAGTGCATGCCTGTTGTCTACCCATATGGCTGTTCAGGCTGCATTATCCCTGTCTGTATAGCCCTGTGTGCTTCTCTCTGTCTGTCTGCCGCAGAGCCTAGAGGCAGTGAATGGCTCACAGACAGTCACGAGACAGAGCGGGCAAATTTGATTGAGTTAGACTCACTCAGACTTTGCTGCATCATTCCCTGTTCTGTTTTTCCCGATTGTTTTGCTTGTAAATGTTTGACGATCACAGAAAGCAAAGCTTGTGATTCTACCAGTCCAATTAGATTAGCATGTCATTGTGATCTCTGTGATTTAATAGTAACTCCCTGTTGTTTGTGCGACATGTCCCTCTCTCTCCAGGAGGATGTGTCCATCCCGTGTCGAAGGGTCCTGGTGACTGGCGCCACGGGCCTGCTAGGGCGCGCCGTCTACAAGGAGTTCCACGCCAACAACTGGCACACTCTGGGAACAGGATACCACCGCGCCCGGCCCAGGTTCCTACGCTGTAACCTCCTGGACGAGGACGCGGTCAAAGCCGTCATACAGGACTTCCAGGTAGGTGTAGAGTAGAGAATAGAGTGGCTTATAATATAATGTGATTTTGAGGGATTGATTAGAGCTTAAATTGACAAACTATGATCAGAGGGAAAAATAACAACCAAATCTCTCCTCTGAAATGACTTTTACTTCCGGTTCAAACTGAAGTAAAGATCTGCTAGCCTTTTCTGTTGCTCACTCAGATTTGTCTGGTACTTTTCAGCTCCCGCTCCCTACGGTACTGTCGTCCTATGAGTTAATAATCTTGTTGTCTCAACATGACACCTCTGTGAACACAGAATAATAATAATGGATTGCGCTTTTCTATGGACTACGTGTATTCTCAAAGGGCTTACGATGGTCCATTCATTCATACAGTGGGAGGTGAAGCGGTGAGCAGTCAACACTCAGCATTCTCACTTTCCACATCCACACAGCAGTGGTGGCAACCAGTGGGGGCAAGGTGGGGTTCAGTGCCTTGCCCAAGGACACTTCAACATGTAGACAGGAAGAGCCGGGATTCAAACCGCTGACCTCTGGATCATTGGTCGACCTGCTCTACCTCCTGAGCCACAGTCTTCCCCAATAGAAATACAGTGCAAGACTTGTTTTGAAATTTTATTACATATTACGATATTATGTACTGTTTTCCTTTCATAAGAGTCATTAAAAGGAACATTGCTCTTTTCTTTTCCAATCAAGAGGTAAAAATATTTTAGTACAGTGGACCAATTTGTGCCGGCAACATTGCTTATGAGGATGTTGCAATGGCCATGTTGAAACAATCTACTGTGCAGCCTGTGTGTAAACAAACTGGCCATTGCTACACCAGTGTTGTAATGCCTCATTTATACTTCGTTTTTACAAATAATATCTTCGGTCCCTGTTTGTTTAACCCATTACCCCGTAATTTACTTTATGGCGGATAACCAGAATTAATTTGGAGTTCCTATTCCAAACATGTAATAGGATTTGAAATATTATTACTTCCACCAAGGACATACTGTTTTTGCTTCTGTCTGTCTATTAGTGAGATCCCAATCAATCCCAATCAATGAGCACATTTGCACAAAACCCTGAGGGCGGTGACGGTCCCTGGCCAAAATGCACAAAAATGTATGCATACATTGAATAAATGAACATAGCAGGCAACGGTATGCTAAAAAAAATAAATGCTTAATAATTTGCTTGTCACACAGTTTCATCATCAGTCAACATCCAACTTCAATCTTGCTTCTGTTTTTTTTAATGTCATTTACTAAAATGCATCTCTCTCTCTCTTTCTGTTTCCTTTGCAAACCTATCAGCCAGATGTGATCATCCACTGTGCTGCTGAGAGGAGGCCAGATGTGGTTGAACGCCACACCGAGGCAGCGGTCAACCTCAACGTCCACGCCACAGGAACCCTGGCCAAGGAGGCAGGTGGGGAAAGTTCTCTCTTGATGCTTCTCCACCTTTTAGTCTGTCTTGACTTGTTTTCCGAATTATCCTTTTTTAAGGGGAATTTCTCCTATTTTCAACATTTTACCATGTCATTAATATACCTTAGAGATGTTGTGTTTCCTAGACATGGAGGTCTGGAAAAAAAAATCATTAACATGGTGAAACACAACTTGATGATCCTCAGGTTGTGTTTCACCGTGTTAATGATTTTTCTTTTAGAACTTATTTTTCTGAGGGTGTACAAATGTGAACCAAATGTACCCACTAGGGTCCATTTGGTTCACATTTGTACGCTCTCAGGAAAATTTAGAAAATGGGTGGAATTCCCCTTTAACTGCTGCTTATAACTGTACTAAAATGTGTGTGTGTGTGTGTGTGTGTGTGTGTGTGTGTGTGTGTGTGTGTGTGTGTGTGTGTGTGTGTGTGTGTGTGTGTGTGTGTGTGTGTGTGTGTGTGTGTGTGTGTGTGTGTGTGTGTGTGTGTGTGTGTGTGTGTGTGTGTGTGTGTGTGTGTGTGTGTGTGTGTGTGTGTGTGTGTGTGTGTGTGTGCTTCTGCATGCGTAGCGTCAAACCCTGGAATATTCCTCATCTACATCGGTACTGACTATGTGTTTGATGGCCGCAACCCCCCCTATGGAGAGGACGATGCCCCCAACCCTCTCAACCTCTACGGCAAAAGCAAGCTGGAGGGTGAGAGGGAGACACTCCGACACTGCCCAGGTAACGCACCTTTGTGCCTAAATTCCCCCGACTTTTGTTTTGTGTTCATCTAATTACCACATCGTGGTAGTAACAGAGTCAACATGGACATTATTGGGAACTAGAGAATTAGTTATTTACTACTCTACCCACCCTATCCCAAACACAGTCTTTGCAAATGGTGCTGCTGTCTTTTCATGAATCTATGAGGGAACGTTCTGCAATTCCGTTCCAGATTCAGCTTTGTCATAGATTAGTAATAGATTGTTTCATAGATCTGTTTAACAGAAATATCATCAGTAGTCTTGGGCGGTATTGATTTTTTTTAATATCGGTATTGATAACGTGTTAATTAGCTCGATATTCGATATTCCCGTTATTGACCACTAGATGGCAATGGCGTGCAAACAGAGTCGGACACATTCCACCAGTCACCTAGTTCTCAGAAATGAGCGCTCTGTTGTTCAATCAGCCTAAATAGGGGAAAAAAACTGGAGTTGGAAATACATTGTTTCCAAAAAGCCTAGCCCAAATAAGGGCTATTTTAGGTATGTGTGTAACATGAAAATTGCTTGTATAGTTACAATTAAGTCTCATTGCTCATATTTTAATAGAATACAGTATAATGTCAGTATTTGACGATATTTGGTAATCAATATTTTTTATAGACCCAACGATATATGATTTCCAATATCGCGATAAACGGTAATACTGGTATATTGCCCAAGACTAATCATCAGTGTTTGTTGTGTACCTTCATGCTAGTTTGTTTCGCTTTTCTAAATAATGTTTTATTCATGTTCTTGTGTATTCTTAGTCATTTAACCACTTAAACCACTTGGTAAACTTGACCTGGTTTGGCCACATACTAGTGTACCTGGTTTGTTCTTTTCCCCTTACTTACTAGGCTGTTGTTGTGTTATGCGTCAAATCTAAGACCTAATCTGATGGATGGATCATATAGTAATGGATAGGGGGGCACAAAGTTGAACTATAGCCAACAGTTTGAAGCTTCTCGAAATTGCATTGATAAGATTAATATCCAAATGCTGAAGCAACATTTACGTGATCCTGCAGCCATTCTTCATTTCTGCTTAAGGATTTGCATTCTAGGGTTGAGATAATTACCAACATTCGTCACTAGTTATGACATCTCTGTCAATGTAAAGGTGATTGTGTGCTTGGCAATACATCAAAGTCTCTCTCTCCGGTAGACAACTTGTTTAGTGTTTCGCCTGTAGATCCCCTGTACATGTAATTAATAGCACCAATTGTAGATACACATGTCAATAGGAAAGAACATGGCATGTCAAAACCAGTGGTTATTGATGTGTTTGATGTCTTTGCGTGTGCGTGTGTGTGTGTGTGTGTGTGTGTGTGTGTGTGTGTGTGTGTGTGTGTGTGTGTGTGTGTGTGTGTGTGTGTGTGTGTGTGTGTGTGTGTGTGTGTGTGTGTGTGTGTGTGTGTGTGTGTGTGTGTGTGTGTGTGTGTGTGTGTGTGTGTGTGTGTGTGTGTGTGTGTGTGTGTGTGTGCGCGCGCGCACACTGCAGGTGCAGCTATCCTTCGTGTACCTATCCTCTACGGGGAGGTGGAGCGCGTGTCAGAGAGTGCCGTGACGGTGCTGTGGGATCGAGTCCAAGAGGGGGCAGAGAGCTGCACGCTGGACCACTGCCAGCAGAGGTTTCCAACCGATGTCAGGGACGTGGCTGCCGTCTGCCGGAAGCTAGCGGAGAGGAGGCTACAGGTGTGTTTCACTGTCTGGAACAAACTAGAACATATGATATGATATATGATATATTACTTTATTGTCAGTTTGCACTGAAATTTGTCTTGCGACACAGCAGCCTTGTATGCAACACATATACACACATTGACAGGACGCAAAACAGGAACAGAAAAGAAAAACAGTTACATACATAGAAACATATAAGGGCACAGAGCAATGTTCATAGCTCACTTTAGTCCTGGACAGAGTTCTGATTTAGCCTCAGCGTTGACTGATGGACAAAAGACCTCTTCAGTCTGACCTTATTGTATGCTGGAACAGCATATCTCCTTCCTGAAGGCAGTAACCTATACTCTCCATACAAGACATGGCAAGGATTGGAAGTGATATTCCTTGATAACCTAAGGATGCTGTTATCATACGTGGATGTATAGAGTCTCTGAAGTGGTTGTCCAACAATCTTTGAACAGATGTTAAGTTGTTGCAGCAATTGTGATTTTAAGGCTACAGACAGACTTCCAAACCAGGTGGTACTACAGTACTGAAGCACACTCATAATGACAGAAGTGAAAAACAAAAGAAGAATCCTTCTACTGGCACCAAAGGATCTTAGGCGGCGAAGAAGAAGATACCTGGGCATTATGCGACCCAGGGGCCAAATGAGGCCCTTTGGCTGGCTCTGACCGGCCTGTGAAAGGGTACTGTGGTTTTCAACCAGCGGCCCTTGAGAAAGTTTTAGTTAAATATGGAAAGTTGGTTAACCAGATGTAACTCTTTGAGAGCGTAAAAATGAAACCAAATGGAACCTTGCGGGTCCATTTGGTTTCATTTTTAAAATATTCATCTGAATTAGCCCAAGTCTACACACAGTCTATACACATTTTGATCTGTATGTTTGACTGTTTTGTTTCCCAAATCCAGTCTGGGGACAAAAGCAAAAGAAATCTTTATTTTTGGGGTCTATGGGGCTAAAATGTCATCAAATGCTGGTCCTCTGTGGCTCAAATACTAAATAAATAGATGGCCCTGGGTTCAAAATCGTTGGTCTTACTCGTAGTTATATCTTGAAATTAAATTAACATTACGCAGACTTTAGTTCAGCCTTTAGTCTTGGCCCTCCACGATATTTTATGTATCTCATTTGGCCCCTTGGGAAAAATAATTTCCCAGCCCTGAACTAGAAGCTAGCGGAGAGGAGAGGAGGCTACAGGTGTGTTTCACTGTTTGGAACAAACTAGAAGCTAGCAGAAAGGAGGGTCTGTTTCATATCCTGGGTAAGAGCCTGTAAGATGCCCCGAGTGCAAGAATCAACAATTGTTTTCCACCAGAATAAGGGCCCTATAAACCTCTGAAATGCTCAACTATACTGCTCTGACTGGGGCCATTGTCATCCAGTTCCTCTCTCTTTTTGAGCAAAATTAATCCTGTGAGTTGGATTTTCCGATGAAGATGTCCTGGGACCGATACTACTCTTCCATCTTTTTCTGAAAGAAGATCTTCGTCATATTCTTATTCTTCCTCCCCCTTTCTCTTTCTCTCTCTCTCTTTCTCTCTCTCTCTCTCTCTCTAGGATCCATCTATCCGTGGAATTTTCCACTACTCGGGTAAAGAACAGATGACCAAATATGAGATGGCCGTTGCCATTGCCCAGGCTTTCAACTTACCCAGTAATCACCTTATACCGGTAAGCGTTGCACACCCAATTACTGTAAATGCCGCACGCTATAAGATTGCAAAATTTACACTATATAGCATACTGTACTGTGTAAACGCAGTACACAATGACTATAGTCACTAGACAAATAAAGAACTGATAAGAACCAGGCCAAACGCTAGGAAAACTCCAGAACACCCCCACCCCACCCCCCACACACACCTTTGCCCTATGCTTGCAGTATTATGATGGAATTGCACCATTCTAAAATTGTAAATATGGAAAATAACCTACTAGGAAATTTTTTATGCTTTTGTTTGCTCTTTTTTGCACTCTGTTTGATATACTGTATATGCTGCTGCATTCTCTGAAGTAAGCAAACCAAAAAATCAGTTTGTGTTTGTTTGTTTGTATTCACTGTTTTATTCTAGTGTACTTGTACACCAGATGTAACAATAAAGTGCAACCTTATAACTTCAAATGCCATTTCACACGGATTATTCATGCATACTGTACATTGACCTATCTGAGTTTTTTTGCAGTGAGTACAAATTCATGTTGTACTCCAGTTCAGTAGCTAGTTTATCAGTAGTTATAATCCTTTTTTGATCCCTGCCTCTTCACTGTTTCTCGTCTCTCCTCTCGTCTCTCTAGTTGACGGAGCAGCCAGCAGGTGCAGGGGCCCAGCGACCACAAAACGCCCAGTTGCAGTGCTCCCGGCTGGAGCTGCTGGGCCTTAGCGTCCAGCCTCGGCCCTTCCACACCGCCATCACCGACTGCCTCTGGCCTTTCCTCTCTGACAAACGCTGGAGACAGACCGTCTTTCATTGAGCGATGGCGAGACGTGTGGGGAGAAGGAGAAACGTAGTAGGAGTGGATATTGCCACGGGAGAGTGTTATACCTCGTTCGTATTTAGTTGTGCGGCTCCAAGAAAGAGATGTAGGCCTACAGAAAACAAGTAGATTAACCCCGCCATTCTCGCACGCAAGACAATTGGTTTTGACCAATTGACTCCCCTTCACTTCCCTGCTCCTGTATCCAACGTGGACCTGGATCTGCTTCGTACCTGTTGTTAAGGTGCCCACACACTGTAAAGCCCTTCTCACACCAGAGGGTCACTTTGCTACTCCTTTTGTCCAAGCGGTCACAAGAGTTAACGCAAAAACGTTCTTGTCCAATTGGTGTAATATGGCCCAATGACTTGCATGCGTTGAACGCATGTCAACGTGCAACAAGACATATCCCACCGACCTTAGGACTGTTTGGACCCAAGGTGTTGCAAGGTTAACCTTTTGGTGTGAAAAGGGCTTTAGACACGGGCCAGTCTCTGTGTCCTCGCAAATGAGCTTTCCACGTGGTAGTATAAAGCTGGTCAAATCGTTTGTTGCGTACACCTCGGGTCATTCAATGTGACCGGGTCCAGGACGGCTGTCTATGAGGAGATCCTTGTAAGCAGCCAAGACAGCTACCAATAAAAGAAGAAAAGTAAAATAAAGTGTGCAAGTTTTGACTGTAGATATCATCAGCTCTGTTTGGAGAATTGCCAATCCCATTTTTGTCTTCTTCCAAGTTGAGACCAAAATAAAGTTCACACTTCAGGGCTTGACACTAACACTTGCCCGCTTGCCCGGGGCAAGTGAAAAAAATGGTGGGGCAAGTGAAGACTGCTACCTGGTTGCCCGATCGGGCAAGTGTGCAACTTAGTGCACTGTAACACAACACAAGATAAATTTGTCTTGAAGGCAGTCATTGCACTCTGCCTCTGTGTCTTTCCCTGCTTTCTAGCTGTCCACAATTCCAGGCTGGATTTGGGAAACAAAACAGGCAAATTAACACATCAAAATGACCATTAATCTTCTACAGTGTAGTCAGACCTGGGCTAATTAAGATGATGAATTTTAACTCTTGAGAGTGTAAAAATGAAACCAAATGGACCCGCAAGGGTCATTTTTACGTTCTCAAGAGTTACATCTGGTTAACCAACTTAACCCTTTGTGTACTGAACGCATTTTGGTGTTTTTAAGCAGTTGACAAATAGCAGATCTACAAGCTCATATCGCGCCACTCGGTGGCGCGATATGAGCTTGTAGATCTGCTATTTTTGAAAAATTGTGAAAATGTTAACTGGGGACCACCTCGAACCTGGGGGCAAGTGACCATGACCTGAGGGCAAGTAGAATCTGACTTGCACTTGCCCGATGGACAAGTGCCTCGGATACCTTAGTGTCAACCCCTGCATTTTCTGTGTCGAAGTAGAACCTTTACGTCACATTATGTGGCCATTACAACTGGTCACATAATGTGACAGACTCGAGTCAATCCCCCCCCCCCCCCCCCCCCCCCCCCCCCCCATGGTGGAATGACCATATAAGTTGGCCAAGTTCAGGCAGTGGGGCACCTTATTTGTTTTTGTTTTTTGTTGTACTTTGTTGGAACTTGGAAGTGAACCTTTTGCCTTGCAAAAGTATTCAGACATCTTGAGTGATAATTTACTTGCACTTAGTAGCATGAAACATGCTGATCATGTTCATGCTCTATCCAGAAATGAATGCATTTGTAGCTTTAATTTGTGGTACTTTACTTGAAACCTTGATTGAGATTGTGTGTTCTATCCAATATTTGTTATAATCCTTGAGGGAATATATATAATATATATATACTGTATATTCATTATATATTATATAATGAACATAATGGTACCTACATACCCACCCATCCTGATGCAACGTTATGTTTGTTATTTTTCAAAGGGAAACCACAATAATCTCTTCGTGATGTTTGGACAAGTTGTTCCAAACGGACCAATCCTGTAAACTTAGCCAATGAATGGGTTCCATGAATGGAACATTGTGTAGCGGACAGATCTGTGTTGATCACTTGGCTATACTGTAGAGATGGTGTACTACTTTGTGTTATGTTTGGATGTATGTGTACAAGTAATGTACAGAAATGTGTTTTGAAATCTGCCTCATGGCGTCTATGACAGGCCATTGTGGGATAGATTAGGGCAGAGTGTTAATATTTGGGGAATTTGTCAACGTCTGAATACTATTGCAAGGCACTGATCTCTTACTGCTCTTGAACGTATTCCCTTCTATTCTACCGTGACTACTGTTGTACCGACACTGGATCATTGCTGTCAGTATGTCTGCACTGGAATAAAGTGAATTATAAAATGGTCTTTTTTTTTCTCCTCTCCTTGTTGTGACAGTAAATGTGCAGTTATCTCCCACCCCCATCAATATCAAGATGAGACGAATGTCACAGAATAACAAAGGACAAAAGCAATACCAGACAGCAGAATACAGGTAGATGAAGTAGACTGATAAGATTCCGGCTTACTTTATATCCACCTTATTGTGTGCATCGCATAGTATCATTGCTGTGGGGAGGAAAGCTATTTAATCAATGGAAGGTTGTAAAACTCCATTGGACCCTCAAACTCTTAACTCCACAACCTCTCCCGCTTTTATGCAAGTGCTTGACAATATATGTCACAACCGAAACAACCTTTTTCACGGATTTCAGACGTACCCATGACGGCTTTGCTTGGCCCAGTGGAGTCCCAGCCCTACCTCTGCTTCTCACATAGTACTGTGACTCTCTCTCTCTCTCTCTCTCTCTCTCTCTCTCTCTCTCTCTCTATATATTGTAGCGGCCAGCTACAGCTGAGCCAATAGGAGGCACTTCCTGTCTGGGGTTGTGGTTCCGGGTTGTGTGCTATGATAAAGAGCAAGGATAAATTACGGGGCGTGTCGCAGGCTGGTTCCGGAGGTTTGCACATGCGCAGTGTAAACAGGAACTGCTATGGTCGAATCAGATTCCACCATAGCAGTTCCTGTTTACACTGCGCATGTGCAAACCTCCGGAACCAGCCTGCGACACGCCCCCGTAATTTATCCTTGCTCTTTATCATAGGTTGTGTGCGGGTAAACTTAGCGCGGGCTTTACTCGAGTGTGTTCTGGCTGTGAGAATAGTTGAGAGAGTTGCCGAATGCCGTTACAACTTCATGCTGCTTGTCTCGTGCTACTGTTTTAATAAATTGATGACTGAGAAAGTGCACCACGTTTCTGCCTCCTGTTCCTGTGATCGTTACACTGGTGTCAGAAGAAAACTAAAGACTTACTAAAGACAGGCGGTGGGTGAAAAGAAGTGCGTCGCGCTGTTTACTTTAGCCAGTTTAGCTTCAGTGTAGCTGTCAGCTAGGCGACGAAGAAGCATGGATGTCTCCGGTGGAGTGAAGATAAAGAAAGAACCGCGGGACGACGGAGATTATGGTCTGCCGCGGCCGTGGGACATGCCTCAGCTGGAGTTGGCGCAGACGGCTGGCCACCGCGGAGGTCGAGCTGCGGGGGCCGCCACGGACAGCATGCCGCCGCCGCCGCCTCCTCCTCCTCCTCCCGCATCTGCTGCCTCGGTGAAGACGCCCAAATACGCCGGCGGTTCGAGCTGGGAGGCGTTCCACGCACAATTCGAACTGTTGGCTGACGCTAGAAGGTGGGAAGCTGGAGACAAAGCACTACAATTGGCTTTATGCCTCGAGGGGGACGCTCTGTCCTGTTGCTCGACCCTGTGCAACGGCAGAGCTACGACGACCTGGTGGGGGCTCTCAAGAGGCGGTTTGGTACGTGGTCCCAGCCAGCACTGTTGAAAAATGAACTGAGAGGGAGATGCAGGAAGCCTGGGGAGTCGCTCAGGGGGCTGGCTAATGACATTGAGGGCCAGGTGCGGAGGGCATACGCCCACATGCCCGCCGATGCACGCAGCGAGTTGGCTACTGATCTGTTTGTTGGTGCCATCTCTCCTCCGGACCTGCGTGTGCAGGTGCAGCTCCAACACCCAAAGTCACTGCAGGAGGCGTTGGAGGCAGCTATAGAGAGAGAGAGCCTGCAGAGCGCCGCCTGCGGTGGACAGGAGGTGAGCTCCCATGCTGTGAGGGCTGTGTCGGCCACCGGGGAGGAGGTGCCAGCGTGGGCGGCGGAGATGACCGAGCTGCTGCGGGCAGTGACGCTGCAGGGACCGCGCGGGCCACGTCCTGGTCCGCAGGTCTGCTGGGGGTGTGGCCAGCCAGGTCACATTCTACGTAAGTGCCCGGCCGCCCGCCAGAAGCAGGGAAACTCCTCGGGGTCCGCATAGACGGGGATATGCGGGCCCCTGTTTCCATCGCTGCCCCAACATCGCCAGCCCAGGCTTGTGGTCCAGCGGAGGGAGCCCGACGGTGCCCGACGGGGGGAGGGGCTCCATCCCCCCCAGAAGCAGATGACAGCACGCCGCCTTCTCACCCTCGCCTGCCGTCAGGAGGAGCCCAACGGTGCAGCACGGGGGGAGGGGCTCCATCCCCCCCAGAAGTAGATGACTGCAGTGTTCCACCTGTCGTGGTGGGGTGGATCCGTGGGAGTTCCGGTGGTGGGAGCTCCTGCCACGTCGCTGTCGCCGTCGAAGGGGTGCCTACGGCCGGCCTGGTGGACACCGGGTCGTCGGTGACGTTGGTGAGGCCGGACATGCTGCCCAGCGGGACACCACTGCAGCCGACAGCGGTGCGGCTCCGCACGGCCACAGGTCAGCTGGCGCCCATGGTGGGTAACGGGCTGATGTGGTTGTGCGTGGGCGGCAAAAGTGTTCGCCATCTGGTTTGGGTGGCGGATGTGCAGGACTGCTGCATCCTGGGACTGGACTTCCTCCAGGACACTGGGTGTGTGCTGGACATGGGGCGGGGTACGCTAAGCTTCCCGGGGGGTCCTACTGTCACCATGGGCCCGCTGGCTACTGGCCCCCTGCCCCTTGCCCAGCCCGTCGTCCAGTTGTCCCCTCTGGCCCCTGTGTTCACCCCGTCGTCGCCGAGCCCTGGTCTTCCATCCTGCCCGTCATGGCCTCCCCAGGTGGGGGAGGAGTCGTTGGTCGACGCGGGGGACCTCCAGTGCCAGTCAACAGCCACGGACCTGCCGGACAACGACAGCTCACTGCCCATCTCTGCTCCAGAAAGTGTGCAACGTCTGGCCCCTTCCATGCGGTTGAGGGGGTGCGGAGAAGAGCTGCCGCCAGGAGTCTGGAGGGCGGAGTATGGAGACATGGCGGAGCAGCAGCAGGAGCAGCTGAGACAGCTGCTTGCGGAGTTCCAGGACTGCTTTGCGGTGAGTGAGAGCGAGGTGGGGAGGACTTCCATGGCGGAGCACGTGATAGACACTGGACAGGGGCTGCCCATCAAGTGCCGCCCGCGCCGCCTTCCTCTCGCTCGCCAGCAGGCATGTGACAAAGCCTTGGAAGACCTGCTGCGGGCAGACTTTATTGAGCCGTCAGAAAGCCCCTGGGCAGCACCTGTAGTCATGGTCCCAAAGAAAAATGGAGACTGGCGGTTCTGTGTGGATTACAGGCGGTTGAACGACGTGACAACAAAGGACTCGTACCCTCTCCCTCGCATAGACGAGTCGTTGGACTTGGTCTCGGGGTCTTCGTGGTTCACCACTCTGGACCTTAAGAGTGGCTACTACCAGGTCCCCCTCTCCCCTGAATCTCGCCCCAAGTCTGCTTTCTGCACCGGGCGGGGACTATGGCAGTTCAAGGTCCTCAGTTTCGGACTTTGTAATGCCCCGGCCACCTTCGCTCGGCTCATGGACAAAGTGCTGGCTGGTATCCCTCGCCAGGAGTGCTTGGTGTTTCTCGACGATTTTCTGGTGCATGGCCGCTCCTTCGAGACGGCCCTGGGGTCCCTGAGGCGTGTTCTCGAAAGGTTGAGAGCTGCAGGGCTGACGTTGCACCTGGAGAAGTGCCACTTCATGCGCCGAGAGGTGACCTTCTTGGGACATGAGTTGCGAGCGGAGGGCATCGGCACCATGGCTGAAAAGGTGCGTGCTGTGGAGGAGTGGCCCACACCACGGGACCAGAGTCAGCTGAAAAGTTTC
The DNA here is from genome assembly GCA_039105355.1 of Benthosema pterotum. Taxonomy (NCBI): domain Eukaryota; kingdom Metazoa; phylum Chordata; class Actinopteri; order Myctophiformes; family Myctophidae; genus Benthosema; species Benthosema pterotum. The sequence goes on from CM076975.1 coordinate 17,906,181, forward strand.
ATCGGTCTGGCGTCGTACTACAGGAGACACGTTAGGGGCTTCGCCACCATTGCTTCACCCCTGTACCGCCTGCTAGAGAAAGACAGAGACTTTGCCTGGACTGAGGGGTGCGAGGAGGCATTCCTCAGCCTGAAGCAGGCCCTGTGCAGGACTCCGGTGCTCGCCCCGCCTGACCCCACACTGCCCTTTATACTGGACACCGATGCCAGCAGTGTGGGGTTGGGGGGTGTTCTCTCCCAGCGGTGGCCAGAGGGAGAGAGAGTGGTGGCGTACTTCAGCCAAAAGCTCACCAAGGCTGAACGGAACTACTGCGTCACCCGCCGAGAGCTTCTGGCAGTGGTGCTTTCTGTCAGACACTTCAAATACTACCTGTGTGGCCGCCCCTTCATTATAAGAACTGACCACTCAGCTCTCCAGTGGTTGATGACCTTCAGGGAGCCGGAGGGGCAGGTTGCCAGGTGGTTGGAGGAGCTGCAGGAGTACGACTTCAAGATAGAGCATCGACCAGGAGTTCGCCACTCCAACGCAGACGCTCTCTCACGCCGGCCGTGTGCGACAGACGGATGCCGCTACTGCGAGAGGAGAGAAGCACGGGAGCTGGAACGGCGAGCGGAGGAGGCGGAGTGTGCAGCCGTCAGGAGCATCGAGGAGGTCGTCTGCGGAGAGCTGCGAGCGGAGACAGACACCGAATGGAGAGGGGAGCAGGAGAGAGACCCGGACCTGCAGCCCGTCTTGCGGTGGGTGGAGGTCCAGCAGCGTCCGCCATGGGAGGCGGTGGCGCCCCTCTCCAAGGCGACCAAGGGTCTGTGGACCATGTTTGACTCGCTGAGGCTGTCTGGAGGAGTGCTGCAGCGGGCGTTCAAGACAGCAGCCACCGGCGAAGAGCAGTGGCAAGTGGTGGTCCCTAAGGGGCTACAGGAGGCCGTGCTGAACGCCATGCACGGGGCAGGCGGCTCAGGACACTTCGGCGTCACCAAAACACTTCGCCGCCTTCGACAGAGCTTCTACTGGGGACGGCAGAAGAGGGACGTCGCTGACTTCTGCCGACGATGTGACCTCTGTGTTGCCCGCAAAGGCCCCACCGGACGCTCGCAAGCGCCGCTTCAACAGTTCCCGGTGGGATGTCCTATGGAGAGGGTGGGGATAGACATTACGGGGCCTTACCCACGCTCTGAGGGAGGTAACTGCTATGTCCTCTCTGCTATAGACTACTTTACAAAGTGGCCGGAGGCATACGCTATCCCAAACCAGGAGGCTGAAACGATCGCTGATGCCCTTGTGGGGGGCATGATTAGCCGGTTCGGTGTGATGGAGTCCCTGCACAGTGATCGTGGAACGAACTTTGAGTCCCGGGTGTTCGCCGCCATGTGTGAGCGCCTGGGCATACACAAGACTCGCACTACCCCGTTGCACCCTCAGAGCGACGGGTTGGTGGAGAGGTTCCACCGGAACCTCGGGGACCAGCTTGCCATTGTCACCTCCAAACATCAACGGGACTGGGACAGGCACCTGCCCCTGGTGCTTATGGCATGCCGCTCTGCAGTACAGGAGTCGACGGAGTGCACGCCGGCTCTCCTCATGCTGGGGCGAGAACTGCGCACGCCGGCTGAGATGGTCTTCGGTCGCCCGCCAGATGCTCCAGTCTCTCCTGCAGGGCCGGAGTACGCCAGGAAACTGCAGGACCGCCTGGACTCTGCCCACAGCTTCGCTCAGGAACAGCTGCAGGGAGCCGCTGTGAAACAAAAGCGAAACTACGACGTGAAGTCTCGGGGCCGGGACTTTGCACCAGGCGAGCTGGTCTGGGTCTACAACCCATTACGGAAAAAGGGACGTAGCCCCAAGCTGGACAGTAAGTGGACGGGACCTTGCAAGGTGTTGGAGAGGTTGGGAGAGGTTGTTTACCGGGTGCAGATGCCTCCTCGGGGAAGGAAGGTGGCCCTCCACAGAGACAGACTGGCCCCGTACCGGGGGGGTTCCACAGTCCCTGACACGGCTGCACCGGCGACCTCTCCCCCTCCCCCGTCTGACTCACCCCCGGGGACCTCCACACCCCCTCCAACCCCTGTTCCCTTGATCCCGACCCCCGCGGGGTCTCGGCCGGGGAGGCGGACAAGGCCTCCGGCCCGGCTGGCGGACTATGTGGTGGACTAGGTCATTGGAAAAAAAAAAAAAAAAAAAAAAAAGAGAATGGAAGGGACATTGTGAGAATGTAAAAAAAAAAAAAAAAAAAAACTGTTGTGAAACTGTGTTTCGGCATGATTTCCTGTTGCCTTTGAGCTGTGGTTATGTTAAGCTGAGTTCAGTCCTCGGGGTCGAGGACTTTTGTAAGGGGGGGGTAGTGTAGCGGCCAGCTACAGCTGAGCCAATAGGAGGCACTTCCTGTCTGGGGTTGTGGTTCCGGGTTGTGTGCGGGTAAACTTAGCGCGGGCTTTACTCGAGTGTGTTCTGGCTGTGAGAATAGTTGAGAGAGTTGCCGAATGCCGTTACAACTTCATGCTGCTTGTCTCGTGCTACTGTTTTAATAAATTGATGACTGAGAAAGTGCACCACGTTTCTGCCTCCTGTTCCTGTGATCGTTACAATATATATATATATACACAGTATGAAGGTGGATTTGCACTCCGTCCGTCCGTGTGTTTGTCTGTTTAGTAGAGCGTCTAAGGCGAACCATTCTGACATCTCTTTAACTTTTCAAACCTAGCCATCCATAAATCCAAAATGGTGGCCCCAAAATCCAAGATGTCCATCTAGAAATGTGGTTTTCCCTTTATAACTTGAAATGCATTGATTTTAAGCCCCATAAATGAATTGAGAGTGAATATAAAGTTGGGTGTTGAGGTACCACACACACACACATCTGTATCGATTGCGGTTCTTGAGATACAGTATATAGACTTTTTACAGACTTGGGAGAGACATTTGTAACATTGATTAAGTTAATCAACATACTATATGTAGTATTACGCAGAAGCGAACCCGGGACTCCCACTTGCCAGTCCAACGCACAACCAGTCGCGCCAATAGGGCTGAGCCCAATTGGCGGGGCTGTTGCGGCTGGCTCATGGCTGGGTGCTACATTCACCCCCTTGATCTTTTGGAGCGCGTCCTCGCGCTTCACACCGCGGACCGCCGTACACGATGTCCCTCATGTGGACCCGCAAGGACGTAGACAGGTATATTGGGAATAACACCTGCACTCCAAATCCTGCCGACTACGCCAGATTGTAGTATTACGCAGAAGCGGGGATCGAACCCGGGACTCCCACTTGCCAGTCCAACGCACAACCAGTCGCGCCAATAGGGCTGAGCCCGATTGGCGGGGCTGTTGCGGCTGGCTCATGGCTGGGTGCTACATATAGTATGTCATTTTGTCTCGATTTCGACATTTTTCGAAAATCCTCAAAAACGATGAAAAACGGCATGTTGTCTGTGACCATGTACTACTGCCTGTCGTTTTTCGATTTGACATTTTTCAAAAATCCTCAAAAACGATGAAAAACGGCATAATATAGCATGTTGTCTGAGACGATGTACAATAGCCTGTCGTTTTTCTTTGATTTCTACGTGTGGCAGGATGGGCGTGACGTTCCCACGCTGTCACTGCCCACCTTTCACTGCCCACCTCCACCTACCTCATTAGTCTGTTCATTTGAACCACGCTCGTATGAGGGTGAGCCGTTTGCCTCTCTGCTCTGGCTGTGCTTGGGCGTGCACACGCTTCCTGGCTGACAGAAGCATTCTGTCTCTCTGTCTCTCCAAACAATTGGAGATACGTGTCCTTTGCACTTCTGTGCAGGTATGTTTATCCACCTCGCTGTTTACACGTTTTACCTGCACTGGTTATATTTGTGGCCTCATACGTGACTGTGAACTCTCGTGTTGTCTTTTTAGCCTCGGGGCTACATCCAACTCTACTATACACTCCGTCTGGAGTCGTGCTGGATGTGTGTACAACAACACACACCAACAGGTATGTTGGTGGTCCCCCTTCTCTGCAGCATACTTGTATTTGTTTGGTGTCCTGTGATGCCAAGTGAATATAACATGGGCTTTTGTTGTTACAGTTGTTACTGTTTTCTACCGTACCGGCTGCCGCCGTAGTGAACACATCGGGTGTTGTGTTGTCTACTTGTGAGCGGTAAGTTTGGTTTCGCCTCTCTCTCTCTGTTCTTGCTTTAGCAAACCATATAGAGTAGAGTCTGGTACGACCCTCTGTTGTCCACAGGAAGACCACACCTGCCATTTTGCTTCTATTTGTTTGCCTGGATATAACAAATTCTCATCGTCTCCCTCCGCATCCTCACGCTGCAAACCCGGCAGTGTTGCCAACCCGGCAGTGTCGCCAACCTGACGGTGCTGTCAATCCGCAAGTGTTGCCAACTTGTCAGTGCTGCCAACCCGTCCGCAGCACGGGTCCAGGGTATATAGAGACTGTTAGTCCCGCTGGCTCCGCCAGGGGTTTATCCAGTTGAACAGCTGTGAGAAGCGTGAGTACTGTTTAAACCACATTCGCCACATAGTGCGCATTGTACCTGTACTCTAGGACTTGTCCTGGGGGGGAGGAGCTAAGTGGAATTCGAGTACAACCGCCCCGTAGGGATGACCCCGTGCTTGTTTTGTTTTACAATTACTTGGTGTGTTTTCTATTATTTGCTGTGTATTTTTAGTTTGCTGTGTATTGGGGCACCACCATCGGAGGCCGTTGGCCTGGCCATTTCCTTCCTCACCATGTGAGACATAACTGGGACTAGTGCAATAAGTAGCCTACACCGGCATGTGTTTTATTCTGTTTGTGTCACGCCTATTTTATTTATGCTGAAGATCGAGTTGGATCATTTTATTGTTATTTACTGCACTGTAGCTGTTAAAATATAATTGCCCTTTTAAGTGACTGTTATTAAATAAAATAGATCTGGATTTTCATACTTGCGTCTCTGCCTGCCTACTTAAAGTAAACGAACTTGTGTTGAGGATTCACTCATGTGTTCTGGGTATTCAGTGTATCAAAGTGATTATTTCCTGGGCGAAATTCCCTAGGTGGCGTAGTCGGACCAAATTACACCACCCTGCCACATTTGGCGTAGGTCGGCAGGATTTACAAAGTAAAAACAGGCCTGGCAGAGACGTGTTTTTTTTTTTTTCCTTCTTTGTGATTGTTTAATTTGGTTATTTTTTTTCCCCCACTGTTCTGTATTTGTTTTATGTACTGTTTACCTGTGTTAGGTAAGATAGTAATCCTATTTGATAAACGTTGTGGAGGGAGTTTAATTATTACCTTTTTTCCAGTCGAAGCAGAACGGCAGTGTGTGGTTGTGGGACAGAGAGGACCCCTTGGTCACCCGAAATAGTTCCTCCAGGTGTACTACAATTGGTCGTAAGTTCTCATCTCTTTTCTGTCTTCATCATGGAGGCGGAGCTACAAGAGCTCCGGGACCTAGTGGAGCAGCTGAGGGCAGATAATGGTTTGCTGAGGCAGGAACAGAGAGAGAGGCAGTCAGGTAGTAGTGTTGTCTCCATTGAGTCGCAAACTCCACCCAATACGGCGCCACCTTCGGGCGGTGCCAGTGTTATTACAACAGAAAGGCTGGTCTTTGTGCCGCGAGATCGCAAATGCCCTTATTTCAATGGCAAGTCTGGTGTCAGTGTATATGAATGGGTCGAGGAGGCACAGGCTTGTATGCGTGCGCGTCATCTGTCGGCCATAGACCAAGCTTTTTCTTGTTTGACCACTTGGAGGGAGAGGCGCGAGAGGAGATAAAATATCGCCCTGCTGCAGAGAGGGAGGATCCCGATAAAATTATTGACATTTTGAAGGACCTGTACGGGTGTTCACAGTCCCACGTAGCTTTACAAGAGGCATTTTTTAGCAGGAAACAGCAAGACGGAGAGACATTACAAGAATTTTCCCATGCTCTTTTGGGTTTAATGGAGAGAGTCAAACAGTGTGCACCTGCCAGCATGTCTAATGCAGAGGTCTTGCTGAGGGACCAGTTCATTGAACATGTCTTGGATGGCTCCCTTCGACGGGAACTGAAGCAGCTGGTACGTCGGTGCCCAACCTGTACTTTGTTGGAGGTCAGAGAGGAAGCGATCCGGTGGGAACGGGAGGGGTTGCCAGGCGGTGCACGGAGTCGTAGTTATTCACTTCCTTCGGCATATGGCATCCAGTATGCCGTTCATAGCGGTATGCGCCCACCAGGGGTAACCCACCTCAGACTTCAGAGCTTAGTGAACTGATGGACATGTTGAAAAAACAGCAAGACCAGTTAAATCAGCTTACACAGGTCGTGGCACATTTCCAAGGCACTCAACTGCCTAGCCAGTCTAGTCAGCTTAGCCGACGATCACGGAGTACTTCAGTGACGTGTAGAAGGTGTCAGCAGTCTGGCCACTATGCAAGTGATTGTGAGGCCCCACGGCCTTATCGTCGGCAGCCATCCACCAGCCTGCCACCGTCAGGTGGGGGCATACCATCTTATCCTCAGACACCGGCGGAAAACTAACACCCCCCGACCTACAGAGCCATAGTTCGGGAGGGGACCTACCCGGCTCAGGAGGCCCCGTTGATGCAGGAGTATCCAGCTTGATGTCGTCTTGCCCCCATTTGGAAGTTTGTATGGGCGGCGCACTGGTTCCTTGCTTGATCGACACCGGTTCCATGGTGTCTACCATAACAGAGTCTTTCTTCACTGAGAATTTCGAACCATGGGGTCAGGACCGCCTCCGGTCTTGTCATTGGTTGCGGTTGAGTGCAGCTAATGGCCTTCCCATTCCCTACGTCGGCTACATAGAACTGGATGTAGAGCTTTGTGGTAAGACGGTGCCAAAGTGTGGTATACTCATCGTCAGAGATCCTCCAACTACTCTTGCTTCCCAAGCTCCGGGAGTGCTGGGAATGAATGTACTGGTTCGGCGGTACCGCGAGCTCTTTGGCCAACATGGTCTGCACTCTTTAAAACACTTTCTGGCTTGCGGACGCCCAGTCCTATCGTGGAGGCTTTCCAACGATGTCACCAGGCCGAAACTCAACCTGCTATGATGGGGTTGGTTAAGGTCCGCAGAGGTAAAGCATGGCGTATCCCGGGCGGCACAATGAAGTTGGTTGCGGCGACGTGTGTAGAGCAAGGATCCCCTACCTCTGTCTTCTTTGAACCCCCAGAGTCGGGTCTACCAGCCGGCTTGCTGGCCTCTCCAGCTCTACTTACGGTAACTCGGGGCACTGTCTACGTCCCAGTGGTCAACGTAGGGACCACGGACGCTTTGCTTTACCCACGGATCATCTTGGGCCAGGTTAGCAGTGCCCAGGTGGTCACCCTGCCTTCAGGAGTCATCGAGGATGGTTCTGTAACGGCGACAATCTCTTCCCACGTCGGTTCTACTTCCATATCAGACCAGATTGAAGCTTTGGACTTGGGTGCTTTGCCGAGTGAAGACCAAGGGGCAGCTAGAGCTTTGCTTCAGAAATACAGTGGAGTGTTCGCAACTCATGACGGCGATCTGGGTTGCACTGACTTGATCTCTCATGAGATACCGCTTCTTGATGAGGCTCCTGTCCGCCAGCGCTATCGGCGCATACCCCCCTCCGAGTATGAGTTGGCAAAAGCTCATATTAACCAATTACTGGACTCTGAGATCATTAGGGAGAGCAGCAGTCCTTATGCTTCACCGATAGTCTTGGTGAAAAAGAAAGACGGTAGTCTCCGCATGTGCGTTGACTACAGGCGGCTAAACGCCAAGACTAGGAGGGACGCTTTTCCTTTGCCACGGATCGAGGAGTCCTTGGACTCTTTGGCGGGTGCGCAGTGGTTCTCATCTATGGATTTAGCCAGCGGCTATAATCAGGTCCCGGTAGCGGAAAAAGATCGGGCCAAGACCGCTTTTTGCACCCCATTTGGCCTCTTTGAGTGGAATCGGATGCCATTTGGGCTCTGCAATGCTCCAGGAACTTCCAGCGCTTGATGGAACGCCTGTTTGGAGATCAGCAGTCCCAGACTTTATTACTTTATCTTGACGACATCGTCCTCTACTCGTCTACCGTTGCCCAGCACTTGGAACGGATGGAAGTCGTGCTCAGCAGGTTGCAGCGGGAAGGCTTGAAAGCAAAACTGTCAAAGTGTTCATTTTTCCAACGGGAGGTTCGTTACTTGGGCCATGTCATCTCTAGTGAGGGGGTGTCTACGGACCCTAGTAAGATCGAGGCAGTTGCGGACTGGCGTCAGCCGTCCACTGTTTCAGAGTTGCGTTCATTCTTGGGCTTCGCCAGTTACTACCGCCGGTTCGTGGAGGGGTTTGCCAAATTGGCAGCCCCCCTTCATGCTTTGGTTGCGACGCTAGCAGGGACGAAGACTAAGAGGGCTTCTCTGAGAACTTCGGAAAAACACTTTCCTTCACTGTGGTCTGAGCAGTGCCAATTAAGCTTTGAGGGATTGAAACAGAAGCTTACATCCGCTCCTGTCCTTGCCTATGCTGACTTTTCCTTGCCGTTCATTCTGGAGGTGGATGCTAGTCACAGTGGGTTGGGCGCGGTCCTTTCTCAGAAACAGGACGGCAAGGTGTGACCAGTGGCGTTCGCCTCCCGTGGTCTCCGTCCCACTGAGCGGAACATGGACAATTACAGCTCGATGAAGTTGGAGTTTGTAGCGCTCAAGTGGGCCATGACTGAGAAGTTTCGCGAGTATCTACTGGGACATCGTTGTCTTGTGTACACCGATAACAATCCTCTCGCTCACCTGTCTTCAGCCAAACTTGGCGCCGTAGAGCAGCGTTGGGCCAGCGAACTGGCACCTTTTGATTTCGAGCTTAAGTATCGTTCGGGCCGGAGTAACCGAAATGCAGATGCACTCTCTCGACAATATCCTTCGGGGTCTCACGACATCCAGGGATTAACTCCCAGCACCACGCTCCCAACAGAGCTACAGACGGCGTTGCAACAGGAGCAACCCGTTCAGGTTACTCAGGCTGTCATTACAGTTTTGCCCAGTCACAGCTTGTCTGACTTGCAGACGTTACAGGCTGAGGATACTGTCATTCAAGAGATCTTGGTTCACTGGAGACGGGGAACACGTCCAAACCCTGCAGAACGTAAACGCCTGTCTAAGCCAGCCACTGCACTGCTGGGCCAATGGGACCGCTTAGTGGAGAGGGAAGGAGTGTTGTACCGTAGGGTTTTCCGCCCCGATGGGGCAGAAGAGGTACTTCAGTTGGTCTTGCCGGAGATCTTGAAGAAGGACGTCCTTACACAGTTGCATCAGCAACATGGGCATCAGGGTGTTGAGCGAACCACCGAGTTGGTACGCCAGCGTTGTTATTGGCCAGGAGTGTCCGCAGATGTCGCCCAATGGTGTCTGGAATGTGAGCGTTGTCAAGTAGCAAAGGACACTAGGCCGGCTGCACGAAGCTTTATGGGTCACTTACTAGCATCACGGCCCAACGAGATTTTGGCTATAGATTTCACCATCTTGGAACCTTCTAGGGGAGGTGTGGAAAACGTCTTGGTCATGACTGATGTGTTCAGCAAATATACGATCGCCATTCCCACTAGAGACCAACGGGCCTCTACGGTTGCCCGGGTGCTGGTCAATGAATGGTTCTATAAATTTGGGGTCCCGGGCCGCATTCATTCGGATCAAGGTCGAAACTTTGAAGCCGCCCTCATCCAACAGCTCTGTAGTTTGTACGGGGTCCAAAAGTCTCGGACTACTCCTTACCATCCAGCTGGCAACGGCCAGTGCGAACGTTTTAATCGTACGTTACACAACCTCTTGCGCACGTTGCCATCAGCCCGTAAGACGGACTGGGTGGACTACCTTCCGCAGATGTTATTCTGCTACAACACCACCCCCCATCAAGCTACCGGGGAGACCCCTTATTATTTATTGTTTGGTCAGGAGCCACGTCTGCGGTAGACTTTCTGTTGGGGAGGGTCCCGGAACCAATAGCAGGGAGTGTCCATGCGTGGGTCACCGAACATCAGACCCGGTTGCAGATGGCCTTTGAGGGGCCCGGGATAGGCTGCAGGCCGCAGCACATCGCCGGAAGGCACTTCACGACCCAAAAGTTTGTGATCCGTCTTTGGATGAGGGACAGCTGGTGTACCTCCGTGATTTCAGTGTCAGAGGTCGCCACAAAATTCAGGATCTATGGCACCCGGAGGTCTATCAGGTACTTAAGGCTCCCGAGCCTGGTGGAGCCGTGTACACAATTGCACCTGTCGGTGAATTAAACCAAGTGAAGCACATTCACCGTAGTCTTCTCAAACTATGTGTGGGAGGAGGAGAGTCTTCCACCGGCACCTCTCAAAGCGACCAACGGGTAGAGATGTCACTTCCTGTGGAAGAAGACCATCATGATGGGGACTGGTTCGTACTTGCGCCGGAAGCACCCCGGCCCCATCTGGCTTTGCCTGCAGTTCCACTTCCAGCAGGGAATCCTCAGCATTCCTCGGGCCAGCCAGATTCCATCCTGGCTGAGCCAGCTAACTCCGAAGGAAGTTCTACAGGGCCAATAGTCTTAGATCGGGAACCCTCGGCCTCCCAGGTGGTCGAGCCACAGGCAGTCCGGAGAACGTTGAGGTCTACAGCTGGCCAACATTCGAACCTTTATCACCTTCCACAGGCAGTAGGCGCTGCTTCGGTCTCGAATGCTGTCTCAGCTTCGTTTAGACCATGGGACTAGTCATCGTCGGGCCGACGATGCAAATGGGGGGGACGGATTGTGGCAGGATGGGCGTGACGTTCCCACGCTGTCACTGCCCACCTTTCACTGCCCACCTCCACCTACCTCATTAGTCTGTTCATTTGAACCACGCTCGTATGAGGGTGAGCCGTTTGCCTCTCTGCTCTGGCTGTGCTTGGGCGTGCACACGCTTCCTGGCTGACAGAAGCATTCTGTCTCTCTGTCTCTCCAAACAATTGGAGATACGTGTCCTTTGCACTTCTGTGCAGGTATGTTTATCCACCTCGCTGTTTACACGTTTTACCTGCACTGGTTATATTTGTGGCCTCATACGTGACTGTGAACTCTCGTGTTGTCTTTTTAGCCTCGGGGCTACATCCAACTCTACTATACACTCCGTCTGGAGTCGTGCTGGATGTGTGTACAACAACACACACCAACAGGTATGTTGGTGGTCCCCCTTCTCTGCAGCATACTTGTATTTGTTTGGTGTCCTGTGATGCCAAGTGAATATAACATGGGCTTTTGTTGTTACAGTTGTTACTGTTTTCTACCGTACCGGCTGCCGCCGTAGTGAACACATCGGGTGTTGTGTTGTCTACTTGTGAGCGGTAAGTTTGGTTTCGCCTCTCTCTCTCTGTTCTTGCTTTAGCAAACCATATAGAGTAGAGTCTGATACGACCCTCTGTTGTCCACAGGAAGACCACACCTGCCGTTTTGCTTCTATTTGTTTGCCTGGATATAACAAATTCTCATCGTCTCCCTCCGCATCCTCACGCTGCAAACCCGGCAGTGTTGCCAACCCGGCAGTGTCGCCAACCTGACGGTGCTGTCAATCCGCAAGTGTTGCCAACTTGTCAGTGCTGCCAACCCGTCCGCAGCACGGGTCCAGGGTATATAGAGACTGTTAGTCCCGCTGGCTCCGCCAGGGGTTTATCCAGTTGAACAGCTGTGAGAAGCGTGAGTACTGTTTAAACCACATTCGCCACATAGTGCGCATTGTACCTGTACTCTAGGACTTGTCCTGGGGGGGGAGGAGCTAAGTGGAATTCGAGTACAACCGCCCCGTAGGGATGACCCCGTGCTTGTTTTGTTTTACAATTACTTGGTGTGTTTTCTATTATTTGCTGTGTATTTTTAGTTTGCTGTGTATTGGGGCACCACCATCGGAGGCCGTTGGCCTGGCCATTTCCTTCCTCACCATGTGAGACATAACTGGGACTAGTGCAATAAGTAGCCTACACTGGCATGTGTTTTATTCTGTTTGTGTCACGCCTATTTTATTTATGCTGAAGATCGAGTTGGATCATTTTATTGTTATTTACTGCACTGTAGCTGTTAAAATATAATTGCCCTTTTAAGTGACTGTTATTAAATAAAATAGATCTGGATTTTCATACTTGCGTCTCTGCCTGCCTACTTAAAGTAAACGAACTTGTGTTGAGGATTCACTCATGTGTTCTGGGTATTCAGTGTATCAAAGTGATTATTTCCTGGGGTGAAATTCCCTAGGTGGCGTAGTCGGACCAAATTACACCACCCTGCCACATACGTTTTTCGAAAATCCTCAAAAATCCTCAAGACAATGAAAAACGATAAGGCTATAGCCTTGCGTTTTGTCGAAATGTCAACATTTTTGGAAAGTCCTCAAAAATCCTCAAAATGATGAAAAACGACATATTGTCTGTGACCATGTACTACTGCCTGTCGTTTTTGTTCGATTTGACATTTTTCAAAAATCCTCAAAAACGATGAAAAACGGCATAATATAGCATGTTGTCTGAGACGATGTACAATAGCCTGTCGTTTTTCTTTGATTTCTACGTTTTTCGAAAATCCTCAAAAATCCTCAAGACAATGAAAAACGATAAGGCTATAGCCTTGCGTTTTGTCGAAATGTCAACATTTTTGGAAAGTCCTCAAAAATCCTCAAAATGATGAAAAACGGTAAGACAATAGTCTTTTTTTTGTTTGTTTGTTTTTGAGGCCATAACATTTTTTATTGTGGATTTATTGAGGATTTTAGAAAAAGGATAAAACCTTTTTTATGGCACAGCATGCCATTTTTCAACTTTTGAGGATTTTTGAAGATTTTCGAAAAATGTCGAAATTTCAAAAAACACGCAAGGCTATATAGCCTTACAGTTTGTCATCGTTTTTGGATTTTTGAAGATTTCCGAAAAATGACCAAACCTGGCAAAAAAAAGTCGAAATTTCGGAAAAAAGCAAGGCTATAGCCTTACGTTTTTTCATCGTTTTGAGGATTTTCGAAAAATGACAAAACTGGCAAAAACGCAAGGCTATAGCCTTACGGTCTTGCACAGCATGCCGTTTTTCATCGTTTTGAGGATTTTTGAGGATTTTCGAAAAAATGTCGAAATTTCGAGAAAAAAAAAACGTAAGGCTATAGCCTTACGTTTTTTCATCGTTTTGAGGATTTTCGATAAATGACAAAAATGACGAAACTGGCAAAAATGCAAGGCTATAGCCTTATAGTCTTGCACAGCATGCCGTTTTTCATCGTTTTGAGGATTTTTGAGGATTTTCGAAAAAATGTCGAAATGTCGAGAAAAAAAAACGTAAGGCTATAGCCTCACGTTTTTTCATCGTTTTGAGGATTTTCGAAAAATGACCAAAAATGGCAAAACTGGCAAAAACGCAAGGCTATAGCCTCATGGTCTTGCACAGCATGCCGTTTATCATCATTTTGAGGATTTTTGAGGATTTTCGAAAAAATGTCGAAATTTCGAGAAAAAAATGTAAGGCTATAGCCTTACGTTTTTTCATCGTTTTGAGGATTTTCGAAAAATGACAAAAAATGACAAAACTGGCAAAAACGCAAGGCTATAGCCTCACGGTCTTGCACAGCATGCCGTTTTTCATCGTTTTGAGGATTTTTGAGGATTTTCGAAAAAATGTCGAAATTTCGAGAAAAAAAACGTAAGGCTATAGCCTCACGGTCTTGCACAGCATGCCGTTTTTCATCGTTTTGAGGATTTTTGAGGATTTTCGAAAAAATGTAGAAATTTTGAGAAAAAAAATGTAAGGCTATAGCCTTACGTTTTTTCATCGTTTTGAGGATTTTCGAAAAATGACAAAAAATGACAAAACTGGCAAAAACGCAAGGCTATAGCCTCATGGTCTTGCACAGCATGCCGTTTTTCATCGTTTTGAGGATTTTTGAGGATTTTCGAAAAAATGACGAAATTTCGAGAAAAAAAACGTAAGGCTATAGCCTTACGTTTTTTCATCGTTTTGAGGATTTTCGAAAAATGACAAAAAATGACGAAACTGGCAAAAACGCAAGGCTATAACCTCACGGTCTTGCACAGCATGCCGTTTTTCATCGTTTTGAGGATTTTCGAAAAAATGTCGAAATTTCGAGGAAAAAAAAACGTAAGGCTATAGCCTTACGTTTTTTCATCGTTTTGAGGATTTTCGATAAATGACAAAAAATGACGAAACTGGCAAAAATGCAAGGCTATAGCCTTACAGTCTTGCACAGCATGCCGTTTTTCATCGTTTTGAGGATTTTTGAGGATTTTCGAAAAAATGTCGAAATTTCGAGAAAAAAAAAAACGTAAGGCTATAGCCTTACGTTTTTTCATCGTTTTGAGGATTTTCGAAAAATGACAAAAAATGACAAAACTGGCAAAAACGCAAGGCTATAGCCTCATGGTCTTGCACAGCATGCCGTTTATCATCGTTTTGAGGATTTTTGAGGATTTTCGAAAAAATGTCGAAATTTCGAGAAAAAAATGTAAGGCTATAGCCTTACGTTTTTTCATCGTTTTGAGGATTTTTGAAAAATGACAAAAAATGACAAAACTGGCAAAAACGCAAGGCTATAGCCTCACGGTCTTGCACAGCATGCCGTTTTTCATCGTTTTGAGGATTTTTGAGGATTTTCGAAAAAATGTCGAAATTTTGAGAAAAAAAAACGTAAGGCTATAGCCTCACGGTCTTGCACAGCATGCCATTTTTCATCGTTTTGAGGATTTTTGAGGATTTTTGAGGATTTTCGAAAAAATGTCGAAATTTCGAGAAAAAAAATGTAAGGCTATAGCCTTACGTTTTTTCATCGTTTTGAGGATTTTCGAAAAATGACCAAAAATGACAAAACTGGCAAAAACGCAAGGCTATAGCCTCATGGTCTTGCACAGCATGCCGTTTTTCATCGTTTTGAGGATTTTTGAGGATTTTCGAAAAAATGACGAAATTTCGAGAAAAAAAACGTAAGGCTATAGCCTTACGTTTTTTCATCGTTTTGAGGATTTTCGAAAAATGACAAAAAATGACGAAACTGGCAAAAACGCAAGGCTATAACCTCACGGTCTTGCACAGCATGCCGTTTTTCATCGTTTTGAGGATTTTCGAAGATTTTCGAAAAAATGTCGAAATTTCGAGAAAAAAAACGTAAGGCTATAGCCTTACGTTTTTTAATCATTTTTGAGGATTTTTTTCATTTTTGAGGATTTTCGAAAAAATGTCGAAATTTCGAGAAAAAAAACTTAAGGCTATAGCCTTACGGTCTTGCACAGCATGCCATTTTTCATTGTTTTGAGGATTTTTGAGGATTTCCGAAAAAATGTCGAAATTTCGAGAAAAAAAACGTAAGGCTATAGCCTTACGTTTTTTCATCGTTTTGAGGATTTTCGAAAAATGACAAAAAATGACAAAACTGGCAAAAATGCAAGGCTATAGCCTCACGGTCTTGCACAGCATGCCGTTTTTCATCGTTTTGAGGATTTTTGAGGATTTTCAAAAAATGTCGAAATTTCGAGAAAAAACGTAAGGCTATAGCCTTACGTTTTTTTTTATCGTTTTGAGGATTTTCGAAAAATGACAAAAAATGACAAAACTGGCAAAAACACAAGGCTATAGCCTTACGGTCTTGCACAGCATGCCGTTTTTCATCATTTTGAGAATTTTTGAGGATTTTCGAAAAAATGACGAAATTTCGAGAAAAAAAAAGTAAGGCTATAGCCTTACGTTTTTTCATCGTTTTGAGGATTTTCGAAAAATGACCAAAAATGACAAAACTGGCAAAAACGCAAGGCTATAGCCTCATGGTCTTGCACAGCATGCCGTTTTTCATCGTTTTGAGGATTTTTGAGGATTTCCGAAAAAATGTCGAAATTTCGAGAAAAAAACGTAAGGCTATAGCCTTACGTTTTTTCATCGTTTTGAGGATTTTCGAAAAATGACAAAAAATGACAAAACTGGCAAAAACGCAAGGCTATAGCCTCACGGTCTTGCACAGCATGCCGTTTTTCATCGTTTTGAGGATTTTTGAGGATTTTCGAAAAAATGACGAAATTTAGAGAAAAGAAACGTAAGGCTATAGCCTTACGTTTTTTCATCGTTTTGAGGATTTTCGAAAAATGACCAAAAATGACAAAACTGGCAAAAACGCAAGGCTATAGCCTCATGGTCTTGCACAGCATGCCGTTTTTCATTGTTTTGAGGATTTTTGAGGATTTTCAAAAAAATGTCGAAATTTCGAGAAAAAAACGTAAGGCTATAGCCTTACGTTTTTTTATCGTTTTGAGGATTTTCGAAAAATGACAAAAAATGACGAAACTGGCAAAAACGCAAGGCTATAGGCTTGCGTTTTGCAAGCACGGTCTTGCACAGCATGCCGTTTTTCATCGTTTTGAGGATTTTTGAGGATTTTCGAAAAAATGTCGAAATTTAGAGAAAAGAAACGTAAGGCTATAGCCTTACGTTTTTTCCTCGTTTTGAGGATTTTCGAAAAATGACCAAAAATGACAAAACTGGCAAAAACGCAAGGCTATAGCCTCATGGTCTTGCACAGCATGCCGTTTTTCATCGTTTTGAGGATTTTCGAAAAAATGTCGAAATTTCGAGAAAAAAAACGTAAGGCTATAGCCTTACGTTTTTTCATCGTTTTGAGGATTTTCGAAAAATGACAAAAAATAACAAAACTGGCAAAAACGCAAGGCTATAGCCTTACGGTCTTGCACAGCATGCCGTTTTTCATCGTTTTGAGGATTTTTGAGGATTTTCGAAAAAATATTTTTGAGGATTTTCGAAAAAATGTCGAAATTTCGAGAAAAAAAACGTAAGGCTATAGCCTTACGTTTTTTCATCGTTTTGAGGATTTTCGAAAAATGACAAAAAATGACAAAACTGGCAAAAACGCAAGGCTATAGCCTTACGGTCTTGCACAGCATGCCGTTTTTCATTGTTTTCAGGATTTTTGAGGATTTTCGAAAAAATGTCGAAATTTCGAGAAAAAAAAACGTAAGGCTATAGCCTTGCGTTTTTTCATCGTTTTGAGGATTTTCGAAAAATGACAAAAAATGACAAAACTGGCAAAAACGCAAGGCTATAGCCTCACGGTCTTGCACAGCATGCCGTTTTTCATCGTTTTGAGGATTTTCGAAAAAATGTCGAAATGTCGAGAAAAAAAAGTAAGGCTATAGCCTTACGTTTTTTCATCGTTTTGAGGATTTTCGAAAAATGACCAAAAATGACAAAACTGGCAAAAACGCAAGGCTATAGCCTCATGGTCTTGCACAGCATGCCGTTTTTCATTGTTTTGAGGATTTTCGAAAAAATGTCGAAATTTCGAGAAAAAAAACGTAAGGCTATAGCCTCACGTTTTTTCATCGTTTTGAGGATTTTCGAAAAATGACCAAAAATGACAAAACTGGCAAAAACGCAAAGCTATAGCCTCATGGTCTTGCACAGCATGCCGTTTTTCATCGTTTTGAGGATTTTTGAGGATTTTCGAAAAAATGACGAAATTTTTAGAAAAAAAGCGTAAGGCTATAGCCTTACGTTTTTTCATCGTTTTGAGGATTTTCGATAAATGACAAAAAATGACGAAACTGGCAAAAACATAAGGCTATAGCCTTACGGTCTTGCACAGCATGCCGTTTTTCATCGTTTTGAGGATTTTTGAGGATTTTCGAAAAAATGTCGAAATGTCGAGAAAAAAAAAGTAAGGCTATAGCCTCACGTTTTTTCATCGTTTTGAGGATTTTCGAAAAATGACCAAAAAAAGACGAAACTGGCAAAAACGCAAGGCTATAGCCTTACAGTCTTGCACAGCATGCCGTTTTTCATCATTTTGAGGATTTTTGAGGATTTTTGAAAAAATGTCGAAATTTTGAGAAAAAAAACGTAAGGCTATAGCCATAAGTTTTTTCATCGTTTGGAGGATTTCCGAAAAATGACAAAAAATGACAAAACTGGCAAAAACTTAAGGCTATAGCCTCACGGTCTTGCACAGCATGCCGTTTTTCATCGTTTTGAGGATTTTTGAGGATTTTGAAGATTTTCGAAAAATGTCGAAATTTCGAAAAAACGGCAAGGCTATAGCCTTACGGTTTTTCATGATTTTGACGATTTTCAAAAAATGACGAAACCTGGCAAAAACGCAAGGCTATAGCCTACGATCTTGCACAGCATGCTTTTTTTCATCGTTTTAAAGATTTTTGAGGATTTTGAGGATTTTCGAAAAATGTCAAAATTTCGAAAAAAAAAAAAAAAACAAAAACGCAAGGCTATAGCCTTACGTTTTTTCATGATTTTGACGATTTTCAAAAAATGACGAAACCTGGCAAAAACGGTAGGCTATAGCCTACGGTCTTGCACAGCATGCTTTTTTTCATTGTTTTGAGGATTTTTGAGGATTTTGAAGATTTTCGAAAAATGTCGAAATTTCGAAAAAAAAACGGCAAGGCTATAGCCTTACGTTTTTTCATGATTTTGACGATTTTCAAAAAATGACGAAACCTGGCAAAAACACAAGGCTATAGCCTACGGTCTTGCACAGCATGCTTTTTTTCATCGTTTTGAGGATTTTTGAGGATTTTTGAAAAATGTCAAAATTTCGAAAAAAAAACGGCAAGGCTATAGCCTTACGTTTTTTCATGATTTTGACGATTTTCAAAAAATGACGAAACCTGGCAAAAACGCAAGGCTATAGCCTACGGTCTTGCACAGCATGCTTTTTTTCATCGTTTTGAGGATTTTTGAGGATTTTGAGGATTTTTGAAAAATGTCAAAATTTCGAAAAAACGGCAAGGCTATAGCCTTATGGTTTTTCATGATTTTGACGATTTTCAAAAAATTACGAAACCTGGCAAAAACGCAAGGCTATAGCCTACGGTCTTGCACAACATGCTTTTTTTCATCGTTTTGAGGATTTTTGAGGATTTTGAGGATTTTCGAAAAATGTCAAAATTTCCAAAGAAACGGAAAGGCTATAGCCTTACGGTTTTTCATGATTTTGACGATTTTCAAAAAATGACGAAACCGGGCAAAAACGCAAGGCTATAGCCTACGGTCTTGCACAGCATGCTTTTTTCATCATTTTGAGGATTTTTGAGGATTTTGAGGATTTTCGAAAAATGTCGAAATTTCGAAAAACGGCAAGGCTATAGCCTTACGGTTTTTTCATGATTTTGACGATTTTCAAAAAATGACGAAACCTGGCAAAAACGCAAGGCTATAGGCTACGGTCTTGCACAGCATGCTTTTTTTCATCGTTTTGAGGATTTTTGAGGATTTTGAAGATTTTCGAAAAATGTCGAAATTTCGAAAAAACGGCAAGGCTATAGCCTTACGGTTTTTCATGATTTTGACGATTTTCAAAAAATGATGAAACCTGGCAAAAACGCAAGGCTATAGCCTACGGTCTTGCACAGCATGCTTTTTTCATCGTTTTGAGGATTTTTGAGGATTTTGAGGATTTTCGAAAAATGTCGAGAAATGTCGAAAAAACCGCAAGGCTATAGCCTTACGGTTTTTCATGATTTTGACGATTTTCAAAAATGACGAAACCTGGCAAAAACGCAAGGCTATAGCCTTACGGTCTTGCACAGCATGCCGTTTTTCATCATTTTGAGGATTTTTGAGGATTTTTGAAAAAATGTCGAAATTTTGAGAAAAAAAAACGTAAGGCTATAGCCATAAGTTTTTTCATCGTTTGGAGGATTTCCGAAAAATGACAAAAAATGACAAAACTGGCAAAAACTTAAGGCTATAGCCTCACGGTCTTGCACAGCATGCCGTTTTTCATCGTTTTGAGGATTTTTGAGGATTTTCGAAAAATGTCGAAATTTCGAAAAAACGGCAAGGCTATAGCCTTACGGTTTTTCATGATTTTGACGATTTTAAAAAAATGACGAAACCTGGCAAAAACGCAAGGCTATAGCCTAGGGTCTTGCACAGCATGCTTTTTTTCATCGTTTTAAAGATTTTTGAGGATTTTGAGGATTTTCGAAAAATGTCAAAATTTCGAGAAAAAAAAACGCAAGGCTATAGCCTTACGTTTTTTCATGATTTTGACGATTTTCAAAAAATGACGAAACCTGGCAAAAACGGTAGGCTATAGCCTACGGTCTTGCACAGCATGCTTTTTTTCATTGTTTTGAGGATTTTTGAGGATTTTGAAGATTTTCGAAAAATGTCGAAATTTCGAAAGAAACGGCAAGGCTATAGCCTTACGTTTTTCATGATTTTGACGATTTTCAAAAAATGACGAAACCTGGCAAAAACGCAAGGCTATAGCCTACGGTCTTGCACAGCATGCTTTTTTTCATCGTTTTGAGGATTTTTGAGGATTTTGAGGATTTTTGAAAAATGTCAAAATTTCGAAAAAAAAAAAAAAAAAAACGGCAAGGCTATAGCCTTACGTTTTTTCATGATTTTGACGATTTTCAAAAAATGACGAAACCTGGCAAAATTGCAAGGCTATAGCCTACGGTCTTGCACAGCATGCTTTTTTTCATCGTTTTAAGGATTTTTGAGGATTTTGAGGATTTTTGAAAAATGTCAAAATTTCGAAAAAACGGCAAGGCTATAGCCTTATGGTTTTTCATGATTTTGACGATTTTCAAAAAATTACGAAACCTGGCAAAAACGCAAGGCTATAGCCTACGGTCTTGCACAACATGCTTTTTTTCATCGTTTTGAGGATTTTTGAGGATTTTGAGGATTTTCGAAAAATGTCAAAATTTCCAAAGAAACGGAAAGGCTATAGCCTTACGGTTTTTCATGATTTTGACGATTTTCAAAAAATGACGAAACCTGGCAAAAACGCAAGGCTATAGCCTACGGTCTTGCACAGCATGCTTTTTTCATCATTTTGAGGATTTTTGAGGATTTTGAGGATTTTCGAAAAATGTCGAAATTTCGAAAAAACGGCAAGGCTATAGCCTTACGGTTTTTCATGATTTTGACGATTTTCAAAAAATGACGAAACCTGGCAAAAACGCAAGGCTATAGCCTACGGTCTTGCACAGCATGCTTTTTTTCATCGTTTTGAGGATTTTTGAGGATTTTGAGGATTTTCGAAAAATGTCGAAATTTCGAAAAAAAGGGCAAGGCTATAGCCTTACGGTTTTTCATGATTTTGACGATTTTCAAAAAATGACGAAACCTGGCAAAAACGCAAGGCTATAGCCTACGGTCTTGCACAGCATGCTTTTTTCATCTTTTTGAGGATTTTGAGGATTTTCGAAAAATGTCGAAATTTCGAAAAAAACGCAAGGCTATAGCCTTACGGTTTTTCATGATTTTGACGATTTTCAAAAATGACGAAACCTGGCAAAAACGCAAGGCTATAGCCTACGGTCTTGCACAGCATGCCTTTTTTCATCTTTTGAGGTTTTTTGAGGATTTTATGGATTCGAAAAATGTCGAGAATGTCGAAATTTCGAAAAAAACGGCAAGGCTATAGCCTTACGGTTTTTCATGATTTTGACGATTTTCAAAAAAATCACGAAACCTGGCAAAACGCAAGCCTATAGCCTACGGTCTTGCACAGCATGCTTTTTTTCATCGTTTTGAGGATTTTTGAGGATTTTGAGGATTTTCGAAAAATGTCGAAATTTCGAAAAAACGGCAAGGCTATAGCCTTACGGTTTTTCATGATTTTGACGATTTTCAAAAAATGACGAAACCTGGCAAAAAACGCAAGGCTATAGCCTACGGTCTTGCACAGCATGCTTTTTTTCATCTTTTTGAGGATTTTTTCTGGATTTTCGAAAAATGTCGAAATTTCGAAAAAACGGCAAGGCTATAGCCTTACGGTTTTTCATGATTTTGACGATTTTCAAAAAATGACGAAACCTGGCAAAAACGCAAGGCTATAGCCTACGGTCTTGCACAGCATGTTTTTTTTTCATCGTTTTGAGGATTTTTGAGGATTTTGAGGATTTTTGAAAAATGTCAAAATTTCGAAAAAACGGCAAGGCTATAGCCTTACGGTTTTTCATGATTTTGACGATTTTCAAAAAAATTACGAAACCTGGCAAAAACGCAAGGCTATAGCCTACGGTCTTGCACAGCATGCTTTTTTTCATCGTTTTGAGGATTTTGAGGATTTTCGAAAAAATTACGAAATTTAGAGAAAAAAAAACGTAAGGCTATAGCCTTACGTTTTTTCATCGTTTTGAGGATTTTCGATAAATGACAAAAAATGACGAAACTGGCAAAAATGCAAGGCTATAGCCTTACAGTCTTGCACAGCATGCCGTTTTTCATCGTTTTGAGGATTTTTGAGGATTTTCGAAAAAATGTCGAAATGTCGAGAAAAAAAAACGTAAGGCTATAGCCTCACGTTTTTTCATCGTTTTGAGGATTTTCGAAAAATGACAAAAAATGACAAAACTGGCAAAAACGCAAGGCTATAGCCTCACGGTCTTGCACAGCATGCCGTTTTTCATCGTTTTGAGGATTTTTGAGGATTTTCGAAAAAATGTCGAAATTTCGAGAAAAAAAACGTAAGGCTATAGCCTTACGTTTTTTCATCATTTTTGAGGATTTTTTCATTTTTGAGGATTTTCGAAAAAATGTCGAAATTTCGAGAAAAAAAACTTAAGGCTATAGCCTCACGGTCTTGCACAGCATGCCGTTTTTCATCGTTTTGAGGATGTTTGAGGATTTTCGAAAAAATGTCGAAATTTTGAGAAAAAAAATGTAAGGCTATAGCCTTACGTTTTTTCATCGTTTTGAGGATTTTCGAAAAATGACAAAAAATGACAAAACTGGCAAAAACGCAAGGCTATAGCCTCATGGTCTTGCACAGCATGCCGTTTTTCATTGTTTTGAGGATTTTTGAGGATTTCCGAAAAAATGTCGAAATTTCGAGAAAAAAACGTAAGGCTATAGCCTTACGTTTTTTTATCGTTTTGAGGATTTTCGAAAAATGACAAAAAATGACAAAACTGGCAAAAACGCAAGGCTATAGCCTCACGGTCTTGCACAGCATGCCGTTTTTCATCGTTTTGAGGATTTTTGAGGATTTTCGAAAAAATGACGAAATTACGAGAAAAAAAACGTAAGGCTATAGCCTTACGTTTTTTCATCGTTTTGAGGATTTTCGAAAAATGACAAAAAATGACAAAACTGGCAAAAACGCAAGGCTATAGCCTCATGGTCTTGCACAGCATGCCGTTTTTCATCGTTTTGAGGATTTTTGAGGATTTTCAAAAAAATGTCGAAATTTCGAGAAAAAAAACGTAAGGCTATAGCCTTACGTTTTTTCATCGTTTTGAGGATTTTCGAAAAATGACAAAAAATGACAAAACTGGCAAAAACGCAAGGCTATAGCCTCACGGTCTTGCACAGCATGCCGTCTTTCATCGTTTTGAGGATTTTTGAGGATTTTCGAAAAAATGTCGAAATTTAGAGAAAAGAAACGTAAGGCTATAGCCTTACGTTTTTTCATCGTTTTGAGGATTTTCGAAAAATGACAAAAAATGACAAAACTGGCAAAAACGCAAGGCTATAGCCTTACGGTCTTGCACAGCATGCCGTTTTTCATCGTTTTGAGGATTTTTGAGGATTTTCGAAAAAATGTCGAAATTTCGAGAAAAAAAAACGTAAGGCTATAGCCTTACGTTTTTTCATCGTTTTGAGGATTTTCGAAAAATGACCAAAAATGACAAAACTGGCAAAAACGCAAGGCTATAGCCTCATGGTCTTGCACAGCATGCCGTTTTTCATCGTTTTGAGGATTTTCGAAAAATGTCGAAATTTCGAGAAAAAAAAAGTAAGGCTATAGCCTTACGTTTTTTCATCGTTTTGAGGATTTTCGAAAAATGACAAAAAATGACAAAACTGGCAAAAACACAAGGCTATAGCCTTACGGTTTTGCACAGCATGCCGTTTTTCATCGTTTTGAGGATTTTTGAGGATTTTCGAAAAAATGTCGAAATTTCGAGAAAAAAAACGTAAGGCTATAGCCTTACGTTTTTTCATCGTTTTGAGGATTTTGAAAAATGACGAAACTGGCAAAAACGCAAGGCTATAAGCTCACGGTCTTGCACAGCATGCCGTTTTTCATCGTTTTGAGGATTTTCGAAAAATGATGTCGAAATTTCGAGAAAAAAAACGTAAGGCTATAAGCCTTACGTTTTTTCAATCGTTTTGAGGATTTTCGAAAAATGACAAAAAATGACAAAACTGGCAAAAACGCAAGGCTATAGCCTTACGGTCTTGCACAGCATGCCGTTTTTCATCGTTTTGAGGATTTTTGAGGATTTTCGAAAAAATGTCGAAATTTCGAGAAAAAAAACACGTAAGGCTATAGCCTTACGTTTTTTCATCGTTTTGAGGATTTTCGAAAAATGACAAAAAATGACAAAAACTGGCAAAAACGCAAGGCTATAGCCTCATGGTCTTGCACAGCATGCCGTTTTTCATCATTTTGAGGATTTTTGAGGATTTTCGAAAAATGTCGAAATTTCGAGAAAAAAAAGTAAGGCTATAGCCTTACGTTTTTTCATCGTTTTGAGGATTTTCGAAAAATGACAAAAAATGACAAAACTGGCAAAAACGCAAGGCTATAGCCTCACGGTCTTGCACAGCATGCCGTTTTTCATCGTTTTGAGGATTTTTGAGGATTTTCGAAAAAATGTCGAAATTTCGAGAAAAAAAACGTAAGGCTATAGCCTTACGTTTTTTCATCATTTTTGAGGATTTTTTCATTTTTGAGGATTTTCGAAAAAATGTCGAAATTTCGAGAAAAAAAACTTAAGGCTATAGCCTCACGGTCTTGCACAGCATGCCATTTTTTCATCGTTTTTGAGGATGTTTTGAGGATTTTCGAAAAAATGTCGAAATTTCGAGAAAAAAAACGTAAGGCTATAGCCTTACGTTTTTTCATCGTTTTGAGGATTTTCGAAAAATGACAAAAAATGACAAAACTGGCAAAAACGCAAGGCTATAGCCTCATGGTCTTGCACAGCATGCCGTTTTTCATCGTTTTGAGGATTTTTGAGGATTTTCAAAAAAATGTCGAAATTTCGAGAAAAAAACGTAAGGCTATAGCCTTACGTTTTTTTTTTATCGTTTTGAGGATTTTCGAAAAATGACAAAAAATGACAAAACTGGCAAAAACGCAAGGCTATAGCCTTACGGTCTTGCACAGCATGCCGTTTTTCATCGTTTTGAGGATTTTTGAGGATTTTCGAAAAAATGTCGAAATTTCGAGAAAAAAAAAAGTAAGGCTATAGCCTTACGTTTTTTCATCGTTTTGAGGATTTTCGAAAAATGACAAAAAATGACAAAACTGGCAAAAACGCAAGGCTATAGCCTCATGGTCTTGCACAGCATGCCGTTTTTCATCGTTTTGAGGATTTTTGAGGATTTTCGAAAAAATTTCGAAATTTCGAGAAAAAAACGTAAGGCTATAGCCTTACGTTTTTTTTATCGTTTTGAGGATTTTCGAAAAATGACAAAAAATGACAAAACTGGCAAAAACGCAAGGCTATAGCCTTACGGTCTTGCACAGCATGCCGTTTTTCATCGTTTTGAGGATTTTTGAGGATTTTTAGAGAAAAGAAACGTAGGCTATAGCCTTACGTTTTTTCATCGTTTTGAGGATTTTCGAAAAATGACCAAAAATGATAAACTGGCAAAAACGCAAGGCTATAGCCTCATGGTCTTGCACAGCATGCCGTTTTTCATCGTTTTGAGGATTTTTGAGGATTTTCAAAAAAATGTCGAAATTTCGAGAAAAAACGTAAGGCTATAGCCTTACGTTTTTTTATCGTTTTGAGGATTTTCGAAAAATGACAAAAAATGACGAAACTGGCAAAAACGCAAGGCTATAGCCTCACGGTCTTGCACAGCATGCCGTTTTTCATCGTTTTGAGGATTTTTGAGGATTTTCGAAAAAATGTCGAAATTTAGAGAAAAGAAACGTAAGGCTATAGCCTTACGTTTTTTCCTCGTTTTGAGGATTTTCGAAAAATGACCAAAAATGACAAAACTGGCAAAAACGCAAGGCTATAGCCTCATGGTCTTGCACAGCATGCCGTTTTTCATTGTTTTGAGGATTTTCGAAAAAATGTCGAAATTTCGAGGAAAAAAACGTAAGGCTATAGCCTCACGTTTTTTCATCGTTTTGAGGATTTTCGAAAAATGACAAAAAATGACAAAACTGGCAAAAACACAAGGCTATAGCCTTACGGTTTTGCACAGCATGCCGTTTTTCATCATTTTGAGAATTTTTGAGGATTTTCGAAAAAAAATGTCGAAATTTCGAGAAAAAAAACGTAAGGCTATAGCCTTACGTTTTTTCATCGTTTTGAGGATTTTCGAAAAATGACCAAAAAATGACAAAACTGGCAAAAACGCAAAGCTATAGCCTCATGGTCTTGCACAGCATGCCGTTTTTCATCGTTTTGAGGATTTTTGAGGATTTTCAAAAAAATGTCGAAATTTCGAGAAAAAACGTAAGGCTATAGCCTTACGTTTTTTCATCGTTTTGAGGATTTTTCGAAAAATGACAAAAAATGACGAAACTGGCAAAAACATAAGGCTATAGCCTTACGGTCTTGCACAGCATGCCGTTTTTCATCGTTTTGAGGATTTTTGAGGATTTTCGAAAAAATGTTGAAATTTCGAGAAAAAAAAACAAAGGCTATAGCCTTACGTTTTTTCATCGTTTTGAGGATTTTCGAAAAATGACCAAAAATGACAAAACTGGCAAAAAACGCAAGGCTATAGCCTCATGGTCTTGCACAACATGCCGTTTTTCATCGTTTTGAGGAGTTTTGAGGATTTTTGAGGATTTTCGAAAAAAATTCGAAATTTTTGAGAAAAAAAACGTAAGGCTATAGCCTAAAGTTTTTTCATCGTTTTGAGGATTTTCGAAAAATGACAAAACTGGCAAAAACGCAAGGCTATAGCCTTACAGTCTTGCACAGCATGCCGTTTTTCATCATTTTGAGGATTTTTGAGGATTTTTGAAAAAATGTCGAAATTTTGAGAAAAAAAACGTAAGGCTATAGCCATACGTTTTTTCATCGTTTGGAGGATTCCGAAAAATGACAAAAAAATGACAAAACTGGCAAAAACTTAAGGCTATAGCCTCACGGTCTTGCACAGCATGCCGTTTTTTCATCCTTTTGAGGATTTTTGAGGATTTTGAAGATTTTGAAAAATGTCGAAATTTCGAAAAAACGGCAAGGCTATAGCCTTACGGTTTTTCATGATTTTGACGATTTTCAAAAAATGACGAAACCTGGCAAAAACGCAAGGCTATAGCCTACGGTCTTGCACAGCATGCTTTTTTTCATCGTTTTAAAGATTTTTGAGGATTTTGAGGATTTTCGAAAAATGTCGAAATTTCGAAAAAAAACGGCAAGGCTATAGCCTTACGTTTTTTCATGATTTTGACGATTTTCAAAAAATGACGAAACCTGGCAAAAACGGTAGGCTATAGCCTACGGTCTTGCACAGCATGCTTTTTTTCATTGTTTTGAGGATTTTTGAGGATTTTGAAGATTTCGAAAAATGTCGAAATTTCGGAAAAAAAACGGCAAGGCTATAGCCTTACGGTTTTTCATGATTTTGACGATTTTCAAAAAATGACGAAACCTGGCAAAAACGCAAGGCTATAGCCTACGGTCTTGCACAGCATGCTTTTTTTCATCGTTTTGAGGTTTTTGAGGATTTTGAAGATTTTCGAAAAATGTCGAAATTTCGAGGAAAAAAAACGGCAAGGCTATAGCCTTACGTTTTTTCATGATTTTGACGATTTTCAAAAAATGACGAAACCTGGCAAAAACGCAAGGCTATAGCCTACGGTCTTGCACAGCATGCTTTTTTTCATCGTTTTGAGGATTTTTGAGGATTTTGAGGATTTTCGAAAAATGTCGAAATTTCGAAAAACGGCAAGGCTATAGCCTTACGTTTTTTCATGATTTTGACGATTTTCAAAAAATGACGAAACCTGGCAAAAACGCAAGGCTATAGCCTACGGTCTTGCCACAGCATGCTTTTTTCATCGTTTTGAGGATTTTTGAGGATTTTGAGGATTTTTGAAAAATGTCAAAATTTCGAAAAAACGGCAAGGCTATAGCCTTACGTTTTTTCATGATTTTGACGATTTTCAAAAAATGACGAAACCTGGCAAAAACGCAAGGCTATAGCCTACGGTCTTGCACAGCATGCTTTTTTCATCGTTTTGAGGATTTTTGAGGATTTTGAGGATTTTTGAAAAATGTCAAATTTCGAAAAAACGGCAAGGCTATAGCCTTACGGTTTTTCATGATTTTGACGATTTTCAAAAAATTACGAAACCTGGCAAAACGCAAGGCTATAGCCTACGTCTTGCACAACATGCTTTTTTTTATCGTTTTGAGGATTTTTGAGGATTTTGAGGATTTTCGAAAATGGTCAAAATTTCCAAAGAAACTGAAAGGCA